>CM073490.1:11985000-13235000 GCA_037074585.1 Biancaea sappan | reverse complement strand
ATAAAAAATATATAAATATATTATATATATGAAAATATATTATTCATATATAAAATATAATAAAATATATAAATATATTTTTAATAAATTTTATATCTATGATAATTTAAATTAATTTAATTAAAAATATATACTCTTTTATGACATTTTATATTTGTCAGTTACTTTAACAACTATTTTTATCAAATATTTTTAATTTAATAAATTAACTTATAAACTATTAGCTATAAGTTATATGTTATAAATTAAAAATTAACTTATAAATTATCAGTTAATTTATAGACTAATTTTATCGAAGAAAATCAAAGAAATGTAGTAGGCGAGATTATTAGCATCAATTGAAGAGTAATGATAAGAAGCTTTGTAACAATAAATGGCTGAGCTTCTCTTAAAATTGGAATACATAAAGTGCAATTAATCCAGCCTTTCCACCAAACACTCCATAAACAACGACCCACACTTTCTATCACTTTCCTCGTTTGCAAAAAAAAAAAATAATAATAATAATTTACTGTCAAACGTATAAGTTAATTTATAAAAAATTATCTTAATTTAATTAAATATTTTAAATTTATTTTTTAAAAATATAACTATATTAAAATTTAATAAAAAAAATTTTATTATAATTTTATCTAATTCAAATTTAATTGTATAGTGTTCGAATGATAAATAACTGTTTATCAAAAAAAAATGTCATTTTTCTTGTAAAGGAGGCTCAGAGTTTCAGGAATAAAGCAAAAAGAAATTGATCCAAATACAAATCAGCCACGATTTTTAATTATTTAGATTTGAAGGAACTATCACTTAAATCATTTTTTTTAAAAAAATAACCTTTTTATTGTCCTGAGTAATATTTTTCTAAAGAGCATTTTAATTAAAATTTAATCTTGATTGATGTGAGAAAATGTGCCTTCATTTCTTTATTAAACCTGAGGTTTAATTATTTGAAAAGCCATTCTATTATATTGCTTGTCACATTTAATACTGATTATGTGGAAAAAAATAACGAATTAATCTAATTATGTAATTTAGGGACCAAAATTTAATAATCTAGACCTAGTAATTAAATTTTACAATATATTTATATAAATAACCATACATAATGATACTGAAAAATGGCTAGATTTATATGCAATTTTTTAATTCTTTGTTATCATATTACCTACTAAGAATATAACACGTTTAAATTTGTTTTTTGAAAAAAAAAATCATGTAATGTTGAATTACAAAAAAAAAATAAAGTTATTATTAAAAATTATTTATGTATAATGTTATGATTAAAAAATTTAATACGAAAAATACAAAAATTGCACCTAAAATTCCTCCTACTTTAATGTGACCATTCTTCAAAATGCACTCATATTGTCACTATCACCCTCAAAGAGAGCTTATTTATGATAAAACCAAAAATTGCCTTCAATCACATACACCTATGTTGATTGGTTTAAGGGATTCAACATTTTTTCCTCTTAAATATGGTTTCATATTCTAGTATTGTGAGAAGAAAATTAGTGTTAAAATAATTTTATACCTTTTGTAATTTGACTTCACTTCAATCAAATTAATTATAATTTAGCAAATTTTTGAATACTGATGGTTGAAATTCTTAATTATATGGAATACATAACAAGATGGATACAACACCAATTTAGCCTCCAAGAATGGTGGATTTGCTGTGTTTCTGTTTGCTCGTTAAGTTTTGAGTTTTGTGAGTGCATGAATGTAGTAATGTAATGAGGTGATATTTGCATGAAAAGGAAGTATTAATTATAGATGTGGGGGAAATATTCATGTGAGCTCATATTCCAGTGTTAGCTTTCTTAGTTGTTTGGGATCATAACTTTATTTCTCAGGAAACATTCTCATTGGGAATTGAATCTCTCGCTCTTTTTGGTTCATTGTATCTTCTCTTTTCTTTTGCTAAGCCTTTCTCTTGCCCACACAAATACTACTCCTCGTGTCAATTTTTCAAGAGGCTCTCATTTCATTTTCATCCTATTTTTCTGTGAAGGAATATGTACATCAAATATTTGGGTGAATTGTAGTGATGCATTTCTTTGATGTTAAATGTCTATTTTCACTTGTCTATATGTTGAATTTTTCTAAACTACTCGAATCTATTGTTGGGATTAATTGGATAATTTCAATTTCAAAATGACGTTCGATTAATTCAAATAACAGGTTTAAAAAATAATAAATTGTTTAAAGTATCAGTGAAACATATTTTCAAACAATAAAATATTCATCGTTTTAACTTCATATGATTATTTTGTGAAATTTTAGACCAAAAAAATCATAAAGTGATCAAGTTATAATACACACAGTTTAGTCATAAGAGACAAAATGAATTGATTGTGTCAAACCAATACTACGTAATTTACCTTTAAATTGTTTGTCCTCACAATTCCATTTTCATAATTCAAGGTACATGATTTTGGATATTTATATTAGGTTTAGTTCCATTTAAGATTACATACATTTAATCTGAACTAATCAAAGATCAAAAGAAGTTGACTAGAGTTAAAAAGGACCTTGATATAAGGAATGTTTGGTGAATTGAATTTGAGTGTCGGTGTTTAGTAGGTCATCCTAAAATTTTTTAGTACTAAAAAAAATTTATTTCTAGAATGTTTGAATGCAAGACTTTAAAATTTTTTAGTACTAAATTTTTTTTTCTCGATACAATTAATTCTTTGTTTAGTGAAAGCGTTGGTTACCTCATGCATGCAGACTTTAATTAAGTGTAAGGATTGTTTTTACCTTTTTCCAAACAGATGAGAGTGTGAGGAAAGGAGAGAATATCATCTTATCTTATACAGCATATACTACATAATGGATAAAATGAAATCATTGTGGATTACAAAATTCATCAACCAATATGATTAAGGAATCTTAACTAACCTATATAACCGTTGACATATATATGCCTTTGAATCTGTGTTTGATGGAGGCTCAAGTTTTTGTTGACTTCATAATTTCTATAATTTTTTTTTATTTTGTGAATATTGGGTCATGATGGTATAAATAAGATTGAAGTGAGAAATCAAAGTATGAGTCGTAAAAACAGAGTACACGAAGAAACTAAAAATCAAAGTGGTGGGCCTTTGGGCTACCCAAGAAAGCCCTTCGTCACCAGGATTGGCGTATATTGGACCAACAACAATTATAGTTCAAAATAAGTTTACGTCCTTCGCTTTCAAGTAATCTTTGAGCCTGTACCAAAAAAAAAAAGAGTAATCTTTTTAGAAAAGACCTTTCCCTAAAGACCCCTCAGAAATCCAGACACCATATTCGAGAGGTACTCAATGTCCCGTAACACCAACAATAGCATTTTGTTCGAGAGGCTCTTGAAAAGTATGGAATCTTTTATGAATTCATCATAGCAGATAAATACCAAATATATATATATATATATATATATATATATAAACAATACTCCAAAATCAAGGACAACAAAATTCTGTTGTTTAGAGCACCATATTGGCAGACGGGGTTGAAGTCCTCTCCAGATTGGAAATAGGGAGTGGTTTTATGTGTTTGGTCGAACCTAAAGTTATTATCACCCTTTGAGGCAGAGTCATTGCAGTCAAGAGCAGAGAATGATTCTCCCTCAAATATTGCTTACTTCGCTTTGCTAGTTTTGGGAGTAACTGTACAACACCGAAAATTTTCTATTAATAGATTTGTACCAGTTATGCTTGGTGAGTGGAATTTTGAGAGCATTCTTCCCATACAAATTATCTTCAAGTTTGCAGTCCCACCTGAGCAAGGCCCAGCTCTGTTTTGTTGCTCGGTGGTCCTTTTTGTTTCCTTTTTTTAAAAAAAAATTAACTTTATTTAGGAACAAAAATAAAAAACAAAAATCTTCTTGAACTTTGGATCATATATAAAAAGCTCTCTCAAATTTATAAAATTGATGATTAAGTTCTTAAAATTTTTACATTCAAGTTCTTTTGTCTAATTTATTCATAATAGCGCTAATTGTTTTTCATTTCAGACTCTACATCATACGTAGCTCTAAAATCTAAACTACAATTTTCATCGCAGTGATCTTCCAATCAAAGGTGACAAATAATCCAACACCATTGGGACAAAATTTACATAAAAGACCAACTTGTTAGAGTACAAAAGTTTGAAACCTGATGGATTTTGGAGGTTTAGATGACAATTTGCAACTGATCCAAAACTCAATATCAAAAGAGCCGTTAAATTTCTTCCTTCTCAATACACAATGAAGAAATTCGAATCTTTAGTCAAATTCTCACAACCTATCACGTAATTGAGTGACTTTTTAAGGAACAGATTAGCTAGAAATGGTTCAGAAGGGCGGAAGCCAAAAGCTCATTAATGAGACGGATCAGCACGTCCTCCGTATCTATTCAGTTAAATGAGTTAAGAAAGATTTCTCCCTATAGGGCGGAGAATGTTTCATTACGGATTGGTTAACATTGTTTTGTATTACAAAAGAAAAAAGGTTCATTATTCATTACGACATAGGGTGGTTCAGATGGGATTGACCAGCTGTGTGATTTATAGAATTACTGATCGATTAGGCATGAATACGAATCAATCTGGGCGATTATATATCAAGTACAGATTTTTAAATCGACTGCAGACTGGGGCCTATGACCTTCGTTGTCCACCTGATATAAAGGAATTAGCTCAGCTGTTAAGCGACAGCATCTCTACTTACTAATACTCAAACTCGTAAATACACAAAACTGACAAAATAACCGGGGTGACTAATCAAAATGATCTACATTGGGCTTAGGCCTGAGAATTTGATACGAACGGTTAAGAAATAGAAACTGAAACTTAAGTACTGGAGCTGCACCACATTCACAAAACACAATAAACAACAATACAGCATGACTGATCCGTTTCGCCTAAAATATACCACGTTCACATAAAGATAACCAAAAGTACAAACAACATAGTAAAAGCAGTTCTTTGCAGTTAGTTATCTAACAAAATTAAAGCATCCCGATCATATTCCACACGAAAAGAATATAAAATGTCGACACACAAAACATACTAATATTCCCATTTTTTCAACTCCATCCCATCAGGAGGACTTCCCTCTACCTTCTTTGATCCCACTTCTTTCCAGTTTGTTGACAGTACTGTTCCATTAGACTCAACCTGCAAGAAATTGAGCAGACATTAAATGCGATAAGACGGGTGGCACCCAATGATAACAAGTATGCAGTCACAAGATATGTAGCACGTGATAGTAAGCGTAAATAAGGCAGAAATTGAAGCTGGCATTGCACATTCAGCAGATTAAAAGAAAGGAAACATTAGAACGTACAAATGACTTTCTCATTGCTCTTCTTGTGTCCTCGTCTGCATCCTGATATATGTCACGGAAAAACTTGTTCAATGCTGCATCGCCATCAAGCTTTTCTTCTTTCTCCTGATATGAAAAAGAAATGGAGAATGTCAGTGACTCAGGAGCGGGAAAGTGCAGGTACATGAAAAAACTTTAAAGCGTTTTAAGCAGCAGCAGACAAACCTCTTTCTTAACTTGTGCCTCAAGCTTATCCCAATCTCTTGTTGGTTTAGAGGATGGGTAAGTAGGTCTGGGCCCTGTCATCACGGCGTTAAAGATCATTAAGCATTAGCAGGTAATCAATGATCCGAAGTCCAGCTGAATCATAATTTTATTTTGGGAAGGATAACATAGAAAATACTCAAATTTTCTGTAGAAACAATTAACCAGACAGGTGGTTAACAATGTTCAGAATGCTTAATGGTATAACAATACATGGACTTCGTTAACCACTTGATTGAATAATCATTCCTAAACTAGAATGAAATTTGTCACAAATTTCCTATCTAGTAATTTTCCCAAAGTACACAAGCCAACAATCAGGTCATCAGCCATCAGAACACTCTGTTTTAATTTATTTATTTTGAATCCCCATAGCCCAGAAACCTTGTACTTGTGTCAACATGCAAAGCACTGCTGACTCAAGTAACTTGTAACCATAATATGAATATTAAATGCTTTCCTTACTTTTTGCTATAGAGTCTGACTAGTATTATATAAAGAAACAGTATATCGATATCTTACTTCAGCCTATATTGCAAAGTAGTTAAAATTCACAAATTTACTTGGAAGTAGGAAATAGGGACCAAGGGGAGTAGGGCAAACACACAACTACAGTACAGAATTTAATTGACCAAAACAGTAGAGTAGACCATAAGAATTACAGATAGATCGATACGTCAATAACAATACATGCTTGCTATATAGAGAAAAGACAGCTGCTTTTCACAAGAAATCAACTGAGGTTGAGAGAAAGGGCCACATGAATCCTACCAGATACTTTTGATGAGAACCCAAGACTTACTTAAATAAAGATTAAAGAAAGAACAAGATATTATTTATATGTGGATGGAAATACAGAGCAAGAAAAGCAAGAATGACAAGGAAAGGATAATTTTCATAGACTAGATCTCCTAGAGTCTAAGACTCTCCTAGAGCAAAGCTCCTAAACACAACCAAATATTCTCATCCCCCCTCTTCTCGCATTCCCACATTCCTATTTATATGAAACTCACCCACTAATAATATCCTAATTACCCCTTAACCATATAACTAACTATAACAACTATAACAACCATCCTAGTGTCCTATCATTAGTCCCCCCTCATGTCCCCAAGGCTGTTCCCCCCCCCCCCTCCCCAAACAACACCAACACCCTCCACTTCAGCCTATTCCTTCTCCTATCATCAGTGGACCAATCAAGAAATGTTGGGCTTTTTCTATTGGACTTGGACCCATAGTTGTATAAAGCCCAGGTAAGTAACCGGGTCGAGTAGGATTCACCCAAGCCCACGTTTTCCTTTTCAATATATGGTCCGCGTCATCGTCTTCTCCCAAGCGTTTGTTCATGAATGCCAAGATCTTCATCTTCCATCTTCTCTTCACCACCGTCTACACTCCGATGTTGCACACTGGAGATGACGGGACCCAAGCAACTCCATTCGCTTGAGTCCTTGCATCAGAGTCTATCAAAGACCCCCTCCTTTCGTGCAAGATCAATGTCGCATGCCCCTGCTCTTTTCCTGAGAAGCTCGGAGGTCCCCTTCCATTCGTTTGGTAGACATCGTCGTCAATCACATCGTGGAAATGGCAAGACGCGTCATAGACCCGTGTGAAAACAAGAACCCCACATATTGAAGCTCTCAGTGAAGGCTTATGCAAACTCCAGTCGCGGGCTGGGTTACTCGAGACCCATGATTCTTCTTCAATCGACTTGCTCCTTTGATCTGTCTTGGCTGTTGCTTGTAGGATGCCATTGCCACCGGCAAGCCTCCAATACTGCTCGCTTGAAACAAAGAAGAGTTTGCAACTACATATGCTTGCATCCTAACAGTAGAGACCATCGAATACTCCTTTGAGGCTAAGCCTGTTGAAGCTAGTCTCCCTTCTCCATCAGTCACGTTCTTATTCACAAGCTCTGGTTTCCCCCCCCCCCCCTTTTCCTTTAGTCAGAGCAACATCAATCTTCTTCATAAATCGGTCAAACACTTCAGTAATTACTTGTTCAAAATTTCCGACTAGTTCTTCCCGTTGTCGATCGGACATTTGCAACATGTTGGCTCCCTTCTAATATCCGGCAAACCAGCAGGTTGGACCAAATGATGAGAACCCAAGACTTAATTAAAGAAAGAACAAAATATTATTTCTAAGTGGATGGAAATATAGAGCAAGAACAACAAGAATGACAAGAAAAGGATAATTTTCAGAGACTAGGGCTCCTAGAGTCTAAGACTCTCCCAGAGCAAAGCTCCTATACACAACCAAATTAATATTCTTCTCCCCTCTCTTCTCACATTCCCACCTTCCTATTTATAAGAAACTCACCCACTAATAATATCCTAATTACCCCTTAACCATATAACTAACTATAACAACTACAACAACCATCCTCCTGTCCTATCAACTTTTGTTAGCTTCTCTCCTATATTTGAACTCATCAAATAAACAGGAATGTTAATTTACCTGAGGAAACATTAACTTTTTGTTGAACTGCAATTTCCCCTGTGAATTCTAGAGATGTCCAATGTATAGGTTCCGTTTTTGCGAGACGAATTTCAATTTTGGTAGCCAAAACCTCATACTTGCATCTTGCAGGTATTATCTGATTCAAGAAGATCAAATATTGAAATGATTTACAGGACAACACACATCACTTAAGATATATTATTTACAATAGATGCAATGCAATGCTAATTTGCTAAGTAAACAAATCCAAAGCAAAAAAATATATAAAATTTAAAAAACTAGATAGATTAAAAAAAAAAAAACAATCCTTCTATTCAAATGGACAAGCTCCCATTGATACCTTTCCAAATAGGCGAGGTTGAAAAGTATAAGCATCTTCACCAGGAACATCAATATGAACACTTAGCTACAAAAGAGGGAGGAAAAAGAGTATATTAAGAATGAAACCAATCAACTTGATCTCCAACAAGTAATCAAATACATATGAAACATAGATTAAAAGTATTTTAAGATGAAGTTCTGAGGCATACTATTTGTTCACCAAAGTCAATAAAAACCCTATCACGTTGGATTCCCTTGGCAAATATGGTTACAACCACTTCATCAGGCTTCTGGTAGAATTCATGCCTGCAAATAGATTATTTTCCAAAAATCAACAATAAACTCGGGTGATTAGCAGCTTCTTTTTAATTGGATCCAAATGCACATGTAGATCTCTTGTTTAGGGATGTTAGATCTCTCGCTTTTTGAGAGGTATGAAATGCCTGTATTATATAGAAGAGACATCTAACTCCAGACATCTTGAATGTCCCTACCAAACAGACATGGGATTCAGGATTCCAAGATAGCTATGTATTTTAGATCCTAGAATCCTCCTACCAACAAAAATATGATAGCACTCACCACACATAAAAATATAACTCCTAATGGAGAACACACAAGAAGAAAGCTGCACTGACCTGTATTTAGGTTTAGCCACCGGTTCTGCCACCTGTTTTGGAAGATCATTCTCTTGCTTAACATGTGTTGAAGATACATCTGGGGGGAGGATCTTTTCCTGTATAGTTATGGTGCTAGTTTCTTCTGCTCAACAAAATTATGTTGATTGACCACAAGTCAATTTACAAGCCAAATATGTTTCCACATTTTCCCTCTCAACAGTCAACAAAAGAACATGTGCTGAGATCTCATTTGATTCAAATAAAATTTAAAATACTAACATGGAAGAAGAAAAATAGAGCTTCACCACAAGGGAAGAGTTTTACCATTAAAAGAACAAATATCTACCTGCAATGAAATCATCACACTCTTTGATCAAATCAATGAATCTTGACTCTCCTGGAGCCAATGAAGAGCCCTTTATCAGAGCTGTTTTAGCAGTCTGATACTCCTCAAGCTTCATGCATGCAGTACTGCAAACAAAATACCAAATAAAAATTACAAAAGATAATCTGGTAACTACAACACAGGAGACCAAGTACATAAAAAAAATCAATTAGGATACAAATAATATAAGTTTACTGTAATAAAATGTAAATACAATCAAATAAAAAAATCTGGCCATACATATCCTAGTTAACAACATACAAATTTCATAAAATATAATAATATGGTATGACAATCTAATTGGTTTACAATAAGTTGAAAAAGTATTCCATGTCAGATACTACTCGTCAGCATATGAATTAACTATGTCATTGTATTTTATAATTCTATATATTGCAGGGATGGAATTGGCAGCACTGCATGATCAATGTATCAGTGACGGTGACAACTGCGCTCACACGGAGGAGATCATTTCAGCAGAACATGTTAGCAAAGACTACATCGACAGGTATTGTGTATTGGGGAAAAAAAAAACAGATTACTAGAAAAGATTTTTTGAAGCAATTTATACTAGAAACGATTTTTTGAAGCAATTTAGGCAATAATAAACAGCCAAATACGCCAATGCACATGAGAGCGCCAACAAATACATTGGCAACTAAATAACGTCTTGGCTTTACCCAAATCCCTACATCCAAACCACCTGCGCTAGCCTCAGGCGGCCTGGCTAAAGTAAATGTTTCAATTAAAGTACAAACAATAAAGATAAAGAAGACAAGGCAGCAAGTCACTCACCCTTTGCGCAAATATGCTTTCGATAGTTCAGGATTCAACTCAATTGCCTTGTTTGCATCAGCAACAGCCTCTGCACAAAAAGGCATGTACAATAAGTCGCATAACATTTTTCCAAAACAAACATATACAAGTATACAAAAAAGGGAAAAGCAAAATGAAAATCCAAGAGAATACAAAGCAATCAGTTCACAAACACGCATGCGCAGTGGAGTAGAGGGAGAGATAGATATTGAAATTCTAAGAGATAGTTGAATTAAAGGAAAAAAAAAACGAAAAAATAAAACTTGCCTACCACTATGTGATAACTTCTCAGGCAAAATACATATTCAACATTGACAACCAAAGAGCTTCGATACATTTCCTTTCTCAAGTATAAAACCCCGAATACATAATATGCTGGTCCCCCCAAGAAATTTCCCACACACAAAGAAAGTCCCGTCCTGGTTAAAGTCTTGTTATCCTGCCAGATTTTATGTTTCAGAAGCAAAATTTCCAAAATATAAAGCCCAATTGAGCACAATTCCAGTTTTCAAACAAACGTTGATCACTGATATTAAACCAGAAAAAAGAATAATTTTAGGGGAAAAAATCACGAGGATCCAAAAGAATTACCCATTATGAAATTCTCATCCTGTCTCGCAAATTCACAAAACTACGGGAGTAGGCAAAGTGAGAAGCGTACCAGTGAAGTTGCTCAGTTTGATGTTAGCCTGGGCACGGTCTGCATAGAGCTCGGCGCTCTTAGGGTTAAGTGCGATGGCTTGAGTGAGAAGGTCGGCGGCGAGTTCGTAGTGGTCGTCGACGAAGGCCTCTTTGGCTTTGACTTCGAGATCGGAAGCCATGGGAGGGTAAGCGTGGAGAGAGAGGCGCAGTAGAAGAGTCTAGATGGAGAACCCGAGAGCGAAAGAGAGCCGAGGGAGAGAAAAACAGACTCTGATATATGCGAGAGAATTCAGAAGAACGCGATTGACCCGATAACGTCTTATGCAATGGTATGGTAATCTGTAGATGGATGAACTTCAAACAATAAGAAAAAACAAAAAAACAAACAGTGTATAATTAAAAGACCATCCAGAAAAACCTTTTTTTATTATTATTTAAAAAAAAAAAGCAATCCTAGAAGCATTAGGGTTCTCAAAGAAAAAATAAAAATAAAAATAAAAGTAGCTTGGATAAAACTCTAACGAATTGTTTGGTCAGGGGAGGGAAAATATAAGTAAAAAAATTTTTTCCCTTCTTATTTTCTTTCTCTTCAAAAGTGGAAGAATTTGAAAGAAAGAAAAATTGTAATAATGTAAATGACATAAATATCCTCAATAGTTTTTCTTAATACCAAAATTATCTTTTAATTATTTTATTTTACTTTTTAAATAATATATAATTAACATATTTTGTCAATATAAAATTATTATTATTATTATTATTATACTACTACTACGTAAATAACATATTATATGTATAACTAAATAATAAAGAATAACAAAAAAAATAATTATAATAATAATAAACTAAGTAAATTAATAAGGACCAAAATATCATTTTGGTCCCTCACGGATGTCTTTTTTTCTCAAGTTAGTCACTTATAAATTTTTATTATTAATTTAGTCCCCTTATAGATTGATATGTTATTAACTTAGTGTAATATTCCAAGAATTTATATGAATATTTAAAGTCTAATTTGAAGTTTAGTGAAAAATTTAATTACGTGGAAAATGTACTTTTTGAATTAGTGAAGAAAATCTGAGAATAGAAATTTTAATTTTTAATTTAGGAAATTTTTACAAATTCTCAAGGACTAAAGTGAAAAGAAAAGAAAATATGGATTACTTTTGAGAAATGACCAAATAAGAACCTGAGAGGAAGAATAAAGCTTATGAGAATGAATTATGAGTCCGGTACCGAAAAGATGATGGATTCGAGGTTAAAGTGGTATTTGAGACATCGAGAGGGATTAAAGTGAACAAATCTTATAAGTTAAGGTGGCTATGAGCGATTTTATCGAAAAAGAAATCGATGGGGCCCACGTGTATACACTTCTCTCTTATTCTTTTCTTTCTCTCATTCTCCCGTAGCTTCCTCACTTTCTCTCTCTCGGTTATGCATCGAATTTCTTCATCAACCATTTATGCAATTTTTGCATGGGGAAGGAAGCTATGAAAGTTAGGATGATTGGTAAGTTGATGTTCTTCTTCTTCTTCCTCTTATTACAAGACCAAATCATTGGTTATCATTTTGTAAAATTTTTGTAGAATATTTTAATGGATGAATTTAAGTGTGGATGTTAATCTAAAACATTCCTAGGTGGTTTATGATGTTATTAGAACAAGAAATTTGGAGAAAACTAGAAGAAATTTCGTAGAATTTGGATATTTGAAAAAGTTAGTGTTCTTGATGAAAATTTGATATTTGAGCTTGGATTGTTGGTAAAAATTAGGGGTTTTAGTGTTAAAACACTCCTTAGACATTGAGAAACAAAACCCATGGAAGAAATCAAAAGAAATGTTGTTTTAGATATGATTTTAGGATTTTTGGATGAAGAACACGAAGAACATCCGAAAATTTTCCCTAGAAATTACTGTTCATCGGGAAAATTTTTTCAGATTTTCTCGGCTACTGTAGTATTGACTTGGTCAACGTTACTATAGCTGCGTTGACCGTTGACTGTTACTGTAGCATCAATTTTTTTTTTAATATTGTTGAAAAGCTCTTTGAGTCTAGTTTCCAATGGTATAAGTTTCATCTGGATATTCATTACCAGTTATGAGTTATGATTTGAGAAGTAAGTGAAGGTCGAGAATAGTGGTAGGAAATTTCTCTATTTTGTAACCCTGATAGTTTTTATCTGGTTACAATAGGAATGGTCAAAGCGCAAGGTGGGAGTGCCGAGAGCGTGAAATCCAGGTGAGTGAGATTTATACTTCCTATGACTAAATCTTTGCTTTAAAGTTCTTGGCATCATAGTGAGAGCATGTAGTGTATCTTAGTGTGAAGGCAGTGATGGTTAACTTATATATTGATATTCATTATGATTTGAGATTTTCTTGCATAAGTTACATTCATGCGCACTTTCTAGAATTAAAGAATTGTGTTCTCGAATAGATTGATATGGATATATCTATACATAAACACCATTATATGAATGTTGCGTGAAGAAGACACGAATACCATTGTGAGGACTTGTAAATACAAATGAGCTTCTATGTTTGAGATGTGATTTAAAAGATAAATTCTGTGAACAGTGAATGATTGTATACACGTTGATGAAATTGTGATTAAGTATGGAAAGTAGTATGAGTTATGTTGTGATGAAACTTGTAAATGATTATGAGTTATTTATGATTGTAATTGTGTATGTAATCGGAATGAATGGAAAGGCATAGTGGTGCACCCCATGGAGAAATCTACATGAAGCTATAAGGGTGGAGAATATACATGGAGCGATAAGGGTGGATGCGGCGGGGGCCGCGGGCAACGATCCAGAGGTATGCTGGACGACCCGTTTGGTACGGGAAATGTATGAAATTGATTTCACTATTTACTGTTGTGAATTATTTGAATTATGTTGAAATGTATTTGATTTACTTGGATATTGTTGTGAAGTATTATGAATTATATTATATTATATTATGATTGATTACGTATGATTGCTGCATGTTATCATTATGATGCATGATATTTTTTGTCATAGTGTTGTGTTGTCTGCTCACTGGGCACGTGGTTTGCTCATACCCCTCTTATTAACATTTTTTTCAGAGTTGACAGCTGAAGGTAAATATCTGTACAAGAAATTATGGATCTTTAGCCCATGATTACCTTTTCATTTGTTCAGGATAAAGGTATAATAGTTAAGTCTTATTCTAAGTTGTATAAATCTAGATGTAATACCCATAAAAAATAAAATATAAATGCGTATTTGCAAACTATGGTTACTATGCTAGTATACGGTATTGTTCACATGTATAATACTATTTATGTATACGATACTGTTCACTTATACAATTGAAATGTTAAGTACTAGATGTGGTTTGGTCATAAGAGAAAACTAGAAAGAAGTTCGTAGAAGAAAATGACGTTTTATGGGTGAAAATACCCTCAGGGACTAAATGAAAGGACTAATTTGAAAAAAAACTTAAAGGTTTAAGGTGAAATGACAGTTTTTCCTTTAAGTTTTAATAGTAACCAATAATTCAGCCGCCGCGTTTTGCACAGTAATGCGTAAAATATTTTATTAGAAATGTCATTTTCATAAATAGTAAATTGAATATTTTATTAGTGCATAAAGACAAATAGTACCGTTGACTTTTCCTATAAATAGGCCATTCCATTTCACTTCTAAACTCACACCTTCAACTTCTCTTCTTCTCTCCTTAAGTTTCTCTTACTCTAATGCTAGGCCTGTGAGATTTTGGGCCTTTCCTTTTCAGCTTAGGTAAAGATACTATGCTCTTTCTATGTCTTTCAAATTTTAGAAGTTATTTTCTTAAGTATGCTCTGTGGTTGCGGCTTTGGCTGATCTTCCACATCAGAAAAACTGTCCTTAGCTGTTTACATATTATTTTGATTTTCTGATTACCGAAATAGGATGTAAACTGTGAAGAATACATGTCTAGGAAAGTTCTGGCTAAGGAAAGACCTGGTTTTTAAGTGTGTCCATTGTGACCCTCCACTCTTTCCTAGGAACTTACCTGGTATACTGTTTTACAGATTGTATTCTCTATTTCTAGTATAAACAGTCTCCGTATATATAAATAGTGACCATACGTATGAATAGTGCCTATACATATGAATAATGACCGTATATATGAATAGTAACCATATGTATGAACAGTGTCTGTATGAAAACAATCCTAACTTATTTTATCTAATCTTTCATGAAAATATCTGTAGCGGAATACTGAAATTCATCTGTGTACTCTTGTCCGTAACGACTTAGAGAAGTGATACTCATACGGAATCCAGGTGAGTGGAACGACCCCGTTTTAATAGAGTTTTAGCATTATTGGTGATAAAAAGTATGTCGTAGGACACTCCCAAGATTCATAGGGAGAAATTGGATTCAGAATGACGAATCTAATGAGATAATTAATCTAGAAGTATGGATAAGACGAAACAAGTATTTCATGATGATGTGAAGTTTGAATCTTTTCAAAAACAGATTAATTGTTATCTTGATTTGTGGTTTATAAATCTATAATATAGTTATATACTATACCTGTTATATGGATGAATATTTTATTGTACTTCTGATTATGATATGAACTGTTGTACTATTGATTGTGATTGAGTGGGACAGTACCCCCTCTCATGGCAAGGCGGAAAACCCGGTTGAAAGGGTGTCTTGACCAATGAGTGTGGAGACAACGATTCCCTCAGTAGGGATATAGCCCGGATTGGTGATAAATCCGTGAGGCGCCCTAGCTAAGAGGATGAGGTTGTGCGTCATGGTGGAAATATACAAAATTGGTGAGCCGGCCTGTGTGCGCTCTCCGGGATATATTGCCATTGATGAGTACTAGTAACGTTTGTTGAATTGGATGAATTTTTATCTTCTTGTATGTAAGAGGATGAGGTTGTGCGTCATGGCGGAAATATACATAATTGGTGAGCCGGCCTGTGTGCGCTCTATGGGATATATTGCCATTGACGAGTACTAGTAACGTTTGTTGAATTGGATGAATTTTTATCTTCTTGTATGTAATTTCTAACTATGTCTATTGGTTGAGTATGAGCCTTCGGATATACTTGCATGACTGGTAATGTATTTGAATTTTATTAACGCGAGACCGATTCGCTCATGGAGTTTAAAAGCTCACACTCTCTGTACAATTTTTTTTGTTCAGATCAGGTTGCTAGCGAAGAACATCCGCTAGAGGAGTAGATCACTTTGGACCTTCCCGCTGTCGGGTAGGCCCCTCTTTTGTTATAGATTATGTTGCTCTGTAATCGTCTAAGACATTTAGGTCAAGGGTTTGACATTTGACTTGTATGTCAGTATAATAATGTATTTTAAATTGATAATCTATTATTACATGCAAATCATCTGTATGAATTTCAAATAAGAAAATTTGATATATTTTCTTCAGGAATGGTTATTTTGATAATATAGAGATAATGACTAATAATTTAACTCATGGGTAGAATTTGTCGAAAGGCTTACAGTGATGGGATATTCATTATTGTGCCAGTCATGTGCCCAAAAAAACGAGTCGTGACACTAGAAATCTCTGTAATCGGGTAGGTTCATTCAGTGATATAATGTGAATGACTGTAGTGTGTATAGAGAACTCGGTTTGGTTGCATGAAAAAGAATGGTATGATGCTTAAGAGAAAGATAGGCTTACGGAGGTGAAATGAAATTCACTTTCCGTACCGGTCACGTGCTAAGATTTTGGAACGTGACACTTAGTCCTTTGTAGATTTTCATTCTCAAATGTTGATATGTTATTAATTTAGTCCCTCACATATTTTTATTTTCAATTTGGTCCCTCATAGATTTATATGTTATCAATCTAGTCCCTTCATCAAAAGTTGTTACCATCAAAAGTTATGGCCAGCAAAAAAAAAAACTAACTTGATAATATATAAATTTGTAAGGGATAAAATTGAGAATGAAAATAAGTGAGGGACTAAATTGATAACAAATTAATCTATGAGGACCAAATTAAGAATATAAGTTTTTTGAGAGACTAAATTGATAACATATCAATCTGTAAGGGACCAAATTGAAAATGAAAATCTATGAAGGACAATATTAGAAAAAAGGACATATATGAGGGACCACAATAGGATTTTAATTAGTTAGTTAAATTTTACTTAATTATTTTTTTATTTCTTCTAACAATAAAATTATTTAGTTTCTTTTCTTATTATGGTAAGAATAAAATTAAAATTTTATATGATTTTTAAAACACATTATATATTTGAGATACTTTTTAGATGAATTAAATTGAAATTACTAAAATATTATATTATTTAACTATAATAAATGAGCTAACTTATTTGAATATAAGTGATAACAAATTTATTATATTTTATTAATCATATAATCAAAGGTTATTATAGTTATTTTATTTTATTTTCCCTCCATTTTCCTTGCAAACCAAACAAAAGAAGATTTATTTTCCCTCTCCTCCCTTCCCCTCAAATTAAACCAAACAAAGAAATTTTATTTTCCCTCCCATCTCTTCCCTTCCCTTCCCCTTCATTAAAATCTCTTTCCTCCCCTCCCTTCTCATTCTTTGAATCAAACAGTCCATAACTGGATAATGATATTAGGTATTCAATTACATTTTCCTCCTCTAACTATTATATAATTCCTTTTTGGCATAATCTGTTTAAATTATAATTTAATTACAATTTTAAGTTTTAAACTTTAAAAATTAATATGTATTTATATAATACTTAATTTTGAGAAAAAACAATTAAAAAATCGTAAAATTTAAAAAGACAGAGATATAAAATACTACGCAACAAATCAAATAATGTCTAAATATTAATTTTAATTAATATATAAAATTTATACTTTTTATGATGGGTTAATGAAATAAAATATTGTGTTGTAAAATTTAAATATTAAAATTGTAACTGAATTATAATTTTAAAAAGTTATGTATAATATTTCTTTTTTTTTTAATAAGAAATACGAAAAGACAAGGCTGAAGAGAAAGAAAACAACCCACATTGCCACAAATCTCACGAGCATATTTGTTGAAGACAATCACCATGCTTAGTTTTTTGTAAACCGTTAAATTGAAATTCAACCACCTAAATTTTAGAATTATTTTTTTAAATACCATTTAGAATTTGGACTGTTAAATCTCATATCTAATTATCTACAGAAAAATAAACATACAACATATTTGTTCATCACACCTCATAACTCACAAGAGAGAATGCTTAAGAAATCGAAACGAGCTCCCCTCTAGATCTTAGAGGGAACACTACTTTCTAAGACCATATCTATACCGTTGAATGAAATTAATCTTGTGTTTTTTTCTTTTTTTCTAATATGATTAATTTTTAATAAATCAGTATTTTTTTCATTTTTTTAAATTTAATCATACAATTTTTTTAAAAAAAAACAATACTAATTTAGATTATTGGATGATCTTATTCAACAGTCTAAATCTAATCTTAGAGAATATTGTTCCCTCAAGACTTGGTGGGAGCAAATTTCTAAGAAATCTAATCAACCTAATATGATTTAGATTTGGTACTAGAGAATATTTTTCCCTCTTAGACTTAGAGGGGAGACGATTCCTAGGAAATTTTATTAGCTTGATATCCATTTATCAATGATTTAACATTTGGGGATTAGAGAATTTGAGAATGTACGAAAAGAAAATAATTTAAAGCGTAAAACACATTATAGAAACTAAAATACATAATTGATCAGGATTAACGATATTTATGGGTATAAATACGTAAAAGTTGACTATTCATTTTAGTCAATAATTAGTGTTGTGACTCATACGATACAAAGATATATTACAACTCTACAAACTTTCGTAATTTATAAAAATAATAATAATTACAATTGATTTATATGAAACTTATGATTCATGACATATACTATTTAAACATAAATATTCTGAATTGATTTATTTGTTCCATAATCAAATCTATTTTACCTACTCAAACTTTGATTTGAATTGATTTATTTATTTAATAGAACAAATTTACATGAATAAAATAGGTAAATTTGTTAATTTGTGGATTATTTGTTATTTGTTATAAATTATTTGATGCATAGATTGGTGATTGATTGAATATTGATTTTATGTTTACTTTTGAATGTCTTTTTTTGTTTCAATCAGATCCAAAGAATAAAAACACTAAAGATTGATGCTATATTTGGATTGAATCACCAGGTCTCAGATTTCATCTTTTAAGAATTTAAGTTTCATCTATTTCTTTAGTCAATGAATTATGATTTAAAGATTCATATCTCAAATTTTGATTTATATTAAATTAAGAACTATTTTATAAAGAAATCAAAATAAAGTTAAATAAAACAATTTTTTTAATTCACATATCAATTCCCAAGTTTATTTTACCTACTAAAAAATCTTTTAAAACACTATAGTGGTCAAATAATAAAGGTAATTGTTTTTCAATTTTAATTCAAATCATTTAAATCAATTCAAATCAAATAATTAATATAATGTAATGTCATTAATTTACCAAATTTACCAACTTTATTAATTTACCTAATTTATTTGTTTATTCAAATCAAATAAAATAATGAAAATGTCTAATTATCAATTTCACTAATTTCACTAATTAATAATTATAATAATATATTCTGATAAAAATATATTATGCTTTTAACTTTAACAATAACCCACATAATATATTAAATACATTGCGACCCACATAATATGATAATAATACTATAATTTATAAATTTGAGAAACTTATGAAACTTATGAGTTACGATATATAATTTTTAAACATAAATATTCTGATATAAATTTTGATTATTTATATAAATATAAATTATAACTTTTAACATAAAATTTATGATAATAAGCGACTACATTATATTATGATATAAAATAGGTTATCAAATGGAATAAAATAATGAGACGTATGTGTAATTAATAAATAGTTTTTAATTTAAATTTTTTTGTAAAAAATAATAATCAAATTAAAAATGTTCTAGGATAATCAACTATAAAGAAATTTTATACGTTTGATCAAGAATTGATGTCAATATGTCTTGATCTTCGTGTATGCATATTTCAACAATTTATTATGTATATATTTCAAGTCAAATCAAATAATAAATGTAATTGTTTTTTAATTTCAATTCAAATCAAATAATTTATTTAACGTGACGTCATTAATTATTTTATAATAGTCAAATAATAAAGGTAATTGCTTTTTAATTTCAATTCAAATCATTTCAATAAATTCAAATCAAACAATTAATATTATGTGATGTCATTAATTTACCAAATTTATTAATTTACCTAAATAAAGAAATGATGACACGTGTATCAGTTTCTAATTCAAGGTTTTTCACTGCCTCACAGTTTAGATAATGCAATTACAAAGCATAATTTCAGGGATACTGTGTGTAACAGTGTAACACAAGGTTCAAGTTTATATAAGATTAATTGTACAAAATAATCTACTCCGAAAGTCAAATAGAAAAAATATTAAGATCTGATGAAGATGAAAGTTTACATATCTCGAAAAGTTCAAAGGGACTGCTTTGACGATAGACACCACTCTTCTTACTATTGTTAACCAGAATGCACCTGCATTTGAGATATATGGGAAAATATGTTTGGATTTTGGGAGAAGACTTACTACGACTTGGAAGAAGATAGAGGCGAGTCTCTTAAAATATTGAAGCCCATGCAAATGTGAAAAAAAAGTTTATGGAGTAAAGATACATATTAAAAATATAAATTTTACAGAACATGTAAGATATACATATTAAAAATATACTTACAACATAAATAAAAAAATAGTATGAGAATTATAGAAAAGTTAATGCCTTGAGCTTCTTCTTGTAGGAAAATTTGCACCTTAGAGGAAACAAATTGTTGAAGTAATAGGCATGAATATTGAGTGGATAGTTTACCAGAGCTACGAAGGAACACAACACCAGGGAAATAGTGCTAGTTCATTGGACTATGATCTTCTTCTTCGATTCAGAAAAACAGTGGCAGAAAAATAGTGTCAGTTCATTGTATCATGATCTTCTTCTTTGAGATATATATATGAAGGGAAAAAAAGAAATAAAGAAACGTACCGAAAGGGTAAAAAATGCTAGAGCTTTAAGAAGTCATATCACCAGGTGTCGGCTGAGATCCCGATTGTCATGAGCAGGTAATTAAATGACAAAAGATGAGCAACAAGAGCTTGTTTTGGAGAGAGAGCGTTGTCGAGTTCCACCAGTGGATTCAAAGAAGGAAATAGACAAACATGATGGAGAATATGACTCTGTAATTTATCACATATAAATATAGATATATAGCAATTAATTATTTTATTATTTGTATATAATAAATGTTAATTTACTAAAAGACAACATATTATATTTCAATCGAAAAGTTTATCTGATTTATCAATTATATAACGATTATAATAATTATATACCAATTATATATTAATTATTGCAATTATATAGTAATTTACCCTAATTTTTTAAAATTTATTTAATGTGATTATATAGTAATTTACCCTAATTTCTTTAAATTTATTTAATGTAATATAATTAATTTACCAAATTTATTCATTTAAATTTATTTTATTATACATAATTTAATATCTTACTAACAATTAATACCTTAAAATAAAATTATTTTAACCTATTATATAGATAAGATTAGTCGTTCACAACCACCGTGGAAGAGCATTGTTAATAATGAAAGTTGTTATCCCATAATTTTTTTATTAAAAAAAAAACTTCTCTCTCCTTTTGTGGAGTAACTAGAATTTTCTCATGTTTACCTTAATTATTATGCCACACAGGAAGCCAATGTGGTACTTCTATTTTGAAGTGTGACAAAGGATTGAAAAAGATGTGCTCTATTTTTTTATCATGACTATATTATAGTCAATGACTTAATATTACTTTGTTTCTAGCTGCTCTCACTTTCTAGTATGGTCAATAATGTTCGCTATTATAAGCAACATTTCGTCAATACATTTTTTAGTCTTTCTTTAATAAGTAATTTATCTTTTAGTAGAGATCGAGAAAATTTTTTAATCTATCTTCTCTGTTTGTAGATTTGAAAAAAAAAATTCAATATTTTGATGC
This sequence comes from Biancaea sappan, assembly GCA_037074585.1. NCBI lineage: Eukaryota > Viridiplantae > Streptophyta > Magnoliopsida > Fabales > Fabaceae > Biancaea > Biancaea sappan. Next base: position 13,213,086 of record CM073490.1, on the reverse strand, counting down.
CCTTTTTAAGTAATATAAAAAAAGTTTAAAATTTTACTTCATTTAGCTTTTTTATTCATTCAAAATGTTATAGTTTATCATTTATTTAATATAAGAATGTTATACAGTCATAGAAGTGTTAGATTTGATACCTTAAACAGATAAATATAGTTGTTTGTTTTGCATTGCGGATGATGTTATTTCAAAGAATTAGTAAATATTTTCAATTAACTTTTCAGTTAAACGATAATGTTAAATACGTTTATTTGTAATTAATTATTAGCTTTGCTTTTGAATAAAATTTTTAATAAATGATTTAGATTTATAGTTATCTTTCAAAGAATCCTGATCCATCATTTTACTAATATTTTGATTTGATATTTAACTTTTTTGGTACGAGAAGGACTTCTATTTTCTTGTTTTATATCTTTCTTTTGTGAGAAATATTATGATAAATATGACGTGTTTTTAATGTAATTTGAGAGATTATTTAAAATATTTTTGTATCATCCTTTTGTTTTTATTGCCAAAAAATTTTTCCAGCTACGTTCAATTATGTCTAATATTCCCATTCATTTTCTACTTTTATTTACATTTTGTTATTTCTTGTCAGTCATTTTTGTTTTTAATCTAAAAATTTTTTCTCACTATTTTTTTCCCCACAACGTATCTCTATCACTAATCTAATCAAATGCTTATCTCGATTACCAATATAATCCGTTGGGATTTATAAAAAGCAAGCTGGTTATAAAATCCTCCCCTGAATTCCTTTTTTTTTTGGTTCTTTTTGTAAGTTCATGATCTAAAAAGTCTAAAAGGAAACAACTTATGAGTTCATTGACATCGTCTAACTTTTATGGCAGCTCCAATCTTTTTGGGTGATATGAGTGGAACTGTGGAAGAAGTAGGGATTAACATCAGTTTCAGGTATTGAGAGATTTCAGCGGTTTAAACTACAGTTAAAATTGTGGTTAAATGTAAATTTTAACTATGATTTGATTTAATTATTATTAAAACTGTGACTAATAAAGAATTTGAGCCTCTAAGTACGTGTAACTAATCTGTTTCTAAGAAGTAGAGCTTCACAAAATTTTTGACCAAAATTTTAAAAAAATAAAATAAAATAAAATAAAGGGACAGACACACATGGTTCTTCCTTTGATCACAAGGTTCATACAAACAAAATGCCAGAGAGAAGAAAAGAATTTAATGGCAAAGAAACTAAATGGAGATGTTATCTCTAGCTGCATTTTCAAATCTAAAGTTGACAAGGCAAGCCGAACCCAACTTAACTTGCATCAAAACCGATCGGATCGCCTGTTCTTCACTTACGAAGAGCAGACTATTTTGCGGGTTAGCTAGGGTTTTAAGCGTGGTTAAAAATTTTAGTCACAGTTAAAACAATGGTGAAAGAAGAAACCATTGCTGAAAGTGAAAACCGTGACGAAAAATTTTGCCACAGTTTCCACTTTCAGCAACGAATTTTTTTTTGCCACGGTTTTCATCTTTCACCACGGTTTTAATCGTGGTTAGCTAAAACTTTTAACCACGGTTAAAATCGTGACTAACCCGCAAAGTAGCCTGCTCTTCTTATGCAAAGAGCAGGCGAACCCAATCCCATCAGCACATAGCCCTGCAGTAGAATAAAGCTTAAAGAAGATCGTTTATTTTTCTTTTGTTTTTTTTTTTTTGGGACACAGGACTTTATCCAAATTCAGTTATTCACATATTCCGTTATATAAGGCACCTATGTCTTTATTTTTTTTCTGCTACAATCTTTCAATCTTTTTTTTAAATTTTTTTTTATTACAATCAAGGATTAGATTTTTTTATTAGACGATCTTAAGTGTAACTTGAGTATTTTATTGTTCACTTGCTAATGAATTAATGATTCAGATTGTATAATGACAGTTGGCAATGTAATATGTAGTGGTTTTTTCATTTGATTTACCGTTGCTCTTGATCAACTAATATTTTCATTGTGTATATATACGTGTGCCTATTGATTCTATTATTGGTTTTCTTGATCCTTTACTTTTTCCAGCCTAACCAACCTTAGTTTGCTTGTTTTTGGCAATAAGTTGGTGAGGCTTTGATTCTCTCGTCTCAGTCACTTATCCTCTGTGTTAATTCTCTTAACACTTTCTACTTTTGTTCGTAGAAAAGTCACTAACGTGCTAGAGTTATTTACAGTTACATATTTGCAATGCCTATATTACGTCATTTAAGATCCCTTTTCACATTTACAGCGTTACTTTACACCCGCAGAAACATTAAATAATATATTTAAAATCTTTAGATTTAGTGTGATAATTAAATTGTCATGGAGAGAATGCGGAATGCTACTTTGATATTTATAAAAATTAACAAAGCTAAAAGCGATAAATATGGTTACCAACTTTATAATTTAAGTGGTATGAGATTGATATTGTGAGTTAGAAACTTCCTGTAATAAAAAAAAAAGTGATGATATATAAGATGCTCTTAATATTTGAATGTCATGAAATTACACAAAAAAAATGATGTGATTTGTACCTCCCAAAACATCAAACAAACACAAGCATCTTTAACATCACATTATAAGATAGAATTTCTGCTCCATTGAAGGTGCTTTCATGGTGCTTCTCGGTGCATCATATTCAGCTGATCTGAGACTGTCAAAACAGAGGTGGCAGGGACCCACAAGGAAATCGAATGTTAGAAGGGAGAAGCAAAGTGGAAGATAGGGAAACACGAGGGAGAAAAAGTGAAACAGGGCGATGGTGTTCAGTTGCTCTTTAGTATTTTAATTTCAATAATTCTAAAAAAAAAAAATTAATTTGGTATCCCTCATTAAACCTATGTACAATTAAGTTCTGAGAACGAAATCAACCATGTGCTATCTTGAGTTGTCCACATCCTAAATATACATAATTTATACTAATTTAATCTATTCACAATCTAAGAAAAACTACTTGCCATATATACAAGTGGATCTAACTTCATCATCTTTTGCCTTCACTTTGTATGACTTGTATATACTCAGGATATCAAGATCACACATCATTGATCACATTAGCGTATCGTAATGGTAGTTAAAGTACGAATATATCAAGATCACGCATCATTGATCCCATTGCCAAAGCTGTTAGGAAAGCTATAAGCAATAAGCTAAATGCACCAGAGACAATAAATTCTTGTTATTCCATTATTATCAAGTTATTGGGGAGCAAAGACTGTCTCCCACAAACGCCTATCAATCTGAAACTTCCTACATGTCAAACAATTTAAGGCAAATAAAAAGAGAAAAGAAAAAGCATCAAATTGAGAAAACAAGGCGGCACTGCTTAGCATAGCTGCAGATAATCATGCTTTTGAGGTTGATTCGCTTGAGCTGACAGGAATGTCCTTTTTCGGTTGAGATGAAACAGCCTCCAGCGTTTTGAAAAATTCTTCAGGGAGAGGAGGAGGTCGATGGTAAGGAATGTGCTTAGGAATTGGTGCATCATTCTCAATCACCTCACATTCATAATCATCTGGGACACCCCATGGATCCCACTCTGCGATCCAACATAATACACATTATACACATAAAATCCATAAATTTTCCTTAATAGCTTATGCAAAAAAAAAAAAAAAATTTACATGACACTGCTTGAAATTACATTTAACAGTTGCTTACTGATGAACATTTTTATCCATGCAAGACAAATAATGAGCAGAAAGATGTTATTTCAATGACTGAAGTATATATATATTAGGAATTTTGAAACAGCTTACTCGTTACTATTGAACAATGTGTGATAATTATATAATAAGGATTAGACAAAACGATAGCACCAAATTTTATAGGAAATAATCCTTACAAATGATTATGTTAAGCCTCCTAAAGTTAAGGCGTACCATCATACAGCTAGGCGGCATTACACTGGATATTTGGCTGAGGCTAAAATGAATTTCGGCATGTGAAAATCAGTTAGGACAGGTGACAGACAGTCTCAAGGAGGGAAGAGATATCAAGGCAGTTACTATTAAAGGTCAGAGAGGATTTGAGAAGAAGAGGGAGATTGCTGGCCACTTGAATTGGGCAGGCTAGTCTACATTTTTTTTTTCTGCCACTTCATCTATTACTATAGTCAGTTAGTTACTGTGGGTTCTGGTTTGGGATTGAATTGCTAGGAATTATCTAGTTACGTAACATGTTACCGAAAAAATGCTAACAAAATATTGAAGCAGTTGCATCCATAATCAGGTGAAACCTAGAAAAACCAAATTCATGACGTAAAGAACAAAAAAAAAAAAGAAAAATCCAGGATTGGATGAGAAAATTTTCATTTTATCCAAACTGAAATGAAATCCTCAATGAAATGTTCAAATACTCGCATCTATAAAAGCATGCAACAAGTTTACAAACTACACATTATTCCAGTTCGATTAGTTGTCCCAAAAACCCTGTTAGCCTTATTATATATAAAATTCAGTTAACGTTTTTGGCCCCGTCCATTTGAAATTTGGACTTTTGACCTTTCAAATTTAGGAATCAGTTTCATAGTAAAACTTGTCAAATCTCTATTGGAACTGATAATCAGACTCAACTCAATATTGATATGAGTTTAATTTGCATGGTCAGAACACAACATTAGGAAACCGGAAACAGAAATAACATTAAAGAAAAAGAAAAATAAAGGAACAAGCACATCAGGTCATGAAATGTAGACGCCAATTTGCTCCAAATAATTTTTTACTCTTTTTTAATTTTATAAAACATTTTGTTTCACATAATAACCTGATCCATCCAGTCTGCAGACATAATCAACTGCAATCAATGTCTATACCGCTTACCTTGTTCCTAAGTATATTCAACCAATAATGAAACTGCTCCAACAGAGTTCCTATTGTTCATATTGCACTATAAAAATTCATTGAGAAAGTAAAAAACATAAAAAATAATGATTATGCTGAAATAGTTTAGGTGATCGAAGTTAAGACTTTTCAAAAGTTCACCATACTTCACTTGAACAGAGATTTATTTTCTGTACTGCTGATATCTTCTACAAAAATATTAATGATCCTAAGGAAATAATTTTATCACAGTTCCACAGAATGTAGCTTTTTATGTTCATTTTCCAGATTGCTGCATGTGCAAATTTCTTATCTCTTTCAACAAACATGTACAGCCCAGTAGATTCAGTGGTTAGAACTATTCACGAAAGAATTATCTAGGCCCCCATTTGCAATCTCTCTTACAAGTGCAACAAATGGGCAAAAGAAACAGCAATTACAAGTATATAATAAGTTTTAAGTTTAATTAAATCTCTCGAACAATCCTTTGCAATCAACTAGTAATTATTTCAAAATTCCAGAAAAAAAATAGAAAACCTATCAGGGAAATGAAATGTTAGAAGAAAAGAAATATAAAAAATGAATTTCTTTTTCTCTTGTTTACTACCTCCTTTACTGGTTCTTGTGACAAACATTTGTGTTTAAATGAAATGGCTCTAATTGCTGAAACTCTATAATGTTGCTTATATGGATTGGAGGCCAACGAAGGAGGTGGGATACTATTATGTTTATCTGCATATTTAGTTTTGATCCAAGTTGAAACAACTTAAGCCATGAGACAGTACATTTCAAATAACTAGCCTGTTTGTAGGACAGCCTTAAGGCGAAAGTACTACCTTAAATATTGATGTTTGCTTAATGTGGGACATGTCACAAGTTCTTCTTATATTGTGCATAACTGCAAAAGATTGCCAATCAAAACTGGAATGCGTTCCCCACAAAAGTAATTACTCATTCATAGTTCGAGCAATATACAAAATTTTTCATGGTCATTCAAAACTAAAGGGTTGAACTCAACATAGTTACAATTGTCTCAGTTTTGGGGTTATTACAGCATAAACTTTTCTGAAAGAAATAACTAGAGAAGTGAAACAGAAAGATTATCAAAAAGAGAAAAATTCTTAGTAGGAAAATATGGTTTTTTGGTTGTCTATATACCATATGTTTTTTTCTGAAACAAAGTATAATCTAAAAAATAAGCAAAATATCTTGGAGCATATTTTATCGCACTTTAAATCAACACTGGGGGATCTTTTCCCTTTGCTAAGATTACTGATATTCAAGTCCTTAAATCAGAGACACAGTTGAGCCTGCTCGAACTACCCTTTAAATGCTTAAGTTTTGACTATAAAACAAGACTAACTGGATTAGGCTGATTATGTAATATATAATCTACTAGTACACAGTGCTTGAACAAGAATAAAAAATGGTCATTGACACTGAAGCTGCCTGAAATTTATACCAAACACTAGCTTAAAAAAAAAAAAAACACACACACACACACACCTATGAATAACTTCTTACGCATATAGACAGCGAAACAAGTACATGCTATAAAATGGTTCAAAAACTGAAATAGAGGAAGAAATTCATATCCTAGCTTTCTTTCATACTTCACTAATTATACCATGATTTCTTCCCGCACCCTCTAAATTCCCATCAAACAATTATTTCCCCCTACAACGCAATAATAAATAATTAACTGAATCAGCTAAATTTTCTTCGTTGATTAGACGGTTCAACAATTTTCTTTCCTGACCCTATAGTCTTCTCACCAGTGAAACAATTATCAATCCGTATAACATACAGAAATGCAACGTATCAACATTCATTACCGATCAATTTGCCCACGAGTGTTAGCTCATCCCGAGCCTCCTCGATGAGCTCCTCGACCTGACCACAACCAAGGCGCTTCTCGATCATTTCCCAGTCCTGCTCTTCCTCGCAAACCTTGAGTCTGTGCCTGGTGAAGTTCTCTACAGCCTTACGGTAGGCTTCATCCTGAGGGACGGCCTGGATCTCCTTCAGGGTTTTGGTGTAGAGGCCAATCAGCACCTCTCGCGCGTTCGGCACCACATCCAGCCCCACGATCCCCGTCGTCTCCTTCACCCTGGCCATCAATGGCCGTGCGATCGCCCGCAGGAACATTTTCCGGTGTTCACTTGATCACTGTGTTATCTTTCACCCAGCGATGTGGAAGTCGATCCTTCTCTTTGAGAATAGAGAAATGCTCCGAATTTGATTCATAGGGCAGGCTGAGTTGCTACGGGTCGGATCATGCTCTTCCAAACGAAAATGGATTCCTGGAATATATATATATATGATTAATTTTTTTTAAAAAATTTTTAGGATCTCCAATGAACTGAAGGCTCCAACGTGTTAGAAGTGATCCAAATTCCTTCTAAATTAGGTCAAATGAGTCGAGTGAGTTACTATAATTACAAAGGGTTTTATTTTATTTTCAAACTAGTGTATCGACTCGTGCTATGTACGTATATTTTATCAACATATCACACAACATACCTTTAAATTTAGATATTTGTTTATTTTAGTATAAGTTATTAAAATTTTTTTTGTATATTATATTTGATGTTGTTATAATATAATTATCATATTTGTCAAGAATCAAAATTTTCAAACATTTTCTGCTTCTTACTTTTAAAACTGTCAGACTAATTATGCAATCAAATTAGAATATTACAAAATTTGAATTTAATTTCTTTAATTCACATACTAACAATGTAATCAAATCCTAAATTAGAGAATTATTATTTTATGACGTAATACTATGTTATTATTTGAAGCAATAATTTTCATGAAAGAATTAATTATGCAATTAACATATTACAGAATTAAATTTTGTAATAAACATTGGCTCAAATTAAAAATTATCTAGTATTCAAAATTACATAATTACGGAACTCCCATATTAAATTAAATAATTATCTAATTTTGATCCTTTGACTTAATACTATGTCATTAGATAATACATTAAATTTGAAAAAATTTACTTATAGAATTAACAAATTACACAATTAATTCTTCTATCAAGCATATGAACAAAATAAAAATTACACAATTAATAATTAATTTTGGAAAGAAATCAAAATTACAAATTATTAGTAGTTACCTATTATTCAAATGAACTCCTTTTTTTTTTCAATAATCATGTCATTGTCCAATCTTCGATACCGAGGATAATCATCTTCTTACCATCTACCATACAATGTGTGTTATAATTGGCACATTCACAAGGCTTATACATCATAAGATTGCTTACTTCATGGTATAGATTGAAAAATAGTTGTTTGTTCAGGATTTCTATTGATATAGTTATGTCAATATCAGCTGGGGTCAGATATTTGTCATCTGGATACAAGAAGAGTAATATATGCGTATGTGGTAAGTTGTGCTTTTGGAATTTAATAGTGTAAATGGCTGAAAATGATAGAAACAAATAAAGAATAAACATTAAATTATATATAAAAATTTAAAATGATCTCATAAATATTAAAAAAACATACATGTTTTAAGCAATGATTGGGAAAATACTTGCATTGATTGTGCCAAAGTGCTTGTTTTTTCTAATATATTTCATCAACTGATCAAGTTTAATCTTAAAAAATCTAGCAATCAAATCTAGTATATATTCTACTCTTAAGTGATTTAGATTAACGAACCTTGAAAACTTTGGATTGCAATTGAATATTATGAACAAATCAGGATAACTTGCCCACCTACATATTTTCTGGAAAAAATCAACGCATGAACAGTGTAGTTTCCTTCAAAGTTTTTCCAGAAATTGATAAATGTTCTTGACCAAAAAACTCTAAAATCACATTACAAAAATTATTTTCATGAATTTTGACTTAAATTTATTGAAATGATTGATTAAAACCATTAAAAAAACGGTGAAAATCATCCAAAAACACCCAAATTGAGATTTAATTAAAAAAATTCCAAATTTGAGGGTTCATCTCAAAAAAATCCCTAATTTTCACAAATTTTCAAATTTGATTTCTTACTTTAAAAATTTATAGAATAAGATGTGAAAATACAGTTCAATTAGAGAATTAACACAAAAGAACCCTAAAACTTCATAAATTTAACAAAATCGAAATTTCACACATATATGGTTTTTTACAAAAAATTTCAATTTATGAACCCAAATTTGATTTTGAAACAAAATTGGTCCTTATTACTTATCAGAACCAGACTCTGATACTAATTGTTATGATTATTTTACATAATCACAAATCAAACAGATAAATTCATAAAACAACTCAAATGCAAAAAATTTCTTAAATATGTAATCTATTATTTGTAGATTGTGATAAGTAATAAGAACACAATAGAAAACATTAGAGCGCATACTTTGATCCATTGTGAACCCGAAAGAGAATCGAATGAGGGTTGGTTCTTCTAGGAAGATATGTGGTTTTCTATCAACTCACTTTTCTGATGGAAAAACAAATGAACCTCTCAAAGTTCAGAGTGAACTAACCCCGTATAACTCAGGGAACTATAACCCATAACAATCTACCCATGGGTCGACCCATAGATTGATTCTTTTTTTATAATAACACCCCATCACTATTATTATTTAGAGTCGGACATCTACACATTTAATATTTTCACTAACACCCCAGATCGAATAAATTTATATCAAATAGGTCCCTAAATACAAATTAATGAAGATTTCATAATGGACTGATGAGTCCTTTATTTTGGTTAATTTAGGTTGCTTCTTTAGGGCTTTTTCCTCTCCTTGGCCCCATTTTTGTTATCCTTTTGCTTGCTTTATCCTTTATTTTGGCTTTCCTCTTTGTACATAGTAGTTTCTTTGTTTTATCTTGTTTTACTCTCTTTTCCCTTTCCTTTTGAGCTCTGTGTTTTATTTTCCTGTAGGCTTTCTTTTCTGGTCTGCTGTAAGCTGGTGTGTTGATTAGATTCAGAGGCAAAGTGCTGGAATGATACAAGTCTGGTGGCTGGCGCCCAGGTGCCAGAAGCTCAACTCTCGGCCTGACCCTTTTATGGCTGGCGCCTGGAGGCGCCAGCATTTCAACTCTCGGTTAGAAGCTCCAGAAAGTGGCGCCCAGGCGCTAGCCCCCTTTTCTCCTTTGTTTCTGCTTGGCGCCTAGGCGCCCCGGCTCAGACCTACGAGTCTTCTGCTATATATAGGTTTTATGCAGAAGTTTTTGGGATCTTTTGGTTGGAGGTTAAGGGAGCTCTACTAGGGCAAGGATGGAGGAGATGAGAGACCTCTTCTCTACTGAGTTTGAAGCTTTTCTTCCTTTTTCTCCTTCCTCTTGATCATATTTTGTTATGTATTTGTTATGTATTTGTTATGTATTTCTTCCTCTTGTTATAAACTCTAGGGTTTAGGGGATTGATGTATATTGACTACCTATGAAGCTTTGTTGTTGGATGCTTAAATACAATTGCTTTTCTGATTATTGAAGTAGTTGTTATTGGTTTATTTCCTTTTACGTGATTTGCAATCATTTAACTTAGATGTATTTAGGGTTTGTATTAATGCTAGACATAGCTTGATATAAATATGCCCTTGTAACTTCTATCGTGAATCGAATTAGTCTAGACATAGGTAATCTTGTTTGCGTGGTCTTATGAGTTCTTGAACTTAAACTCCGAACCAATTAATTGGACTGAGACATTAGCTAATTATTTTGGTTAGGAAGATTTGCTCACCAAGACATTGAGTTCAAATATTTTCGTGAACTTGACCAATACTAAATGAAATTTGTGAATGTATCTAAGAACTCTCTAACAATTCAAAGATTGGTTTGTCTATGAATTAATCGGATTAAGAGTTAAGAAAGTCAATCCCCTACTCGTTGTGTTATGGCGTAGTTCTTCGTTTGGTGTTTAGTTAATTCATTGTCGTTAGTTTAGTTTACTTTCAATTAATCTTTACATTTTTCCTCTATCCAAATATAACTCGATCTAGTAAAATTGGTAATTGTTGAAAGTGTTACCCTGAGGACGATAACTCTTACTCTTTCTTTACTACTTGTGCGACCCGATACACTTGTCGAAAAATAACGCACCATGGACCTAATTAAGATAGCATTAATATATATACCTTAAAAATATGTTGAAATATACAATAATTAATATGTCAGTCCACATAAATATTTATTAGCATTAATAGTTATTTATAAAATAAATAATAAATATATATAATATATTTATGATAAAAATAATGCCAAAATTAATAATCTTAACTGCACATAGTAGGCTTTGTTACCAATAATTTACATATTAATTTCAATAATGACAAATTTGTTCAAATATTATTATATACACTTCAATTACAATCAATTCAAATCAAATAATTTAAAAAAATTCAATAATCAAAGGATAAAAGTTAATTTACCAAATTTATTAATTTAAATTTATTTTATTATTCTTAATTTAATGACATACTTGCAATTAATACCCAAGAGTAGAATTCTTTCTGTTATATAGATTATTTATTTAAATTTATTCTATTATATAATAAATACTAATTTACCAAAGGATAATATATTATATTTCAATAGAAAAGTTTGTCTATTTTACCAATTATATATTAATTATAGTAATTATATATCAATTTACCTTAATTTTGTTAAATTCATTTAATTTGATGTGATTAATTTTTTAAATTTATTAATTTACCTAATTTATTTATTTAAATTTATTTTATTATATATAATTTAATAATCTACTGGTAATTAATACTCTAGAGTGAAATTATTTTAGTTTATTATGTTGATTGTTGCATAACAAAGTTCTTTTTTTTTAAAAAAAATATATTACTGACCATTGTATAGAGTATAGGCTTATGTTGTTATGAAACTTGACCATTTTATTTGTAGATCAATTTAAGAGGAGGCAGATTAAATAATTGGATTCTAATAAATGCCGACTGATTGAATCTCGGGGAAAGAAGATTAAAGTTAAACATCTATTTGTAATCCTTCTAACTTCGTACACCATAAACGTGTTTGGTTTTCTTTTTGGCATCATAAAAGAAAAGGTAAACGAAAATTAAAATTAAAAATTCACCGTGGGGGATAGAGGAAAAATATGTAAAGAAAAATGTGAGAGAGATAGTTTTATCAGATGAGGAATTGTAACAGGAGGAAAAAGAAAGATTGAACTAGATACGATAGATGAGAAAAAAGCAAAGAAAAGACAACAGAAGAAAAAATAAACGTAATCTAGAGTGGATTTTTTATGCTGTAATTTTTTTATTTTAAATAATTAAAATAATATCAAATATTTATTTTCATAACTGATTGAAATTTGTGTTGTGCATGTAACCATCTATCTAAAGTGCAAGTCACACAAATAACATTGATCCTTGGTAGAGGTCCCAATACTTTTGGCATTAAATTGCAAACATCTGAGTTTGACAGGATGACCTGCAGGCTGTTATAACTTTGCACATTGGCAACCATGATAGTTACTTAAAGAGTATATATATTATTGATTGTCTCTAAAAATTTTTAATTATTTTAATTTTATCCTTAAAAAATTAATTATCTCAGTTTGATCTTAAAAATTACATTTATTTTAATTTAATCATTTTTTGTTAATTTCAAAATTTATTTCTATCAAATTAAATTTCAAAATTTTCATTACTAAAAGTCACTTTAATAAATTGAGGGATGAAATTAAAATATTTGATCTTTTAAAAACTAAATTAAGACAATATAATATTTCATGGCCTCACTAAGTAATTTACTCTAATTTTTATTAGGTACATATTAAGTTCCTCATGTTTTTTGCTAGATGCACATGAAACCTCCGGTATTTTTTGCTAAACGAATTCTAAATATCCCGTATTTTTTGCTAAACGCATTTGAAGTCCCGCATTTTCTTTGTGATATACAGATAGAGTGCCTTGATTTTTTCACTTATAAATAGTGTCTCAAAATTTTCACATAAGCAAGTTTAAAAGGCCCCTCATACTACATTACAAAATGCTCACAAATAAACTTCGTATGTGCGGAAAATGAATTATGTAGATAGCTTCAAGTTGTGAGAGCTACTGGCATTCCGAGGGATTGTTTAGCAACAATTGACAAGGTATATATTAATCTACTAGCTTTCTTATATATATATATATATATATATATATATATATATATATATAATGCGTCGATATGTCTCTCACTGTTTGTTTTCATAATTTTTTTGAGTTCAAATCACGACCTTATGGAGCAAAATATGTTTTTATGAACTCTGTTTCCATTATTTTTTTTTATCTTTTTTCTAATTTCCTGAGATGCAGCTTTATTATATATTTTCTGTATAATTGTTTCTTCTTTTCATATATTTCCAATCAATCACTACAAAAAAATTAGAATTTAGCGTCGGTCAAAATCACCTTAACATCGGTTTACAAAACCGACGTTATGTGCTCCGTTGCGAGGTTATTTAACGTCGATTTTGACATCCGTGGGAATAACCGACGTTAGATGATTTTAGCGTCGGTTTTGACAAAATCGACGTTAAATTCTAAAATTTAGTGTCGGTTATAACCGACGCTAAAGTTGTGATTTAATGTCAATCTTGATTGATGTTAAATGTTGACATTTAGCGTCGGTTATAACCGACGTTAAAGTTGTAATTTAACGTCAGTTTTGACCGACGCTAACGTTAATTTTGACTGATGTTAAATGACATTGAATGATTTTTAATTACTATCATTTAGCATCACTTTTGACCGACGCTAAATGTTTTGGCTAATTTTTTTTTTCTAATTTAATTAAATTGAAATTGACATTAATTTCTAAAACAAATATTATAAATACAATCAAAATTTAATTTTGACCTACACTATATTTATAATATTCCAATATAATATTTGACCAAAATTTGAAAGATAATGGAAACCAAACTATAAAAGAAAATATATTTGAATAATAAGATACATTTTTAAATATAAGTTTTATATCAAATCCAAAGTTAAAAATCAATACATTCTAAAAGAACAAATTTCATATGTCCTAACAAAATAAATATTACAATTAGTCATAGTCATAGGTTGTGACTAGCTCCAGAAAAACATCAACATCTTTGAAGTGAAGCTCCTACACTGTTTGCATCAAGTGCCTGTAAACATAATTTTTATTATTAGAGTTCATAAAGAAACCAAAATTATTTAATTTATTCATACATCTGAATAAATGACTAAAATTGGGAATAGACACAGGATTTAGAGTTATTTTCAAAATATAATGGCGCAACCTGACAAAATTGTGTATCCTTAATATCATATAAAGAACAAAAGCCATAATTAGTGCAGATTTATGTTAGATAATCCAGCTAATATAATAAAACTAAAATTTATTCATTTCCTAAATTTAAATGAAGGAATTTTTGTTGGGGTGGGGACTTTTAAGCAGTAAGCAAAATATAGAGATAAGAACTTAAACCCAACACAGTATTCCTGACTATTGTTTAAATCACCATGATGCTAATCTACCCTTTGCTCAGTTTTTAATTGGTAAGTTGTAAGTAGTAAATCAACATATTTCAATCCAGTGTTTAAGTGTAATATAAATTTCTGTTTCTCAGTGAGGACTAAGTAAGAGAAGTATCATTCTCAATTCCACAGTGCTTAATCATTACTACTCGCTCTAGAGTTAAATGAAGGCCTTTATGGAAGTAACTCCATACACCCTAACCAAACATAAGGAAGAAATAATTACCCAATATGCGGAAAGCAGAGCAATGATCAGAGTAGATTCCCAGCTTACAGGAAAAGATTCCAAAGAACAAATTCTTTTTCTTCTGCCTGCAACCAAATACACTCTAAATATATGCCACCGCCCAATTATATACACCTAATAACTCCACTCTCAACAAAATATAACTCCACTGAATATTACACTTTTAGGCTAAGTATCCATCAAAATCATTTGCTAAATAATATATTATTATGGAAAGGTAAGGGACTTGTAAATTGCAAACCTACGCAATATTTCAAACTTATCATAAATCAATTTTCAAGGCATATCCCAACTTATCATATTAGAAACTAAGGTACAGAACATGCAACCCAAAAATCATTTTATATTCGGAATATGATATTTGACACTCACTCAAACCAATCTAACGTGGCAAAAATGGGTCAAACTTCGAAAACTTGACTTCAGATTATCACAATACATAAAAAGGATAAAAGGATCATCATTCATTATAATTCCCAAAAGGGAAACATGATCCCTAGTTTAACCATGCAGCAATTTTCATCAAAACAAATACTGATTTGGTATATTTCAAACACGACAAATTTTAAAAGAACCAACACTCAAATGGATATATTTCAAATTATCATACCCAT
Organism: Biancaea sappan; assembly: GCA_037074585.1. Lineage (NCBI taxonomy): Eukaryota > Viridiplantae > Streptophyta > Magnoliopsida > Fabales > Fabaceae > Biancaea > Biancaea sappan. Next base: position 13,197,926 of record CM073490.1, on the reverse strand, counting down.
TTTAGACATGCTTTGGTTTTTCACTATTCAGAGCATCAAGCAATTTCATATCTATTCTGATCTAAAAGGAAGGTTCAGAATGAAACATGGACCAAGTTATGTCGCAAGCCAATACCAAAATCATCATGTGTTCATAATCAAGCAATCTGCAAAATGAAACTAATTTCAGTGTCATTAATCAAAGTGCTAAATGAGTTTTAAGTTTGTATACTCTGTGAGTAACATTAAGAAAGGAGAAGTTGAACAAAAACAGAAAGGAAAATGGGGGAGGAAAAAAGAAACTGATATACAAGGAAAATGGGGGAGGAAAAAAAGAAACTGATATACATTGATGATAAAAAAGGAAATTTACCATTTCGACTTCTCCTTTTCAAGTTCATCTGCTGACATGGGAGAGAATAGGGCAAAGGGAGAAATCCTATCTATCAACAGAAAATCTGTCGATCATACTCCCTCCTGAAGCGATCGACGACGTCAATCAACGATGCATCAAGAATCTTCGACGGTGGTGGCCGGCAAACTTGGTTCGTGACCGGCTCCTCCTCTCACAGACTAGGGTCTGAAATTTGGGGGTGGGTAAAGTTGTGTGTTGCATAAACAATAGCACGAGTTTTTGATCAAGGAGCGGGAAGCAAAAAAATTTTCGTAAATTCATTTTTGTAGGCGCCATGGAGTTAGAACCAAAATTGAATCAGTGTGAGTGAGTGGGAAGTCCCAAAAATTGAATTAGTGTGAGTGAGTGGGAATTGTGAAAATTTTTTAATCTTTATGAAATCTGAAATATTATATATATTCATATTTTGAATACAAGAAACACTATTTAGATAATAAAATAAAATATTAAAATTTATTTTAAAATTAAACTTAATTTTTAAGAGGCATCATTTTCATTTTTATCTACATTTTGTAATTATTAGTAAAGATAACAATTCTATTAAAAATTGACTAATAAAATAAGAATTAAAAATTAAAAATTATCTTATAAATTATTGATTGCAAAATTAATTTAAGAATATGTATTATCAATATTTGTAATAAAAATATTCTACAGTTTTGTAATTATTAGTAAAGATAATAATTCTATTAAAAATTGACTAATAAAATAAGAATTAAAATTTTGAAATTATCTTATAAAGTATTGATTGCAAAATTAATTTAAGAATATGTATTATCTATATTTGTAATAAAAATATTCTACAGTTTTGTAATTATTAGTAAAGATAATAATTCTATTAAAAATTGACTAATAAAATAAGAATTAAAAATTTGAAATTATCTTATAAATTATTAATTGCAAAATTAATTTAAGAATATGTATTATCTATATTTGTAACAAAAATATTTTGTAAATATATTAACTATTTAGACCTATACTACATTTTAGTTTATCTGTAGGTATAAACTATTTATACCAATGGTTTACTTGTTGTCACTATAAATAACTATCGGTATATGTCATTTTTCTTATAGTGACAGTGGATCGCATTTCATGAAAGTCTTGGTGGAGTTTGGTTTGGGAACTAAAAAAAAGGATAAGACGCTTGGTGAAGCATAAAGAAGAGATCGGGAAATCTAAGCAGATCTAAGTACATGTGAGGTGGAGATGTTGCCGAATTGAGACTAGAAATCATGATGAAAAAGAAACGCGTCAAAAATTCATGAAATGTGAGAAGAGAACACCTCACGCCAATGCTTTGTCTTTAACATATCATCTGGTCGTCGCGCTCTCTCTCATTTTGACTGAACACAATTGCTACTCTCTCTACCACTCTCACACACCACATGATGAGAAGGTAGGGATTAGGATTAAAAATGAAATTACTGAATGGATTAACGTCAAAAGGCGGGTGTGGGGGAAAATATTGGAGGGAAGTTGAAATAGAAAAGGGTTGTGAAATTAAAATACAAAAAAGGGGTGTGAATGACGTGTTTTACGAAAAAAAAAACTTCAATTTTTTTTTTCAAAATAAGGTAATGTAACCGACGTTAAATAACGTCAATTTTAACTGACGCTAAAGTAACCGACGTTAGCTAACGTCGGTTTTAACCGACGCTATATTTTAAATTTAACGTCGGTTTTAACCGACGCTATAGAAACCGACGCTATATTCTGAATTTAATATCGATTTTAACTGACGCTATAGAAACCGACGTTAGATGTAGCATCTAACGTTGATTTTTGAAACCGACGTTAAAAAACCGACGCTATATTCTCTTTTTTTTTGTAGTGAATGATGAGATTTAAATTCTTGTCAAGTAATATTATTCTTAATCCATTTTATTATAACTTTATTTTTTTTTACATGATCGACGTTGTTTGATCAGTTTACAAAAAATTATTTCATATAAAGCATTTAAATGGACGACATTCTTTTGAAGAATCAAGAGTTGAGAGGGAAACAAAAACCACTTTGTAATTTGTGTAAAGTCATGATAATCATACAACCATCATCACATCACATGCATAGATTTACGGCCATGACAAGGACAAGCTCAAAGATGCAACAACAAAACTCAATTTTGAAGAAAGATGCAACAAGAAAACTCACATCCCACCAATAGGTTTGTGAGTATATTATATGAAAGGAAAAATTATAGAGCTGCATCTCATACCTAAGATGTAACATGCTGGCATTTAGATTCAGAAGTACTATCCATGGAGCCTTCAAGTGCGTCTCCTCCTTCACAAGCTCTCAATCTTTTCCATTTCTATCCTCTCTTTAACAATTCAATCCATTTCCATTACCATATATATCCATATCCCGCATTGTTACACAATCTCAACCTTGCAAGCTCCAGAAACCATATTCTGCAGTTCCTTCCAGAAGCTTGATATGTATTCATGAAAAAAGGAAATTCTCAGTGGGAATTTCTTATCTATATATATATATACACTAATGTAGTTCGAAGTCAGAATTAATGTATATCATCATTATATGCAGTTTTACACAAGAAAACACAGAGAACTCTAATTAAATGGGTTTTTGTTTGAATTATCTCCAAGACCACGTATTTCCTAGAGGTTTTCTGCAGCTACATGGCGCACCATTCTCTTCTGTAAATTACTAAATTACCATACCAACATGTACTATTTTTCTTGACAGACTACATATATATATATTGTAAAAGTTCTTTTTTTATTGTAATAAATGAAATCGGAAAGGTGAATGAAAATTTCTGTGCCTTTTTTATTCGACACTTGAAAAGTTCAGTCATTTGAGTTGTAATAAAAGAAATTGTAATGAAGAATGGAAGTTCTATACAAGTTCCTTGATTTGGGCGTCTATGGTAAAGCATATCGCAGAATCTAGTTCTCTTTTGATAACATTATTGGCAATTTGGCACTTAAGTCCTTAAATTAGATTTATTGAAAAGGTCTCCCTCGTAAATGCTTCCCAAAACCCTCACAAATAAAATTCACATGATTATGTAGAGAGCTTGCAGGCAGATACCATACTTGTCCTTTAGTTACAATTTTAAATGTCACTAAAAGTTTTACAAACCATTGCTAAAACTTTCAGTAATAATTCAAACAGTCACTAGAAGTGTTTTAAAAATATTTTTTAACCATAATTATAACCGTGATTATTGAGAGCTTCAATGTGAGAGCTATGTGCCAAGGGAATGAGTGTATAGCAACAATTGACCACCCATAAGTTCAGTTAGTCACTGTTTGATTGATTGATAGATTTTTGTAAATAAGGTAGTAGCGACGCTTTTTAAATGAAAAATAAAAGATATTAAATATAATTTATCCAAATTTGTTTAAAGCAAAATAATACTTTATATTCTTAATATTCATTTTAATTTTTATTGATGCTCCTAATTTTTTTTATATCAAATATATTTCTGATGTTTTAATTTTGTACAAATATATATATATATTTTACAAATTTAATTACATTGATTTATACATTAAAATTATTATTAAAAATTTTAATGTAATTAAATGTAATAATTTTAATGTAATTAAATATTATTTTAATTTTAAACTAATTAATGTTATAGTATTTTTGTTACATTTAATTACATTAAAATTATTACATTTAAATACAGTAAAAGTTTTAATAATATTTTAACGTATAAATTAATGTAATTAAATTAAAATTATTATTAAAAAAAATATAATATCAAATCTTATGTTATAAAATAATTTTATAACATATAATAATTAGTGTATATTATTTTAAATTTTAGATACAATAATACAAGTTCCTATATATATTAAATTACTTATATATATGTTAAAGATGTATTAGTGGGATTATTTTTTTTAATCTATGAGGTTGCTGGGTTCAAATCCTCCCTTGTTGATTTCCTCCCAAATGCCACGTATCGCAATGTTATTGGATGCGTCAGGTGACGTGACATATTCCTCCATGTGGCATATGATATGTACTATGTAAGCATCCCAGTTAGCAAGTAACGTGAACTTCTGTTAGTTTTTTAACGATGTTAAAAAAAATATATTTGAATAAAATTGAAATATAAGAAACATATTTGACAGCAAAAAAAAGTTAAAAACATGAATGAAAATTGAAGTAAATGTTAAAATATGAAGTACCATTTTACCTTTGATTAAAATTTAATAATAATAATTGTTGTTATTATTATTATTATTGCTGACAAAAATTACAAATAACTTAAAATGTAACAAACAAAAAATATAAATGATTTAATATCTATTTGACGGTAGGTTGTTTAAACTTATTTCCATGAAAATTTCGAGAGACTATGTGGCAAAAATTCAAGAGCCTTAATTTTATTTCACCAAAAAAATAAAAAAGAAAATGATGGAGTTTGTAGTGTGTTTAGCAAAATATACGAAAACTTTAGCAGTATAACCAAAAGTAGTGTAATCACTTCCACCACCAAGAATCAAAGTTCATTTGAAGATGCACTCTAGAATGGAGATAATAATGCCCACAAATCTCAACTACCTACTTACAAAACTATATGGTTCAAATTATTTTCATTATTTTGATTGATTTAAAGTGCCTAATTCAAGTGATGGATAAGAATTATCCGTATAATTTTTTAAAAAAAAAAAAAAAACGCAGCCAAAAGTTTAAGTAAAGGAGGCTTCTGCTCTCTTAAAAGTAAAAACAGAAACAACTCTAAGAAGACCAACTTGTAATTCAAATCACGCCATCTCTCACGAACACCCTGTTTGGTAGTGCGTCTCAGGAGTGTCTCCGCTACTGGGCTCCCTCCTTGTATCCCTTTCTTTTGTTTGGTAGCTTCTACTACACCAACTATGGAATCCCAGATGGCTCTCCCTTTCCCCTTTTTTGTACGGCCGATCTTCCTTCAAAATCCAGTGGAAAACGCGGCTGGAATGGGAAAGCATATGACAAATACGCTTCTGCCCCTCGATTTTTCTCTCACCGTGCGCTGGTCGTGTGCATTTGTTGTGCTCTTCCTTCCTTTTTTTATGTTCTTCTGCTTCGATCCATTCTCTGTTCTTCTTCTGCCCAGTCTTTGTCTTTTCAGATCTAAGTAGTGTTTTTGTATGCAATTTTGTTATAGTGCCATCATTCTTGAACCCTTTCAATGGCTAACAATGCTGTCTTGGTTTTCCGCTTAATGGAGGAGGAGGAAGTCGAAGCATTGATTTACAAACAAAGGACCTGTCGTGGAGGAGGAGGAAGGCGATGGAGCCGCCGTCGAAGCCTTCGTCCGTTCCCGCGCCGTCAGATGAGCCGTCGCACCGGTCACCGTCAAAGCAACCCTCGAACGCGTTCGTCTGGGGAGAAGGGCAGAAGGCGCTCACCACGTCTGGGAGAAGTAGATCTCACGAAGGCAGAGGGGGCTAGGTAGGTGAAGATGAAGATGAAGAGTTTAATTAGAAGATGAAGATCTCACGTCTGGGTTGGGATCGTGTTAAAGAGGCGTATTTATCGTGGTATTATTATTTTTTTAAAATTTTTTTGCATATGCTAATTATTTAAAAATATTTTTCTATATATTAATTTTTTAGCTAATTCGACTAACTCGTGGTCGAATTCAGTAGAGAAATGCAGTAAATTCGACTATGTTTTAGTCGAATTTGTTGCAGTTTATTTTTTTATTAATTTCACCATCAAATTCGATTAGGGTTTGGTCGAATTTGATGTGTTAAAATAACACATCAAATTCGACCAGCTTTTGGTTGAATTTGGTACCATTTTTTTAAATTTTTTTATTAAAAATTAAAATTAAAAAAAAAATTAAAATTATATAATAAATAAATATATGGTTATTTTATTTTATACATGATTATTTTATTTTTATATAATATTTAGTTTCATTTTATATTAAAAAAGATAGATAAATTAGATAAAAATAATTTTTAATAATTTAAAAATTTTATTTTAATTATTATTTTCTTAGATTTTAAGACTATTCTCAAATTTTATATTTTAAATGAATAAAAATAGTTCATTTACTATTCACGTTAATTAAAATTAGTTGGTTCATTGAAGGACATTGTTTCTCATTTTAATAATAATAAATTTAATTAATGATAATTGTAATTGATATTTTTTATTTTTTAATATCTACTTTTCCATTACAATTTATATATTTTCATATTTTTATTAATTTAAAATATAAAATTTGAGAATATTCTTAAAATTTAAGAAAATAATAATTAAAATAAAATTTTCAAATTATTAAAAATTATTTTTATCTAATTTATCTGTCTTTTTTAATATAAAATGAAACTAAATATTATATAAAAATAAAATAATCATGTATAAAATAAAATAACCATGTATTTATTTATTATATAATTTTAATTTTTTTCATAATTTTAATTTTCAATAAAAAAATTCAAAAAAGTGGTACCAAATTCGACCAGGAGCTGGTCGAATTTGATGGTGAAATTAATAAAAAAAATAAGCTGCAGCAAATTCTACCAAAATTTGATCGAATTTGCTGCATTTCCCTACTGAATTCGACCACGAGTTGGTCGAATTAGTCAAAAAGTTAGTATATAGAGAAATACTTTTAAATAGTTAGTATACGCGAAAATTTTTTTAAAAATAATAGTACCACTATAAATACACCTCTTAAAGACAAGTATGCACGTACTTACTCTTAGCAAAACTTATTAAAAAGATAAGGATAAGATTCTGAAAAATGGTTTCTTTTTTAAGTGGATTTGAAATAGGAAATGATTAAATTTTATATAATTTGATTTAATTTTTTTACTATTATAATTTTAAATCAAAAATTAATTTAGTAATTTTATTTCACATATATCATGTTTTTCATTATTCTCTTTCATCTCATATCAAATATATATATATATATATATATATATTCTTTCTTATTTTTTTTCTTTCTTTTCTTTTATTCTCATTTTCTTTCTTTCTTTTTTTTTTTGCGTATCAAACTGGCCAATTCCAACATTGCCTGGGCGGATATTAACCTTTATGTTGTGTATAGCTGGACTTTCTCCCATTTTATTCATATTTTATATATTAAACTCAATATATATATATATATATATATATATTCACATCAATGATTATTTTTATTTATCTTCTTGTTAGAATTTTTTAACTTAAAGATTGCCAAAAATATTAGGTTTTTATTCAATATGGTAATATAAAGGTTTGATTCTTTTAATTTTATAAAAGTTTTAATTTGATCCCTCTAATTATAAAAGCAAGCAATATTATTCTTTTTACTATTTTCTAAAACGATTTAATGTCACTCTTTATCACCCCTATTTAAAAGTTTAAGGGGAGAGAAGAAGAAAAGTTGAAAGTGTGAGTTTAGAAGTGAAATAGAAGGACTTTTTTATAGGAAAAGTCAATGGTACTATTTAAAACTATGCACTAATAAAATATTCAATTTACTATTTATGAAAATAACATTTCTATTAAAATAATTTAATTTACTATTCACTTTAATAATTTAGCTCACTGTGCAATCACAGGAAAGACAAAGGCGACTGAATTATTAGTTACTATGAGGAACTTAGGGGAAAAACTATTATTTTTCCTTAAACTTTTAAGTTTCTTTTCAATTTAGTCCTTTCATTTTAGTCTTTGAGAGTATTTTCTCACATGAAATGTTATTTTCTCCTACGAATTCCTTTTTAATTTCCGCTTATGCCTAAACCTCATATAGTATTCGATATTTCGATTGTATATGTGAACAGTACTATATACTGAAATAGCAACCTTAGTCTGTGAACACATATTTATATTTTATTTTTCCACATGTATTACATTATCACTGCCTTTAAGAAATTTGGTCCTCTGAATTTAAATTACCTCTAGTTATGAGAAGATACAAATATCTATAACACATTGGTCTCAATTTCCAATGTGGCTTCCTCGTGAGTCTGATTCTACCACAACACCTTAATTGATGGAATCTCTTAGACTGGAGTTTCTTTACTTGACTATCCAGAATAGTTACCGGTATCTCCTCGTATGATAGTTCTCATCTACTTAGATGGAATCATTGTCAGAAGGGTGAAGTATGTGAGAAGGATTAGGAAGACACTTTCTCAATATGGATACGTGAAAAACAGGCTGAATCCCTTCCAGTTCTGTGGGTAGGGCGAGCCGATAAGCCACTTTTCCCACTTGCTCTAAGACCTCATAAGGCTTGATGTACCTATAACTCAACTTTCCTTTCTTTCCAAATCTCAACACACCTTTCATTGGAGAGACTTTTTGTAATATCCCAAGAATTTATATGAATATTTAAAATTTATTTGAAGTTTATTGAAAAATTTAATTACATGAAAAATATTCTTTTTGAATTAGTGAAGGAAATTTGGTAATAGAAATTTCAAAATTTTATTTTGGAAAATTTTTACAAATTCTCAAGGACTAATGTGAAAAGAAAAGAAAGTATAGAGGACTTTTGAGAAATGACCAAATAGGAACCCGAGAAGAAGAATGAGCTTATAGGAATGCGTTATGAGTCCGGTACCGAAAGTATGATGGATTTGAGGTTAAAGTGGAGTTTGAGACATTGAGAGGGACTAAAGTGAAATAAGAAAATCTGTGGGGCACCTAGGATTTAGAAACACCTGAGGTGAGATTTTATGAATTTGCTTTTGCTAGTCTTGACTGAGGGTCAATTGGAGAGCAAGTGATAATTTCACCCCGGGCGAGTATATAGGTGGCCTCACATCTTTTTCCTCATTTTCTCCTTTCCTCTCTCTCTCTTCACCTTCTCTCCTCTCTTTCTCTCTTTCTTCTCTCTACTTTCTCTCTCTACACTCCAACTCCACAACCGGACTTTGAAGGGCGGATCTCGGACTACGGGGCAAGCCTCTAGGAGCCAAGCAACGTAGGGAAAGTAAGGAATCGAGGTAGAAATTTCTATTTCTTAAGCTTTTCCCTATTTTTCTAGTTTTAAGAGTTTTTGAGGTAAAATCGAGATTCCGGCTTCGTTTCTCGATTAAAATTGGTGCTTTTGGTGTCTAAATGCTCCTTAGACATTAAGGGTGAGATCCCATGGAAGAAATCATGGAAAACGGTGAAGATTTGGCCAGATTTGGGCCAAATCCGAGAGAAATCGCGAAGGATTGCGATCATGGCGCCCAGGCGCCAAGGTTAGTTGTGGAGAAGAAAGGATTGGCGCCCAGGCGCCAGGCTTGGGTTGGCGTCCAGGCGCCAAGTGTACCGAGAAACCTTAGTTTATTTTTCAATCGGCCATAACTTCTTCATCCGGACTCCGTTTTGGGTGAACTTTATATCGTTGAAAAGCTATTTAAGTCTAGTTTCCAATGGTATAAGTTTCATTTGGATATTCATTACTAGTTAGGAGTTATGATTTGAGAAGTGGATGAAGGTCGGGAGTAGTGGTAAGGAATTTCTCTATTTCGTAACCCTGATGTTTTTTTTATCTGGTTACAATAGGAATGATTAAAGTGCAAGGTGGGAGTGCCGAGAGCGTGAAATCCAGGTGAGTGAGTTAATACTTGATATGATTAAATATCTTTGTTATGGACTTTATACATCATAGTGAAAATATGTTGTATATCCAAGTTTGAAGATGATGATGACATAAATATAAATATATTTATACGTTTAAATTATATTGTGCTTGAAGGGGATGATGAGACATAAACAATTGTGAAACTTGCCTGGTGATTCTTATTTTCTCATGAATGGAGGTATGATGGATTGTGAATGGCATGTAAACTGAGTTAAAATGTGTCATACTCTGATTATTGAGTTCATCCATATGCGGATAGTTGAAATATGTTATTGTTGAATAATTGATCTATATTATGGGTTATGTTGTATACATACTATGTTGCTGGAATAATATTGATTATGTTATGACTTGAATTGTAAATGACTGAGTTGTGTATGTGGCTCATGATTATGATTGAGGATGCTCTTAGATGTGATTGTGATTGTGTTTGATTAAAAAGGAAAGGCATGGTGGTGCACCCCATGGAGAAATCTATGTGAAGTTATAAGGGTGGAGAATATACATGAAGCGATAAGGGTGGATGCGGCGGGGGTCGCGAGCAACGATCTAGAGGTATCCTGGACGACCCGGTTTGTAACACCCCGATTTTTTATTTCGTTTAAAAATAATATTTTTTTTCTAAATCGGTTCACTGGATAATTTTCTGAATAATTTTTTTTCAAATAATTATAGATTTCACTATTCACGAATTTTACTATTCATGTGAATAGTAACCTTGCAGAAAATTTACAATATTCTCATTAATTATATCTGAGCTTGAATATATACAGAAATAATTTACAAAATATTTGTTATTATCTTTACATCTTTGTATCATAAACTACTATAAAATATATTTCTACACTTCAATCTCATCATTAATATCATCAAGCCTTCCATTTTGTCCTTTTTCCTGAAATGATCAATTTTCTAAAAGTGAGATATAAAATATCTCAGTAGCTAGTCACTTTATTAAAAACATGTAAACACATGAGGAGATTATTTCAGCCATAAAAGCATAACATCACACAATAATTAAATTTCTCTTATTCACTATGTAGAACATGAATTATAAATAAAATTATGTAAAAATTGATTATGAACACAGATATCATAAATCATAAATAATCATACTTTTATGTAAGACTAACTACCTGATTCTCAACCTCTTAAACTTCCTTGCTCATATTTACTCTGCGTTTCCCATGTCTTTCCTTCTTCTTCTTTCCTTTCTTCTTCTCTCTCTCTCTCCCTTGTCTCTTTCTCTCTCTCTCCTCTTTCTTTTTTTCCTTCTCTTTCGTTCTTCCTTTCCCAACTCACATAACACACACATATATACATATATTTTTTAATATTTTTTTCCACTATTCCAGCCTCAAATCAAACATCACTTTCTCTTTTTTTTTTGTCTCTTTATCTTCCTCTCCATCATCTTCTCCTCTCTTTCTTCCCTTCTCCTTCCACCCCACCGTGACTCACACCACATTCATATATATATATATATATATATATATATATTAATTATTCTTTTGTCACATGTCTCTTCTTTTTTTTTTCTTTCTTTTCTCTCTTTCCTTTCTTTTCTTTCAAACCGCACACCTCACACATCTTTCTTTTCTTTCTCACCGCACACCTCACACACAACACTATCTCATTTTTTTCTTTTGGTTGAAAATGATAAAAACCCTCAAATCTTTTTATTCTATACAAATAGGTTCCTACTCAATGGATAAAATTCTATTTATATCTCTCAAAAATTTCTTAATAACTATTTTATCCTTATTTTCTTGCTCATTTATTTATTTAGCCTCATTTTCTAAAGTAATTAAATTTGGGATATCACACGGTTGGTACGGGAAATGTGTGAAATTGATTTCACTGTTTGCTATTGTGAATTATTTGAATTATGTTGAAATGTATTTGATTTACTTGGATATTGTTGTGAAGTATTATGAATTATATTATATTATATTATGATCGATTACGTATGATTGCTGCATGTTATCATTATGATGCATGATATTTTTTTTATCATAGTGTTGTGTTGTCTGCTCACTGGGCACGTGGTTTGCTCATACCCCTCTTATTAACATTTTTTCAGAGTTGACAGCTGAAGGTAAATATCTGTACAAGGAATTATGGATCCTTAGCCCATGATTACCTTTTCATTTGTTCAGAATAAAGGTATAATAATTAAGTCTTATTCTAAGTTGTATAAATCTAGAAATCTCTGTAATCGGGTAGGTTCATTCAGTGATGTAATGTGAATGATTGTAGTTTGTATAGAGAACTCGGTTTGGTTGCATGAAAAAGAATGGTATGATGCTTAAGAGAAAGATAGGCTTACGGAGGTGAAATGAAATTCACTTTCTGTGCCGGTCACGTGCTCAGATTTTTGAGACGTGACACTTTTAGGAATACTATCTCGCCAATTGAAAACTCCAAATCACATTGTCTGTGGTCAGCGTATGCTTTTTGTCTACTTTGAGCTATTCGCATCATATTTTGGATTGTCTTAACCATGGCTAGGGCATCCTGGGCTAAGTTGGGTCCTAACACCTTTGCTTCACCGACCTTGAACCAATTGATCAGAGATCTACAACGTCTTCCATATAGGGCCTCATAGCGTGCCATCCCAATAGTGGCCTGGTAACTGTTGCTATATGCAAACTCTACAAGATACAAATGCTTCTCCCAGCTACTGTTGAAATCTAGGATACAGGCCCGTAACATGTCCTCTAGCGATTGAATCGTCTGCTTTGACTGTCTGTCTATCTGTGAGTGAAAAGTGATACTGAGGTCTACTCAAGTACCTAATGCCTCTTGAAAATTCCTCTAGGAGAGGGAGGTAAATTGGGGACCTCTATCAGAAATGATAGATATTGGTACTCCATGCAGCTTCACTATTTTTTTAATGTATAATTGTGCTAATGTCACCACACTGTAAGTGGTTTTGACTGAAATGAAGTATACTGATTTGGTTAGTCGATCAACAATAACCTATACTGAGTCATAACCTCATGTGGAACAAGGTAGACTAATGACAAAGTCCATCGTCACTCGTTCTCATTTCCACTCAAGAATCTCCAACTACTATAACAAGCCTCTTGGCTTCAGATGCTCGACCTTAACCTGTTAATAGATTAAACAACGAGATACAAACTCTCCTATGTCTTGTTTCATTCCTTTCCACTAGTATAGCTGTTTTAGATTCTGATACATCTTGGTGGTGCCTAGATGTACAGCATATGTGGCACTATGACCTTCCTCCGTGATGTCTCGTCTAAGAGCTCCATCATCTGGTACACACAACAATTGTTCAAAACCTAATGCTTCTGTATCGTCAAGTGTGAAACTATTCTCTTCACCATCTTTCACTTTGTCCATAATTTGGACAAGCTCTGGGTCCTTTATCTGGGTTACTCATATCTAGTCTATGAGGGAAGATCTAGCCTTGATATAAGATAAGAATGATCTTGTCCTTGTAACCTTGAGAGTAACACCTTTTGTTCTCAGATCGCGTAGTTCTTAGATTAATGACCTTCTTGTCACTGTTATATAGGCTAGACTACCCATGGATTTTCAGCTCAAAGCGTCGGCCTCTATGTTCACTTTGCCTGGGTGGTAAAGAATGTTGCAATCGTAATCTTTTAGTAATTCTACCCATCTCCTCTGCTTCAGGTTTAGGTCCTTCTGGTCAAAAATATATTTCAAACTTTTGTAGTCGATGTAGATTTCGCAGGTTTCTCCGTACAGATAGTGTCGCTATATCTTTAGGGCGAAAACTACTGCTGTCATCTCTAGATCATGGGTGGGGTAATTTTGTTCATGTTTCTTGAGCTGTCTTGATGCATATACCACTACCTAGCCATGCTCTATGAGGATACATCCCAACCCCACTCTCGATACATCATAGTATACTGTAAAACCTCTAGGTCCTAAGGGTAAGATTAATATAGGTGCGGAGATTAACCTTTTCTCAAGTTATTGGAAGCTTTCTTCACAAGTGCCATTCCATTGGTACTTTACTCCTTTTCTAGTTAGTCGTGTGAGAGGGGCGGCTCAGCGGGAAAAATCTTAGATGAACCGACGGTAATATTTTTGTCAATCCTAAAAAGCTGTGAATCTCTATGATGGAGGTAGGTCTAAGCTATATTTTGACTACTTTTACTTTGCTCGCGTTTGCTTGGATGCCATCTTTGGAGATCACATATCCTAAGAAAAGTCACGCTATCAATTCAAAACTCGCATTTAGAGAATTTAATATATAATTAATGATCCCTCAATGTCTGTAACACATGTCAAATTTACAGTTGACTAGAAAAATTTTCAATTAATTAAAACTTGAAATTTGATGGATTTAAGAAAAATCTTGTTAGCTGGCATGAAATAGTTTTAGTTAATTATAACGTGATAAGAAAAACACTAATAAATTAAAGAGACAAAGAAAAGATACCCACGATTATTAGCTTCAAATTGCAGATAAAGGAAATGCTTAAATATATCTTTTGTCTCGTAGCTAAGAGGAAAATTTTCTTTTATATTGAAGAGATGCCTTTTTTGATTAAAAAATTATTTGTATTTGTTTGGTAAGGAATTTTATTTTGATATTTATCGAATTTAATTTAATATGTATTGGGCAATGGCCATCACCAAACACCATAAAGTTAACTGGCCTGACAAAGTAGTGAAAGCTTTGGGCCTTTTATATATATATTGGTAAAGGCCTAATATATTGAACATAGTACAAATGATATATGTTTGTCTTCTATTATTTTTTCGTTTGAATGGATTTTCCCTTCATTTTCTTTTTTGCATAATTGTTTGAGTTTCGATCATGACCTTACTTGAATAATTTTGTTCCATAGACTAGTATCTCTGTGTCCTTGATTTCTAAGGAGACAAGAGTTCATATGAGGCTCAATTTTCCTTCATATATAAAAGAGTTTAACATTTTTTTTAAAAAAGGTCAATTTTAATTTATTATAACCTTACGGAAGTAATATGACATTATAACAACCCCGACTTGGGCCATTGGCCGAAAAGACAAGGAAAATATGTGTTGACAATTGCTTCCATGGCATTTTGATGATTGTGAAAGAGGATATATCAATCTGATTAAACTCTATTATAGAAAATAAATAGACCAAGGAAATCATAAAATGGCTAACGAGCAGATATTTGAGTTGTTAATTTAAATGCCTCTTCATGACTAATTCATTTTGTTTATATTTTTCGTGCACAAGTCTGTACTGATGCAGGTAACAATGAAGATACTCACTCTTGTGACAAAGCCCACTTGAAAACATGGGACTGAATGATTCAGTGGCTTTCAAACCCCAATTAGCTTGCTGACTTTAACGAGATAGAGACTATTATAAATCATTGTCCTTCCTACATTCCTACTTCAAATGGCTTAGAAAAAGTCATCTATATAGAGTGCACTTCATGCACTTATTATTATTTTTTAAAAATATATGAATATTTTTACAGCTTAACACCATGTGATTAATTAGTTCCTTTTGAAAGTTTTCTTTTTACATATCATATTTTTACAGAAGAATTGAAAACATTGGTAACATTTTTTCTTCTTTTTTTTTTTCCGATAAATGAGTACATGTTTGGTGTAAAGGTAATAATTAAGATATTTTTCAAATTTACCTTTAAGTCTAACTTTTTTTCTTTTTTGTCTTAATATATATTCTAAATGAGAGGAAAGGATGAAAAAGGAAGGAATAAATTAATTATTTAAAGAAAAAATATCTAAATTATATACTTGCATATCTAATTTAAAGAGTCATAATTGAGAGAGAGAGAGAGAGAGTTTAATGTTGAGCATAATACAAAAATTCGGGAAAATAGTTATCCCTGTGGATTTCCATACAACAATGGAATCAAATTGTTTTAGGTCATAAATGTGTGGGGTGAAGGCATTAATATCTGAGGAACTCAAGCATGCTATATTATTATTACTCTCATATATCTCTTTTGCTTCAAATTCAAACAATTTATCCATATCTCTTTCATTCAATTCAGTTCACACAGAAAGGAGAAAGTGTATGCTTTTTGGGAAGCAGATCTTCTTGCGTGCTGTTAACCGTGGTTAAAAAAATTATAGTTATAAGTATGTTTAAATTCACTTTTAACAACGATTATAATCATAGCTGAAGTCATGATTTTTATAGCCATGATTTTATCCGCTTCTTGGTTTTTCCCTTTCATTACTCACTAATTACTGCTTCCATTGAGACATATATATGAGTAAAAAGTATTGGATGTCATGAATTTGAAGATAAATGTTATCTTGGATCCAAAAAAAAAAAAATCATAAGTTATCGGAGTCACCCAACTTTGTAATAAAAGTGAACGATGATAAATATTCCACAAATGCACAGTGATTTTACAACAAATCAGATTGATCTTGCACTCAAAAAAGAAAACCTACAGTATAAATATGATGTTGTGTGACAAAATATACTTATTTCTTGCCATGAACACATACATACTTACATACACACACATATATATCCTTGACAAACCAAAAGTCCTTTTTATTTATAACCAAGAAATACATTATGTATTTATCTGCAACAGCAAATCATCAGCACACCACACAGACTATAGCCATGCAGCAGCACCTTCAATATCCCCAACATTGAAAGAATGATATAAGTTAATGTCTTTGTTGGCTAAAATATAATTAAATCAATCTGCTAAAATAAAATGCCAAAACACACAAGATGAATATTTATTTTTACCTAGTATGATACCTTCCAAGAAGGAACAAATTAACATGCATGTTAACAGGGGAAAGCCATATGCAATTTTTAAAGCATAATTTTATAAGCATTACCAACATCTAATTAAGATATAATTTAAATCAAATTTCTTTGCAACAAAACCTTTTTTAAATGGAATTCATCATCTCTTTTTATTAGCTTGAAAAATAAATTCTACACTAAATGCATTTATATGAACTGTTTAAGAAGTATAGTTTGAAAAATCAGACAAGACCAATTGACTCATTAATCTGGTCAAACCCAAAAGCTGGATAGAGAGAGATGTAAAGAAATAATTAGTAAGTAACTAAATACCTTTATGTTGAAGCTCTAAGCCTCATTTTCAATTTGGCCATGTTGATTGCCACCAGCACATATAACTTGTCATACATATTACTGAAGAACCTGAAATAAGCATATCTCCAGGATTTCTTGAAAATCAAAGAGCCACAAACACCCCAGAATCCAGAAACAAATCCAACGGGCATGCTGATGTAGAAGTACAACTCTTCACCATCCTTGTCATCAGATGCATCGACATCTACA
Organism: Biancaea sappan; assembly: GCA_037074585.1. Classification (NCBI taxonomy): domain Eukaryota; kingdom Viridiplantae; phylum Streptophyta; class Magnoliopsida; order Fabales; family Fabaceae; genus Biancaea; species Biancaea sappan. The sequence continues at coordinate 13,180,668 of CM073490.1, read as the reverse complement.
TCTATTAGTTTTTTGGAACATGCTGGGAGGGGAGCACCACAAAGTTCTGGATTTCCCATGTATGTAGAGGCATCAAAACTTTGAAGCTTAGTGCTGATCGGAATTTCACCAGACAAATTGTTGTATGACAAATCCAGGACACCAAGAAGACCTAATTCAGAACACTGTGAAGGAATTTTGCCAGATAAGTGGTTCCTTGACAAATCAAGTGAGTCCAATGATTTTAGTTGTCCAATGGCCCGAGGAATTTCTCCACTCAACATGTTTCTTGAAAGATTCAAGGAAATTAAACCAGTGAGATTCATGATCTCTTTTGGAATTTCTCCAACTAGCCTATTGCCGGATAGATCAATGCTTCTTACCAATCCCAACGTGTTTTTATACTGTGACAAAATACCTTTCCATGTAAGTGATGCACTATCTGTATATGTTGGATCAAAGGATGTGTCTCCATCCAAAATTGGAATATACCTGCCACCATAATAGTATTTGATGGCTGGATATGAACTTCCTTGACTGCCCATTGCGGTTAAATCATTAAGGCATTTGGGTATGACACCTGAGATATTATTCAAAGAGAGGTCTAGGATTTGAATTTGAGAAAGATGACAAATATTTGAGGGCACACTCCCATAAAACATATTGGATCTTAGGCTGAGGACATTCAAGCCATTGAGTTTATCACCAATCCAGCTTGGTATGAGTCCAGACAAGTTATTTTTGCTCACATCCAAAATTGCAAGCCCACCACTTTCATTCAAATTGATCGGTATTTCACCTACGAATTTGTTGTTACCTAGATGTAAGGCTTGGATGCGTATTAATGAGCCTATTGTTGTTGGAATCTTTCCATTTAAATAATTATTTTCCAAATTGAGAACAATTAGTGATTCAAACTGCCTCCAACAATTTGGAAGCTCTCCTGACAAATGATTATTTGATATATCTAAAAAGAGAAGGGGTGTGGGCATTCTCGGACATAAGAAAGAACTTGCATCTGTAAACTTGTTGTTTGACAGATCCAAATTTATTGTCATCATTGTTAAATTTGAGGGAATTGGGCCTTCAAACATGTTGGAGCTCAAATCCATATATGTAAACGAGTTTAAAGGCAAAACTAAAATTCCAACTCTAATATGGTTGTGAGAAAGATTCAAGTAACTCAAGGAAGAGGAAAGATTCCAAAACCAACTAGGAACAATGTCAGAAATTTCAGCACCCGAAATATCCAATGCCGTAAACTTGTTTTGCGTTTGAAGCCATTGTGGGAAATAAGGGCCCAACTTGCAAAAGGATAAGTAAATATACTGTAACTGAAAAGGGGGAATCCAATCAGGACTCACGTCAAAGACCAAAGAATTAAAGGACAAGTCCAATTCTTGCAATTTAGAGAGTTTGAGAAAATGAGCTTCAGAGACCACATCTTGCAGGAAGTTTTGGTCAAGTCTTAACACAACCAAATCTGATAGTTGCCCAATACTGTTACTTAAAGTTCCATTTAATCCGTTGGAATTAAGATATAAAAGTTGCAGAGAAGAAAATTTAGAAAGATCTGGCACTGACCCTGCAATTCTATTCCTAGACAAATGTAACTTCTGTAGCGAATGGTTAGCACAACGGCTGAATGTTGGAATGAGTTCATTAAGCAGTCCACTCAAGCTATTGTTGGATAGATCTACTAAGCGTAAAGTGCATATGTCCAACAAAGATTTGGGTATCTCACCTTCAAGCCTGTTATTTTGAAGCCGTAATATCTCGAGGGACTTGAAGTTTCCAAAGGCTTCTGGTATGGGCCCAATGAGATTGTTATTGTTCAGTCGAAGGACAGCAAGGCTACTCCAAGAACTTACCAACCATGGGTATCTTAAGAACGTCAATTTGTTGTGAGAGAGATCAACCTCAACAAGAGAATTAAGATTAGAGTTTATGGACTCAAAAGACCAAGGTTCACTGTCCATAAGGTTGCAGTCAGAGAAGTACAATTGTCGAAGGTGAGAAAGATTGCCGACTCGCTGTACCCAATCTTTTGCTTTGCTAAGGTCTATAGCTACAAGCTTAAGACTATATAAGGACGTGAGATGAGACACCCACTCTAAATCTGATCTTAAAGATTTAGAGTTACCGTGAATAAACAAATGGTTACCTACGTCCTGATCATATTGATAGGAATCAATGTGTGTATCATAGGAACTGTACACATCATCCTTTTCTCCAAGATCAATTTCAAGATGCTGCAAACTACAAAGGCTTCCTAGATTAGGAGGGATTGTTCCATTGAAAAAATTTTGACTAAGACCAAGAAATTTCAAGGACGAAAGGTTTCCTAGTTGAGTAGGTATTAATCCAGATAGGTAATTCCCAGCAAGGTTAAGGTGTTGTAAGTGGGGCAAATTGTAAAGCTGAGTTGGGATTTTCTCCATCGAATTATATTGAAGATCAAGATACTGTAAGTGGGACAAATTGCGAAGCTGAGTTAGGATGTCCCTCAGGGAATTATGCTGAAGATCAAGATACTGCAAATGGAACAAATCTCCCCATTCAAAAGGTATCTTCCCTGGGATATCGGCATAAGAGAGATTGAGGTATTTCAATTGGGTTAAAGAAGCAATGAACTTTGGAAGGTGGGTTAAATTTTTGAAATTATTGTTACTGAGGTCCAAATAATTCAAATGACGTAATTGGGACAACGATGGGGAGATTGTACCTTCAAAATAATAATGCAAGTCACCCCGAAGGTCCAGTTTAATGACATGGCCAGTTTGGTAATTGCACTGAACACCTTTCCATTTGCAACATTCATTTTGGTTTTCTGCACTTCCCCAAGAGGAGAGCCTAAAGTGACGACTGACTGTATTCCCACCAAAATCTCTGGATATTCCGAAACCTTTCTTGAGAGCAAGGAGTGCTTGCCTCTCCCTCTCTATGCACCTAACAGAAGCATTCCCAGCGAATACCTCTGGCACGTGTGCCAAAAGCACAAAAGAGGCATGCAGAAGCAAAACCCAAAGAAACCTTGTCTCCATGATAAGCACAAGTATTAGGAAATCAGATTGAGAAGTATGAAAAGCAGAGGAAGGTATTCGTTATTTAATAGTCACAACTCACCATAACCCTCACGCGTTGCCGAGTGAAAGACTTTGCAGAGCAAAAATCTAAAACCGTCGACTTGACGGAGAAATTAAAATGGGCTGAATTTTATATTCCAGGCATTTTGGACCAATCATATTGCTTTTATGAAATTTTAGGTTTGTTATAGGTTTATGAGAGTTGCTATGTGTGGGCAATCATTGATAAAAAAAAAATGGCGACATTAAAACTTTATTTTTTTAATTTTCATTTTATTATAAATAAAAATTAATTAGTAAAAATACAGTTTTAGGGAAACATAAGAGAAAAATATTGAAGTTATCAAGGCCTTCATTTTATTTTACATTAATTAGAGAGAAGTTTATATAACCTCAAAACAGTGTGAAATTGAGGGGCGTTGGGATTAGTTGGTATATAAAAAAAAGGTATTAAAACAAATAAAAAAAAGGGTAATTCAGACGGTTGATTTTAGACGACAGAGAGTTTATTATTACAATATAACTGATGGATCAGAAGTCAGAAGGTTGATAGTGAATTTTTTTTTTTAATATTAGAGGGACATTACAATTAAAAATAAAAGTAAAAGATGAGTAACTATATTTTTCTTATATTTAATATAAAATCAAAATATAAACAAGAATGATATTTTAAGTCAATGCAATGTTTTTCGATCCTAGGTTTTTTGTCTTTTATTTAGTAGGAAACACGATTTTGTAGCAAAATAATATATTTGGTTCTACGTTGGAAAAAACAATGACAAAAGCAATTTTCTCTTCGAACCTTGGTTTCAGTGGCATAAGTTTTAATTACTTTTTGCGTTGGGTTAAGTTCAAAATCGATTCTCCCAACTCTCTTCTCTCTTTTACCTCTCACCTCCCATCTCTTCTCTCAAGTTTTCATTGGCTCACATATGGCGTCTTCTGCCTGTCTTTTGCATTTGCGTCTGCTGCACCCACTTCTCACTGCTTAGTACTGCTTGAGGAAAAGAGGTGAGGAAGAAGGGGAAAAAAAAGAGAAGAAAGGAATTTTAAAAAAAAAAAAACTATTGTTCGAGAACTTTCACTTTGCAACTTATATATTAATTTTATTGTTTTTTAATACTATACGATGCTAAGGATGATAAAGCTACTTCATAGAATTTGTAGAGGAAGAAAAAGAGAAATTTTAATTTTTTATCTAACTTATATGTCATAGAGTGTCTGATTTTTGTAAATTGTTAAATTGATGTAGATCTCATCTCTCCGTGTGAGTTATATACTGATCTAACGATTCACGTAAATTAAACATTCTGTTTACAAATGATAGTAGGTGGCAAAAAAAATAATTAAATTTATTTAATAATAAAGGCAAGTCATTGGAAGATCAAGTTGAATAAGCCACTTCCAAGTCTTTTAGAGGAAGCATTGAGTTTGCAATTACCAAATATCCGAAATTCACACCAAAACATACTAAATAAAATGAATGAAGGAAATTGGGATTGGATTGGTTATGCCATGTTTACTGAAATGGAAGACCTTGGCAATAGTCTTAGATTTCTTTTTTTTTTTTTTAAGTATCGTCCACTAAAGTAAATTTATTCAAAGTATTATTAAACACTAATTAAATGTGGATACTTGTCTTAGTGGAATTCAAACATAAGTTAAACATCTTGTAGGAGATTAATTTCTTTTGTTAGATTCAATTTCCATTAATATAGATTAGACTTTGAAACAAGCGAATTAAGCTATGCCCATTAATTGCCCTTTTTTTTAAAGTGATTTTACAACATCCTCAATCTTTTTTATTTTAAGTGCCTTTGAGTCCTTTTTTTTTTTTTTTTAAATTCTTGGGCACGTAGGTGCAGAATTATGTCCACAGAAACATTTTTAAAAGACTTTTGCGAGGAAAAATCCAAAATTGTTGATTTTGACCAAAAAAGAAAAAAGGAATGGCTAATCTTATATTCCAGGGATTTGCGCCAATTCGTAAGTGAAAGACGTTGCAAAGGAAAAATCCAAAATTGTTGCTTGACCAATAAATTTAAATGAATGGCTAAATTTATTCTATAACCATTTGGACTAATACAAATTTTGCTAACTATATATAATTTATTCTAAGACAATAAGTTTCTCTTAAACCACTGATAAATATGTAGGAAAAGGGATACTTAATGTTCTACAAATTTGTAAAATTGAGACTTTCACTTATTCTTTGCTTTAACAGGGCATGCAAACTTTAAAATGCAACTAAATAAATTAATGGTAATAAAATTTGAACGGTAATCATTGGACGCTTGAGCACGGAAGGACTAAATTGCCACGAGTTAATAATTTGAAAACTAACTTGGTCACCACCTAAAACAAAATTCTATATACCAATAGATCAGTAGATTTATAGATGCATGCATGCTCTCTTTATACTCATTTTCCTCCATATTGTGAAGCCATTTTCTGATTATATTATATATTGGAGGTCTTCGAATGACAGATTACACAAGTGAGACCGGTATAAAGTGGTGGAGCAAATAGTTATTAATGTGTCAATGAAAGAGACTTAGTTTAGTCAAAGTTTTCAGAAAAGCAAAATTAGAAAAGCAATGTAATTAGTTTAGTCAAAGTTTCCAGAAAAGCAAAATTAGAAAAGCAATGTAATTAGTTTAGTCAAAGTTTCCAGAAAAGCAAAATTAGAAAAGCAATGTTGGTGTGGGAGATACTTCAATGACTTTAGTGAAGAAAATTTCAAAAAATTGACTTTGAAAGGAGAAATGCACCGTGCTTCACGTTCAACTAATATACCGTACCAATTAATACATCTCTTGCAAACAAAAATGAGAGACAATTAATATACCGCGAGGCACTTCCTAGACTTCGCATAACAAATTTCCAAAGTTGCCTCATTCACCAAAAATTAACAACATAAATTGAGAAGCACATCTACTGGGAATTCAGATTGAGAAGAAAGAAAATTAGCGGAGGAAGGTATTTATTATTTATTAGTCACTATAACCCTCTCACTTTTCCAGGTGTGGCCGTGTGAAAGTGACCATCGCCATCCAAGATTGATTGAAGAAAATTTTAAATCAATTCAAAGAAAAGAAGCGTCGCCATAGGGAAAACGTAAAAGACTTTAGAGCAAAATGAATGGTGTTTACAAATTGAGAATAGACAAATTGTGGAAAATGCAACTTCAAAACTTTTCAGAAACTTGTTAAAGTTAAATTGACAAAGAAAGAGAATTTTCATGTTCTTAAATAATTTTTACCCATTATTTCTTAATCATATATTGCAAGATGCATTATTAACTACGCTTGATCTGCCAAGAGGAATAGAATGGTATTATATTCCTATCTAATTCTATATATAAACTGCCACAAATTAGTACTTCGATTTATTCAACTATCGATCGCTTTCACTCTTTATTTGCAACTAGCAAATACACCGTTTTGTAAGAGGAAATGTTTCATATTAACTTCAGGAATTTTAAAAGAAAAAAAATGTAATGCTATCTGAATTTCTTAGCAATCCAGGTAGCACTCATGAGATTTTTTTTTCCTTTTGGGTCTAGGTTGTGAAGGGATCTTTGGATTAAATATTCCTGAAGGTCTTTAAATTTTCGAATTCATTAATGAGATCGGTGTAAAGAAACGCAAATTATTAAACTAATGATTTAATTCCCCTGTATATGTAGATTTGTTTTACTTTAGTTTTTAACTTCTCATATATAGTTTATTAGTTAGTTCCCAAAAGTATTTAATTAATTGTAAACTAATCCTTTTGCCTAGTGCCCCATAGTCATTAACTTAATAAACAAATTAGAAATGATAATAGAGTTTAAATTTTAATTAGTTAACATTTTCTTCAATTAACTGTGAACGAATTATAGTTTATTCTCACATGATTTGACCCAGTACTAATTTCTTTCATGATCTCTTATAATTTGTTATTTTACCACTTAAATGCATATTATAAATTTTTCATCTAAATTTAAACAAAAATTTAGAGATCGGTGAAGATATTTTATGACATATATATAATTACAACCTTTGAGAGTTGAGACTAAGCTTAAGAGCAAGACGATGTTTATAAATTGAGGATAGGCAAATTATGGAAAATAATACATCAAAACTAAACATGCACTCATTATAGATAAAATCAAAGTGAGAAACTAAGAGGTCACATAATCCAACCTAGTCTTTTTTTTTCCCATTATTTTTCTAATCATATGTGTTGCAAGGTACTTTCAGCTTATTCCTCTCTCAACCACACTTGGTCAACCAAATCATACTATGAATCCAAGGTTTTCCCTTTCATAGTGCTGAAAGAGTGATTGAGATATCCCAAATGAATTAAAGAAGTAATGAATTAATTTAGGGAAGTAGGCTAAATTAATGAAATGATTTGAGACTCAAGTAGAGTCTTCAAAACACAACTCCATTCCATTTGTTATCCTCAGAACATAGCATAGATTTGAGGTAAGAAACATAAGAGAGTTGACATGATTCTAATGGTATCTGAGCCAGGTTTTGATAAATAATAATAACCATTTTTTGTTTCAAAATCGTATTTGGGTTTATAAATTGAAACTTTTTTGTGAAGAACCCTATATGTGTAAAATTTCGATTTGTTAAAATTAAGAAGTTTTAGGGTTCTTTGGTGTTACTTTTTCGATTATACTTCAAATTTGCAACTGATTATGTCTATTTTTAAATGACTTAATCAGATTTGGGTTGAATTTAAGAAATTGGAAATTTATTAAGATGAACCCTAGAAATTGGGATTTTCTAATTAAATGAAAATTTGTGTAGATTTTGGTGATTTTCACCGTTTATTTGATAGTTTTAATCAATTATTTCAATAAATTTGAGTTAAAATTCATGAAAATAATTTTTGAGATGTGATTTTGGAATTTTTGGGTCAAGAACATTGAACAATTTCTAAAAAATCTTTGAAGAAAATTGCATTAGTTTTTTCAAAAATTGTGTGCAGTTACTGTTTCAAAAAAAAATTGAAACGTATCGCCACATTATAGTTTAAATTTCAAATTCAGACCTTTCCGTACTGTTCATATGTGTTTTGAGTCGCGGTACTGTTCACTCGTTGATTTTGACCGTTGACTGTTGACCGTTGACCGAAATTTTAAAAAAAAAATTTTAATCACATCATATGTTTTTTCATGAATTCTAATCAATCTAAGTTATATTTTTTTGTTAAAATTAGGTTAATGTAAACTATATAGTTACCAAAGTAGCTAATTTAGGTAAAGTTGACTTAGTTTTAACAAGAAAATTATGCAAAAGTCTATGCATGTTAAATATTTCAAAGGAATTTGGTAGGCCATACTTAAGTTAACTAATCATTGTATGACTTATTTGAAAAACTTATTTAATATATATCGGCCTAAAGGAAGGCATGTGTTAAGTAAGTGTAAAAGTTTTACATTGATTGATTATATTTGTGTAGAGAGTGCCACTAACATACATTTATTTTGTCCAAAGACTGATAGGTGGTGATGTACTAGACATCTCTAAAAATGATTAAAACCTTATGTGATCATGTGAATTTTGTGTTTAATCTCTAATTTGTTAAATAGAGTTATGTTGTGTTTCACATGTTTAAGACTATATAACTTTGTGTATGATGTATATATGAGTATTATCTTGAGCATGTTATTGGTTTTTTTTTCTGTTGTATGTAGTATCTGCTATTTCTGCCAACATGCAAAATATCCCTATGTTGAATGGGACTAATTTTAAAAGATGGAAGGAGCACGTAATGATTGTGCTTTGTTGTATGGATCTTGACCATGCATTCAGGGTTGAACGCCCAGCAGCCTTGACTAGTAGTAGCACTGCTGATCAAAAGGCTGCATTTGAGAAATGAGAACGTTTAAATTGTATGAGTCTACAGATCATGCAACACACTATTCTGTAGTCCATTGATATCGGGCATTTTTATATACTTTTTAGTCCTATCTTAGTCCTATGGCTATTCCAATGTTGCCAATTCTCTAATTTTATTATGTTTTGGAATTTATTGGGTATAAACTATTTATGGATTGAATGTGTTTCAATTTTATATTTTTAGAACTTGAATTGCAAAATGCTCAATCTAATTCCTACAAATCTTAATTTTGGAGAGAAAAATGCTGACATGGACAAAGATGCTGATTTGGATGCTAATGTGGCACTTTTTGGGTGATGCAGATGCTGACTAGGATATGCTGGATGTGGGGCCCACTTGAACTCTTATTCAATGCCATGTAGTCAGAATTTTTGGACAGAAATATTAAATTTCGTAGGTCAGAATATCATGGCTGAAATATTAATTTTGCCATGATATTCTGCTGCTGTTCTGCCACTGTTTGTTACTTTCTGCTGCAGAAATATTAATTCTGCTGCTGCCATACCTATCTGCTGCTGCAGAAACATTAATTATGCTGCTGTTTTGCTGTCAAAGTGCTGCCATATCATGGAAGAAGCATCTAGGGTATAATATTCTAAGGCATTGAAGGGGCATCAGTTTTAGAGAAGAGAACACTTTTATTTTTTTGTAACCAGAACTTAGAAAATTCGCAGCTCTCTCTTCCTCTCTGTTTTTACTTCTGTTGGTTGCTGTTTTGCTCTCATGGAGGGCTAAGTTTTCATTGTAATTAGTCACTAGACCACTGGGATGTTGTAGCTTGAACTAAGAATGCAAGCTAAGTGTTTTATTCTCCATTTTCATCTCATTTCGTTTCTGTTTTGCTGTCATGTTTATTTTGCTGTCAAATTCTGATTAGAGCTTGAGAATGTAACATAAACTGACTTATATATAACCTTGCTTGACTGATTAGGAAAGTGAGGGAGGCGAAATGACTAGTTAGATGATATATTTAACTTGGTTTGGTTGAGATTTTCCACTGAATGCATCTAATTATAGTAGAGAGATGTTCTTGACTGTAATTAGTAGCATTAAATTCTAGATGTTATTCTAGAACCATTTTCATAAAGAACCAAACGATGGAATGAGAACAAAATTGAATCAATGAGTTAGGTAATGATAGTTACACTCCCATGAATCCTAGTGGCTGATTACATAGTCTCTTTACTGTCAATACCTTGCAATTTCTGCTGCTGTTTCTGCTGCTGCTGCTCTTGTAGTATTTAGTTGCTGTTCTGTTTTTATTTTTATTAGTACTGCACAAAACCCCCCCATGTTTATGTACTTTTCATTAGTGTTTGGATGTTTAGAACGATTAATTAGTATTAAGAAGTGAGGCTCCTTGAGTGAATACGACCTGGGAATCACTATACTGCAAATTGCCACAATTCAATTCTGGGTGATTTGACATCGTAGTGGCGTGAACCAAAATTTTGGCGCCGTTGCCGGGGAGCCAATTCATTTCTAAGTGTTAATTAGTTGTTCTATTGTATTCTTGTTTGATTTTAAGTGGCTTGGTATTGTTGGAAGTGATTACAAATTCTTCAAGTCAATTTTTCAAGTTTCCTAGTTATATTTCAGTCACTATTCATCAGCTTAAAAAACTAAATCGGATTAACTTGAAAAATTGGTAGTCCACTAAACACGACCCTTTCGGGCATAACTCCTCACGACAAATTCCAACGTTTAGACCACTTTTTCCATTTTACAATGATTTTAGCCATTTTTCCAATTAATTGTGATTTTTGGTTTGATTTTTGTAGATCTTATTTTTGAGTTCTGTTTGTTGATTTTGTGCCTCCAATTGGTGAAAGATTTTTCCAAGAAAAATCAGATTTTTCTGAGATACTTCATTTTTGGTCATTTTCCTTGGTTGGAGCCTTTTGTGCTTATTTTGCTCTTTTTTGTTCTTTTTGTTGTTTTCTCGTGATTTTTGCCCTCCCTAGTGTATGAGAAGGTCTCATAACGTGGACTTACCACCTTTTGATCCAGAAATAGACAGGACCTTCCATAGGCTAGTAAGAAGCAATAGCATTAGGACTAGTATAGTTTCTGAAATTCTTGCTGAAATTGTTGAGTTTGCTGTCAATAGTGTAGAAGTTGAATCAGATTCTGAATCTGATATTGTGTTGGAGTCTACAGATTCTGAATCAGCTGGGACAATTGAGATGGATAACCAAAATGCACAAATGCCTCAAAATAGGCAAGAACAATCAATTAAAGAGTTGATTGCACCTGATGTGCATTATCAACCATTGTGCATAAATTATCCTGAGTTGGATGCTAACTTTGAACTAAAATCTGGTCTAATCCATTTGCTGCCTAAGTTTCATGGTCTTGTAGGAGAAGATCCGCACAAGCACTTAAAGGAGTTCCATGTTGTCTGCTCTACCATGAGACCACATGGAGTTGGAGAAGAACAGATCAAATTAATAGCATTTCCTTTCTCTCTGGATGGGGCAGCCAAGGATTGGCTTTACTATCTACCCACTGCCTTGATAACAAGATGGGATGAGCTGAAGAAGTTGTTCTTAGAAAAATTCTTTCCAACCTCCAGAACAGCAGCAATCAGGAAGGATATCAGTGGGATTAGACAGTTGAATGGTGAGTCTCTGCATGAATATTGGGAGAAGTTTAAGAAGCTTTGCTCATGCTGTCCAAACCACCAGATTTCAGAGCAACTTCATCCAGTATTTCTATGAGGGATTACTGCCTATGGACAGATATATAGTTGATGTAGCTGCTGGTGGGGCATTGGTGGATAAGACTCCTTCTGCAGCAAACGAATTATTGGCCAAGATGGCCCAAAATGCTCAGCAATTTGGCACCAGATTGAGTGATCCAAAAGTTACTGTCAATGAGGTGAGGACACCTCCCATGGAGCAACAAAGGATAGAAAATAAATTGGAAGAATTAGCTTCAATGGTGAGGCAATTGGCATTAAATCAGAGAACACAACAACAAGCCCCTCCTCCTTCAGTCTGTGGTATTTGTTCCCTGAATACCCACCATACTGATCAATACCCTCAGCTGCAAGAGACCCTAACTGAGTCATGTGCTGGTATATTCCCTGGTAGACCCATGCAGCCACAACAACAGAGATATGACCCATATTCCTCCACCTACAATCCTGGGTGGCGTGATCATCCAGCTTTCAAGTATGGGAATACATCCAACCCCCCTTACCAGCCACCCCATGCAAGATACAATCAACCTGAACCCAGCCATACACCTCCTCCAGCACCCAAGAAACCTGAGCCTAGTCTTGAGGATCTAATGAAGCAACTGACTACCAATACTCTTCAGTTCCAGCAAAGGACAGAAACAAATATGCAGAATTTGGAAACTAAAATTGGCCAGTTAGCCACAACCAGTGATCAACCCAAGAGGCAATGTGAGTGCCATCATCTTGAGGAGTGACAAACAAGTAGACAGTCCAGCTTCTGAATCTGAACCAGAAAAATCAAATGTCCAGCAAAGTGTTCCTTCATCTTCAACCAGTGAGCAAAATAAAAAGGATGAAGAAGTGGTTCAGAAAATTCCTCTTCCTTTTCCCAATAGGCAGACTCAATCAAGGAAAGCTTCTGAATCTAACATGGATAAAGAGATCATGGAGACCTTTAGGAAAATAGAGGTCAATATCCCACTTTTGGAAGCAATTAAGCAAATCCCCAAGTATGCCAAGTTCCTCAAAGAGTTGTGCACTCATAAGAGGCGTTTAAGGGGTAATGAGAGAGTCAATTTGGGGAGAAATGTGTCTGCACTCATCCAACCACCCATGCCACCCAAGTGCAAAGATCCTGGAACTTTCACAATACCATGCACAATAGGCAACATGGAGTTCTCCAATGCTATGTTGGATTTGGGAGCCTCAATTAATGTTATGCCCAAATCAGTGTACTCGAGCCTCAAGATTGGTGTTCTTTCACCAACTGGAGTGATTGTCCAACTTGCTAATAGGAGCACAGCACATCCAGCAGGAGTTTTAGAAGATGTCCTGGTAAGAGTTAAAGATCTCATTTTTCCTGCTGATTTTTATGTGCTTGATATGGAAAATGATAATACTCCTGGCCATGCACCATTAATACTTGGTAGACCTTTTCTGAAAACTGCAAAAACCATCATTAATGTGCATGAAGGGACTTTGTCAATAGAGTTTGCTGGAAACAAAATTGATTTTAACATTTTGGATGCCATGAAACATCCTATAGAAAATCATTCCAATGTGCATGTAGTTAACTTTTTAGATTACTTAGTTGATGAGGCATGTGATGATTTCCAAACTGAATTAATTTCTGATTTGGTAGATGCCTTTGAATGCAATTGTGCTGGTTCTGAATTCTGTCATGCTTGCACTGAAATTGAAAACTCTCTAAATGCTGACAATTCTAAGTTGCATTCTGATTTGCATAGTGATTTGGATTCTGATGTGCATTCTGATTCTGTAAATTTCTCTAGCTTATACTTAGATTCTGTTTCTATTTTAGGTAGTTGTAGGTGTAGTGATTTAAATTGTAATGTTGCACATTCTTCATCTCTTTCCTCTTGTGCTGCTAACTCTTCCTCCTCTTTAGCCAAGGATTCTGTCTTTGAGCAAACTGAATTTGTAGGTGCCTCCTTGGATGTGATTCTACAAAAACTAATTCCATTCTCTATCCAACCACCTGCATTGGAGTTGAAGGCTTTACCAGAAAACCTCAAGTATGCCTTCTTGGAAGTAGGAGACAAACTTCCAATCATTGTGGCCAACAACTTGAACCCCAATCAAGAAGAAAAATTGATCAGTTTACTGAAAAAGAATAAGAAGGCGATTGGGTGGACTCTAGCAGACATTCCTGGAATTAGTCCTTCAATGTGCATGCACCGAATTCTCCTTGAAGAAGAAACGAAACCAGTGAGGCAAGCCCAAAGAAGACTCAACCCCATGATTCTTGATGTGGTCAAAAAAGAGGTAAGTAAGCTCCTCCAAGCTGGTATTATCTATCCTATCTCTGATAGTAAGTGGGTGAGTCCGGTATAAGTAGTGCCAAAAAAAACTGGGGTAACTGTTATAGCAAATGAAAATAATGAGTTAGTGCCCACTAAAGTTCAAAACAGTTGGCGTGTTTGCATTGATTATAGGAAGTTGAACCAAGCAACTAGAAAAGATCATTTTCCTCTTCCTTTTATTGATCAAATGCTTGATAGACTTGCTGGCAAGTCTCATTACTGTTTTCTTGATGGTTTTTCTGGATATTTTCAAATTCACATTGCACCTGAAGATCAGGAGAAGACTACCTTCACCTGTCCCTTTGGTACTTTTGCATATAGACGCATGCCTTTTGGTCTCTGTAATGCACCTGGCACTTTTCAAAGATGCATGTTAAGCATATTTTCTGATTTGTTAGAGGATTGCATGGAAGTGTTCATGGATGATTTTTCTGTTTATGGAGACTCATTTAATGCATGTTTGAAAAATTTGGAGAGAGTACTTGAGAGATGCATAGAGAAAAATTTGGTCTTGAATTATGAAAAATGTCATTTCATGGTAGAGCAAGGAATAGTCCTAGGCCACATAGTGTCACCACGTGGCATAGAAGTAGATAAAGCCAAAGTTGATGTTATCTCTTCTTTGCCTTACCCCGCTTCTGTGCGGGAAGTTCGCTCTTTTCTTGGCCATGCAGGATTTTATAGAAGATTCATCAAGGACTTCAGTAAGATCGCTCTACCCCTATCTAAACTCCTCCAAAAAGAGACTGATTTCATTTTTAATGATGCTTGCAGGTCAGCTTTTGATGAGTTGAAGAAGCAACTTACCTCCCCTCCTATCATCCAACCTCCACGGTGGGAGCTTCCCTTTGAGCTCATGTGTGATGCCTCAAATTTTGCTGTAGGAGCAGTACTTTCACAAAGAGTAGAGAGGAAGTTGCATGTCATAGCCTATGCGTCCCGTACCCTTGATTCAGCTCAATCAAATTACACAACCACGGAGAAGGAGTTTTTAGCAATTGTTTTTGCTTTAGAAAAATTTAGATCATATTTGCTTGCCTCCAAAGTAATTGTGTTTTCTGACCATGCAGCACTGAAATATTTGTTGAAGAAGCCGGATGCAAAGCCAAGATTGCTTAGATGGATGCTGCTCCTCCAAGAATTTGATGTGGAAATCAAGGATAAGAGTGGGGCAGAGAATGTAGTAGCAGATCACTTGAGTAGGCTTTCTGATCTTCCATTGGAATATCTCCCCGTAAGAGACAATTTTCCAGATGAGTGTTTCTTCCTTTTGCATGGTATTAGTGAGCCTTGGTATGCTGATTTAGTGAATTATCTTGTTGCATCTGAATTGCCTGCATACCAAAATAGACATCAATTGAATAAATTAAGAAGCGAGGCTAGGTACTATATGTGGGATGACCCTTATTTGTGGAAAATTTGTAGTGACCAAATTATTAGGAGATGTGTTCCAAATCATGAATTTGCATCTGTGCTGAATTTTTGTCATACTCTTGCATGTGGTGGACACTTTGGTCCCCAAAGAACAGCTAGAAAAGTGTTAGATTCTGGTTTATATTGGCCTACTTTGTTTAGGGATGCCTTTGATTTTTGCAAAAACTGTTCTAGGTGTCAAAGAACTGGAAATGTGTCTAAAAGAAATGAAATGCCTTAACAACCTCTTCTTTTTTATGATGTTTTTGATGTTTGGGGTATTGACTTTATGGGTCCTTTTCCTGTTTCTTTTGGCTTCATGTATATCTTAGTTGCTGTGGATTATGTGTCGAAGTGGGTGGAAGCTAAAGCCACCCGAACTGATGATTCTATTGTTGTTGTAGATTTCCTTCGTTCACATATTTTCTGCAGATTCGGTGTCCCCAAGGCCATAATCAGTGATCAAGGATTACACTTTTGTAATAGAAACATGCAAGGGCTATTGAAGAAATATGGGGTGGTGCACAAAACCTCTACACCTTACCACCCCCAAACCAATGGGCAAGCAGAAGTCTCCAACCGAGAGATAAAGCAAATATTAGAGAAAACTGTGCAACCCAACAGAAAAGATTGGAGTAAGAGGCTTGACGATGCGCTTTGGGCCTATAGAACCGCTTTCAAGACTCCCATCGGCATGTCTCCATCGCTTGGTATTTGGTAAAGCATGTCACTTGTCGGTGGAGATTGCACATAAGGCGTATTGGGCCGTTAAACAATGCAATATGGACATGACCCTAGCCGGTAAAGAAAGAAAGTTGCAACTTCAAGAACTAGAAGAACTAAGGCTAGGGGCTTATGAGAATGCGCGCATCTATAAAGAGAGGATAAAAGCTTTACATGATCAGAAAATTGAAAAAAAAGAATTCCAAGTAGGAGATAAAGTCCTTCTCTATAATTCTTGCCTCAAGCTAATGCCCGGTAAGCTTCGCTCTAAATGGGTTGGCCCTTTTGTTATTACTAATGTCTTTCCTTTTGGTGCAGTAGAAATTCAAAATGAGGCCACCAACAAGCAGTTCATAGTAAATGGGCAAAGGTTGAAGAAGTTCTACGAGGGCTTCAAAGAAGAAACTGTAGAGGAAATCAAACTCTACAACGTTCCGACTCCATGATAAGGCCGTGCTCTTTCCCTCCTTTTAATTTATGTCCTCCTCATTTTATTTGATGTTTGGTAATAATTTGCATCGAGGACAATGCAATGTTTAAGTGTGGGGGGAGAGAATTTAATTGGAGCTGATTTTCAAAAAAAAAAATTTTCCTGCTGTCTCCTCTGTTTTCTCTGTTTCTATCCAGAATTTTTGAGCTGTCTTGCATGAATTTTCTGTACTGATTGGCTACGAATTTTGCTAGTTTCTTTACATGTTTTTAAAGCTTTATATGTCTTCTAGCTGTAGAATTTTATTTGGTGTCTTTTGCATTTGTTTTGGTGTAGTTTTGTGTTAGTAAAGCTGAGTCGCCAGAATTTCTGCAGTGCAGAATTTTGCTACTCTGTTTTGCCCGAATTTGATGTTTTATTTTTGAAAAAAAAATTGATGGAGTTTTGGTGTGGAATTATGCATGATGAAATAGTTAAAGTGTAGATTGACTTAGCATGAATAGAATTTAGCCTTATTTCTCTAAGGAATTCAAGTTAAATGGCAATGACGTTGACTTTAATGAATTTGTAGTAATAGTCTTTTAGCTGTGAGGATTTGAGCCTAAGTGAAAAATGCTATTCTTCTTGTTGTGTGTTCTCTATCATGGATTGTCACTCTAGAACTTGTCTTGAATATTTGATTGAGGCTACATATCTTGTACATGCTTGGAAATGATTTAGGCATTTGTTTCTTGTAACCACTTTTAGCCAAATAGCCATCCATTATCATTGTTTCCATTGTATGTCATTTTGTGCCTTATCCATTTTCTTTCTTGCGTCCTTCCACCACTTTTTCTGCCTACAACAATATTTTTCTCTTTCAACTTAAGATGTGAGGAGTATTTTAAATTCTTTTAAGGGATCGATGTGCTGAAAAATCTTGTGAATTTTGGAGTGTTTTGAACTATATTTCTTCTACTTCCTCTCAAGCAAAAGAAAAAAAAGATTGGCCAATCAAAAAAAATAATAATAAATAAAAAAATAAAAAAAAAAGAAAGAAAGAATTAAAAAAAAAATTGAATTGAAAAAAAAATGAGAATGATGAAAAAGAGGAACAGGTAGAACATTGAGACCCAAAATTTATTTATACTCAATCTCTTATATTTCACTTGTAAATACTCTTCGTTTTCTTGAGTTGTTGCCATATTTTGTTTCATTGTTCAATCTTTCCCTTTTGTTTCCCACTATTTTTCCTACCCACGTTACAACCTTGTAAAGTCCTTTTGATTCAAGTATGTATTGGCTTCAAGTAGTGGAGATTTAGATTCTTGACAAGCTTATGGTAGTGAATTCTGTGATAAGTTGAATTTCGAGTGATTTACCCTAGACACTTGAGAGACTAGAGAGTAAACACATTCCTAGTGAGGAGGCTAATTACTTGAATTCATTCGTATCAAATTAAATTGCCATGATGCTTGGAATCTTAGAAATTTAAGATTAATTTTCTTCGAGTGCTAAATCTTTTCAAAATTTTAATTATTCTATTCTAGCATGCTTTCCACACTTTTCCTTTGGTGTCTTTTGGTATTCTGAATATTATTTTGCCCAGGAGTGCAAAAGGCCAAGTGTGGGGGATTTGATATCGGGCATTTTTATATACTTTTTAGTCCTTATCTTAGTCCTATGGCTATTCCAATGTTGCCAATTCTCTAATTTTATTATGTTTTGGAATTTATTGGGTATAAAC
Organism: Biancaea sappan; assembly: GCA_037074585.1. Taxonomy (NCBI): domain Eukaryota; kingdom Viridiplantae; phylum Streptophyta; class Magnoliopsida; order Fabales; family Fabaceae; genus Biancaea; species Biancaea sappan. Next base: position 13,162,403 of record CM073490.1, on the reverse strand, counting down.
TATTTATAGATTGAATGTGTTTCAATTTTATATTTTTAGAACTTGAATTGCAAAATGCTCAGTCTAATTCCTACAAATCTTAATTTTGGAGAGAAAAATGCTGACATGGACAAAGATGCTGATTTGGATGCTAATGTGGCACTTTTTGGGTGATGCAGATGCTGACTAGGATATGCTGGATGTGGGGCCCACTTGAACTCTTATTCAATGCCATGTAGTCAGAATTTTTGGGCAGAAATATTAAATTTCGTAGGTCAGAATATCATGGCTGAAATATTAATTTTGCCATGCTGTTCTACTGCTGTTTGTTACTTTCTGCTACAGAAATATTAATTCTGCTGCTGCCATACCTATATGCTGCTGCCATACCTATCTGCTGCTGCAGAAACATTAATTATGCTGCTGTTTTGCTGTCAAAGTGCTGCCACATCATGGAAGAAGCATCTAGGGTAGAATATTCTAAGGCATTGAAGGGGCATCAGTTTTAGAGAAGAGAACACTTTTATTTTTTTGTAACCAGAACTTAGAAAATTCGCAGCTCTCTCTTCCTCTCTGTTTTTACTTCTGTTGGTTGCTGTTTTGCTCTCATGGAGGGCTAAGTTTTCATTGTAATTAGTCACTAGACCACTGGGATGTTGTAGCTTGAACTAAGAATGCAAGCTAAGTGTTTTATTCTCCATTGTCATCTCATTTCGTTTCTGTTTTGCTGTCATGTTTATTTTGCTGTCAAATTCTGATTAGAGCTTGAGAATGTAACATAAACTGACTTATATATAAGACATAACCTTGCTTGACTGATTAGGAAAGTGAGGGAGGCGAAATGACTAGTTAGATGATATATTTAACTTGGTTTGGTTGAGATTTTCCACTGAATGCATCTAATTATAGTAGAGAGATGTTCTTGACTGTAATTAGTAGCATTAAATTCTAGATGTTATTCTAGAACCATTTTCATAAAGAACCAAACGATGGAATGAGAACAAAATTGAATCAATGAGTTAGGTAATGATAGTTACACTCCCATGAATCCTAGTGGCTGATTACATAGTCTCTTTACTGTCAATACCTTGCAATTTCTGCTGCTGCTGCTCTTGTAGTATTTAGTTGCTGTTCTGTTTTTATTTTTATTAGTACTGCACAAATCTCCCCCCACGTTTATGTATTTTTCATTAGTGTTTGGATGTTTAGAACGATTAATTAGTATTAAGAAGTGAGGCTCCTTGAGTGAATACGACCTGGGAATCACTATACTGCAAATTGCCACAATTCAATTATGGGCGATTTGACATCGTAGTGGCGTGAACCATCCATTCGTGATGGGATTCTGGAAGAGAAGGATGCTAAGAGTTTCCTTAAAGAGATCTCAGACCAGTTCACACCAAATGAAAAGGTCGAAACCAGTACTATCTTAACTAAGCTGGTTTCAATGAGATATAAGGGAAAAGGATACATTCGGGAGTACATCATGGAGATGTCTCACCTTGTCACAAAACTAATGGCACTTAAGTTAGAGTTATCTGAAGACATACTCTTGTACCTAGTTTTGATTTCTCTTCCTCCTCAATTTAGTCAGTTCAAAATTTCCTATAACACTCAGAAGGAAAAATGGACACTGAATGAACTTATTACTCAATGTGTGCAAGAGAAGGGAATACTCAAGCATGACAAGGTTGAGAATGCTCACTTAGCAACTTCTTCTGGTACTAAGACTTCTTCTACTATAAGGAAGAGGTCCAATGAGAAGGACAATGTAGTGCCTAGGGCGTCTCAGCAAAAGGGCAAGAAGAAACAAGATGTGGGTATGACTTATTTCTTCTGCAAGAAGACTAGACATCTTAAGAAAGATTGCACCAAGTTCACTGCATAGTTGGACAAAAAGGGTATGCATCTTAACTTTGTCAGTTTTGAAGTTAATTTGGCTTTAGTACCCAATAATACTTGGTGGGTAGATTCTGGTGCTATTACTCACATTAGTATTTCTTTGTAGGATTACGTAACCAGCTGAAGGCCAATTGATGGTGAAAGATACATCTATGTGGGAAATGGCAATCGAGCTGCTGTGGAAGCTGTTGGTGTATTTAGATTATCATTAGGAAATGAATATTATTTAGAATTACAGAACACTTTTGTTGTACCGTATTTTAGATGTAATTTAATTTCTGTTTCCTGTTTGGACAAATTTGGGTACACTTGTTCATTTGGTAATGGAATATTCAGTGTATTCTTAAATTTTGAGTTAATTGCTTCTGGTTCATTGATTGATAATCTATATTGCTTAAATTGTATTAAATCTAAAAGCTTTGAAAATATACATTTTGTGAATATTGGTACTAAACGTAGATTAACTAATGATAATTTTGCTAGTCTATGGCATAAGCATTTGAGGCATATATCTAAACAGATAATGCAAAGGGTTATGTTAAGGTATTTTGCAAGTATCCAATATCGAAGATATGGATATTTACATTGAATGCATTAAGGGCAAAATGACTAAAGTTAAGGGAATAGGTACTTCTAGAGCTAGTAGAGTTGATTCATACTGATATATGGTCCATTCCTTACAGATTCTTGGAATGGACAACGGTATTTTATCAACTTCATAAATGATTACTCTAGATATGGGTATATGTACTTGTTACATGAGAAATCTCAGTCATTGGACGTGTTGAAAGTTTTCAAAACTAAAGTTGAAAATCAACTAGGCAAAAAAATTAAAGCTGTCAGATTTGATCGTAGAGGTGAGTTCTATGGTAGATATGATGGATCAGGGGAACAACGTCCAGGGCCTTTTACCAAATTTTTGGCTGATTGTGGGATTGTGCCACAATACACCATACCAAAGTGATTCTGGTAGAGAAGAATGACTTATCATACTTCTCACCATGTCCTTAAGTGTCACGTCCCAAAATCTGAGCACGTGACCGGCATGGAAAGTGAATTTCACCTCACCTCAGTAAGCCTATCTTTCTCTTAAGCACAATACTAAACCTTATTTTGGTTATTCTTTTAAATGCAACTAATTTAAATTACATAATTTAAGAAATAAAACAAAGCAATTTCTTTTCTCACAAAATGATAAGAAATTATGGCTAAACTGAATTTCTCATACACGTTACAATGATACACATTACATCGCTGAACAAACCTACCCGATTACAGAGCTTTCATAGATTTACACATCAGAATAAGTCCTAAACAAATAAAAGGTAATCTTGGCGTGAACGTCATCAGATTAGGAAGTTCTCCATACCTGAAACTGAAAACAGTTTCTACTTGAGAGAATCCTACCACATTCACACACAATATAGGTATACATATATTCATGCAGATATATATAATTGACCTAACGGTATAATCATTTAAGTTTTGGTGTACAAGATATTTATCAAGACACGCACATTGAAATCACCTCGCAATTATTAACAACATATTTAAGATCAAACCAAATCACAATTCAAACAATTCAAACAATTCATACAATTCCAAATCAAGTTCCCAGACATTTTTTGGGTCCCGTCCACAATAAGTGGCCGTTGCCCCAAGGCCCCTGCCGCATCCTCCCTTATTTCACCCATGTCCTCAAAGGGACAAATCTATAATCCAACCTTATTTCACCCTGTCCTTAAAAGGACGAATATCATATTCAATATCACATGGCCATAGTGATTTCATTCCACCCCTGTTTCATCCCAGGGGGTCCCATGAACTCTACTTCCATTTCTTTCGAAATCAAACGCAATCACATTACACAACCATAGGCAACCATATGCATTCCATTTCAGGAAAAGTTCACAACAAATTCATATTTACACATTTCAATGTATATCATGAATGCATGAATTTCATGTCACATGTATATGTAGAGTATACTTTTAATATATACATTAAATAAACAAACAAGGTAAGGTAGGATCTCTCACCTCGATTCCAAGTTAAAATTTTGTACTTCAAGTAAGAGGATAAATGATAAGGAACTCATTAAAGGCCAAAAACATTTCCAATATCTTTCCCATCTCCAAAAATAAGTATGACCATAACGCACAGGACCATGAGGATGTAGTTCACTTCTGGTGAGTAATCTTCTCCTTCTTTATAAGGAGATGTGTGTAGAATCTTTACCCGAGGAAAATAATCCAGCACTACAGATTGTTTGATTATAGAAGATGTGGCCGATATCAATGATTGGCTAGCAGCAATTGCAGCCAATGTTGAAATAACAAAGATAGGCCAGTAGATTGATGTTGGTATAAACTTGTAAAACCCATTATCATGGTCATTGGAATTCTAGATGAGGTATGCTGTCTGTCCAGTCAGAACTAAAGATAGGTAGATTGTGAATAAAAAGCTATCTGAATAGACTGCTGATTGAAATGACCGAGGTCAGCAAACATTGCCTCAGGACCAAACCTCTGCAATCAGAATAGCAAGACCAAGACAACTGCAGAAAATGCTTCTACAGTGATTTGCTAATGGAAGGAAAGGTGCTCTTACACCATCCATTGCTGACAAAACAGGCCAACTTTGCGTTTCAGAGCCCCTGTGTAGGTTGTACTTGAGTGTAATTTGTTTGTTTTGAAAGCAGGATTCCAATATTTAGATGTCTACAAAGTGATGAATACAAGGCAAAAGTTCCTCCTTCACCTTGATCGTCAGCTTTTATAGCTATGCAGGCATACTTTATGACACCTATGAAAGACAGAGTCCAGAACATGATGCTGTATAAACCAAGATAGTCATCTTCAGTTGGAGACTTCAATGGTATTGAAGGGTAAACATATAGGGGTGATGTTACGAGTCCTCCAAATACGACAATCAGAGTCCTGTATGCATGTACCAAAGTTTTCCATTTACCCTTCCTCTGCTACAAATAACTTGTCATCAGGTTGAGAAGTTGAGCCATTAGAAAAGTGAAAGCGATGAGAAATAGGAGAAGATTCGACAAGAACTTCCGACAAAGCTAGTGACGAGTGAAGAATTTCGAGTTCGCTATTCATTGGGCAGAAAATAGAAACCACAAAACCCCAAAGAATAACCTTATTCCCCTATGCCACTGAGAACTCCTTCTTTGAACTTGCAATCACGCTATTCACAACAAGGCCAACTGATAAAATTGCCGATGAAAGCAGACACGATAACTCAGCCCAAGAAAGAAGAGAGTCAAGATTGAAATCTTCGACGACATCTTTTGTACAGCCTCATCGGAATCGTAGACTTTAAGATGAAAGGGGTCTGCCTGGGCCCTGAAGGAATTGAAATTGCAAGGTCTGGATGGCCTGAACTTCAGAATCCGAAACTGGGCAGGATCCGAGAGATGCTAGTGTACGGCGATCGAGAGGGATATGCTGGAGTTTATCTGGAATATCACTTGCTCGGATCGAGGAAAGCTCTTGGGATGATGTAGCCTGCGGGGAAAATGATCTTCGGTAATCCTCATCAGAGCCGAGTTCACGCTCCAAACCAAAATCTGAGCTTTTTTTAAAAGAATCTCAGCGTGAAGGAGGCCAAGACAGCACACTACGAGCTTATGCAGTGAAGCCCACCCACCAGGCGGGGCAGAGGAATCGGAAAGAAGATCGAAGACGAGGGATGGGATTTGTCCGAGAGCACTTACTTTTCCAGCAAAAATCACCGATCAATAAGAGAATTTGGTGCAGACACAGGCGAGGCGAGCCCAGTGTCGTGAATCTTCTTCAAGCATAAGGAAGATGCTGAGAATAATATCATCGATGAGCATAGAGAAAACTGTTTTCGTCATCGCTAGTGGGTCTCCGATTGAGATCATCCAAAGGAGAAAACCTTAGTCCGTCTAATATATGGGAACCCTTTTTCTGATTTTTGTCTCTCTCTTTCTTTTTTTTTTTTTTACAAAAACAAATGCTCGGGGTATTACATTAAGTGTACGATTGCGCAATTCAGCTATACCATTTTGACTTGGAGTAAGCAGTACAGAAGACCCCATATGAGTTGTGGACGGGTAGGAAGTTAGTATTAGGCACTTTTATGTCTGGGGTTATCTAGCTGAAGCTAGGCCGTATAAGCCTAATGAGAGAAAACTGGACTCATGCACTATGAGCTGCTTCTTTGTGGGGTATCCTAAAGAGGTCAAAGGGCTTCAAGTTTTATGACCCTTTGACTAGGTCCTTCTTTGAGACCGGGAATCCAAATTTATTGAGGATGTTGATCTTAGTGGGAGTGATCAACTTAGAGAAATTGTGTTTGAAGATGAATGCACTAGTATTCCTACTATGGTCACAAGGATACTTGATCAGGTAACATTACCAGAGATGGTTATACCTATGAATGAGGAACCCATAGAAAACATAATAGATATCACTCCTATGCAGGATCAAGAGATTCATTCTCCTGAACTTGAATTAGAGCAATAACAACCTCAAGTGAAAGTGCCTTTGAGAAGATCCACTAGAGAGAAGAAGAGTGCTATATCAAACGACTATGTCGTTTTCTTGCAAGATCATGAATTTGACATAGGCATGCAAGATGACCCAGTCACTTGCAGGGAGGCTATGTCATATAATAACTCTCAAAAGTGGATAGAGGCCATGAGGGATGAGATGAAATCCATGGCTGACAACGAGGTGTGGGATTTAGTAGAATTACCACATAGTGCTAGACCAATTGGTTGTAAATGGATATTTAAAACCAAAAGGGACTCAAGTGGTAATATCGAAAGATATAAAGCTCATCTTGTAGCCAAAGGTTTCACTTAGAAAGAAGGCATTGACTTTAAGGAAACCTTCTCTCTAGTTTCTACGAAGGATTCCTTTAGAGTTATTATAGCACTTGTAGCTCATTATGATTTAGAGCTACATCAAATGGATGTGAAAACAGCATTTCTCAATAGAGACATTGAAGAAACTACATACATGGTACAGCCGGAGAACTTTGAATTGAAAGATTCAAAGCACCTTGTGTGTAAGCTGAAAATGTCCATTTATGATTTTAAACAGGTATCTCGGCAGTGGTACTGGAAATATGATGAGGTGATTTCATCTTTCAGGTTCCAAGAGAATCCAGTTGATCAGTGCATATTCCTTAAGATGAGTGGGAGCAAGTTCGTGATACTAGTTCTGTATGTCGATGACATACTGTTAGCTAGTAATGATATGTCCTTTTTGCATGAAACCAAATTCTTTCTTTCTAGCAAATTTGAGATGAAAGATCTTGGTGAGGCGTCTTTTGTTCTAGGGATTCAGATCCATAGGGATCGTACCAGATAGACTTTGGGTTTATCGCAAAAGACATATATTGAGAAAGTTTTGAGTCATTTTGGGATGCAAGATTGTGCATTGAGTGACACACCCGTAGTCAGAGGCGATAAATTTAGCTTGCTTCAATGTCCTAAATTGGACACAGAGAGGAGGTAAATGGAGAAAATCTCATATACCTCAGCTGTCACATCCCAAATTTGAGCATGTGAGTAACTTCGTAAACTCAAGAGTATACCTCAATGGTATCCCATAAAATCTCTGATTAATACTAATGCATAACATAATTTTTCAAGAAAGATATTTATACATATAAAAAGTTCAGCATAGTGAAACAGAAACACAAGTCAAATATCATATAATATGATACAACTTTCCAAGCCTAGGTGACCTATAGAGATTACAGAGCATTCCTAAGCTTTTGGATTTATAAGCCCTCCAGATAAAAAGTATCCTCGAGGAATACTAATTCTCCTGCGGATTTTCTTCGTTGACATCCACTGTATCTAAAAAAAATGTTCATGGAGAGTGTGAGTTCATCAAAACTCAGTGACTAAATGACTGTGCAATAATAAATATATCACAAGTACAAATACCAGAATCATAATCACAATAACAACAGTTATTTTGATATTCAGGGTTTCTATACCTCTGTATTGAATGTTCAAGAATTCAGTCTCCACTTATAATCAATCATTGCATGCATTGGTATCTTGGGAAATAAAGCCCTCAACCATTCCATGTGTAAAATTTCATGCATTGGTATCTTGGGTCAAGCCCTCAACCATTCCATGTGTATAATTCCATGCATTAGTATCTTGGGTCAAGCCCTCAACCATTCCATGTGTATTATATACTCAATTCATAATAATCTTAAATCAACAATAGATTTCATTATCTAGCAATCATCAATAAATATAGAATCTAATTGCGATATGAGATGGAGTTTATATTGTACTTGAAATAAAAGTAAATAAAGTCGGTTAGCAAGGTCATCCACTCACATAGATTCCGTATCCCAGTCACTTTTCCGAGTTGCTACAAAGAAGAGTACGTAGCTGGATTTCAGGTTCCGCTACGGAGATTTTCATAAAGATCAGATATAGAAAGTCAGGGTTGCTTTTGTACCAAAATACTATTCATACGTATAATCACTATTCACACGTACGATCACTATTCATACGTACATATACTATTCATACGTACGGTCACTATTCACACATACAGTTACTATTCACATGTACAGGTACTATTTATATATACGAATACTATTCATACGTACAATCACTATTCACACGTACGGTTACTATTCATACGTACATGTACTATTCATACCAGAAATAGAGAATACAATCTGTAAAAGAGTATACCAGGTAAGTTCCCAGGAAAGAGTGGAGAGTCCCAATGGACACACTTAAGAACCATGTCTTTCCTTAGCTAGAACTTTCCTAGACATGTATTCTTCACAGTTTACATTCTATTTCGGTAATCAGAGAATCAAAACAACATATAGGTAGCTAAGGACAGTTTTTCTGATGTGGAAGATCAGCCAAAGCCGCAACCACAGAGCATACTTAAGAAAATAACTTTTAAAATCTGAATGGCATAGAAAAGGGGTATAGTATTCTTACCTTGGATCTAGGCTAAGGAAGAAAGACCTAGAATTTCAGAGCCCAAACGCCGGAACAAGAGAAGTTTTGAGGAGAGGAGAGAAGAGAAACTGAAGGTGTGAGTTTTGAAGTAAAATGGAAGGACCTATTTATAGGAGAAGTTATGGTACTATTTGCTACTATTCCATCTACCGTTCTCCTTTACTATTTTATCTACCAGTTTCACTTACTAGTTTTCATCTACCAGTCTCACTTACCAGTTTTCATCTACCAGTTTCACTTACCAGTTTTCATCTACCAGTCTCACTTTCAACTATTCATTCTAGATTCCACTTTTGAACTGTATTTTTACTTAATGGGATTAATTCCATATCGTATCATCCATTATATCCCACAATTTATAGAATCTAAAAATAAAAATTTGTATTTTCAACAATATGCACAAATGAGTATACAAAAATTAAACCGATAAGGAATTTATTTTCTCCAAAATAAATTTATCGTAATTCTTGAATACTTATAACTTAAAAAAAAATATAATGGGTATTACATTCTACCCCCCTTAAAAAAATTCGGTCCTCCGAATTCGAAAACTTACCTCATGATTTGAATAGGTGTGGATATTTTGTCCACATTTCATCTTCTGTTTCCCATGTGGCTTCCTCGTGAGTATGATTCCTCCACAGAACTTTGACAATGGGAATTTCCTTGGTACGAAGTTTCTTGACCTGCCTATCGAGGATAGCTACTGGCACCTCTTCATAAGCAAGAGTCTCATCAAATCGTACGTCTTGTGGCTGGATGACATGAGAGGGGTCAGGAAGATACTTACGTAGCATTGATACATGAAATACTGGATGTACTCCCTCTAGGTTCGAGGGTAAGGCTAGGCGATAAGCCACGTTACCCATTCTTTAAACAATCTCATAAGGACCAATATATCTTGGGCTGAGCTTCCCTTTCTTTCCGAATCTCATTACTCCTTTTATCGGTGAGATTTGTAAGAAGACCATATCACCAACAGAAAATTCTAAGTCACGTCGCCGATTGTCTGCATAGGACTTTTGCCTACTTTGAGCGGCTAATAACCTCTCCCTGATCAGTTTAATTTTATCCACAGCCTCCTGTATTATCTCGAGTCCCACCATTTTAGGTTCGCTTAGTTCAAACCAACCAATAGGTGATCGACATCGCCTCTCATATAATGCCTCGAAAGGAGCCATCTTAATACTAGCTTGATAACTATTATTATAAGCAAATTCGATAAGCGACAAGTGGTCTTCCCATCTGCCACCAAAATCCATTACACATGCTCTCAGCATATCCTCTAAGGTCTGAATAGTTCTCTCAGACTGACCATCAGTTTGAGGATGAAATGCTGTGCTCAAATCTACTCTAGTGCCTAGAGCTTTCTGAAAAGCTCCCCAAAATCGGGAAGTGAACTGGGGTCCTCGATCTGATATGATAGACACTGGTACTCCATGGAGCTTTACTATCTCATTCACGTATAGTCGACTAAGTTTTGCCACACTGTAGGTGGTATGAACAGGAAGGAAATGTGCCGATTTAGTAAGTCGATCCACAATAACCCATATAGAATCGTATCCATTCAAAGATCAGGGCAAACCCACCACAAAGTCCATAGTAATCCGTTCCCATTTCCACTCGGGAATCTCAAGCCTTTGCATCAACCCAGGTGGTCTCTGATGTTCGGATTTGACCTGCTGACATGTCAAGCATCGAGCGACAAAGTCAGTCACATCTCGCTTCATGCCCTCCCACCAATAAACTTGTTTCAAGTCCTGGTACATCTTGTTGGCATCAGGATGAACAACATAGGGCGCTCCATGAGCTTCTTGTAAAATCTCTCGCTTCAAGGGTTCAATGTTCGGAATACACAATCTCCCGTTAAACCATAACACATCTTCTTCATCTACTGAGAAACCCTGTACTAAACCTACCTTCGCCTTCTCTCTAGTTTTAACCATTTCGGTGTCATTCTCCAATGTTGCCTTCACCCTTTCTACAAGGGAGGATTTGGCTGTCAAGTGAGCCAAGAAAGCACCTGACTTAGTAATCTCAAAGAATACCCCACTAGCCTCTAATTTATGTAATTCTTGAATCAAGGACCTCCTTACTGTGGTAATATGAGCTAGACTTCCCATCGACTTCCGACTAAGGGCATCTGCTACCACGTTTGCCTTCCCTGGATGGTAGAGAATGGTACAGTCGTAGTCCTTTAGGAGTTCCATCCATCTCCGTTGCCTTAGATTGAGATCTTTCTGCTCAAAGATATATTTAAGGCTTTTGTGATCAGTGAAAATCTCACATGTCTCCCCATATAAGTAATGCCTCCAAATCTTTAAAGCAAACACTACTGCTGCCATCTCTAGATCATGAGTAGGATAATCAAGTTCATGCTTTTTAAGCTGTCGAGAGCCATAAGCAATGACCTTACCGTGTTGCATTAACAGGCATCCCAATCCTACCTTTGAGGCGTCGCAATATACAGTGTAACCCCCCGGTCCCGATGGTAGAACTAGAACTGGTGCTGAAGTTAAACACTCCTTCAACATAGAGAAACTTTGCTCACAAGCATCATCCCAAGTATACTTAGCGTTCTTCCTAGTCAACTTTGTCAATAGAAGAGCCAACTTAGAGAAATTCTTGACAAAGCGACGATAATACCCCGCTAAGCCAAGGAAACTCCAAACTTCAAATACAGTTATTGGTCTAGGCCACTGCTTCACTGCTTCGATCTTACTTGGATCTACATGAACACCTTCTTGAGAAATTACATGCCCCAGGAATGTTACTTGACTCATCCAGAATTCACATTTTGAGAACTTAGCGTATAACTGATGTTCCCTCAAAGTTTACAGCACCGTTCTCAAATGTTCTACATGATCCTTCCGACTTTTGGAGTAAACCAGAATATCATCAATGAAGACGATCACGAATCTATCAAGGAAAGGTTTGAACACTCGGTTCATAAGGTCCATAAATGCTGCTGGCGCATTAGTCAATCCAAATGACATTACGAGAAATTCATAATGCCCGTATCGCGTCCGAAAGGCTGTCTTGGGTATGTCTTCCTCCTTAATTTTCAGTTGATGATAACCAGATCTCAGATCTATTTTTGAGAAGCATTGTGCCCCCTGAAGTTGGTCAAACAAGTCATCAATTCTTGGTAAAGGATATTTATTCTTTACCGTGACCTTGTTTAACTGGCGGTAATCTATGCACAGTCTTAAAGAGCCATCTTTCTTTCTCACAAAGAGTACTGGGGCACCCCACGGTGAGAAACTTGGGCGGATAAACCCCTTATCTAGCAAGTCTTGTAATTTCTCTTTAAGCTCTTTCAACTCAACGGGTGCCATGCGGTAAGGAGGAATTGAAATTGGTCTAGTGCCCAAAACCAATTCAATATTAAATTCAATATCCCTCTCTGGTGGTAAACCAGGTAAATTTTCTGGAAATACATCTGAAATTCACTAACTACTGGTATTCGTTCAAGACTTCTTTCCTCCTTGTCTATATCTTTGACAAAGGCTAGAAATCCATGACACCCTTTTCGTAACATACGTCGGGCGGTTAACATGGATATTATGTTACAGGGAACCTCACTTCGGTCTCCTTGAAATATGAAATTATGCCTACCCGGTATACAAAAAGAAATGGTCTTGTCATGACAATTCAATGTAGCATGGCATGAGGATAGCCAGTCCATTCCTAAGATTACATCAAAATCTGTCATACTAAGCAGCATAAGATCTACCTCTGTCTCTATGTCCTTAACAGTTATCTTACAAGAACGATATCCAGATCTAACTACTAGGGCTTCCCCCATCGGTGTAGCTACCAGGAATGGTTCGTCCAGTATAACTGGCTCAGACTCAAACCTCTTGGCAAACAGAGGTGACACATACGAATGTGTGGAACCAGGGTCAAATAATACATGTGCAGCTAAAGCGCCAACTAATAAAGTACCTGTAATAACAGCATTGGATGCCTGGGCATCTTGTCGAGTCAAGGCATATACTCTGGCAGTACTTCTACCAGCTGCTTGCTGCCCACGACCTCCTTGGCCTCTGCCAGATCCTCTCCCAAAGCTTCCTCCAGTAGAAGTGGTCGGTGTACGAGCGACTCGAGTAACTCCCAGTTGGGTGTGAGATGGAAGAACAGATGCTTGACCAGATTCAGAGATAAGTTGAGGGCATTCCCTCTTGAAGTGCCCTTCTTGTCCGCAATGAAAACAAATTAATGTTCCCATCTTCATGAGGCATTCTCCAAAATGAAATTTTCCACACTCAGGACATTGAGGCTTTCCTCTTCCTGCTTGAGAACCACCCTTGTTCGAAGAACTGTAACCACCTTTATATTCTGAGCGAGGCTTAGCTGCACTAGCCGTGGAGAATATGGGTTTAGATGATGCAATCGGAACATGCTGTGAAGTGATAGAAGGCTTTGAGGTTCCTGAGTTCCCACCTTGGTTAAAATACCTCCCATCTCTAGACCTCTTTTTATTTTTAAATTCTTCCTTTTTATTCCACCTCTTTTCCATTCTACGTGCAGTATCGACAGCGGTAGAGTAAGAGTTATAATTAACCATATTAGGACCCACCTGCGAATAAAGAGAATCGCGAAGACCTTCCACAAACTTCTCCACTTTAGCCTCTTCTGTAGGCACCAGTTGCAGAGCATATTCTGCCAACTTAATAAACTAGGCATTGTATTCGTCTACTGTCATGGATCCTTGTTTCAAATACAAAAAGTCTCTTACTCTAGATGATCAAACACTTTTTGGAAGGAATTCATTGATAATCATTTTTTGGAATTCCGCCCATGTAATTGGTGGTGCATCTTGGGTTCTCCCATTCTTCCAGGCCTTCCACCATTTACCAGCTCCCCCTTTTAGTTGAAAGGAGACAATCTCTACTCTTCGGGCATCAGAACACCCCAAAGCATCACAAATTGCCTCGCAATCATCCAGAAATCGTTGCGGGTCCTCATTAGGATCTTCGCCGGTGAAAATGGGTGCCATCATCTTTAGAAACTCAGACATTTTCACGTCCTTAACTGTGCCTTCTCCAGCTCGTTTGGTCTCAATAGCAAGAGGAACCTTTGGTGTATCAACATGTTTTGCTCGTTCTCCCTCTATATGATCTAACCAATCATTCACCAGGCTGAACATTTGCATGACAATAGCAGCGTCAATCTGTTGGGAGACTCTAGCTCCCTCCGCCCGGCCACCAGTTGAACCATCAATATTTGGAGCATGTGAATTATCTCCGTGGTCAGAAGGGTTGTCCTGCGTATTAACTGGTGGAATTAAAGTCCTCCCTGAGCCTACATGCTCATTATGATTTGAAGATCCCTCTGACATCGTAGAGTTAAGTCTATACAGAGAACAAATACTTCTCAGATCAAACAGGATTACCTCATATTAACCCACCAAGGAATAAGTTATAAAAATAAAAGGCACTATACTCTATAAGGTCTTTTATGGAACCTAATCCCATGGTCATGCCGCGGCTCACGACAATGGGGAAGGGCCCACAAAGAACACTTGCTCTGTAATCTATAGGGGACCTAAAACTCCTCTGATACCAAAACTGTCACATCCCAAATTTGAGCATGTGAGTAACTTCGTAAACTCAAAAGTATACCTCAATGGTATCCCATAAAATCTCTGATTAATACTAATGCATAACATAATTTTTCAAGAAAGATATTTATACATATAAAAAGTTCAGCATAGTGAAACAGAAACACAAGTCAAATATCATATAATATGATACAACTTTCCAAGCCTAGGTGACCTATAGAGATTACAGAGCATTCCTAAGCTTTTGGATTTATAAGCCCTCCAGATAAAAAGTATCCTCGAGGAATACTAATTCTCCTGCGGATTTTCTTCGTTGACATCCACTGTATCTAAAAAAAATGTTCATGGAGAGTGTGAGTTCATCAAAACTCAGTGACTAAATGACTGTGCAATAATAAATATATCACAAGTACAAATACCAGAATCATAATCACAATAACAACAGTTATTTTGATATTTAGGGTTTCTATACCTCTGTATTGAATGTTCAAGAATTCAGTCTCCACTTATAATCAATCATTGCATGCATTGGTATCTTGGGAAATAAAGCCCTCAACCATTCCATGTGTAAAATTTCATGCATTGGTATCTTGGGTCAAGCCCTCAACCATTCCATGTGTATAATTCCATGCATTAGTATCTTGGGTCAAGCCCTCAACCATTCCATGTGTATTATATACTCAATTCATAATAATCTTAAATCAACAATAGATTTCATTATCTAGCAATCATCAATAAATATAGAATCTAATTGCGATATGAGATGGAGTTTATATTGTACTTGGAATAAAAGTAAATAAAGTCGGTTAGCAAGGTCATCCACTCACATAGATTCCGTATCCCAGTCACTTTTCCGAGTTGCTACAAAGAAGAGTACGTAGCTGGATTTCAAGTTCCGCTACGGAGATTTTCATAAAGATCAGATATATAAAGTCAGGGTTGCTTTTGTACCAAAATACTATTCATACATATAATCACTATCATACGTACGATTACTATTCATATGTATGGATACTATTTATACGTATGGTCACTATTCACACGTATGATTACTATTCATACGTACATGTACTATTCATACCAGAAATAGAGAATACAATCTGTAAAAGAGTACACCAGGTAAGTTCCCAGGAAAGAGTGGAGAGTCCCAATGGACACACTTAAGAACCATGTCTTTCCTTAGCCAGAACTTTCCTAGACATGTATTCTTCACAGTTTACATTCTATTTCGGTAATCAGAGAATCAAAACAACATATAGGTAGCTAAGGACAGTTTTTCTGATGTGGAAGATCAGCCAAAGCCGCAACCACAGAGCATACTTAAGAAAATAACTTTTAAAATCTGAATGGCATAGAAAAGAGGCATAGTATTCTTACCTTGGATCTAGGCTAAGGAAGAAAGACCTAGAATCTCAGAGCCCAAACGCCGGAACAAGAGAAGTTTTGAGGAGAGGAGAGAAGAGAAACTGAAGGTGTGAGTTTTGAAGTGAAATGGAAGGACCTATTTATAGGAGAAGTTATGGTACTATTTACTACTATTCCATCTACCGTTCTCCTTTACTATTTCATCTACCAGTTTCACTTACCAGTTTTCATCTACCAGTCTCACTTACCAGTTTTCATCTACTAGTCTTACTTACCAGTTTTCATCTACCAGTTTCACTTACCAGTTTTCATCTACCAGTCTCACTTTTAACTATTCATTTTAGATTCCACTTTTGAACTGTATTTTTACTTAATGGGATTAATTCCATATCGTATCATCCATTATATACCACAATTTATAGAATCTAAAAATAAAAATTTGTATTTTCAACAATATGCACAAACGAGTATACAAAAATTAAACCGATAAGGAATTTATTTTCTCCAAAATAAATTTATCGTAATTCTTGAATACTTATAACTTAAAAAAAAATATAATGGGTATTACATCAGCTGTGGGTAGTCTCATGTATGCATAAGTGTGTACGCGTCCAGATTTAGAGTACATTGTGGGAATATTACGTAGATACCAAAGTAATCCTAGTATGGCTCACTTGAAGGCAGCAAAGAGGGTTATGAGGTACCTTCAGAGGATGAAGGACTACATGCTCACCTATCGGAGGTCGGATCTACTTGAGGTCGTGGTATATTAGGCTACTTCTTTATGTTAGCTGAATGAGCTATTTCTTGGAAAAGTGTCAAACAGACACTTGTAGCTTCTTCAACCATGGAGGCTGAGTTCATAGCCTGCTATCAGGCATCCAACCAGGCGGTTTGGCTGAGAAACTTCATCACAGCTTTATAGATAGTCGAGGGCATTGAGAGACCTTTGAGATTGTACTACGATAGTAGAGCCGCCGAGCTATTCATTAAGAACAACCGGAGTTCATCTAGGTCGAAGTACATAGACATCAAGTTTCTGGTTGTTAGAGAGAGTTCAGAGTCATATTGTGTCTGTAGAGAACATTAGTACTGATCATATGATTACGGATCCACTGACTAAAGGTTTACCACCTAGAGTTTTTCATGAGCATGTGGTTCATATGGGTGTGGACAGACCTTTAGATATCTGAATGTGTGTTGTACATTTTATTTGTATTTGATCAGTGTATTTATTTTGTGACATTTGAGATATATATATATATATATATATAATTGTGTATTTATTCATATATAATTTTGTGTTTATGTGTGTGTGAACTCTGGACATATGTGTTATGCTATCTCAATGCAGTTTAGCAACTGCTGTTTAGCATAGAGTAGAGAAAATATAAGAACCAGTTGGAAATAGGCATGTATAAATATCCTAGACATATAATTTCTATGCTACACATTCAGGATTGATCTATGTCGTTAGCTATATTAGTACTGTGATCATTGTTAGTTTAGTTTCAATTCAACTGGTTATGAAAGCCTCTTTGATTCTGTGTTGATATAGTTAGTGAACGAGATTGTATGTGATATATCTGTTAAATAGCAGAGCATGCACACTTTGAGTTTATATATATATATATATATATATATATATATGTATGTATAATATGTGAATATACAATTTCAGAATCATATGTCGTCTAAGTGGGAGATTTGTTGGTGTTGTTTTTATAAATATATTATATATATTTATTTTTTATTTTATAAATAACTATTAACGCTAATAGATATTTATGTGGACTGACATATTAATTATTGTATATGTCAACATATTTTTAGGGCATATATATTAATGCTATCTTAATTAGATCTATTATAAAATCTTCATTAATTTGTGTTTAGGGACCTATTTGATATTTATTTTATTTGGTCTAGGGTGTTAGTGAAAATATTATATGTGTAGATACCCGACCCTAAATAATAATAGTGATGAGGTGTTATTATAAAATAAGTCAATCTATGAGTCGACCCATTGGTCGATCCATGGATAGATGGTTATGGGTTATAGTGCTCTGGGTTATATGAGGTTGGTTCACTTTGAACTTTGAGAATTTTATTTTGTTTTCCAATAGAAAAGTGAGTTAAAAGAAAACCTCATATCTTCCTAGAATAGTCAACCCTCCTTCAATTCTCTTTCGGGTTCATAATGGATCAAGGTATGCGCTCTAACATTTTCTATTATGTTCTTATTACTTATCACGATCTACAAAACAGTAGATTACAGATTTAAAAATTTTTTCGCATTTGAGTTGTTATATGAATCTATCTGTTTAGTTTGTAATTATGTAAAATAATCCTAACACCTAATTGTCTTTACCAAATTATGTTCCTAATCATATATTACCAGACACATTTGTTCTTCTCCATATACTATATTTATCAGCCAAAATGTCCAGAAAGGCAGTACACTGGTACAAATCCTTGGAAAAGAAAAACTAAGAATGTTCACTAGTTGCGAATGTGAGATAGATACTACAAAAACTAAGTGTGGGTTTGGAAAAAAAAAGTTAATTAGAATTGTTTTTGGGCAAAATTGATTTTCATAGTTAAGTTAGAGCAAATCAAAATTTGTATTAACGTAATATATATTTAGAAACTATTATAAAAAAATGATTATTCAAAAAGTTATATTTCATTTGGATATTGATGAATAATCACTTCTGGATGTATAATTACCTAAAACAATATAAATTTTATTTTGTCTTATTTCATTTACATTTATTATTAATTTCACTCATTTTTATCATAAGTCTTAATATTTGATTAAAAATATATATATATAACTACTAAGCAAAAAACTTGTACAATATAACTACTAGGTACAAAAGAACTAAATGCTAATTTTCAATTAGAAGAATTAAAGAGTAAATATCATGAGGATTAAACTGAAAATGAATATAAAAGCATGGGCGAAGCAAATATTCAATCAAATAATATATTTTAAGGACCTAAAAGCACTAACTAAGTCAGAAAGGAACTAACATGAAAAATGAATTGGGACTAAATGAAAAAGAAGTTTTAAACTTGAGGCCAAAGTGTAATTTTTTTCCAAAATTAAAAATCCTTCTCAACCAATTCTGAGCTCGAAAAATGAGAGATGGAGAAAGAGAGACAAAAAATGAGGAGAGGCAACAGGAAGTGAGGGGTAAAAGAGAAAAAATGATAATTGGCAAAATCAATGCAAGCCTTGGTTTGAGACGAGCAAAATTAGACCACTTTAATGCTAACTTTGGTTTGAGGCAAAATCAATTTTGCAAGATTCTTTTTAACGTGTTTCCAAGCAAAACAATTTTTTTTTGCAATTAGTTTGAAGTGTACCAACACATTTACAAACATAAAACTATTTACTTTTTTATACTTAGTTAAATTTTGACTATTTACTTCACTTTAATGTTTGTTTTCATTTTAATCCTTGACTATTTACATTTTGAAACTTGGAGGGAGGTGAAGTTTCCAAAGGCTTCAGACATGGGACTACTTATATGGTTACCATAGAGTCGAAGAACAGTAAAACTATCACTGTGACTCAATAACTACAGAAATTCAGAAATATGAATGACAACAAGGGAGCTGAAATTAATATTAGTTATTAGAGAAATTATCTTGAGAATTGAATGTGAGCTTGATTTAAGTTTAACCAGTATAATTACTTGTGTCAACTTATCTTTCTTATCTTTTTAATTGCTTATTATTTTATCTTTGATTATTTGCACTCTTCTTTTATTTATCTTAGCATTGCTCTATTTTATTGTCATAAATATTTTTGGCTTTGATTTTAAAACTTTTTAAACTTTCAAAAAGTTTCAAAGAAAATTTTTATAAACCCAATTTACCCTTCCCCTTGGAGCCAGCCACTTCTATCACAATAATGTGTAGAATTTAATTCCATATATTTCTCATTACATTCTTTTTAGAGTAAATTAATATTTAGTCCCTCAAAGATAAGATTTGTATTAATTTGATTCCTAAAAGATTGATCCTCTCAATTTGGTCTCTAAATGATTTTCTTCCAATCAAAATGGTTCTTCCCTCAATCAATTTAACATCTACTTAACAAATTTGATGATGTGGTGCCAGAGTTTACATGGCTATTTTGTGATGACATATGGATGTCCATCATGGCTCAAAACTCAATCTTCCAATAGCATTTGTTGCACATTCCAAATTTTGTCTCCTTCAAAGAAGATGAGTGAAGCATTTGCGACTCAGAGAACAGCTGGTGAAGGAGTCTCCAATCGAGAACAACGCCGGTGAAATCTGAAAGAGGGTTATTCTGGTATTTATGGTTATGGAAACAACGATGGGTATGGATATAAGCAAACATGGGATCATACCTAGTGGTATGAGCATGATTCTTATGTGAGCCCTATTTATGGTCAATCCTCATTTCAATGTGGCCTCTATATATAGTGAATTTTCCTAAAATGGAGAGAGAGGAGTATATACATAGTATGCAGAGCTTGGCGTCGTTTGAAGGTGCACAAATACAATTGGAAGTTGATAGAGAGAATGTGGTGTGTGGAGCTCTGGGTAGTGAAGAATTATGGTAGACGGGAAGAAACAATTATATTCAAAATAACCTAAGTGCTCTGTTTTCTCAAATTGAAAGTAACAAGGTGAAGGAAAATACAATTAGTAAATATTTAATCAAATTAATAAATACAAATTGAAAGTAATGTCTCATATTTATCAATCACAATCAACCAAGCTTAGAAATAGAAAAGGGGGAAGAGAATTTATGAAATCATTAACAACAAACGAGAATAAAGATTCAGCTATATCATCTATTATCTCTCTGGCTAAAAGAAACAAATGTATTATTCACTACTTATGATTTATGAGTAAATATTTTGATCACTATATCATACGCATAACAGAGAAATTAATGCATAAAAATGATGACCACAATTACTAAATGAGTATAATCTATTGCTAGACACACCATTCAAATCTTGAAGCTATCTACATAACTCATTTTCCAAACATAAGAATTTACTTGTGAGTATTTTCTAATGTAATATGAGGGCCTTTTAAACTTCGTTTCTATGAAAACTTTGCGAGACTTAATATGTACCTAGGAAGAAGTACAAAATTTTACTCACAATGTAACTAAAGAATGGTACTAATGATTATTTTTGCATCATTATTAATTATTAATTTATAACTTAATTATAATTAGATACTCCTTTTACTTCATCCATATCGTAATGGCACACCTAAAAGAGGTTAAATGAGTTTGTGGATGTGAAGAGTCAAATTTAATTTTTATAAGCTTTTCAGTCAAATTTACAATTGACTAGAAATTTTTTCTGTTAGTTAAAACTTGAAACTTGATGGACTTAGGAAAAATCTTTTTAGTTGACATGAAATCGTTTTAGTTAATTATAACGTGCTCAGAAAAAAACTAAGAGATGAAGAAAAGATACAAAAGATAATTAGCTTCAAATTAGTAATTACAAGGCACATAAAGGAAATGCTTTTATATATATATATATATATATATATATATATATATATATATTTGTCTCGTAGCTAAGGGGAAAAACCATGGAGTTGGGCCTGACAAAGTAGTGAAAGCTTTGGGCTTAATATATTGAATATAGTACAAATGATGTAACGCAATGTCTGTCTTGCATTTTTTTTTGTTTGAATAAATTTGCGCTTCATATTATTTTTCTGCATAGTTATTTGAGTTTTGATCATGACCTTACTCAAATAATTTTTTTGTTTGAATGGATTTGCACTTTATATTTTTTTTCTGCATAATTGTTTAAGTTTTGATCATGACTTTACTCGAATAATTTTTTCGTTTGAATGGATTTGCGCTTCATATTATTTTTTTGCATAGTTGTTTGAGTTTTGATCATGACCTTACTCGAATAATTTTTTCGTTTGAATAGATTTGCGCTTCATATTATTTTTCTACATAGTTGTTTGAGTTTTGATCATGACTTTACTCGAATAATTTTGTTCCATAAGTTAGGATCTATGTATCCTTGATTTCTAAGAAGACAAGAGTTAAACAAGGCTCAATTTCCTTTGAGTATTATACACAACCTGTCATATATATATATATCATATAATCATTTTCAAGCAATGCTTTTTACATCATAATATCATATAAATACATTTCATGTAGCAAATTCAAAAATACAAGCGTTTTCCTGACTTGTCGGCTCCCACATCCCGGAAAAATGGAAACAAAGGAAGTTTTGTGTATTTTAATGTAAAGTACATTTATATAATTATATATAATGTGATGCTATATCTTAGAAAGGAAAGTTCTTTTGAATTTGCTGAAGGACGATCATTGTACGTTGAGGTATATATTTTTGCCCATAATGTAAAAATATTTAATAAAAAGCTTTTTAGGTTCCCTGCAAAGGAAATTCTTATAATATTATTTGACAAAAGAGAATTTCTCTCAAAAAAAAAATCCAACTAAATCTGGCAAAGAATCATACTACATAAGTCATTTGATAATTATAATGTTATGTAGCAAAAGACAAGAATCATTTATTAAAATATTTAATATCTATGGACAGAATATACAAACAGAAGAAGAGAAAACAAAAAGGGAGTAAAAGAGAGCAGAATAATGCTTCCCAGAAACAAATTAAAGAGGATGCCTCTACGTAATGCTACTCTTTTGAAAAGCGATATTGCAGAGAATTGAAGAAGGAAAAGAAAAATTTTTTTGCAGTGTGAAAAAAAAAAAGATAAATGGTTTTACTTACATGACAAGGTTTTGAATTTGAAGATTAGACATATAAGTTATTAACGTGAAAGTATTACACGTTATGAATTTGAAGATCAAAAGTTATTTTGGCCCCAAAAAAAATAAATAAATAAAATAAGTTATCGGAATTAGAGACAAGGCTCATACTTAATTGTTCACTAATTAAGCTTCGAAATACAAGCCAATGATGATACATATTCTACAACAGGTAATACACTGTATTTATGTGCAACAGGAAATAGGCACACCAAGCAAACTTTAGCAGCGTAGCAACTCCTTCAATAACTTCAACATTGAAAGAAGACAAGTCAGTGAATTTGTTGGCTACAATATAAGTAGCACAATCTTCTAAAATGAAATGCCAAAATGGATAAGATGGGTATTTATTTTCAACTAGCAGGATGTCTTTCCAAAATGAACAAAGTTAGCATGCATGTTTACAGGGAGAAAGCCATCTAGAATTTGCAAAGCATCACCTAATAATAAGCATTTTCACCATCGAAGATATATTTTAAATGAAATTTCTTTGCAAGAAAACTTTCTTGAATCAAATTCATCGTCACTTTTAATTAGCTTGATATATAATTTCTACATGAAATGCGTTTATATGAGCTATGTAAAAAGCATTGTTTGAAAAAGAGACTGGATTACTTGACTCACCGATCCAGTCAAACCCAATAATCCAAGACAGGGAGAGATGAAAGAGTCAGTAAATACCTTCATGATGAAGCTCTAATCCTCATTTTGAATTTGGCCATATTAATTGCAAACAGCACATACAACTTGTCATACATATTGTTGAAGAACCTGAAATAAGCATATCTCCAGGATTTCTTGAAAATCAAAGAGCCACAAACACCCCAAAATCCAAAAAAAAAAAAAAATCCAACGGACATGCTGATGTAGAAGTACAACTTTTCACTATCCTTGTCATCAGATGCATCAACATCAACATCTATTTGTTTTTTGGAACACGCTGGGAGAGGAGCACCACAAAGTTCTGAATTTCCAATGTATGCAAAGGCATCAAAGCTTTGAAGCCTAGTGCTAATGGGAATTTGACCAGACAAATTGTTGTATGACAAATTCAGGACACCAAGAAGACCTAATTCAGAACATTGCAAAGGAATTTTGCCAGATAAGTGGTTCCTTGACAAATCAAGTGAGTCCAATGATTTTAATTGTCCAATGGCCCTAGGAATTTCTCCACTCAACATGTTTCTTGAAAGATTCAAGGAAATTAAACCAGTGAGATTCATGATCTCTTTTGGAATTTCTCCAACTAGCCTATTGCTAGACAGATCAATGCTTCTCACCAATCCCAGTGTATTTTTATACTCTGATAGAATACCTTTCCACATAAGTGATGCACTGTCTATATATGATTCATTCAATCCCTGATCTCCGAAAAACATTGAAATAGGGTCAACATAGTAAGTGATGGTTGCATGTGAACTTTCTTGACTGCCCAATGCAGTTAAATTATTGAGGCATTTGGGTATGATACCTGAGATATTATTCAAAGAGAGGTCCAGGATTTGAATTTGAGAAAGATGACAAATATTGGAGGGTACACCCCCATAGAACATATTGGATCTTAGGCTAAGGACATTTAAGTTGTTGAGTCTATCGCCAATCCAACTTGGTATGGATCCAGTCAAGTTATTTTTAGCCACATCCAAAATTCTTAGCTCTATGCATTGATTCAACTCTATAGGCATTTCACCCACAAGTCTGTTGTTACCTAGATGGAAGGCTTGGATGCCTATTAAGAAGCCCATTGTTGTTGGAATCTTTCCATAGAAATCATTATTTGCCAAATTGAGAACGGTTAATTCAGTAAAATACTTCCCAACAATTAGGAAGCTCTCCTGACAAATGATTATTCGATATATCCAAAAATAGTAGAGGAAAGGACATTCCTGAACATAAGGAAGAACTTGCATCTGTAAACTTGTTGTTTGACAGAATCAAACTTCTTGGAAACATTGATGGAACTGGGCCTTCAAACATATTCAAGCTCAAATCTATATACTCTGGGTATAAAGACGAAATGCGACCTCTGATATGGTTGTGAGAAAGATTCAGTGATTGCATATCGTGGGAAAGATTCCAAAACCAACTATGAACAACATCGGAAATTTCATTTCTTGAAATATCCAATGTTATAAACTTGTTTTGTGTTTGAAGCCATTGTGGGAAATAAGAGGCCAACTTGCAGAGTGACAAGTGAATGTGCAGTAATTGAAAGGGGGGAATCCAATTAGGACTCACGTTAAAGACCAAAGAATTAAAAGACAAGTCTAGTTTCTGCAATTTAGAGAGCTTTAGAAAATGAGCTTCAGAGACCACACCTTGCAAGAAGTTTTGGTTAGCTCTTAACACAACCAAGTCTGACAGTTGCCCAATACCATCAATTAAAGATCCCGTGAAGAAATTCCAACTAACATCAAGAAATTGCAAGGATGAAAGTTTTCCAAGTTGGTGAGGTATTGTTCCAGTAAGGAGATTAGCTTGAAGATCAAGATACCGCAAATGGAACAAATCTCCCAATTCATAAGGTATCTTCCCTTGGATATCAGAATGAGAGAGATTGAAGTACTTCAATTGGGTTAAAGAAGCAATGAACTTTGGAAAGCGGGTTAAATTTTTGAAGTGATTATTACTAAGGTCTAGATAATTCAAATGATGTAACTGGGACAATGATAGAGAGATTGTACCTAAAAAATATTGAAGGGAATTAGCCCGAAGGTCTAGTTTAATCACATGGCCAGTTCGGTTGCTGCAATGAACACCTTCCCATTTGCAACATTCTTTTTGGTTTTCTGCAGTTCCCAATGAGGGGAGCAGGGTTGCATTGGGAATGGTGGAATTATCTCAAAACCCATTTTGAGAGCAAGCAGTGATTTTCTTTCCCTCTTTAAGCACCGAACAGAAGCATTCCCAGTCGCAGCAAATACCAAAAGCACAGAAGAAGCCTGTAGAATGAGAACCCAAAGAGACCTTGTACCCCTCATCCTTCTGGAGATAATAAGCACAAGACACAAGTACTGGGAAGAAAGAAAAGTAGAGGAAGGTATTTAATAGTCAGTCAGTCACCATAACCCCGCGGGAAAGGCTTTGCAGAGGAAACATCCAAATCTGTTGACCCAAGAAATTAAAAAATTTAAAGTGAACGGCTATCTTTATATTCAAGCTTGTTGACTTGGCCAATTGGTTGGGATATGGGAAGGGACATGGGCACTTCCTACACATGTACTAGGAATTCAGATTGAGAAGAAAGAAAATTAGCAGAGGAAGGTATTTACTATTTACTATTTAATAGTCAAAATATTTCTCTCACTTTTCCAACTGTGCCCGTGTGAAAGTGAAGTGACGATGGCCATCCAAGGTCTTAGGAAAGCTATTGATTTCAAATTGCCTCACGGGGCTGCGCATCTGCTCTTAAGCGCGTTATTCTGTCTTTATTTTTAAAAAAAAAAACACACAAAATTTGTTTTTTTTTTTATAAATTTGATAACTAATAAATTAAATTAAATATTATTATAGATCTTAAATTTTAAATTTAATAAATTAAATTAAATATTATTATAGACTTTAAATCTTAAACCATACTATTTAATTAAATAAATTAAAATTAATTAAATTAAATATTAATATAAATCATAAACTTTGAACCTTAAATCCTATCTTTACAATAATATTTTGTTTAATTAATTATAATTAATTAATTCAAATCCTATCTTTACAATAATATTTTGTTTAATTAATTATAATTAATTAATTAAATATCATAGTTTAAGGTTTAAGGTTTACAATAATATTTGATTTAATTTATTATTTTAAAAAAAACTCTTCATGATTTTTAAACCCTAAACACAAAAATCTAAACCTAAAATCATAATATTTAATTAAATATATTATAATCAATTAAATTAAATATTATTATAAAAATAGAATTTAGAATTTAGAGTTTAAAGTTTACAATTATAATAATAATATTTAATTTAATTAATTATAATTTATTTAATTAAATATTATAATTTTAAATTTAAAATTTTACGTTTAGAGTTTAAAGTTTACAATAATATTTAATTTAACTTATTGGTTATCAAATAAAAAAAAAACTCTTTGTGATTCTAAAAAAAATAATAATAATAAAGGCGGTGTAGGCTCCCGCACGTTGATCCGCATTCACCTCATGGTCTTAGGAACTTTCAGTACCTAAATTCTCAAAATGTTTAAGGAAATTATGCAACTAAGGTTCATGATCTCTTTACGAATTATTCCACTAGTTTTTTCTTTGGATAAAAGACAGAAATTAAATTAAAGAAAACCCGAGAACGGGTTAATGTTTATTCCCACTAGCTTGTAGTTAGAGAGATTAATATTTCTTACTGGTCCATTGCCTTTCTAAATGAGACGACCAATGACTTGGGGAAGAATAAAACAACTAAAAAAATAGTAAGTTATACGCTTGCTGCAGAATTAAGGGAAAAAAAAACATTGACTGAACTGGACCAAAATGAATAATAATGTTTATCAATTGAGGATAGGCATGTTGTGCAAAATATAACTTCAAAACTATACACGAACTCATTAAAGAAAAAAAACTGTATTCGAAAACAAAGAGAGTTCACATAATCCTACGTATTCTTTCAACCATTATCTTGATATTGCAAGATGCATTTAGTGTATTCGTCCCTATAAACTACATTTGATCTGCCAAGAGGCTTATTGAGGAAGGTATTATAAATTTAAGCTGCTTCAAATACTTGAAAAAGCTACCATGGAATCCACTTATCACACCCAAGATGAAGAAAACAGCACGCATTGTCAGGCTGACTAGTTGTGAAGTAGATATCCTGCCAAAACTAAATAATTCAAACTTAAATAACATGAGTGAAAAAAGAAAGAAAGAAAAAAAAATTCATAACCATCAATATACTAGCGTGCCATTTCATTTTAGATCAAAAGTCTATTTTGGTCCTTTAGAGATACCTTAAAAGAAATAACATTATCTGTAACAATTTTTTTTTTGAGATAACAAATTGAGAAGATAAATTTATAAGGTACTAATTTAAGAAATATCCTAAACCTAGTGAACTAAAATGAAAAGACAACTCTATGAGGGACCAAACTAAAAAATTCTCTATTTATAAGAGACGAAAATGAAATTTTAATCTCTCATTTTATATAATAAAACTAGTATTATTTAAGAAATATATATAACCAGCAGAATCTAGGGAACCATCTCAACCAAGAATATCTCAAAATTAACCATATATATCATATCCTTTTTGCATGATGTCCTTGACTTTAATTAAACTGATTCCTACAACATATATAACGTTAAATAGAATATGTTGTGGCTGAGAAAGGACTTCAATATCCAGGCAGAAATTAAAGTTAATTTAAACAATGAGTCCAAAGAAAGAGGTTGGGAGGGATGGTTAATTACCTTAAGTTGAGGCTCCAATCCTCATCTGCAATTTGGTCTTGTTGATTGCTGCCAGCACATATATCTTGTCATATATATCACTCATGAACTTGAAATAAGCATATCTCCAGGATTTCTTCAGAAACAATGAGCAGCAAACCCCCCAAAATCCTACGATGAATCCAGTTGCCAAGCTGATATAGAACCCGTGCATAAAATCACTTTCATCATCCTTCTCACTTGCATCATGCTGATCTGTTTGCTTTTCAGGACATTTAGAAAGGGGGGTCCCACAAAGTTCTGGATTTCCCGTGTAGCTGGAGGCATCAAAGCTTTGAAGCTTAGGGCTATTTGGGATTTCACCAGATAGATTGTTGTATGATAAGTCCAATACACCAAGAAGACCTAATTGGGAAAGTTGAGAAGGAATCCTGCCAGATAAATAGTTCCTTGATACATCAAGGGCATCTAATGATCTTAGTTGTCCAATGGCCTCGGGAATTTCTCCACTTAACATGTTTCGGGAAATGTTCAAGGAAATCAAACCAATAAGATTCATGATTTCTTTTGGTATTTCTCCTACCAGCTTGTTGCTGGAGAGATCTATGCTTCTCACCAATCCCAATGTATTTTTGTATTTTGACACCTTACCTTTCCATACAAGTGTTGCACTATCACTATATGAGGTTGAACCCATGGTATTATTGCTTACACTTTCCCAATAATAGTAGGTGATGGTAGCATTTGGACTAACTAGTGTAGCCAAAGAAGTAAGATTATTCAAGCATTTGGGTATCTGTCCTGAGATATTGTTCAAAGAAAAGTCCAAAATTTGTATTTCAACTAGACGACAAATGTTCCATGGCAAGGAACCATTAAAATGATTAGATCGTAGGCTTAGCACTTCAAGCTCATTCATTTCATCTCCAATATATGTTGGTATGGGCCCAAACAAGTTGTTTCCAGCAACATCAAGAATTTTCAACTTTGTGAAATTACTTATAGACATAGGCAGCTCACCTACAAAATTGTTGTTGCCTAAATGCAATGCTTGAATCTGAACTAAGGCACCCATGGATGACGGTATGTTTCCACAAAAATGATTATTTGCCAAATCTAAAAAGATTAATGACTTGAAATTCATCCAACATTTAGGAAGCTCCCCTGTTAATTGATTGTTGGACATATCCAAGAAACTTAAGTAGGTTGTGTTGGCACATAAGAAAGAACGTGCATGTGAAAAATTGTTGTTGGAAATGTCCAACCTGCTTGTCATTGACAAAAATGATGGAACCAAACCTTGAAACATATTAAAGCTGATATCCATTTCGGCAAAATTGATAAATTCCAACTGTAAATTTGCAATATCACCTGAAATCTTGTTGTGGGAAAGATTCAACAAATTTAATGAGGGAGGGAGGCTCCAAAACCAACTGGGAACTATATCAGAAATTTCAGCACTTGAAATATCCAAGACATAATAAGTGTTCTGAGTTCGAAGCCATGTGGGAAAGGAAGGGCCCAACTTGCAGGAAGTTAAGTAAATGGATTCCAACTGAAAAGGGGGAATCCAATTGCTGCTAACATTAAAGGTCAATGCATTAAAAGACAAGTCTAAATATCGTAGTTTAGAGAGCCTTAAGAAATGAGCTTCAGACACCTCTCCTTCTAAGGAATTATGTTGAACTGTTAATATTTCCAAGTTGGATAGATGTCCAATGTCGTTACTCAAACTTCCCCTTAATTGATTGAAAGAAAGATCCAACCATTCCAAACAAGGAAACTGAGAAAGATCAGACATTAACCCTCCAATTTGATTGTGGGACAATTCTAACCTTTGCAGTGATCTATTGGCACAATGATTGCTTGTTAGAAAAAATTCATCAAACTGCCCACTCAAATTGTTGCCAGATAGATATAGTTGTTGTAAGTTACATAATTCAAACAGGGATTTGGGTATGTCACCCTTAAGCCAGTTGCCAGCAAGGTTTAATTCTTGGAGGGAGGTGAAGTTTCCAAAGGCTTCTGGTATGGGGCTACTTATATGGTTAACATAGATTCGAAGAACAATAAGGCTGTCACTATGACTCAATAACCATTGGAACACTGAGGATGTCAAATTGTTGTCAGAGAGATCAACGATAGCAAGGGAGCTGGAATTAACATTAGAAGACCAAGGTTCACTATCAATAAGGTTACATCTGTCTAATTGCAGTTCTCGAAGGAGGGAAAGTCTGCTAATTTGTTGTATCCAATTCTTTGCCTCACTAAGGTTTATGGTGGCAAGATTAAGACTATTTAAAGAGGTGAGATGAGACAGCCATTCTAGATTTGTTCCTGTGAAGAAATTCTCACTAAGATCAAGAAATTGCAAGGAGGAAAGGTTTCCAAGCTGGTGAGGTATTCTGCCAGTAAGCTCATTATTGGCAAGGTCGAGATACTCCAAGTGCACCAAATCTCCCAATTCAGAAGGCAATTTGCCTTTGAGATTTGCGGAAGAGAGATTGAGATATTTCAAATGGGTTAAAGAGGCAATGAATATGGGGAATTGGGTTAATCTATCGAAATAATTGAAACTAAGGTCCAAATATTTCAAATGGCGTAATTCAGCCAATGAGGGAGTGATTGTACCTTCTAAAGCACTGGTGTCAGCACGTAGATCAAGTTTAATGACATGGCCGGTTCGGATGCTACAGTGAACACCTTGCCACTCGCAACAATCTTTCTGGTTCCCCCAGGAGGAGAGGAGGGAGTCGCGATCCACGAAGCCTTGTTTCAGAGCAAGCAATGACTGTCTTTCCCTCTCCACGCACTCGACAGAAGCATTGCCGTCCTGCATATTCATTGCGTGTATATTTGATATGTGCACCACAAGCACAAGAGAAGCATGCAAAAGTGGTAGAAACCAGAAACCCATGATGATTCTGAAGATAAGGCATTAGCATATCATATTGGGAAGCAGTGAAAGATAAGAGGCAGAGTATTTCAGTAGCATAATGATAGATTCAGCTACCAATCCAATGGATTTGATTAAGACAGCTGTACTTTCCAAGCTCGAAATTTCAAAGGCAATAGCTACCTAGCGTTGAATTGTCCCCTTCAACTCTTCAACCACATGGCCCCTTCAACTCTTTTAGAGAAAGCAATGAGTTCGCATTTTTGCAATTATTATACCCTGCAAGAGCTTCATAGACTTTGCATTCCAATTGACTCATTCACCAAAAAGAAAAAAATTAAATGAACGGAGGAAATTGGAATTCGCCATGCCATGCGTACCGTACTTAAGACTACCGTACTTAAGACGTGGACTTAGTGTGTTTGGAAACTCGTTGGATAAACTTAAGTTTGAGTAGAATTGATTTTGAGTATAATTAATTTTACATGAACGTGATTTATGTTTGAAAAATATTATTAAAAAAGTTATTTTAAAAAATGAATTTCGTTTGGATATTAATTAGTAGAAGTACTTTTAAATGTGTAATTACTAGAAATGATATAAATTTTATATTGTTTTATTTCATTTGACTATTGGCACTAAAATATTAAAGATCACTCTTGGATCACTCTTGGAATTAAACAAATAATTCAAGTAGGCAACTAATGTAATAAAATGAATTTATTTATATCCAAATTATTTACTATTATTTAATTTCTCTCTGATCAACTAATGTAATAATAATTAAAAATTATAGAAAATTAAAAAAAATCAGATCATTAACTGAATTAATAAGTATAATAATCGTGCTTAACTTTAAATTTGATTTTAATTAATTTTTATTTTATCATCCCAACAAAAAAATAGAAAAAAATTATGTTAATAAATTGTAATCACATCCCATCCCCTCATCATTTTCCAAAGACTTCCAGTGACGCACGTAACTGCGACGGCGACGGAACCTCTCTTCCTTTCCTCTCTCTCCAGTCGAGGACGGGCATAGCAACTGCAACGGCGACGAAACCTTCACTGGTAAGTCTTTCCCCCCCCCCCCCCTCTCTCTCTCTCTGTTTTGAATGCGACGGTAACTCTCGCTCTCCCCGCCCCCCTTTGTTTTCTTCCATTTTTCTTCAATATTTGCAGAGGAGTGATGATAAGGGGTAGCAAAGGAAAGAAAAGATTTCACAACCGGGTTGAATACAAATTGATTATCAAAAGCTTGAATTTGGAGAGTTGAAGAAAACCTAGGTTTTGTTGTATAATCGATTCTCTATAAATTACCAACCGCCGATCCAAATGTCTGTATTTTGGTGAAGAATAGATTTATCTCTCTCAAACGTGCGTTTCTCACCTGCAACCGCGGAACCAAACACACACTTAAACAATCTAACTACGCTCATTAATTGCCCTACCAGTATTGTGAGGCTACGAAATTATTATCGTGTCTATTGACTTAATATCGGTGTTAAATATATAAATTAGATTGAGATTAAACTTTTGATATTATTGCTGTCATGATTTATTATAATAATATGATAAGTATAAAAAATATTAAAAATATCTTATCATATAATGCTGAATTGTGTGTATATATATTTGAAAGCATTGATTTATTATCCATGGATTTTTCAACTGCATCAACGAACTTTTTGGAGGCAGAGACGGTGGCAACTTATTTATTTATTTTTTTTCTTACGAACTTTTACTAAGAGCGTTTTCACCCAGTTGAATAGAATTTTTTTTTTGGAAAAAAATTATTGAACTTAAAAAGACAGAGTCTTTTTCAAATTGACATTAAAAACTTAAAATTTTTGTTGTTCTTTTAAATTCAAACTACTGTTATTATGATAATTTAATGATGAGTAATTTATGAGTTTAGAACATAAATTTGTACTTTTGAGCAATTCAAGCATACTATATTGAGGATCTAGATTGCCTCCAGTACCCTTGAGGTGTTGGAGCATTTAGCTTCTAATGTTGTTGGATTAATCTAACGATGAATATTTGGAGTATTTTTTATTTTTTTAAAAATTCATGTTAAATTATAAATCTTAAATCATATATAACCAAAAAAATAAATTAAATTATAATTTTTTTGTTATTTTAAAATTTTATAAATTAAAACTTGTTAGCGAATTGGCAAGTGTACCAATCGCACAAGTAATATAATAAAATTGAATAAAAATATCGTTCCCACAAGGACTAACTTGTTAATTACTTAAGAAATTCAACTTTATTGGTTAAACGTTCAAGTTTGAATCGAAGACAGCTCTAATAAATAACTGACAAAATGAAAAGCAAGCTGCAATATTTTTTATATGATTTTCGCATATTAACAGTGAACAAAGACACGATGATGAAATTAATCTATTAAAATGCCTAGAGTCAAGGTTTTCATAACCGGACCGGTCATTGAACTGGATGAAGCACCGGTTCAAGGTTCAATGGTCAGACCGCGGTCGAACCGTGGTCGAACCAATAGTAATTAAAAAATAAAATATATACATAAAAATAGTGAAATAAGTTATTTCAAATAACAATATAATTATAATTACATATCAACATATCATAATTCACATATGTGCAAATGCAAAATTAATTAAAAATAATATTTAATATTCAATTACACAAAAAAACATTTTAACAAGATAACATATTCAAATAAATATTTACAAGTGATAACAAAAATAAACCAATTAACCAAAAAAAATTATCATTTATCAGTCATTACTTTATCAATTGACTCTATAATTGGTTAGTTTTTAATTTCTTCAACATCTAATAATAAAATAAGAAAAACAAAATGACCAAAGTGACAAAAAAAAGCAAAGTGACCAAAAAAAAAAGAGAACCGATCAGACCATTAAACTGGTCGGTTCAACCAGTTTTGGACCGGTTCAAAGGCTAATAGGTTCTTAAAGCCTAATCGGATCGGACATAGGATCGGTTCCCGGTCAATCCAGTCAGTTCGATTCGGTTCGGTTCTGAAAATAGAGAGTCACTAATCCCTCTTTTCCTTCCAATTTTTGGGTCAAGATAACTTTTGACCTTCAAATTCCCAACTTGTAATACTTCTTTACATCATGACTCATATGTCTCGAAGGAAGAGGTAATTAGTGACTAATAAGAGGGGTTCCTATGTATCTAATCCTCTCTCTGAATTGAACGAATAAGGATCGATAAATTGTTTGAATTTCAACCAGAATAGAACAAACGTATAGATCCTTAAATATATGAGAAATTGAGAATGATATTAATATAGGGTACCAGATCACCTCCAGCAAGCGACAATATGGATCCTATCTATCTAATCCTCTCCCTGAATTGAATGAATAAGGATAGATAAACTGTTTGAATTTCAACCAAAATAGAATAAACGAATATTTGTATATAAATATATACACATATATATCCTTAAATATATGAGAAATTGAGAATGATATTAATATAGGATACTGGATCACCTCTAGCAAGCTACAATATGGATCTTATCTATCTAATCATCTCCTTGAATTAAAGGAATAAGAATAGATAAATTGTTTGAATTTTAACCAGAATAGAAAAAACAAATATGTATATATAAATATATACACGTGTATATATATATATATATATATATCTTTATATGAGAAATTGAGAATGATATTAATATAGGGTACCGGATCACCTCCGGGTCCAGCAAGTTACACTATTTTTTTTTTTTAGGATAGAAGAGAGGAATTAATAATTTTAGACTTTTTAATAGATTAATTTTATCATCGTATCTTTGTTCACTATTAATTTGTAAAAATCATATAAAAATATATTGTAGTTTGCTTTTCATTTTGTCAGTTCTTTATTGTAACTGTCTTCGATCTAAACTTGAACGTTTTACTAATACAATTGAATTTTTTGAATAATTAGCAAGTTAGTTCTCATGATAATGATATTTTTACTCTATTTTACTATATTATTTATGGGATTAGTATATTTGCCAATTTACTAACAAGTTTTAATTTATAAAAATTTAAAATAAGAAAAAAAATTAGAATTTATTTTTTTTTGTTATTTTAGGGTTTAAGATTTAGAATTTAACATAATTATTTTAAAAAATAAAAAAATTCAACAAATATTGGTTGTTAGATTAATTCAAAATAAACTCTAAACCCTAACAAGAATTAGAGAATAAGACTAAATAAACCCTAAACCCTAAAATAACAAAAAAAAAATCAAATTCTAATTTTTTTGTTATTTTAAATTTTATAAATTAAATTTTAGTTAAATTTAATTACTAATGACTCAGATAGGAAAAAAAATATAGAACAAAATTAAATAAATCCTAAAATAGCAAAAAAAAATTAAAATACAAAAAAAATTTAATTTTAAAAATAAAAAATAAAAAATAAAAAATAAGAACTAGAGCCTTTAGTGCCCTTTGGCACTAGAGGTGATCTGATACCCTATATTAATATCATTTTCAGTTTCTCATATATTTAAGGATATATATATATATATGTATATATTATTATATTTTGGTTGAAATTTAAACAATTTATCTATCCTTATTTGTTCAATTTAGAGAGATGATTAGATAGATAGGATCCCCTCTCAATCGTCACTAATTACCTCTTCCATCAAGACATATGAGTCATGACGTAAGGAATTATTATAATTTGAAGGTCAAAAGTTAGTTTGACCCAAAAAATTGGAACCTCGCTGCAAAAAAAAAATAAAAAACTACAAAACAAAACTTCACATTTAGTTTTTTGATATCGTGAGACAAAATATTAATGTTTTATAAAGTAGACTAGTTAGTAAATTAAAAAGATAAGTGATTTACAGTTTAATAATCAAATCATAATTAAATTATAGTTGAACTGATTAAATTTAAATATTATAAAAATAATTTTAAATATGTATATTACATTTTTAATAATAATTAAATTTATAATATTATAAAATTTGTTATTAAAATTTTTAAACATTTATATAATTTCAAATGAGTGTGTAAAATAATACCATATTCTTTTGTTATAAGATTTATTATTTTTTATAATATATAATATTCTGAGTATATTGTATTAGATTTTGTATATAATAGTATAAAATTAATACACTTTTTTATCATTCTGCATTAAAGAAAATGATTTTGGAAACTAAATTTTAAATAAAATTTATTGTTTTATATCACTTTTTTTATAATACTTTTCCAATATAAATTATGTCCATTCAAATTTATTTTTATTCAAAATTAAGTTTGAAAATCAATTATGCCAAGAAGCAAATTTACTCAACTTTTTTTCAAATACACTATAACTCTTATGTATTTCCACATTAATTTAACTTTATTATTGTTGAAATCATTTCTCCTAACCTCCATGTGGGCTGTACCTTCATGATTAAAGCTTAGATGCTCTCTCCATATCTCCATGATGCATCCTCCACGCTATGCCAGCTTGATCTTAGCTGTAGGAACTTACTTTTCTATAATATAAATCTCCCCCCCCCCTTCTCATTGTATTGAAGTAGAAAAAATAATTGAAATCTTTCTTTAAACATGGTATCAGAGCCTCTGGTTGGAAGGTCTCCATTTTTCGTTTAAGTCCCTGGGTGTAAGGTCACCTATGTGGAGTCACTTCTAGGCCTCACCTCCGCTACAGGAAGCTGACCCACCATGATATCGGCCGGTACTAGGAGTCCGGTCACCTGAAACGGCGCGTGTGAGTCACACGGGCCGATCAAAACTTCCTATTCCCGTCCCACTCGCCGGCGCGTGAGGGCTCGTGGAGATGAGTTAGCCACCGGTGGTTGCTTCGCCGGCATCGTCTCTTCATTTCCGGCCTGTTCGTGGTATCAGGTTGGTCATTCAAGGTTCTTTGAAGATTATAGTTTTTTGTTCATGCATATTTTTCATTTTTTAAAAAAAATAAAATATATATATATATATAATGAAGTATTGAGAGTTAAAAAAAGGAAAAAAAATTAAAAAAAATGAGTGAAAAATATACTGAATCTTCTGGATCCAAATCTATTCCTGTAATTGTTCAGTCTGAGGGTGTTTTTAATGCTGGTATAATTCTTAGTGAATCAAACTATGATGTTCGGTCACAATTAATGGAAATGCACATTGCTGAAAGAGAAAAACTCTCTTACATTCGTGGGAAGGAAAAATCACCTACAGAATCTGATGAAGCATATGAAAAATGGTATGCTGAAAATCAGAAAGTAAAGCGATGGCTCTTAATGTCAATGCAACTGGAGATTATGAAACGCTATCTTCGCATATCAACTGTAAGAGAAATTTGGAGTGCGCTATCACAAGCCTTTTATGATGGTAGTGATGAATTACAAATTTTCACTCTCCATAAAAGGGCCTTTATTGCTCAACAAAGTGGAAAGTCACTTTTCCGAATATTATGGTACATTAATTGAAATATTCCGCGAATTAGATCATCGAGACAAGATAATTATGAAAGATCCCGATGATATTGTGGCATATCAAAGGAGCATTGACAGGCAACGAGTCTACATATTCCTTGCTGGACTAGATAGCCACTTTGAGCAGATTCGTGGAGAGATTCTACGAAAGGATCCAATTCCTGGCTTAGAAGAATGTTATGCATTAATTCGCAGAGAGGTCGTGCGTCATTCTACATTAAAAGAAGATCAAAATAATCATGAGATCTCAGCCATGATTGCCCGACAGCGAACTCCAACATGGCAAGACAACTCCAAAACCAATACTTCAAGACCTGCTACAAATATTGATAAATCAACTCTCAAGTGTACCTACTGCAACAAAACTGGTCATACCAAAAGTCGTTGCTTTGAAATTATAAGGTATCCTGATTGGTGGGATCCTTATCGTAAGAAGGACTCCAAGAAAAACTCAACTGCAGCTATTGTCGAAAGTAAAAAGGAGAATAATGCTATTGAGAAAGCTTCTGCGTTGGTAACCTCTACAGATTCTGGTAAGATTTTAAATACTTCTGCATTTGTTATTAATAGTACATGGATAATTGATTCTGGTGCTACAGATCATATGATGTTTGATTCTAGACAAATCCCAGTCCTTAAAAATTTCTCCCAACAGATTGTTTCCACTACCAATGGTAACACCACCCCAGTTATGGGGGAAGGATCGTTACAACTCACTGATAACTTGAATCTGGATTCTGTTTTAGTAGTACCATCATTAGATTATAATCTTTTGTC
Source organism: Biancaea sappan (assembly GCA_037074585.1). Taxonomy (NCBI): domain Eukaryota; kingdom Viridiplantae; phylum Streptophyta; class Magnoliopsida; order Fabales; family Fabaceae; genus Biancaea; species Biancaea sappan. The sequence continues at coordinate 13,124,232 of CM073490.1, read as the reverse complement.
AGTTTCTCAACTCACTAAAACATTATCTTGCATTGTAATTTTTTGGCCTGAATTTTGTGTTTTTAAGGACATTCAAACCAGGAAAACAATTGGCTATGGTACTAGGAAAGGAAAGCTATATTATTTGGATTTAGTAGACAGCTCTACAAAGGCGCTAGTCGTAAATCAATCGAAAGAGGAAAACAGGAGGAAAGAGATATGGTTATGGCATCAGCGTCTGGGACATGCTTCTTTTGGGTATCTAAAAAGGCTATTTCCTAGTTTATTTAGAAGTTTTGATGTTTCTAGCTTCCATTGTTGTCACATCCCAAAAATTGAGCATGTGAAAAGATCTACTCATTTGATAAAATTCTCAAACATACGTTGTTTACATATATTCTGTAAGGTTTTACATTCAACCTTAATCATTCGTTCCACACTACAGAATTATATTCATCTGATAAGCAAATATAGACATACATAGTCTGATATTTCTATCTCATCGCAAGCCTAGGAGACCTATAGAAAGTACAGAGCGTTTCTAGTATCCACATTAATAAGTACTGGTATCCCACCAGACAGAAATAGAGTGTAATCCCAACGGGCTTCTAATCTTCCAACGGATACTCTTCTTCTTTGTTTTCTGTATCTGAAAAATAATCATAGGGAGTGTGAGTTTATTTAAAAACTCAGTAAGTAAATAACTGTACTATATAGAATATCAAAAGTACAAATACCACATTTACTCATATAATTAATTGTCTTATACATCGAGTAGTATGAGACTCTAACCCTTTCAAACTCATGAATAAGATTTCTTAGATATACAACGAGTAGTATGGGACTCTAACCCTTTCAAACTCGTGAATAAGATCTCATCGGTATACACCGAGTAGTATGGGACTCTAACCCTTTCAACTCGTGTATAAGCTTTCTTAGATATACACCGAGTAGTATGGGACTTTAACCCTTTCAACTCGTGTATGGGTTTCATAGATATGCACTGAGTAGTATGGGACTTTAACCCTTTTAAACTCGTGTATTAGATCCTGTAGATCTTTACTCATTGACAAGATAGTGAGAATTTATCACATAGCACAATTGTCATGAAATAAAATAATTTCTACATACTCTTATTTCTACCGATCATCATATACTCCCATATGAAAATTGATTGCTTGCTACCCAAATAATATTGTAAATGGGACTTATATTGTACTTTGACTAGTAATATCAAATTAGCTGAGCAAGGTTATTCACTCACCTTGATGTTTGTCCAAGTTTACCTTGTTCCACACTAGAATTTGTATAGGAAAATTTCCTAGTAAAATATATTACAAGGAAACATAAGAAAGGAAACAAAATCATGAAAATACGCAAAATTTTTTGATTGCTGCAGTAACGGTTTGCTACAGTAACGGTTCGCTACAGTACCGGTTCGCTACAGTGCCGGTTCGCTATAGTAACGTTGACTGCTACAGTACCGTTGACTGCCGACACTACAGTACTGCTACAGTACCCGAAGAAAATTTTTCAGATTTTTTCCCGAAATTTCTTGTCGCTACAGTAACTCGAAGAAAAATTCCAGATTTTCAATTGCTACAGTACTTCGAATTTTGCAGAAAATCTTTCAAAAAATTCATCCTTTCCTTTCTTTTGATTCAAAACCAGAATCTCAACTCTTTTAACCGATTATAACTCAAATATAACTTCTAAAACAACTGAGATTCATGAATTATTATCAAAATCTTCAAGAACAAAACCTCCTCTGATCTTCTATATAAACTGAAATTTAAGGAAAATAATTGGATTAAAGCTTACCTTTGATCCTTACAAAGCTTTTGAACCGAACAAATAATCGAAACTCTGAAGATCAAGGAAAGGATTTGAGAAGAGAATGAAGAAAGGAGAGAAAACTTCCACTGTTTAGTTTTCAGCTTTTCCTTCTGCGTGAGAAATGAGGGGGTACTATTGAAACTTTATATTAAATATTTCTAATGGGTTATTCAATAACCCATGGGTATCCATAACCCAACATCCAAACTCATCCAGTCAATTTACAATAAATGGACTAATGGACCATTATGAAACCACTTTTCCATAAATTTCACCATTATTAGAATATATCCCACATTGTGCAAATATTTAGTCCAGTCATTTAACTCAATTTTCATAAATAATATTCAAAGAGAACAATTAAATATGAAAATTAAATATGACCAAATAAATAACTAAAGTAACGTTGTAGAATTCTAAAATACTCTTAAACGAATTATATTCTGAAATTAACGGGTATTACAATTGTGATGTTTGTGAACTAGCAAAAAGTCATCGAACTTCGTTCCCTTTAAGTTTGAATAAAAGTCCACTTCCTTTTATGATTATACATTCTGATGTGTGGGGTCCATCTAAAGTCCCAACTTTGGATGGATCTTGTTGGTTTGTAAATTTCATTGATGATTGTACCAGAATGACATGGTTGTGCTTGATGAAATCCAAAGGGGAAGTGAACTCTTTATTTCAAAAATTTCATAAAATGATTGAAACTCAGTACAAAGCAAAGGTACAAGTCCTTCACAGTGATAATGGAGGTGAATATCAAAGCACTGAATTTCTAAAATATTTGGAAGCACAAGGGATAGTTCATCAAACTACGTGTTCTAACACACCTCAGCAAAATGGAGTTGTAGAGAGAAAAAATAGACACTTATTGGAAGTAGTTCGGGCCTCTTTAATAGATGCTCATATGCCACTATCCTGCTGGGGAGAAGCTCTTAATTCTGCAGCATACCTCATTAATCGGGTACCATCTTGCACTTTAAATTTTCAGACTCCTTTTCAAGCATTCACTGATTCGATTGTTGCTCTAGCTGTATACCAAATTTACCTCCACATGTATTTGGATGTGTAGTATTTGTACACCTCCATAAACATCAACGTAACAAGTTACATCCTCGAGCACTGCGATGTGTCTTTGTTGGGTATGCCCCTCATCAAAAAGGTTATCGGTGTTATCATCCTCCGACACGACAAATGTTTATCACAATGGATGTTATTTTCCATGAATCTACAATGTATTATTCTAAGACTGAATTTCAGGGGGAGTACCAGATGGAAATTCAGACTCTAGATTATCATACTATTTTTTTGGATGTTGAAGGGAATAGTGAGAATTTGCATGCTGAACCAACAAATAATGAGATGGGAGAATTAGATCAAAGAAGTAATGACCAGGCAACAATACCTGAAGAAAATTTACCAGAAGATGAAGACATAGAGCTACCGTCATCTGATGTACCATGCCAATCGCTTCCTGAAGATGTTCTTGAACCATTCAAGAAACAATTACCACAACGTCACACTAGAGGTATTCCTAAACCCACATATGAACCAGATCTGTCTAGTAAAACTAAATATCCTATGAGTCATTATGTCTCTAACCATCAGTTGTCAGAATCAAACATATCATTTGTAAATCAATTATCTAGTGTATCTATTCCTAACAGTGTGCAGGAAGCTTTAAGTGATCCCAGATGGAAAAATGCTATGGATGAAGAGATGAAATCCCTGCAAAAGAATAAAACTTGGGAACTTGCTTATCTTCCCCCAGGAAAGAAAGCAGTTAGATGTCGATGGATTTACACCATAAAGTACAAATCTGATGGTACAATTGAACGTTTCAAGGCAAGGCTAGTAGCAAAGGGATACACTCAAATCTATGAGATCGACTACACTGAGACATTTGCGCCTGTGGCCAAGATCAATACTGTTTGTGTTCTGCTTTCTCTAGCTGCAAACTTGGACTGGCCATTACACCAGTATGATGTAAAGAATGCATTTCTACATAGAGAATTATCTGAATAAATCTACATGGAACTTCCTCCTGGATGTATGGAACAAAAAAATGATAAACAGAAAGTGTGCAGACTAAAGAAGTCATTATATGGATTGAAACAATCTCCAAGGGCATGGTTTGGAAGATTCACGAAATCTATGAGAACTTTTGGCTGCAAGCAAAGCAGCTCAGATCATACCCTGTTCTTAAAAAAACGACAGGGTAAGATTACTGCTCTTATTGTTTATGTAGATGACATAGTAGTTACAGGAAACGATTCTGAAGAAAGAAAAGCCTTACAAGATCACTTATTTAGAGAATTTGAAATAAAAAATTTATGGTCTCTAAAATATTTTCTTGGGATTGAAATATCTCGTTCGAATAAAGGAATATTTCTATCTCAAAGGAAATATACTTTAGACCTTTTGTAGGAAACTGGAATGTCAGGATGCCAACCTGTCGATACTCCTTTGGAAGAAGGTATAAAGTTATGTGTTGAATCTGATCAAATATCAGTTGATAAAGGAAGATACCAAAGACTTGTTGGAAGATTGATGTACTTGACTCATACAAGACCTGATCTAGCCTATGCCCTCAGTATTATTAGCCAATTTATGCACAATCCTGGAAAGCAACATATGAATGCAGTCATGCGAATCTTGAGATATCTAAAATCTGCCCCTGGAAAGGGAATTTTATTCACTAAGAATTCAAATCATCAAATCATTGAAGCATATACGGATGCTGACTGGGCTGGTTCTGTGGATGATAGGCGTTCTACCTTCGGCTACTTTACCTTTGTAGGAGGTAATCTTGTGACATGGAGAAGCAAGAAACAAAATGTTGTTGCTTGCTCAAGTGCAGAAGCAGAATTTAGAAGTATGGCACTTGATCTTTGTGAGGTGTTATGGCTGAGACGACTTTTGCGAGATTTGGGTTACTCATCAAGACAACCAATTCGGCTATATTGTGATAATAAAGCTGCATGTGATATTGCCCATAATCCAGTTCAACATGATCGTACAAAACATGTTGAGATAGACAAATTTTTCATTAAAGAGAAACTAGATGGAAGAATTGTGGAATTACCTAAAATTAGATCTGAAGATCAAGTGGCTGACATTCTCACCAAAACAGTTTCAAATCGAATATTCTTAAAGTTACTTGACAAGTTAGGCATGTGGAACATCTATGCACCAACTTAAGGGGAAGTATTGAAATCATTTCTCCTAACCTCCATGTGTGCTGTACCTTCATGATTAAAGCTTAGATGCTCTCTCCATACCTCCATGATACATCCTCCACGCTATGCCAGCTTGATCTTAGCTGTAGGAACTTACTTTTCTGTAATATAAATCTCCCCCCCTTCTCATTGTATTGAAGCAGAAAAAATAATTGAAATCTTTCTTTAAACAATTATTCATTTTTATATAAATTATACATATTAAAATATTAATATGTAATATTAAATAAAGCTTCGATAAAACATTTAGTGACCATGGCTAAATTACATAATTTTAAACTGTAAATATTATATTAAAAATTAAATAAAATATATAAAAATCAAGATAGTAATTTAGTCAAATTAAAATAATAAGAAGTATATTTAAAATATAAAAATTTAAAACAAAAAACTTACGGCATTTGTCCAGTTCGAAGTTCGAACGCATTGATTATAAAAAAAAAAACAAAAAAAAGTTCGAACGCATTTCAACCGGTTCCGGAAATCAAAGTGAGATATTTTCTACTCCTCTCTCTTTTTTCCTTGTTTTAATTATCATTAAGCGTTTGCTGGGGCTTCGGTTCTACCAATCACACGAAGACAGCTGTCCAGATATAGCATCTGGCGCTGTTCAAGATCACAGCCGAACGAAGCCAAACGGCACCTCATCCTAGAGCACAGTTCGCTTTAGACGCTGAAAGAATAGCTGTGGATATCGTAATCTGATAAATGTGAAGAAGCGATGATGATGCTAATCGAACCTGCCATGGCCGCCCGATTCCCCTCCGCCGGTGGTCCATGTATTTTCTCTCTCTTCATTATTGTCTCTCAAGCATTTTCTCTGCTTAGTTCCATTCTTCAACCGCTTTCGTTGCTTCCTTGGTGGCCGCTTAAAGTAGAAACTTCCCCGATTGAAAAAGCAAGAACAGAGGATATGGCTTTTGCCAATGTTCTAGTGTTCACTTCACTAGTCTGTCTTGTATTGAGCATTCTCTTTGCTGCCAAAGGGAGAATGATGATAAATGCATTCACTAACAGTTTCCTCATTTGTAGATAATCGTTCAATGTGGATAGATGAGGCGAACGGGGTGGTCCAGGTAGCCTCGTCCAGGATTGCTTGTACCGGCAGTTTTGACACGCCATGGTACTCACACCTGACACTCTGTTCTTCACCTTTGAGGCTTATTATCCTTCTGAGTATGTGGCTAGATCAAATTGAAAAACTTCTAATCTTATGAAAAATATGAGACTTATTATCCTTATTTTGTGATTAATTGGCACATGTCCTCAACCACTATATAATGCCACTTCCTTACCTTAAGAGCAGCATAATTTCATGGTTTTTGTTTTCTTTTATCTGAAAAGTTTCTTGAGAATGTGGTGATGAATACGATTTCCTAAAATGTAAGATTTTGATATGCCTTCTTTTTACTCTGTGCTGTATCTTTCCAATTGAAAATATGGCTACTTTCATGTATAGTAGTTCGGAATATTATGAGAGGAATATTATAATTGTGACTATAAATACACAGGTGCAGAAGTAAAAAACCCACTGGCACTCTCCTCCTGAGGAGGAGCAGACTCTTGAAGAATAGAATTCAAGCGTCAGCAGAGCATTTGGGCTCAGATGAGGATCCTATAAAGCAAAATGGAAAGCAATCTTATCATCCATTTGAGGAACTTGCTAATTCAGCATCAGAGAGTGGCGGGGATGCCAGACTTACAGCAGCAGAAACAAGTAGAACAATTATTGAGGTACTGATTTTTTTATTGGTACATGATGCATACAGGACTGAACTTAGGACCTAAGGTAAACTATAAAATGAATTTGAACCTAGCAAAGTTATTGAGGTATCAAATTGATTAACTTTGCAGATAGATGAAGTATTTTCTATGGAATTAAAAAAAAAAAATTGGTGAACTTAGACTTTCTTGTATAGGTTCTACAGTGTACATGCAGAGAGAAATATGAAGAACAAAACTATTTGGATGAAATGATGGTTTAGACTTAAGAGACTATCCTGTGCCAAGAAACCTGTCATATTCATATATGAAGGCTCAATTATGATGATTGTATATGTAGATGCTAAGATCTTAGCCAGCTTCCACAGTATCACTTTAGAAACCGTTGTTCTAAGCTTCTTTAGTATTGATTTAGTAATATTTGCCCCTGGAATTCTATAGGAAGTTGAAGATGAGAATGCCTAGTTGTCAATATCAAATGAACAGGGTCATTTGAAGGTAGCCTGGTTGACCCAAAAAAAGAAAGAAAGAAAGATGCAATTTGAGTTAAATTCAGGTTCTAGGATGGGGCTTGGGCCTTGAATAAAAAATGGTCCCAAGCTCAAACAGATCATATCTGTCCAGGCTAAGGCTTGGCTAGGTCCAAGTTAAAATTTTGAAAACATTTCAGGCTTTGAAAAAACATGGACCAGATTTGAAAAGCCTGACCTGTGATCAACTCTAGCTGATGGGACTGGGTGATAAAGCTACCATAAGAGAAAGCTTTTTTTTTTTTTTTAAATGTGTTTATGCTATTGCTTGTAGCCAGTTAACTGATCAACAAGACGAGAATTAATGAGTCTTTGTATTTGTGGGGTATCATTCTTTGTTTCAGAATCCAGAACCAAAGTTGTGATTTGACTCTTACAGAAAAGACTGCTCTGAATGTTTCCTTTCTACAGCATGCGCCTGACCTATGGCAGGTGCAGAAGTCTCCAAGGCTACTGGCTAAGCTAATTTTAGAATGCCTTGAAAGGATAATATTAGAAAGTATTAAAAATTTGTCAGGACTTGTTTCCTGCACTTCCAAGTACACAGGCCACTAGAGTTTCCTTTAACAAAATTTTTGAAGTAATTGGCTAAATCTTCTGTTAGGTCCCTGGTTGTAGGATCTTGTTATAGGTCTTGAAAGATTAGAAAGTGACTGATCTGATCGGGAAAGGAGGAAAGAATCTGATTTCTTTTTTTCTACCTATTGTCGCTGTTTCAGATTATAGAGAGAACCAAAATCTCTGTTGCTCACACACAAGGTAAATTGATGTTAAACTAATCTGATAATGATCCATTAATTTTTAGAAAGGTTTAAATACAACCTAAGGGAGCATAACTTTCCCTAACCAGCATAACTTCCTTAAAACATGGAAGTGGTAGAAAACTACTCCTAGTAACTATCCACTTAAAAGTTAAAACTAAAATACATTAAAATATAATAAAATATAAATAAGTCTGAAAATAGTAACTTCCCCATAACCTGCTAAGTCTGAAGTATAGTAAAGGAAAATAAAAACAACTAAATGCATAAATAATCTAACGTCTTCTCATTCAAGTGAAAATGATCAAACTCAATTAACTGACTTTTCATCATCTTTCAAAGTAAAATGACAATAATATATTGATGTTCTATTGTGTTGAATGTGTTATCTACAAAGAAAGTTGGTAGGTTGTACTTCCTGGTATCCATAAAATTTGATAGAATAATGAACCTTGGATAATTTATTTCAATAGGATTTGAATCAAGACCTAGCTCGACTCCTACACTGAACAAGCTGAACTTGATGCAAGACCTTTATCTAGTAACTTTTCATTAGCCTTATCGCTATTATCCTCACACCTCAAAATCGATAGCTAATAATGATTGTGGTTGGTCATATTTAGGTCAACAGCAAGGCAACAGTAATGTTCTCAAGCTTGATCAATGATGAAGCTCATGAAAATATCATTTGGCCAGATTTGCCCTATTTGACTGATGAACATGGAAGTAAGTGAAGGCAAGATGTTTGCTATTTATGTATTACATTTTGTGCTTGGAATGCCTCAACCTCAAATAAAATGATATGTATTGCAGATATATATTTTCAAGTGAAGAGTGGTGAAGATATTTTGCAATCCCTAACTTCAGAAAATAATTTTGTGGTATGGACCTTTTTTTTTTTTTTTTTTTCACTTTATAGATAATGCCAAAGCATTTAAATTTTCACATAAACTTGTAAGTGTGCATATCTAAGACCCTCTCCAGAGACTAGTGTCTCCGAATCTATTAATGTTGAGTTCAGTCTGATCAGTCTGTACTGTTATGTGTGTGTGTATGTGCATGGGCATCTATTTTTCTTTTAATCTTACTGCCTGCAAAATTCAGCTGTATTAGCATGCTTGTTTAATTTATTGTTGATTATCTGGTGGGATATTGAATGTCAAATTGTTGTGTTTGGCATCCAGTATTGGGAAGGTCACATAGAGATGTGTGAGGTCCAATTCATATCTAGCCATTTCAAAAGGATAATAAGAAAGATGTCAAATGTTTGTTCTTTCAAAGTCTCTATAAAATTTGAACTTGTAACTTTCATTTCACTTTAAGAAACCCATTTTATGAACAAGAAATGATAAATAGTCCTTAATTTGTTGCATACTATAATCAATTGTTATCGGGAAACCATGAAAATGCAACCATTTGGGCTTAACAATAATTTTTTATGACTATTTGGCTTGTCATTTTTCATTGTACAACACAGATCATCATGCCTTGTCCAATATCCATGATTCCAGATGTACATTATATGCTTGGGAAATTATATCATCATTCATTTTCCTTTCTTTCTTCCTTTCAATCTCATGAGTCTATTTGTATTTTGCATCTTTAGTCTTTACCACATTATAGTGTTTTAGATTTGGCTTATCAATTCTGCACATTGCAGCAAGTCATTGTTGGTGTGGATACCATGGAAATGATCAGTGAAATGGACTTATCAGGTCCTTCAGAAATTGATTTTGGTATTGAAGAATTTGATGATGAAGATAGTGATGATGCAGATGACAATGATGAAGAGGATGGTGATGAAGACGGGGATGATGATTATGATTCGGTTGGAATTTTATTTTATGTTTTTTTTTTATTTTAAATATGATTTTGTCCTTTAGAGTCATTTCTTAACTGTAAGCATCAATATAAACATCATCCCTTATGTTCTAAGTTCTTGTTTGCAGGAATGGGTTGCTGTTCTTTCAGATGAGGATGAGCAAGATGAGACTGATCAAACGCTAGAAGGCTGGGCAAAATTGGAGACTGTGCATTCTTCTTCCGATCCAATGTATTTTGCCAAAAAGTTGGCTGAGGTAAATATTAATGTTAAAAAGCCTATTATATGAAGGAGCTTGGCAGTACCTTTAAGATGACAGGATAGCACAATTATTTTTGGTGGCTTGTAGAAACAACATCTTTTCTGTTGCAATTTTACATGGGCTTACAGTAGTCAATTAATTTGTTTTTTTATTACTTAGATTGCTTCAGATGATCCAATTGATTGGATGGAACAGCCTCCAGCTTGTCTAGCTATCCAAGGTCTTTTAAGACCTGCCTTTATTGAAGAACAATCTGTCATACAGAAGCATCTATTCGCCAATCAGTCCAGTAATACTAGCATAAGTGAACCTGTACAAAATAATGGAGAAGATCCTGCTGTGATTAATGGTCAGGTGCATAATCAAGAGTCGTCCAGAGATAATGTAGCACAGGAGAAGAATACTGAGAGTAGCAATATTCCTGCTAATGTGACCTCATTTTTCAAACTGGAGATGGTCAAGATTCAGCTGTTTTCAGCTCATGGACATCCGGTAAGTTTGCCGACTTGTGTATCTGCTTGCTTTGATGGTTGCTTGTCAAGTTGTTTAGAGACAAGCACTATGAACTTGGGCATAACTGGACAAGGCAATTTGTTTTTAGCCACCAATGTTGGTGTTCTACTTGGCAATTTGCAGACTTCCTGATTGTTGAATAATGTAATTAAGTAGTTAAGCAATGCATTTGCCCAATATGATTTTTCTTTATTTTCTATCATCAAAATTGAATATTTCTTCCACCAAACTACTTAGATCATGTAGTTTATTTTATTATTATTATTTTTTTTTTAATGTTGTAGCTTATTATATTTCTCAATCATGTTATATAACACAGCCATAACAGACTGAAAATGTGGATCTTATTTGCTGGCTTTATTTATGAAGTGAGACATTAATTGTTTACTTGGGGTTAAAAATAGAAAATCAGACAACAATTTACTGTGATGTGTTGAATGTATCTGTTACTTGGGTGTGTCTTCACTTTTGTTGGAAAAATTTATGTTGCGTACTCTGATTCTTTGTAGACTGACCTTGAAGTAGAAGACTACATGAGAGCTCAGCCTGATGCTATTGCACACGCAGCTTCCAAAATCATATCTCGTTTGAAAGCTGATGGTGAAAAGACCACACAAGCCTTGAAGTCTCTCTGTTGGATATGCAAGGGCATACAGGTGGAGGTAATACAAAATCCCTTGGAATAATTCTCTTATGCCATACATGGTTGCTATAAATGCCTTTTATTTTAGTTGGGTTTGAGTCGCTGACAACAAAATGCACTCTCTAGTACATTTCAAACGACTAAAACTGGTATTGTCACCCTATCAGTAATGTTGGTACCACATTCCCAGACACAGCTTTATAAATTAGAACTCAGAAGCCACAAATGGACAATAAGGATATAAAAATAATAATGATTAAAAAGCATCAATTTTATAGCTTCCTTCTCATTTGTTTCACTATCTATAGATTATTTTTGCTTGACATATGCAGATGCGTTGTTGCTGTCGATGATCAATCTTGGTTACTATTTTGCAGGAAGCACAACTTATCTGTGTAGACTCCCTTGGATTTGACCTACGGGTTTGCTCAGGAACTCAAGTTGAAACACTGAGATTTGCATTTAAGAAAAAGGTACATGAGTTGTTTTTCTAAGCTACACATTCTTACTTGTGTATTTTGAGTTATGCCTTGCATTCTACGTGCAAACCAACAAAGTCAATCCAGGTGAACTTTTAGTGTGTCTCAAACTTATAATCCAGTCTAGGCTATGGCATAGGGATCAACAAGGGTCGGAAGAAAAGAGAAAAATAGAGGTAAGAAACTAAGCTGAAAACTTAGATATATTTCTGAAATTCTGGATGATCCTTACACTAAGGTTGGCATCCTATTTATACTAGTTCTAAGGGAACAAGAAAACATGGACAGATAAAAAAAGCATGGTGTGAGCACATGGGCTCATGGGCATGCACATACAAGAGTTGACAATGAGAGAAAAAAAAAATAGTAGCACATGGGTAGTAGTTGGAAGGTGCATGTGCTGCAGCCATTGTGGATAGCAGACTTTGTGGACTTAGTTCAAGTTGCATCTGTGGCATTCTCCGCGGGTTGAACAGGACTCGTCCTCGAGTCTAGTTCAATGTCGTCATCAATGTATGAAGATAAATCGATAACATTAAAAGTAGCAGAAACTCTATAGGTGCCTGGTAGTTCGACTTTGTATGCGTTGCTCATCTTTCTCTTGGATATCGCACTTCATCATGAGTTTCTCAAATTGGCCTCACCCCTCATTGTTTATCTCTCGCCGGCGATTCTTACGCCCCACTCTCAGTCTCGATCCTCTCTCGCCGTCATTCAGTCTTCTTCGATCCATTGTATCGGCCGTAAGGAGATATCAGATAGTGGGCTGACAACCATTAAACGACCTTGAATCCATCATCGGCTAAGATTGTAAGTGACGCTGCGAAGAGTGCGACGGGCGACGGTGTGCGATCAGCGGCTGACGAGACTGCGAGAGGTGAGATACCAAGCTGCAATCCTCGTTGTGGTCAGTGACACGACTACAAACCGGAGAAGGACATTTGGGGAGGACTCGCTTCCGATCTGAAGCTTCTGATCATTACTCGCATGGCGTTCTCTCTTGAAGAGGTGATCCAGACATCGGCGACTACCCCAAAATCTGACCCCTTGCTCGGACTAGAGGACGAAGCTCGATCCCTCAACCAGTGAACCCCAAAAAAAAAAAAAAAAAAAAAACAGTTGAAAGTGAGATGGTCTGAGCTGTGAGGATTGTCTTCTTTTCTACCCCACTGTCTTCCTGCTTTATTTTGTTTATTGTCACTATGTTGATTCAAAGGTTTGCAATTGAGGCCAAAACCTTTGACTTGGTGAAGAAACATATCGGAACTGCTCCAATAGTTGTTATCACTGAAAAAGGGAGAGATTTCTTGTTTTCTATCTCTATGGGGTGGGAAACTGCTAGGTGGTTAATTTCTATCACCCACTCCCTAGAACCAGCCCTTTGGAAGGGATTTGAAAGTAGAAGCTGCAGAGAAAACGGAATCATCTTTGTAGTAGAATTTGGGAAGAATCATAAGGGTGAGTTTCTGATTATTAAAAAAATTTTTCCAGGAGGTAAGAGAACTACCCTTATTATCCCCAAAGGAAAGGGAGGAAGAGGCTGGAGTTCCTTCAACCATGCGCTGAATTTCCTCGTCCATTCTGAAGGAGCCAAAAAGTTGAAGCAAGAGAAGAAAGGTAGTATTTTGAAATTTTGCTCTCATGTAACAGATAACAGATCATATGTAGAGGTTGTAAAGGGCAAAAAGGTTATGAAAGGCCCTTCTGACTTTGGCGATCTCGGTAAGCATGACAATCACAGAAGAGGAAAATACTGTGCTGAAGGCGTGGCAGTTATTTCCAAATCGGACGACTATGATAAGAAAGGCTCTGGTCCAGCTTTCTCGAGGACCCTCAGGATATTGGTGAATCCAAAGGGGATTAGGAAGGTCCACTGGGCCTTGGTGAGAAATCAGGTTGGAGTAGAAGGTTGTTCTCGAAGGGAGTCAAATCCTGACTCCTCTGGGTCTAAACTTCCATTGGACAAGACACCAGTCTATGCATCCAAATCCAATGGGTCTGTCTCTTCCAACAGGGTCCTATTTTGGAGAGCCAAAAAGGCCCAAATCTCGGGTCCAGTAGAAGTGGAGAGGACCGAGAGGGCTGATCCGATCAAAGCACCTTGCTATCGGGCCCCAGAGAAGCAATGCGACCCGATCCCTTCGACCCCCTCCTCGACAGCGTTTCAGGAGGCGGACATCGACCGGACATGCACAGAACCAGTTGATAGAGACTATGGGGTACCGGAGACCCCGCCGGAGAATCTGAATGGCCGGCAACTGCTCCCCCGTGATTCCCCTCATCCGTTCAAGCAAGGGGCGACGGTGAGGAGTTCGGTATCGTCGTTGAGGAAGTCTGTCGATCCCGAAAGCGCGCCAGCGACAGAGGCTATAAGGGAGGAGGAGTTGCTCTCTGAAGATGATTTATCCCTATCCGATTTCGATAGCGAAGATGGTCTTCTTATACAGCAAATTGAGGAACAAATTGATGATAAAGATGTTTCCATTGGGGAGATCGATGATACTCTGGAAGATGTCCACCGGCTCTTTGTGCAAAATAAGGATGATGGAGCTTTTAAGGGACCTTGCGATTTGCCTTTGACCTGGACTTGCATGCGTAGCGACAAATTCCAAGCAGGGTCCTCCCATTCTCCCGATCCCGCCAAACAATCTTCTGCCTGTAGGGAGGATATAGATCTAAAGGAAAAAGTCATACATCTTCGACATTTAGGAGACGAGAGGGCCAGCCAAGATCCACAAGCCTTGTTGGAGTCTCTTAACTTTATGTTGAGAGATAAATCTGGAAAGGAGGTCAAGTTGTCAGTTTCCCCTAGGACATACCAAAGGAAGAAGAACAAACTTAATTATGGCACGTCCAAGAAAGGAAAGGGCAAGTCAGGTTCTCTATGAGGATTTTGAGTTGGAATGTGAACGGCCTTGGTAACTCCCTCAAAAGGCACAAGGTGAAAGAAGTTTTCAGGAGGGTGGATCCAGATATTGGGATGATACAGGAAACTAAACTAGGGGTTTTGGATAGATTTCTTATCAGAAGCATTTGGGATTTCAAATTCAAGGATTGGGAATACTTACCTTCCGTGGGTGCTTCAGGCGGTCTTTTGGTCATTTGGGATACTCGTGTCGCCACAAGAAGGGATGTTCTTCAAGGCGCTTTCTCTCTTTCGGTGCTTCTTGAGTTTAAGGACAAAGGGTGTTGGTGGTTTACCAATGTTTATGGTCCGACGAACCCTAGGTTGAGGGGCGAATTGTGGGAGGAGTTATCTTACATTCATGGTTTTTGTAACCCCCATTGGTGTGTTGGCGGTGACTTCAATGTGGTGAGGTCCCCTGATGAAAAGCTTGGAGCATCAAGGATCAATGCTAGCATGAGAGGTTTTAACTCCTTTATCAGGGATTGCGGCCTTAAGGATCTCCCACTTTCTAATGCTCAATTCACCTGGTCGGTTAACAGGGGCTCGATTTTCTCCTCTCGCCTTGATAGATTCCTGCTCACTCCCGAATGGGAGGATTCGTTTCCTGACCCCATTCAAGAAGTTGGCTCTCGCCTGGTGTCTGATCACTTTCCCGTTATCCTTGAGACTAGCAGAGTCAAATGGGGTCCTACCCCTTTCAGATTCGAGAATATGTGGCTTCTACACCGGTCTTTTTTTAGCAACGTAGAGAAGTGGTGGTTAGAATACACAAATCCAGGATGGGAGGGATTTAAGTTTATGAAGAAATTAAAATACGTGAAGGAGAAGTTAAAGACCTGGAACAAAGAAGTCTTTGGAGACATCAGAATCCAAAAGTCTAACATTCTTAAGGAATTGGATGCTCTTGACAAACTAGAGAGTGAGGGTGGCCTTGAGGAGAATCTCGCTGAGCGTAAAGTGATTCTCAGAAATGATTTGGATAACATTAGGAAAAAAGAAGACATAAAATGGCGCCAAAAGAGCAGAATTAAATGGGTTCGTGAGGGTGATGTGAATTCAAGATTCTTTCACAAGGTGGTGAATGGAAAGAGGAGAAGGAACTTCATTAAAGAGCTTGAGACGGAGGATGGTATTACGGTGAAGGACAATGAGGGGATCTCTGAAGAGTCGACTAGTTTCTTCAAGAAACTCTACAAGACATGCAAGAACGACCCACAATTGAGGGTTTGGATTGGATCCCTATCGATGATACCCAAAAGACTTGGATAGAAAGACCCTTTGAGGAGGAAGAAGTTAGAAATGCAATTTTCAAGATGGATAAGGATAAAGCTCCTGGGCCTGACGGTTTCAATATGGCTTTCTTCCAAGCCTGCTGGTCGATAGTGAAGGACGATTTGATGAAAGTCTTTGATGAATTCTTCCATACTGGCCGTATTCCTACTAGCATGAATTCTACCTTAATCACCCTTGTTCCCAAAAAAGACAGATCCATTAAGGTGGGGGATTTCAGACCTATAAGCCTGGTTACTAGTGTCTACAAGATCATCGCCAAGGTCCTCTCCGACAGATTGAGTACGGTTATTGGGTTTTCCATATCGGAGAACCAAAGCGCCTTCATCGCTGACCGTCAAATTCTTGATGCCAGCTTGATAGCTAATGAGCTAGTTGATGATGTCAAACGCAGAAAACAACAGGGCTTAGTATTTAAATTAGACTTTGAAAAGGCCTATGATATGGTCAATTGGGACTTCTTGGACTTGATTTTTCGTCGCAAGGGTTTCGGTGATAGATGGAGACGGTGGATGAATGGATGTCTTTCCTCTGTCGCCTTTTCGGTTATTATCAATGGACAGCCCAAAGACTGGTTCAAGGGGCAACGCGGGATCAGGCAAGGAGATCCGTTATCTCCATTCCTCTTTACCCTGGTGGCCGACGTTTTTAGCTGCATGTTGAGGCGGGGGTCCGAGAGAGGGATTCTCAAAGGACTATCAATAAAGGGAGATGGATGTATGGTTACTCATTTGCAGTTTGCTGACGACACAATCCTCTTCTTGCCCAAGGATAAGGATAACTTTCTTAGAGTGCTTACACTGATTCAGATTTTTGAGCTGGTCTCAGGTCTCCGTGTTAACTTAGGCAAAAGTGGCCTAGCTGGCATTAACATTCAGGATGATTCTCTCGGGCAGATGGCGGAGCAAGCGGGTTGCACGGTTCTCAACTGGCCTCTTAACTATCTAGGTGTCCCTCTTGGAGGTAATCCTAGAGCCAAATCTTTTTGGGATCCCATTATTCAAAGAATTTCTCGCAAGCTTGACAGTTGGAAAGGCCCTTACTTCTCCCTAGGAGGCAGATTGACCCTTATTCAGGCCTCCTTATCTAGTGTGCCCCTGTACTTTCTGTCCTTGTTCAAAATCCCTTCCGGAGTGGCTAAAACGATTGAGAGAATTATGAGGGACTTTCTCTGGAATGACAGTGGGGGGGAAAAGAAGGGCCATTTGGTTAGTTGGGAGGTGTGTTGCAAACCTAAGGATGAAGGCGGCTTGGGTCTTGGAAATATTGTGTCTAAAAACATCTCTCTTTTGGCTAAATGGTTATGGAGATTTCCCTTAGAGCCTAACTCCCTTTGGCACAAGGTGATCAAAGCTAAGTATGGGCTTCACCGGAATGGATGGGACGCTGGTTTGGGGGATGTCGTTACGCACGCAAGTCCTTGGAAAGCGATTTCTCAAGTATATCACCTCTTCTCTCCTTCGATATCTCTTATTGTTGGTGATGGTTCCCGTTTTCGGTTTTGGGAGGACTGTTGGATTGATCCCACCCCCTTCAAAGAAAGATTCCCGCGCCTTTACTCCTTATCTTCCCTCCATGACGCCCCCATTTCTGAATTCTTTTGCTTACAAGGGGATCACCCTTGTTGGAATTTGCATTTTGCTAGGAATGTTAATGATAGACTTTTGCCTGACCTTTCCATATTGCTTAACATCCTTGATCCTATTCACCTTTCTCCTTTTCCTGATAGGAGAATGTGGAAGCTTGATTCCTCAGGCTCTTACACTTGTGCTTCCTTCCTCAATTATCTCGCTCGTAACCCTATCGTCTCCCCCTTTTTTAAAAAATCTTATTGGAAAGTTAAGGCTCCTTCAAAGGTTAAAGCTTTTTTGTGGCTTGCAGTGCTCAATAAAATTAATACAAACGATCTGTGTCAAATCAGAAGGCCACTTAAGGCTTTATCCCCGGACGTTTGCATTATGTGCTTCAAACATTCAGAGATAAGTAATCATTTATTCCTGCACTGCGACGTGGCTTGGAGTATTTGGAATAGGTTATTTGATCTCTTTGACGAGAGTTGGGTTTGCCCAAAGGACCTTGGTGATTTCCTTGCGACCAAATTTATTGGCTTTGGCCATAGGAAGGACAACAGAACTCTTTGGAATACGGCTTTTTTCGCAACTGTGTGGTGCATATGGCTGGAAAGAAATGCCAAAGTTTTTAATGATTGGTGTATGCCTACTCAGATGTTATGGGATCGAATTTGTTACGTGGCTTCACTGTGGGTTTCAGCCAATGGGCTGTTCAAGGGAATGCCTATATCTGATGTTTATAGGGACTGGAGGGCGTTATTGCATTAATACGTTGTTAGGGGCTATGTGGGGTGTCTGTGCTGTCTGTTAGTTTTTCTTACTTTATGTTCTTGTTTTTTTAGGAGGATCTCTTGTCCTCCACCTTTTGTAACCATTCCCTTTGTATCTCTCTTTTCTCCTTAATAATACTTCTTTTTCTATCAAAAAAAAAATCATGAGTTTCTCAAATTCTTGAGTGTACTCTTTCATAGTCAAAGACTTCTGATGTGGGTTCTGTAATTGAATAAAATTATTTTGATAATAATAATCAGGTAAGAACTTACGTGTTAATTCACGTCGTATCTTTTCCCATGCTTGAATCTTGTGTTTTCCCTCACGTTCACACTTCCTTTTGAGATTTTCCTACCAAATGGAGGCGTACTTCTTTAGCTTGATGACGACAATTTTCACCTTTTGTTCTTTAGGTACTTCTTTATATTCGAACACTCTTACGATTGTTTGCAGCCAGTCAATAAATTTGTCAGGATCATTTTGGTATAATTCCTTGATAACCTCAAATCCGATAACCTTTGTTTGAAGAGTAGAAAGTAAAGCTTGACGCCTACTGAGAGCGTCTGTTACAACATTTTCAACTCCCGCCTTGTGCTTGAGTAAGAAGGGGTATGGTTGCACAAACTCACTCCAAGTAGCATGCCTGCAGTTGATCTTTTGTTGAGAGTTCAAATGCCATCTTTTTCCATAAGGTTCTCCAAAAATGGCTGAGAAACTTGATATCATGATCAGAAGTGATAGTTTTAGGAATGCCATGCAGTCGAACAATTTCTTTAAAGTACAAATCTGCAACTTGAACTGCATCATTAGTCTTTTGGCAGGGAATGAAGTGGGCCGTTCTTGAGAAACGATCCACAATGACCATGATGGAGTCTCTGTGTCTTTGTGTTTGTGGTAACCCAAGAATAAAGTCCATACTTACATCTTCCCATGGGGCTTCTGGAACTGGCAATGGCATGTATAACCTAGTATTTTGGCTTGTAGACTTAGCCAAATGCAAGTTCTGCACCGCTGAATATACCTATTAACATCTTTCTCCAGTTTCAGCCAATAGAAGTTTTCCTTGATTAAGGCCATGGTCTTGTCTCTTCCAAAGTGACCAGCTAATACTCCATCGTGGGTCTCCCAGATAATCGCTTCCCGTAATGAGCATTGAGGGAGGCATGGTGTCTTTCTTTTGAATAGGAATCCGTCATGCCTGTAGTACTCTTGGAAGGATTGTAGTTCAGTAAGTCTCCAAATTTTACTGAAATCAAGATCATCTTGGTATAACTGCTTGATAACCTCAAATCCGATAACCTTTGTTTGAAGAGTAGAAAGTAAAGCTTGACGCCTACTGAGAGCGTCTGCTACAACATTTTGAACTCCCGCCCTATGCTTGAGTAAGAAGGGGTACGATTGCACAAACTCACTTCAAGTAGCATGCTTGCAGTTGATCTTTTGTTGAGAGTTCAAATTCTTAGGGCTTCATGATCAGAATAAAGAATAAATTCTTTATTAAACAAGTAGTTGCTCCAATGTTGTAGGGCTCGTACAACAGCATAGAACTCTTTGTCATAAGTGGAATACTTGAGTTTACCATTGTTGAGCTTCTCACTGAAAAAGGCTATGGGATGCCCTTCTTGACTCAAAACAGCACCAATTCCCGTGTTTGAAGTGTCACAGCTCACTTTGAAAACTTGGTCAAAGTTTGGAAGGACTAGTATTGGTGCTTCAGTCAAACGTCTCTTTAGTTCTTCAAAACTTTTCTAGGCTTGGTCTGTCCATTGGAATTTATCTCCTTTGATGCAGTCTGTAAGAGAAGCAGCAATGGAGCTAAAATTTTTGATGAACCTTCTGTAAAAAGAAGCCAATCCATGGAAACATCTGACTTCGTGAGTAGTATTTAGGGTTGGCCAACTATTTATAGCTTCGATTTTGCTTGGATCAACTTGCACTCTTTTTGCGGTTATGATATATCCCAGAAAAATAACCTCTTTAGTCAAGAATGAGCATTTCTTTAAGTTAGCATAGAGCTTTTGCTCTCGCAAAGCTTGCAAAACTTGCCGTAGGTGCTTCGTATGTTCTTGATTCTTACAGTAGATAAGAATATCATCAAAGTAAACAACAATAAATTTGTTGATGAAAGGACGAAGTACCTGATTGATTCATTAGGCGCATAAAAGTGCTTGGGACATTAGACAATCCAAAGGGCATGACAGCCCATTCATATAGACCATCTCTAGTTTTGAATGCAGTCTTCCATTCATCTCTTAGTCTTATTCTGATTTGATGGTACCCACTTCGTAGGTCGATCTTGGAAAAGATAGTGGCACCATGTAACTGGTCTAACATATCGTCTCGTCGAGTCGAGGAATTGAAAATTGATACTTGATAGTGATCTTGTTGATGGCTCGACAATCAACGCACATTCACCAGCTCCCATCTCTCTTTGGGACTGGCAGCACTGGCACAGCACTTGGGCTGATACTCTCCTTGATTAAGCCTTTCTTTAGTAGCTCTTCAACTTGGCGTTGAATTTCAGTGTGTTCCTGTGGACTCATCCTGTACGGTGGTTTGTTAGGGATAACTGCTCCTGGGATGAAGTCAATGGCATGTTGGATATCTTGCATGGGAGGCAATCTTGGGGGAATGTCATTGGGAACTACATCTAGAAATTCAGCTATCAATTGTTGAACGTCTGACTAAAGAACATTTTTGTCATTTGCCTCAAGTAGAAGGATAAGGCTCATAGCTTGGGCTTCTATTTTTGTCACCTTGATCTTCTCCTTGGTGACTAAAGTTACCACTGGCTTAGCTTCGGGCCTGCCTTTGTAATCTTTAGGTGGCAATGGTGCTAACCTTACTTTTACTCCGTCTTTTACAAAGGAGTATGTGTTTGTATAACCGTTGTATTGGACACAACGATCGAATTGCCACAGCCTTTCCAGAAGTAGGCGACAGGCATCCATTGGTACTACATCACAACAAACTTCATCACGGTACTTTTTGCCAATCGAAAAATTAACAAGACAACGTTTGAAAACCTTTACATCGCTTTCCTTGTTAAGCCATTGAAGTTTATATGGGTGCGGATGGTTGCTGGTAGGTAGCTTTAACTTATCTACCATATAGGTGGATACCACATTCTCACAGCTTTCGTTGTCAATGATAACGTCACATACTTTACCCTCTGTGGTACAGCGGGTATGGAAAATGTTGTGTCGCAACCATGACTCATCTCTTGATGGTGCAGCATGCAGACTTCGGCGAATCACTAATGCCTAATTATCACTGAGAGCTGATGGTCCGTTTAGGATTGTGCAACAGATTAATAGCAACGCATATAAGGTCGAACTACCAGGCACTTAAGGAGTTTTTGCTACTTTTAATATTGCCGATTTATCTCCATACATTGATAACGACATCGAACTAGACTCGAGGACGAGTCCTGTTCAACCTCGGGGAGAATCCCACAAATGCAACTTGAACTAAGTCCACAAAGTCTGCTATCCACAATGGCTGCAGCACATGCACCTTCCAGCTACTACCCATGTGCTACTAGCTTTTTTTTTCTCTAATTGTCAACTCTTGTATGTGCATGCCCATGTGCTCACACCATGCTTTTCTTATCTGTCCATGTTTTCTTGTTCTCTTAGAACTAGTATAAATAGGATGCCAACCTTAGTGTAAGGATTATCCAGAATTTCAAAAATATATCTAAGTTTTCAACTTAGTTTCTTACCTCTATTTTTCTCTTTTCTTCCGACCCTTGTTGATCCCTATGCCAGGCTAGATCAAAATAAAAAGGATATTTTAGGCCAATTAAATCTGGAACTAATTTTGAATCAATATTTAATATGTAGTAGCTAATAAAAAAAAGTAAATTGTTTTTTATTGAGTCCACCAAATTAATTTTTGAAATAGCTCCATTATATTCAGTTACTAGGTCATCTTCTATATAGATTGATAAGTACCACCGGTGCAAGACTTCAGAAGATAGTTGTTGAACCTGGAGCTGCAACTTGGGGTTTTTCTTGTGGAGGCTCAGCCTACCACGTCATGAATGGACTTCACTAACAAATAAATGAGAATAACTATATAGACATATATGAAAATTATAACATAAATGTGGCAGAGCCTCCGAATCATGTGTGACAAACACTAATTATTGAGTCTATGTTGACTGAGCCTGCACAAGAATACCTCGTAAGTTAGTGCTTTTGATCCATTTACTGGTACTTGTGGCAGATATAAGGTTGTCAAGATAACTAAAGGCAAGAATTTCTTCTGTAGTACACTTAAGGCTAAGGTCTAGGTGAAAAGACACATAACCAGTTGGAAGTTTCACTTTTTCAGTTGGTTGTGCTGTCTGTATTAAACGTACTAGCAACAAAGCATTCCGGTGCTAAGTCCCATGATTTTAAAGCAATCATATGTATTTCATGACCTTTTGCTTTTTACATAAATTCAATTGCATTTGCAGGCCACATCGGAGTATAGTGCTGAGAGGCAACTCAATGATTTGCTCTTTCCAAGAAGTCCAGCAAAAGCAGAGAAAATGAAGCAAACGCATCAAAACGAAAGCTAAAATCCTTCAAATGTCTTATTACAGGTGAATTCTTATGGTTTGTTGTACGCCTTTGGGCAATGGTTGTGTATAGCAGGTGAAAAAGGAAGGAAAAGAAAGCCATGCAGATGCTACTAGATAATGTAATTGTTATTTTATTTAATGGTAATTCAATAGTAATGTATTTCTTCTCGGTGCTTCCTAACTTAATTCTGGTAATTTCTTTAATACTCATCGGTATACGGTTAGTCCTAATATCCGTTTAACTCCAAGAATTGCAGGAACGCCGCACTTACACATAATGTTGGCATCTTATTCTTACCAAAACCTTTGAAATGTATTATGGAAACCGCTCCAAAAATATACTCATTTTACACTAGGTAATCCAATTAGATTAGAAGTTGTGAGGTGTATAAATTCGCAATATGTCATTTGTTGGAATGAAATTATTACTAATCCCCATTAACTTACATTTAAAGAGGTTTAAGGGTATTTCTTGGAGTTGGAATGAAAAGGGAAGCGAAGGAATCTTAAGGAAGTAGAAGAGTAGAGAGGAGATAATGCTAATCAAGGGAAAATTTCTCATTCTCTTTTTAGGAGAAAACTTTAGATTTTGAGAGCTTTAGAGTTAATTAACGTTTTGGTCCCCAAAAGATTTATTTATTCTCAATTTAATACTTGAATAATTTGTTGTTTCAATTTAATCATAAAAGATTTGTTGTAATTTAATCCTTGAAAGATCATCACTCATCAATTTGGTCCTTTTATTTAAAAAATTAACTTTCACTTAACTGTTAATGACATGTCATTTTAATGGTAATATGGCTTTCTTTTACTGACTGTACATACTGATGATGTGGCCCTATTCTCCTCGTTGAACTTTGTTTTCCAACTATTGTAGCAGAGGATGAGGATTCTCTTTTTGGCTTATAGGTCCAGTTGTCTCCATACAAATAAGTAAGGTCTACAGTCATCCAACAGTTATGAGCAGTTAAGAAGAGATAAGTTAAGGGGAGAATTCTCATCCGTAATAGAGGGTCTTCAAACTGTTGAGCGTCGTTTTCAAATTAGTGTGGCAGTGTGGTCTTTGAACTAATGCAGCAAAAAATCTCCCCAAAACATCCATTTCGAAGTCAGTAAGATAAGGAAAGGATTATGTGCTAACTATTCATGTAATACATGTACATATATCATAATGATCAGAAGAACGAATGGAAATTATCACTTGAAAGTGGAAAATCAGTGTCTGTTTCCAAGTCTCAATAGATATTTGAATTTTTAAGGTGTGAAGTTTGCTGGAGTATCTGAGTGCATAGTTGAAGGATCCTTGGAGATGGAGACGTGGAAGGCATGATGGGAGAGCAGACGAAGATGAACATAATGAATTGAGAACGGTGGTTTTGGGTAGAAGAATCGGTATAACCAAAGCAGTTTGTGCTTCAATATTTATTTATCTGATTCTTGCTGTTTGTTACTTATTTCCAGAATAATCTGAAATAAAGTAGCGGTGACTTATTGAGAGGCGGTGGCTTTCTTCTTTCTTTTTCTTTTTCTATTTCTTATTTTCTTTTCCTTTTAGTGTTAGAGACCGAGGATCTTCCATGCTGTTCGAACTTCGAACTACTATTCATATTCCTTCATTCATCAAGTCAGCTAAATCTTTTCTACTGTAGTTCGAAGACCACCGAAGACAGCACTCGACAATTCGAAGACCCTTTACTGCTGTAGTTGGAAAAATAAGTTCAAAGAGGAGAATAGGCCAAATCAGCGAGCAAGCAGAAAGAATACATCCATATATGCATGTATAGTCAGCCAAAAGAAAAGCCATGTCACCACTAAAATGCCATGTCATTAATGGAGTTAAGTGGGGGTTAATTTTTCAAATGTAGAGACCAAATTGATTGGGGAATGATCTTTTAGGGATCAAATTGAAATAACAAATCTTTGAGGGACTAATTTGAGAATAAATGAATCTTTCAAGGACCAAAACACATTAATTTACTCAAAACTTTATCTTCTCAAATCTCTCAAATTGGGCGATTAAAAACATAAAGGGATGACTTGAACTATTGTATTAATTGAAAATAATTTATTATCTTGCTCTAGTTACTAACAACTCTCAAGCGAGGAGATTTTCATTCTTTATAAGATGCCCCAAATTAGGATATGAGGATTAAAGAGGATTTCCTGAAAATCTTTCATTCTCCTCCACCCCTCTTTGTGACAAACTCTCAAACAATGAGGGCGTTTCAATAAAACATTTCCATTCTCTTTTTTATTCTCCTCCCAAACATACTCTATGAGACTAATTAAGAAACTGCAATTTAACTTGTAAAAAAACTATTAAAGAAAAGGAGTGAACAGTTTGAATTTTCCTACCTAGAGTGAAGGAAGAAATAAACAATGTGTTTGGTACGTAAAAATAAAAAAAATGAAATGAGAATAAAAATAAAAATAAATATTTTACAAAAATATTCTTAACTTATTTTAAAAAAGAAATTAATATTTTTTAAAAAAATAATTTGAACAATTTTTAACTATCTCATTTGATAATTCACTGGCTCTCCTATTACTATTCTAAAGGAATATTAACTAATGATTTGAGTTATAACGAAATTTGTTTATAATTAAAATTTTGATTTGTTTAAGGATGAAAATGTTAAAAGATAATAATAATATGAAGTACTTGAACCAAACTCCTTCAAATTGAAGGTCTCTTCTTAGAACTATTCAAGGGCTGCAGAAGTTAAGAAGGATCAAGAAGATCCCTCATCCAACTCGCATTGCTTTCTATAGTTTTGACTTGATGGTACAAGTTTGATTATAGATCATGGACGTGGAGCTATTCAGAGACATGAAAGTTTCATTTTCCAACCCTTCGCAAGAGACATGCAAATTTCAACATACACTTAACAAATGTCTTATTGTTCTTGTGTGATGTAGCAATTTTATGCATCACTTGTAAATGAATACTGTGTTTAGATCCTATTTATAAGCGAATTCGGTTGCATTTGCTTCAGCATCCTTTTGTTCATGTGAGAAAGACGAATCTTTACTGTTAAAAAAATGCAAATGATATATATATATATATATATATAGAGAGAGAGAGAGAGAGAGAGAGAGAGAGAGAAGGAGTATTTAAAAAAGCACAAAAAGGAAAATGGAGACAATAATTTGCAGCGCCTCTTATTTTTTTTCATTCTTGAGTGACTAATGGTAATAGGAACTACAAGCCAGTCGATGCATTACAAAAAGACTTTGTTCTATCTAATTCTAAGGATCCTTCCAGTTGTGATGAGAAAGAACATTTAGCTATCATGAGTGCAGATGCTGGAACAACCGTTGACCAAGTGGTCAATATTTTTAGTATCTGTCAAAATACAAATTCTCATCAGAACTTCAAAACATTAAGAACAAATAAATACAGCAAATGAATAGAGTAGGATGAGTATTCTTACTTGGTTGATGGTGAAGGTTGTTCAGAACACAGGCTTGAGTACAGTGATATTTGGCATGATCAAAAGGCAAAATCTTGCACTTGGCCAGACACAGACCATAGCAGATCAAACGAGAAAAGCCAGACTTCTCAGCGCATTTCAGTGCACACTTTTCCTTGCAATTCAGAGGAGGAGGAAGAGGATCAACCTTTGGAGGAGGAAACAGAGGCAGAGGTGGGGCTTCAGGACGAAGAGGAGCAGGAGGAGACACATAAGGAGGAGGTTGAGAAATTTCTGGAACAGAAGGTGGTGGTGGAAAATCAATGGCAGGAGATGGTACAGGAGCATCAATGGAAGGAGATGGTACAGGAGCTTCAATGGAAGGAGATGGTACAGGAGCATCAATGGAAGGAGATGGTACAGGAGCATCAATGGAAGGAGATGGTATAGGAGCATCAATGAAAGGAGATGGTGCTGGAGAAATAATGGAAGGAGATGGTGCTGGGGATTCAATGGAAGGAGATGGTCCTGGAGAATCAATGGAAGGAGAAGGTGCTGGGGATTCATTGGAAGGAGAAGGTGCTGGGGAGCCATAGCCTTGTGGCTGTGAAGACAGAGAAGGAGGAAGAACAGTATCTGCCTGCACAGCTACAGCTAGAAGCATAGTAAAAGCCAACAACTTCATCATACTTTTTGCTTCCATGGCTTTTTTCTAGCTCTCTCTAACTATGGCACCCTTTGGAAAGCTTTTTCTGATATGGAAGATGGTCTCATGAGACTCAATTTATAGGGTGGAAATGAAGGTGGTTTGCAGAATCATATATGGAAGTTCCACCAATTGAGAAATATCAATGGCACTGATTACATATTTCCAATTACATGGTGGTATTGGATTTAAATGCATTAGTGTTGAGATGTTTCATATTTGGTTTTGTGAAAGTAACGTTGATGGAGACAAATAGTGTCAGACAGTTCTTGAATCAAGGGATTACAAGACAAGGTCTCAATTGCATGCAAGTGTTACTTTGAATAAAAAGGCAAAGTCTAAATTAGTGGCATAATCAGGTTAACATATACATTATAAACTACCAAAAATAGAACAGAAAAATACCCCCAAGAAGAAAATGTCTAGTTAAGAGATATTTTCAAGTTACACCAATCACGTCATTGTTGGAATCCGATACATTTGATGTTATATACACACACATCTACTAATTAATTGCTTGGCAATTGGCATGCATACTCTCATTAGTTTATTTTTAAATAAAATATTCTTTCAATCTAATCTATATTCTAGTATTATTACCCGGACGGATTAATATAAATGTCGCTATTTTTACTTATCAAATAAATAAATAAAAGCATTTAACTGTACTCCTCACTTTGTTCTACACACCATCCACCTTCAACCTGGTAATCATATTCTACTCTTTTATTATTTCATTGCAACAAATGCAAATATGTATATTACTATGATGAATTTCTAAATATGGCTTTGGTTATAAAAATTGTATCTATTTTTCATATTCTCACATGTTTGCATTTAAATTCATTTGTACACTTTTGAGTTAGTAAGGATCACGTACGTCAAATTTTACTTATGAATTATTATAAAAATTCATCATAGTATTCTTTATAAATGACTAGTTGGCTTAATTAATGGATGGAAAGTAATGTGAAAATGAGCTTGGTTTTGGTTGTTAATTGAATAAGTTTTGGGGATCACAGAATTGGAAGCAGGCTGGCTAATTTTTTTAACAAACTCTAATTATTCTACATATAATATCTCATCTTATTTAATATTTTATAATATTATATTTAATAAGTATAACAAAATTAAGTATATACAAAATTTTCTGAACGATTATAAAAATTTTAAAATTCACATATGATAATTAATATAATTGATTCAAAAAAATATTATGAAAAATTAAAATTATAGAAAATTTAAAAATAAAGAGAAAATATAAAATATATTATAAGTATTAACATTTATAAATTCTTAAAGGTTTTTTTATCCAAAAAATATATTAACATTCAATTAATTAAATATATTGTTTTAAAAAAAGACTTGCAAGCTACAGTAAATTGGTATAAACACTCTAGATGTGACTCGCTTACCGAACAGCTTCTTCCAACCCGTTTGCCAGTAACAAACAAAATTTTCTATCTCAACTTTCTTATTACTTCTAAATGTTGTTCTTTCTAAAAATTAGTTTTCTGATTTATTTTTTGTGCACTTATTAATCTTTCATTAAAAGTTATTTTATTCAAAGTGCTATTGAACATTAAATATATGCACCTTTACAAACAAGGATTCAAATCACAATTCATTATTTTATTAAGGATTAATATCTTTGACTAGACTCAATTCTTGTTGGTTGCGACTACATAGGGTGTGTTTGGCAAAAATAACTGATAAACTAGCTGAAAGCTTATAAGATAGATGAAAGCTTATAAACTAATTTTTAGCTGAAAGCTTATAATGTAGCTTATTGAATTAGAAGTGTCTGGTAAAAGTAACTGTTAAAGTAGTTGAAAAATGTAAAATGACATAAAAGGAAATAAAGTATTTGTATTATTTTATAATCCTAAAATAATATAAAATAAACATATGAGTTTTTATTTTTTAATTAAATTAATTTAAATTATTATATATATAAAATTAATTAATATATATTATTACATCATATATATATATATAATTTTATATTTTATATATTATACTTAGATATATATATATATATATATATAGTTATGTTGAAAAAGTGTAATATATACTTACAAATTAAATATATCACATTTTTTATATTTAATATATATATATATATATATTTGTTTAAAACAAATTTAATTAGAGATAAAAAATTTAAGTAAAAATAAAAATTATTCACAATGAAAGTATTTTGGAGATTTAGGTTATGAATAAAATAAAATGATATAATAGGTATTGAGATAAAATAATAAGAGTAAAACAGGAAGAAAAGTACATAATTAAATTATAAGCTATAAGTTATAAACTACAAAAAGTAGCGTTTCAAAATAAACTATAAACTAATGAAATAAGCTCGTTTACCAAACACTTTTGACAAGCTTATAAACTAGTCAAATAAGCTATAAGCCTCATTTTGTGCAAGCCAAACACACCCATAATTTGATACTTATTCATGTTTTGTGAAATTCATTTCATATTCATCTATATATATATATATATATATATATATATATATATATATATATATATATTAAGCCAAAGAATGTAAGGAGCAAGCACATTTTAGTTAAAATCTTGGCGTTAAAATTATATCAATTAATTAAGCTAAATATATTTAATGTATTTCATCCATTAAAGCAGCGGCAATGAGTTTGTCTTAATGTATAATTAAGATTATGTATATTATTTTGTATTGAGGTGGAGAATATAAGCTGAAGTTGAATGTTTATGGAAGTTCCACCAATTAAGAAACATGAATATATATCAATATCAAACTGAATAGTTACTTATTTTCACAAATCCTCAACTCAAATAAGAAATTAAATACCAACTAAAAAATATGAATGAAATTGAATAATAATTTTCATCAACCCTTAATTCAAGGAGTAGGTTGTGATTTTTTGCTGCATGTTTGATGTGGGAATTAATTACAAGTAAGGAGTAGTGTACTGAATTTAAATGTTGAAGATGACGTATATGGTATATTCTGAATCATCTTTGGTGTGTGTGTGTGTGTGTGTATATATATATATATATATATATTAGTGTTAAACTGATCTATAGATGATGGAAAAAGAAGGTGCTTTAATTTACAGAATCATCTATCACTATGAGGAATGAATTCCACCAATTCAGAAATATATCAATAATACTAGTTCTTATTTCCATAACTAAAATGATGAATATAAATAGTATATTAAGGACGATATAGGTTTCAAACTCCCATTTCTACAAACCATTTCAATCAAATTTCTATCTTTTATTTTATATATATATATATATATATATTCAAATTATATTTTCTCTGAGTCAACTAGAACCTTTCTATATATATGTATATGAAAATTTTCTTATACCTCTTATTATTTGATGACTATAGGACACAATTTTTATTAATCTAATTATTAAATTAAAAAATTACAAATTAATTTTGTTAGGTTAAATTTAATAAAATTTAAATAACTGTAAATATATAACAAATATTTTATTTATAAAATTAAATTTGACATTGAGAATATAAAATAATTCTAGATTAATGTCAAATTTTATGCAAATAATCTTTTTTTAATAAGAACTATTTATCTAATAGTAAATTTTTGTAAAAAAAATTAGCAATTCCTTCTTATCTTTTTATGTGTATATTATATATTTATCAACGCCATAATAATCAAATCAAAATGTAATGGGTTTACAAATCCTAGTAATTCAAAAAATAAACATATATAATAAATTCAGTCGACTTTTCTTTTTCCACGTCTTTTATACAGAAACAGTAATGGCCATTTATCTTTCAAGAGCCAAACAAATCCTATTTATTGAGTTTCCCACGTAACAGAATAATCTCTTGCTATTTCTATAATTCATTTTTCTTTTGTTATATATAAGAGAGAGAAAAAATTAAAGATCTGTTTGATTTATTATATATTTTAAGAATAATAAAATATATTTGGAATGATATTTTGAAAACAAGCAAAAATGTTTTGTAGAATG
The DNA here is from genome assembly GCA_037074585.1 of Biancaea sappan. Taxonomy (NCBI): domain Eukaryota; kingdom Viridiplantae; phylum Streptophyta; class Magnoliopsida; order Fabales; family Fabaceae; genus Biancaea; species Biancaea sappan. The sequence continues at coordinate 13,093,212 of CM073490.1, read as the reverse complement.
ATATTAAATATGTAGATTCAATAGTGTTTAGGTAAATATTGTCTATTACCCCTCCCCAACCAAAAAAAAAAAGTTAGCATCGGTTTAAACCATCACTAAAATTTAAATATCTTTTTAACGATTTTTATTGACGCTAAATGTAACTTTTTTTTTCTTTATAAAAAAATGTAAATCTTTTTTCTTCTTTCAATTTCATATAAATACTATTTAATTGGCAATTTTTAGTTAGTTTTATCTTATTTAAAAGAAACCTCTCTTTTGATGGAGAAAGACAAAAAAATTATCCCCTCCTCGACACTCATATATTTTATTGAGTTTTTTTTAGCATTGTTCAATATTAGAAAGTTGAGATAAAATTCATATGAATCATATCAATTAAATAGTGTTGGGAAGCTTATCACTTTATTATACATTTGGCGTTCAACAAAAGATCTAGTTTTCTTCCTCCCAAAAAAAATGGAAAAAAAAAATCTTACCATATTAATTAGCAAAGCAAATGTCAAAGCCATTTACCATGACGCCTTGGACTTCGCCTGTTATAATATGGAGACTCCTCATGTTTACAAGATTCAAACATATTTTTACACTCCAACACAATAACAATATTCTAACATAAAAAATTATTTGTCTGCTCTTCTTGAATAATTACTAGTAAAAATGTAAATTAAATTTTATTCAAGCTTATAAGCTATAATTAGGTCTTCTGCTTTCCGTCTTTAAGAAATATTAGCGAGTTCTAATCTTATTGTCATTCGCTAATGCACTTGCAAGCACTTTTGAGTTTTGAAAACACCAAGCGCCTTACCACACAATTTTATGCTTTTTAAGGAAGTTAGTAATTAGCATGTATTTTTTTTATTTGAACACATTAATTTTTTTACATTTATTATCATTACTAATAATCATTCTAAAAATTTTGTTTTGTTAAACTAGTCATGTATTTAACATTAAGCTGATTTGTCAATTAGACCGAGAACAAATCTAAAAATTTTAATTTGTAGGAGAAGAAATAGTCTATAAATATTTGTTAAAAAATATTATAAATATGTATAAGTGATAAAAGTAATATAAAATATACAAGATATAAATTTATTAAATGATATTGTATTGGGTATAATTAGTTTTTAAATTTAATTTTTTTAAAAAATATATTGAATAGAGTACTATTAATAAAATAAATAGTAATAATTTATTATGTGGGAGCAACATTTAAATTTTTATAAAATAAATATAAATTATCATATATATTAATAAAAAAAATAATTTCTTTGTAGGGGCAATTACCTCCACAAGCTACAACGTGGATTTGTCTATGACTTTGACAACTGAGAACAACCATCAAATTTTCTTTTTCGAGACCCCTTTCAATCCAAAATTGAAAATTGATAATTAGCTGGTTTAACTAAGTTTTGCTTACAACTTTAAAAATTGGAAATGATCACAATTTTAATTTCTTTAACGACGATTGTTCAAATGTCACTGTAGTGTGATGGCGAAGGTTTGATCTCTAGATATATTAATTTTGAGGAGGATCCTACCTTTCACGTTCGATAAATTTGAAAAGAATTGATGTTTGAAAAACTCCTGAATGCCCACTTAGTAAAATTGAAATGCTTGAGTTGCATGGAGGAACAACTCACATGCAAACGCTCTATTAGATCCGACAAGTTTATAATTTACAAGTTAGCTTATAGTTTATAAATTAATTTATAATTTATTTGACTATCTTATAAATTCATTAAAAGTGTTCGATAACCAAACTTATTTTAGTAGCTTATAGTTTATTTTAATAAGCTACTTTGAGGAAATTATACCTTATATATTTTTCTTTTCTTTTTATTCTTGTTATTTTATAAAAATATCCATTATACCTTTATTTCATATTCATTATATCATTATATATATATATATATAATATAAATATAATAAAATATGTAAATATATTTTATTATATATAATAAAATATATAAATATATATTTTTAATGAATTATATATACAATAATTTAAATTAATTTAATTAAAAACAAAATGATATATTTATTTATATTATTTTAGAATTAAAAAAATATATGCCTTTTTATGTCATTTTACATTTTTCAGCTATTTCAACAGTTACTTTTATCAAACACTTCTAATTCAATAAGCTAACTTGTAAGCTATAAGATATAAACTAAAAATTAGTATAACTTATAAGTTAATTTTGCCAAACAGAGCCAAAAAAGTTTCTTTTTATAACCCATGATCAGTTGAGAGACATTTTAATTTGAGCAATCACTTTAGTGTGTGTTTTGAAACCCGGTGGAGGAAACGTGGTTTGACAAATAAGATTTAAGTGAACGTAGTTAGAGTAAACCTATGTTTAAATGAACAAGTTTTATGTTTTGGAGAAAATTGTTCAAACCTGATTTAGGGTAGAATAGAATGTTTAGATGTTGATTTGTAAATGTAGTTTCAAAATGTATAATTATCAGAAAGGGCATTGATTTTTTATTTAATTTTTTGATGTACTATTATTATTTTCATTTATTTAAAGGAAACTTTTTTTTTTGGTTTATTTGTCTAATATTACAAATTAATCACTAATGACTCATTTTTAATTAATAAATTAATTTTTTATTTTGTAATTACTAATTAAAATATATTTTGAAAATTAGCTTGCAAATGAAAACAAAGAAAACTTTTTTCTGGATATTTGAAATTATTTCAAAACAAATTTATTTATTTTTCTTAAAATATTTTGATTTTGTGATTAGATTAAATATATGTACACATACAATCACACGATTGATACACAAATATCTATTTATAAAAAATACATAAAAAATATAAAAAAAAGAAAATAATATATTTGCCTTCATTTAGATCTCTCATTCCAGAATATATTTTATTTTTAAATTAAATTGACTCTTGCAAACTTTTGAGTTTTTTTAGTTTGGTCCCTATTTTGCATAAAACATGTCCAACTCTCGGTTTTGGTTTCCAAATTAGTCCAGAACTTCATCTAGGATGTTTTGGGGATATTTTTGGTCCATTCCAACCAGTAGCAAGGCAAAAAAAGAATCAAAACCAAATTTTGAAAAATTTTCAAAACTCACGAAGAATATCATGCCATATGCCTTTGCTCTTCATTTTTTCTATTTTTTTTGTTCTTTTTTGATCTTCTTTTAGCTCTTAGCTTTGAGTTATGGTGTGTTGAATTCACTCTATCCATAAAAAAGAAGAAAATGAAGGCATGAAAGACACTCTGTTTTTTGGATTCATTGTGTTCCTCTCGGTTTGGCATTGTTTGGAGCTGAAACTTCACTCCTTCAATCTTGACTTTTGCTCCTCAATTTGCCCATAAAGTTTGTGAGTATTCTCCAGCTGATTTCCTCTTTCAACAAAACTCCAAAGGATGGCAAATCCTTCTCGGTTTTTAACATGAAAAATAGAGCATGTTTTTTGGCTTCTCGGCTACACTTGATCTTTCTCTCACTTTTTTCTGTCTCAGAATCTTCTCTCCTTAACAGAAGGGTATTGAAGGAAATCAGGATTAATGTCAAACCAACCACATTGCTTTTGTTGAAGAAGCTACAAAATCTCATTTTGAAGATACGTAGTTATAGGGGCTGAAACTAGGTTTCACCAAATTGTGAGTTGATTGTGCAATCTCCCAAACAAGCTCAAATCCTGCAAACCATGTTTCATGCAACAGTATCCCATAGTTTGGTCAGCTATACGTGCTCCCAAATGTGTGACTTTCAGTGTCTCTTAACAATTTCAAGCTTGAGGCCATTATGTTTAGATATATATGTTAGTAATTTTAAACAATATAAAATAATGCTTAATTCATAAAAGCATAAATGGTAGCCGAAAAAAAAGGATTAAAATTACCTCCAGCCATTGAATATGAGCTTTTGGAATAGGATACTTCTAAGCACTCAAATCACTCTTAGATGTTATGGTTCTCTTGGTGTGATTTTGTGCTTAGGGACCCTTCCTTTATATAGATGAGGAGCTTGCAAGTTTTCTACCATCAAGACAACTAGTGCTCCACCATAATAATTATTTGATCACCTTTAGTGTCCATTATTTCCATTAATGGGCATTGTCTTCATTAGTGGGTCACTAATTTATGTGAACACATGTTCGTGAAAAATTTCTCAATTAGTGGGTCAATATTTTATGCTAGCACGTGTATCATGATAACATTCTCCCATTTAGCCCACGTGGCTTTATCAAATAATTTCTAACAAATTTCTTAATGTCACTTAACTGTACAATACTTAATTAAAATGCTCAATACACGGATCATGGTGGTCATGATTAAATTTAAAGCACTTCCTTCTATGTATCACAATGTATAATTATTCTAAATAAGCATCAAAACTTTATGAATCACTCATTATGGGTTCATTCTAAGTCCAAATTTCTTAATGAATAAACCCAATGTTTATTCTAGGTTCATACTTTGATGATATTTCTCAAAATTAAGAATGTATGCACAAGGATAAATATGAAAGACATCACAAACATACAGAGTTTCCTTAAAAAGTAATTTTTTACAATAATGAAATTTTCATAGTGGATCCAAGACATATACTAACCACATGATCCTTAAATTTCAATGGTGGCATGCTTTTAGTCAAAGGATTAGCTATCATCAATTTAGTACTAACATGTTCAATGACTATTTTCTCATCTTTAACATGTTCTCTAATGGCTAAAAACTTGATGTTAATGTGTTTACTTCAACTACCACTTTTGTTGTTGTTAGCTAAGAAGACAACAACTAAATTGTCATAATATATCCTTAATGGCCTTGAAATTGAATCAATAATTCTAAACCTAGAAATGAAACTCTTTAACCATACTCCATGTGAGGTAGCCTCAAAACAAGAAATGAATTCAACTTCCATAGTGGAAGTAGCAACCAAGGTTTGCTTGGTGCTCCTCCAAGATATAGCTCCACTAGAAAACATAAAAATGTATCCTAATGTTGATTTCCTTGAATCAACATGGCCATCGAAGTTTGAATTAGAGTACCCAATCACTTCCAAATTATCAGTTCGTCTATACATAAGCATGTAATCATTGGTCCCTTGAAGATATTTCAAGACTTTCTTTGCAGATTTCCAGTGTCAATATCTAGATTACTCTGATATCTTCTTAACATTCTAATAGCAAATGAAATGTTAGGCCTTGTACAAACATGAGCATACATCAAGCTCCCAACAATAAAAGCATATGGAACGTTCTTTATTTGTTCCCTCTCAAAATCATTCTTTGGGCATTGGTTCAAAATGAACTTATTACCCTTCACAATGGGAGCTATACTTGGTGAACAATCTTTCATATAAAACCTCTCTAAAATTTTGTTGATATAGGTTTCTTGAGATAGACCTAAGATACCTTGGTGTCTGTCTCTATAGATCTTAATGCCAATGACATAAGATGCATCTCCCATATCCTTCATATCAAAATTTTTAGAGAGAAATTGTTTCTCCTCATATAGCATTCCCTTATCCTTGCTTGCAAGTAAAATATCATCTACGTATAAGATAAGGAAACAAATTTTACTCCCTCTCATCTTTTGGTATATACATTGATCCATAATGTTCTCAACAAAATCGAATGAAGAGATAACATCATGAAATTTTAAATACCATTGACGGGAGGCTTGTTTTAATCTATATATGGACTTCTTTAGTTTGCAAACCAATTGCTCATCATCACTAGATGTGAATACTTGAGGTTGTTTTACATATACCTCCTCATCTAGATTACCATTGAGGAAAGTTATCTTCATATCTATTTGTTGTAATTCAAAATCAAAATGAGCTACTAATGCCAACATAATATGCAAGAATCTTTCTTAGACATAAGAGAAAATGTTTCTGTATAATCAATTCCTTGCTTTTAAGTGAATCCTTTATCAACAAGTTTTGCTTACTTAACAAGATCCCATACCTCATTGCTTTTTATAGAATTCATCTCATCCTTCATAGCATTGTACCATAATTCTGATTTTTGACAACTTATGGCTTGTGAAAAGGACTCAAAATCATTCTCAGTTCCAATGTTGTGATCAGATTCTTGTATATACACAATATAATCAATAGAGATTGCTGACTTTCTTAATCTAGTATATCTTCTTAATGTTGAACTAACATTTTCTTAAGGATCATGTTGTTCAACTGGTTGTCCAATATTTTCTGAAATTTCTTGAACAACTTGATCTACTAAAATATTGTCAGTATCTTGTGAAATTTCAATGATTGGTTACTCAACACCCATTTGAACTTGAGGGGTGTTGTGAATGATAACTAATTTGTCTCTTGAAGTTGAAGTTTGATCTCTCACAGAAACTATGTTATGAAATTAATCACTCCCACTGACTAAGTCATTCTTAAGAAATTTTGCATTTCTTAATTCCACAATCCTAATGTTAAAAGATGGACAGTAAAATCTGTATCATTTAGATCGTTCAGCATATCGAATAAAATATCCACTAATAGTCGTTGGGTCCAGTTTCTTTTCTTGTGGGTTGTAAACTCTTACTTCATATGGGTATCCCCATACACGTATATGTCGCAAACTTGGTTTCTAACCTTTGAATAACTCAAAATGTGTTTTTGGGACAACCTTAGTTAAAACTCGGTTTAATATATACACTACCGTTTTAAGGGCTTCAATCCATAAGGATTTAGGTAGCTTAAAGCTACTAGCATACTACGTACCATCTCTATTAGAGTTTAGTTTCTTCTTTTTGCTACACCATTTTGGTCTGAAGAACCAGGCATAATGTATTGGGCAACTATCTCAATTTCTTGAAGAAACTTTGCAAATGGACTAGTCACTTGTCCATTCTCAATGTATCTACCATAATACTCTCTACTTTTATCAGTCCTTTCAATCTTAATTTGTTTTCTACATTGTTTCTCTACTTCTACCTTAAAAACTTTGAAGACATTTAATGCTTCACTCTTATTATGAAGCATGTAAAGATACATATAATGTGAGTAATCATCAATAAAGGTGATAAAGTATTTCTGACTGTATGTGTCCATATCGAGACAACAAATATTTGAATGTATAATTTCTAATATGTTCGAACTCTTTTTGGCACCTTTCTTTGACTTGTTGGTCTACTTGCCCTTAATGCAGTCCACACAGGTGTCAAAATCAGTAAAAGCCAAAGGACTATGTACTCCTTTGTTTACTAATCTTTTAATCCTATCAATAGAAATATGTCCTAATCTACGGTGCTACAAACTAGAGGAATCCTCATTCATAACACATCGCTTGGTGCCAACTTGAACATGCTTGACATTATTAGTGACATCTTTTTGTAAATTAAGAGAGAAAAGACCATCAAATAATGAACCATTCCCAACAAGTTTAGATTTATAAAATAAACTGAAAATAGTATCTGAAAATTTGAAGGAATAACCAAAAGATAGAAGTCTTGAAATTGAAATTAAATTTCTAGAGAAACTAGGAATATAAAATGTCTTTTTCTAATTTCAAAATGAAACCATTGCTTAAAATTAAATTGCATGTCCCTATGGGCTCCATAGGTGAATGCATCTTATTTCCTGAATAGATGCATTGTTTAATTCCCACTGGCTTCTTTAGGTTTTGTAAGCCCCGCAAGGAATTTGAAATATGGATTGTTCATCCAGAATTAATCCACCATGTGTTATGTTTGACATCTACTATATTAGATTCATAACAAACAAATGAGATTGGATTACCTTCTCAAGCCATTTATGAAATTTGACGCAATCCTTCTTTATGTGTCCCTTCTTTTTACAGAAGAAACACTTGGATTCCTTCTTTATGTCAGTTTGGGGAGCTAATTTAGCCTTCCCTTTTTGTTTGGCTTAATACTTCTTCTTTCCTTGTATTGCCATAAATACACTTTCTCGTTGTTCCATCATCAGCCTCCCTTCTTCTTGAACACACATGGTCAAAAGTTCATTAATTGACCACTTGTCCTTATGTGTGTTGTAAGAAATTTTGAAGGGTCCATATTGTTGTGTAAGAGTACTCAGTATACAATGCACTAGGAAAGAATCAAACATCTCAACCTCAAGTCTTTTCAGTTGAGCCGCAATGTCTCTCATTTGCATAATGTGATCACGCACACCTTTCACATTAGTGAGTCTTAAGGATGAAAACTTCATAATTAGGGTGCTGGTAAGGCCTTATCTGAAGTCTTAAATTGTTCATCAATAGCCTTCAGTAGTGCCTTAACTTTGTTATATTACTCAACATAACCACTGGTCTTAATGAGCATGACGCTCAGTCAGTTAGATTTCTCCCATCGCTCATAAAGAGCAATTTCAGTTGGAGTGTTGGTTTCAGAAATAAGTGGTTCATCTTTCTTAATACCATAGTCAATGTCCATGCACCCTAAGTGAAGAAGAATTCTCTCTTTCCAAATCTTATAGTTTTCACCATTCAATTTGGGAATTTCACAATTAATATTAAAGAAATTTGTAGGTTGCATAACTGCAAATATTAATTAATACACGCTTAATAGTAATTTGAGACAAATAGACATATATCACAATTTACCAATGTAAATCATGTGAAAATTGAATCTAATGACATAAAAATTACATGTGAGCTAAATTTTTAATTCATGTAGATTCTTACTTTATGATAGAATTATCAAATTTTATACCAAAAAATAATTTGACATTCTATCTTTAACTTTATGATAAAACTATTAAATTATAATTCATAATTCTTGTGGATAAATTATGAAATATTATTTAATATTTTATCCTAATTAATTATGCAAATAAAATTATTGTGGGATATAAAATGTTATATTGTGCATAATTAATCACATTTAATGTCAATAATTTCCTTATGTGATCTTAAACACAATACATAATTTTATTTAATTAAAAATGCTGTAGCTAATCTCTAATTAAATAAGATTTTATGGATCACTAGATTTATGAAATACATATATATTCAAAAAATCTATGAAATCAATATTACAAACTATAACTCTAAAGATGATTTGACTATTTTTTAGGCTTATAATTTAACCTTATGTAATATGACCCCTAAGACAAAAGTATTTCCGTAGTCAAACTCTGACTTCATTCTTTATTAATCCTCCAACAAGAAAGTGTAAAGATTAGAAAATATTTCTAACATCCAGGACTATTAACAGAGAGAGTACATCACAATCACATATGATGCTGAAAATAATGCAAGGAACGTAATAAAAAATTTTTCATGCAAAAATCCGAGAGTACATAATATTTTCTATCCTTTAAAATTTTCAAATTTTGAGAAAAATAGTTCTATATCTCCAAAAATTCTCAAAAATTCGTAGAAATTGTAATTGGGAGAGTGAGGAAGGTCTAAAAATTTTGGTGGAAAAATGCGAAGAGAGTAGGCCTCACGCGCCTACACTCACCATAGTCGCGAGTGGGATTTGTCTGGATGGATCAAACTTCATGTTTACCTAGACCTATAAAACGAGTTGTTTGACCTTCCATCCATCATTGTTTCTCCTCGATTCTCTTTCATTTTTAGTTTATTTTATATGTTTTTAACACCAATTTTCTTATTTTTCATTCCTATAATAAATCCCTATATTAATTTGATCAATAGTTCATGATTAAAGCATCACCCAAAATGGGATTTTTAATGAAAAACACCATTAATGAACAGAACTATTTTTCCAGAAATAAACAAGGTAGAGTAGGATTCGAAATCATGATATGATATGAAATGTTAGTAATTTTAAACAATCTAAAATTATGCTTAATTGATAAAAGCATAAATGGAAGCGAAAAAACAAGGATTAAAATTACCTCCATTGAATATGATCTTTTGGAATAGGATACTTCTAAGCACCCAAATCACTGTTAGATAGTATGGTTTTCTTGGTGTGATTTTGTGCTTAGAGACCCTTCCTTTATATAGATGAAGAGCTTGCAAATTTTCTACCATCAAGACAACTAGTGCTCCACCATAATAATTATTTCATCACCGTTATTGTCCATTATTTCCATTAATGAGCATTGTGTTCATTAGTCGGTCATTAATTTATGTTAACACATGTTTCGTGCTAACTTTCTCAATTAGTGGGTCAATATTTTATGCTGACACATGTATCATGCTAACAATATGTTGTTATATAAGCCAACTTTTAATTTGTGCTTTGAATGCATTAGCTTATTTAGATTATTACAAAGTGACATTATATATATATATATATTACAAAATACTAGAAATCTTGGCATGCTTCTAGGTGCTCCAATGACGATGAGTGCGGTATTTATAACAAATGTCGATCAGGCCGTCAGGATTCCCAATATCTGCCAAAACCCGATTTCTGATCAGAACTTCAGAACATTTTAAATATTTATATAAATTGAATAATTTAATAAATTAAGCAAAATGCATATAGCCCTTTTAGCGCACACACCCATTTGCACTTTTTTTTAAAAAAAAAATGAAATGAACAAAGTTATTTTCTATCAAACTCTATTTATGATTTAGCACGATTTTTTAACTTGAAAATAATATATATATATATATATATATATATATATATATATATATATATATATATATAGTTGAAAGAAAACTCCAAAATGGAGGTCAATTCTATAGACTTCAAATGGAGAGGCATAGATTTTTTAAAGAATGTTTTCAAGCTAACGATCCAGTCCAAATTGCACTGAATCAAAAGCAGGACTTTGATATAAAAATTTTTCAATTTAAAAATAAAAAAATTCATTTAAATGCTAACATACGAAAATACGGAGTATTTCTATAGGGTTTTAATACTGTTTAAAAAAATGGATTAAATTGGTCAATCAGATTAAAAAATTAATTAATACTATACAATTTAAATTAATGAATTGGTCATTAAAAAATTGTTCAAAAAATAAAAAACAAAACGATTAAATGGTTGGACTAGTTTTAGTTTTATTTTTTTTTTATTTTTTGATTATTTCATACATTTTTCAATTTTTATACATATTATGAGTAGTTTTAGTTTTATTTTTTTATTTTTTCATACATTTTTCAATTTTTATACATATTATGAGTACTAATGTGTTATTATTGATATATTATTTTGTAAATGATTTTCTTATTTTGTTCTATATTTATATATTATTCAAATTAAGTATTTTTGTTAAATATAACCAAAAAAAACTTGATAGCTTACTTAGCACCCTTTGTAAGTTTATAAGCCTAAATATAAAAAGATTTACAGTTTTTAATGTATAAAATTAAAAAAAATATTTCATTACAACTGATTTACCATGTTTCAATTGAATCAATAAATCTTGAACTTGTACTAATTTTCAAACATTTGATATATATTTATAGTTGGGGGCATACTTTCAAATAGATGAGAGTCATGTAAGAAGCAGTCACTAATTTTTATAATTCAAAAGATATATGTATATATACAAATAAATCATAATAATAAAAAGAGAATATTGGCATTCTTTTTGCAATCAAATAATAGGAGTTGAATGTTCTTACGTGGTTTCCTGGCGATTCTGTGTAGAAGACAGTGTTGAGTACAGAGAAAGTGGGGATGATCGTCAAGTGGCAAATTGTGGCAGTTGAAGAACAGACATTCATTGACGCAGTACGAATGAGAAGGACCTCTCTTATCGGTGCACTTTCTTTCGCACATTGATTCGCAACTCTCTGGAGGAGGAGGAGCAGCAGACACAGAATTTTGTGGAACAGAAGGAGGTGATGAAGAATCAATGGAAGGTGGTAACACAAGTGCTACTATAACCATACTCAAACCCAACAACTTCATCACTCTTGTTGCTTCCATTATGCCTCCCTCTGATCTCTTTCTCAATATATAATTAACAGTATCTTTTCTGAAAGCTTTTGTTGTGACTTGTGAGGAAGATGCATGCATATGGTCTCTACACTCTTTATTTATAGCCTGCAAATGGAGGTGGTTTGCAAGTAGGATCATCCAGGGAAGTTCCATCGGTTAAAAGAGTGTCAATAATATGGGTTAGTTATCTTCGCCAATAGACATCCATCAATATTCCTTAATTAATTCAATTTTTCAAATTTTTACTTATGCATGTTTCATGGTAATTAAACTGGTGAAATATTCAATAATATTATTAAGACAATTCATTCAACTTCATCTTTTTTCGGGTAGTTTATTATGAAAATTACAATGTGCAATCTTAAATTTTAGACAAAGTATGCTTACTTATTAAACTATAAATAGAGAGCATATTAAATTCTTTACTATAATAAAAATATAATAACTATTTTCAATATAAATGATTAATTGACTTAATGGATGGAATCTTTATCTTAATTTTAATTAATCAACTAATGTACATATTTTTATTTGATAAAAGTACATTTTTCTCTTCTAATATTTACCTCAAGTTTTAATTTTATCCCTAACTTTTTTTTATCAATTTTGTTAAACATATTTTTTTTCAATTTTATCCCTATAGTTAGTGTCGTTAACAAAGTTGACAAAAATGTGGACTCTATTAAGTAATATATAGACTTCTTTAAATAACATGTAAACTCTTTCATGTAAGACATCAAACGTCTAACCATTAATTTAGCACGAATGAAATAAATGAAAAGTATCACTCAGGGCTAAATTAAAGTTTAATCAAATGTTTGAAACAAAATTAAAACTAAAATCAATTAATATAACACGATGGTAGTGGATAAATTACTTAGAGATGCTCACATTAATATTTTTTTATCAATTATATTAACAGCTTAGCTTTAGGGACAAAATTGAAATAAAAAAGAAACATATAAGATGAAATCGGCACCAAAAAAATATTAGGGACGAAATTGAAACTTAAGATAAATGTTAGGGATGAAAAATATATTTTGGCCTTTTTACTTTCATCATTTAGTATTTTTATACGTGAAATGCCCTTACCCTTATCTTTCTTATTGCGAGGATTTAAAGGTGAAGCTAATCTCGTTTACTAAGATTATTTCTCTGCACAAGTATTTTTGTCGCTAGTTCGAACTCTCATACTATAGAATAGAATACCATTTGAGCACATGCTTGCTTAGGTTGGATTTAAATGTATTAATGTTAAGTTGTATATACTGGGTATACTATTGTTAAGATGGTGTATGTAGGCTAGTAGAAATGAAGGTTTATAGAAGTTTAACCAATTTACAATCAAGGAATGGTACTGTAAATAGATGCATCAGTGTAAAAGATTATGTATGTTATATATCAGTATATGGTATATATATATATATATATATATTGAAGTATATTTGGTATTATTGATAAACTGATATACATAGGATGGAAATGAAGGTGGCCTCTACGGAATCTTCTGCGTGGAAGTTCCGCCAATTAAGAAATGTTAATAATACTAATTAATTAGTTATTTCCATAAATAAACTTTGAGAGCAACCCTTGATCCATTTGTTAGATTTTTCATATGAATTACCATAAATCATATTTATTTATACATATATTTATTTATTTATTTATATGTATTGTCCAGTTTTAATAATAAGTTAATTATAAATTCTTTTATAAATTAAACAATGCTTATTGAACTGAAACTAAGCCTTGTGTGTACTGACTAATGATGGGAATGTCAGCCCATTAAAATTTTACAAGGAATGGTCTCTACTCTCTGCCTATATATGTGGTGTAGCAGTCCTATTGAAGTAACACCCTCTGAAAAACATATTAGGCTAACATAGCAGTTTTACTCTCGTTAATTATTTTATCTCTTTTCTTCTATGTTATTTATACTCGAACATCAATTATCATCATGAGTTCCGTTGCTTTTCTAGGTACGCATATTTTTGCTATTATTCATATATGCTATAGAACTATCTGCAATATATACTTGTATATAGGAATTGTTTATAAATTCCTTCAATTGATATCAGAGCCAAGTTAGCAGGCTGTTCTATGACTATATGAAGTTAAAATCATATGACGATTAATATATTCATTCATATTGATTGAGAAATTGATTTAAGTGACTCAATTCGTTTGTAGTGATAAATTAATAATCTAGTGACTTGATCTCTTTATAATTCAATAATTTAAAATCCAATTAAGTTTCATGAGTAACCTTTAGGTTGCAGACCGAATTGAAATTAATGTTTAATTTGAATTGGGCATATTTAAAAATAATATTAATACATACAATATTTTTAGTTTTAAAAATTAATGTTTAAATATACAACTTTAAAAGATACTAAATTTATGTGAAATAATAATAAATGTTAATCCTGTGAGAAGGTTCAATTGTCAAGTTAATCCAAGTCAAATCAGTTTGACTATAAGTAAATATAATTACAAGGAGATGTTAGCTATAACTAGAAGCACACTAAAAGCCAACAAATTTATCACACTTGTTGCTTCAATTCCATGGCTGTTTTTATTTCTGGCTCTCTCAATGTGCAGTACTACTACCTTCTATGAGAGCTTTTTGTGATAAGGAAGATGAGATCATTGGACTTATAATTTGTGGGATGGAAATGAAAGCTAATGGATCTTCTGTTTGGCTTTGAAAGTAAAGTCAGACATTTGGTCCATTTGAATTGTTGGTTTTTATAATTTACGATATATATTTGAGAATATTAATTTTTTAAAAAAATAATTATAAAATCTAAGTCATTAATTTTCACAACCAACAATTTAAATAAGCCAAATACTTTGCTTTGTTTTCAAAGTCAAACAGAGCATATATTTTCTAAAATGAGAGTAATGTATGGAATCAGGAAGTTCCATCAATTAAGAGTTATCAACGATGCAGATTAGCTATATATTTGCATAAATAAACTCTCATTAAGCCTTAATACAAGGCCTATGTAAGGGAATTTTCAACTAGGTAATGATAATGGATTCAAATGCATTTATTGCTAAGTATGTTTTGTATCGTGAAGTGTCTTTGATATTGAAGAGGACTGTGTTAGAGAATCCTTACTTAAATCAAATATATTGTAAGACAAAGGCTTAATTAGTTGCATGGAGCCTACTGCCTTTTTTATTTTGTTTTGCATTAAAACGAATTAGGCAGAATCTAAATTATTAGTGGCACGCATAATGAAGATTGGGATTTTGTTTCAATCTTTCACTTTTGGCTAAGAAAAGATTTGAAATTGGAAGTGTAGAGAAGGGTATTAATGGCTCTTAATTATGTTCTGAACCTCACAATTTTTGAAACTTCAGGAAATCCTCTTATATATCAATATATGGAGTACAAATTCATGACATGACAACAAATAAAGCAAAACTAGAACTATCTCACAAATGGGATTCATATCTTTGAACCAATGCTTTTACTTGAAAATTTGTTAATTGTAATTTTCTTTGTATGTTTGTTAGGATTGTTTTTTGGTGTTCTCTTTTTTTTCTCCTTAAAAAAATAAAAAATTGGATTAATATTACTTTTAATAGTTTACTTAATTAATGCATCAGGTCAATGTGATGGGTGCATTTTTAAGACGGCCTAATTAAAAGGATTTAGTCTTGAATAATACATAAATTGGATCAAATATTCCCTTACTGTATTCAAAAGAAATAAAGTGTGACAATTTTTTTCAAGGAAAAGAAAAACTTGTATTTGTCGATACAAATATATCTTTGGATTTACTTGCGTCTTTTTTGGAGTAGAGGGATCAAGCGATTGATTCACATCAGAATTGATAAATTAGAAATTGGAGCGTTTTACTTTTAGTCATCACAGTCTATGCCGGAAACTTTATCAACCTTGAATTCTTGTCTTATTTTGATTAATTTCCTTTCATAACTATGTTTTCTCCACCAAGACGTCTTCTTTATCTTTTGCTCCCACTCTCTAGCACTTGGATCTTCATAACCACAATCAAAAGCATCGTTCAATCATATCGATTCTTCTATTTCTTCTTAACATTTTTTAAATATATATTCCCCAATCAACAAGACATTTTTTGCTGTATATTCCATCTCAAACAAATTTGCTATTTCCTTCTTACGACCTGCTTACTCATTCAATTGTTACTTAGAAAAATACTTAATTACTATAATAATCTTTTATGTTAAATTTTATAAAAATTGAACAATTAACTATAAATATATAATTAAATTATTAAACTATTTCATTTATAAAACAAACATTATACGTTAATTATTAGATTAAATAATATAAATAGTTTCAAATTAATGTCAAATTTAATACAAATAATCTTTATGAAAATATCTAATAAACTATTTTGTTTAATGTTTTTACGTGTATATTATATTTTAATTCTTCCCACTTGTCCTTTTATCAAGTCTTTTATACAGAATCAGTAAATGAGCATCTGTTTAAAAGCCAAGCAAATCCTACTTGCTGAATCCCTGCCCCATGAAATACAATAATCTCTTGCTGCATGATCTATAATCGTCTTCTTCTTCTTCTTCATTAAGGCATAGTATCAAATGGAAGAGGTAGAGCCGAAGTTTCAATGTTGTGAGGGAGCTGGCTTCTGGATTCTGGTGATGACGTGTGTGGTGGTGGTGGTAGTAGCAGGCGTGACCTCGGGTCTGGCTTTGGGACTATTGTCCTTCTCCCAACTTGATCTCGAGGTCCTTATTAAAGCCGGTCCTCCAAACAACAGAACTTACGCAGGTTCACCATCAAACCTCCACCTCACTGCATGCATTCTCCATGCCTTCGTTTCTTGTTCTACTGTCTCACCCATTATGATTTTCTGTCTATGTGAAGCAAGGATTTTACCAATTGTGAAGAAAGGCCACTTCGTCCTCTGTACTCTCCTTATTGGAAAATCACTTGCCATTGAGGTACATTTCCTGGACCTTATAAATGGCCTTTCTTTTTTTATATGACTAAGAAAATTATATTACAACTAATTTTATTTGACCAAAACATCAAAAACCTGTATTTGAATGTGAATGAAGGCACTGCCAGTAATTCTGGACAGAATAGTCCCGGATTACTTTGCTGTTCTGGTATCAGTTCCTCTCGTCACTGTGTTTGCTGAGGTTCGTACCTCGGTATCTGGTATCTCGCTGTAATTACATTAATCAACTTGCTTGCTTATATTTATATGTATGTGTGTGTGTGGGTTGTTCCTTGTTATGTAATTAGATTGTTCCCCAAGCTGTGTGCGCTCGTCACGGACTATCTTTTGGAGCAAAAATGGCTCCCTTTGTTCAACTGCTTCTCCTCTTCTTCTTCCCCATTTCCTATCCTGCTAGTAAGGTAAACCCAAAAAATGTTTCAACAACATGGAAAGTAGAGATATTTATAAGCAAATATTTTTGAGAAGATCCAATTTATTTCCTCAAGATATTCCTATTGTGCATGGCAGCTTCTGGATTGGATCCTTGGAAAAGAGCAGTCTGTTCTGTTGAGAAGATCAGAACTAAAAACATTTGTCGACTTACATGCAAATGAGGTTTATTTAATTATTTTCCTCCTTTACTCTATATATATATATATATATTCCCGAACTAAAGTTCATAAATGGTTGCAAAAACGTTGATATGCAGGCTGGGAAAGGAGGAGAATTATCTGTTCATGAAACTTCTATAATCTCAGGTGCAATGGACTTGACTCAGAAGACAGCTAAAGATGCAATGACACCCATATCTGAAACATTTTCCCTTGACATAATCTCCAAACTCGACATGTAACATGTTATAACTCTAATTTTACGGTGAATGTATTTTTTATCTGTATTTTTTCATTTCACCTGTCTTTTATTTATTGATACAGTTCAACTCTACCTCTAGGCATACAATGACCCTAATAACTAGCAAAGGTCACAGTCGAATACCTATATACTCTGGAATTCCAACAAACATAATTGGCCTCATATTGGTAAGTATCTCAAGAAGCAAATTTGACATGACAGGTTAATTAAAATTCATTAAAGTGGGTATATGAACATACTAGTAACTATTTAAATTATACATACACCCTTCATACTTTATCACATTATAGTGTCAGTGTCCATGGCACATTCTATGTCCATATCAACATCCATGCTTTTTAAGGCTGCATCATCTTCTGTTTCTTATACCTTGTCATTCAAATTAATTAGTCTATTTGCAAATCAATTTAGCACTGCTTATTCCTATGCTGCAATTATTCTTATGCAGGTTAAGAATTTAATCTTCTGCCGACCAGAGGATGAGACCTCTATCAAGAATCTGCTTATCAGGAAAATTCCTAGGTATGAGAAATACTTGATGTCTGGCACTTTCACTATTACTACTTGTGATTTTGTGTTGTTGCTAACTTCAGTATAATTTTGCCATAATCTGAAATAGGGTTTATGAAAATTGGCCACTTTATGAGATACTGAATCAATTCCAGAAAGGTCACAGCCATATGGCAGTTGTATTAAAGAAAAACAAGAACACACACAACACTGCAACTCAGGCTGCTGATGATACGCCTTCCTTCCTCAATATAATCACTCAAAAAACTTCATACTCGGTGCAAAATATTGAAGGTAACACTGTTGAGTTTACTTACATGTCATCAATACATTCAACATTTTAGAGAGATTATAAATCATTCTATGTTTGTTTTTGTGAATTGTAGGTGTAGAATCTAAGTCTTCCTTAGAACTGGAAGAGATACACAGCACTTCGAACTATGAATCCACTTTATCATCTAATGACGTGGAATTTCATAGTCCAACACTGAAGAATGTGATGGAGCTAGACAATGAAGTGGATGGACAGTCCACAGAGTCATGGGAGCAGGAGAATAGGTATGTTTCAAGACAAGGAATAGAATCTCTTTCAACTGTCTCGGATGAGGAAGTCATTGGCATCATTACTATGGAGGATGTTATGGAGGAACTATTACAGGTCAGTTCTTCATGCTACATTCATAGTGGCCCTTAGAATTTTACTTGTTTGATAATGAGTCCAGTTCCCAGTGTTTGGAAATTTATATTTCCATAGTTGCAAACAGTGGTCTCCATATTCTATTCTGATTGCTATTATTTTTCTGATTAATAGGGAGACATACTGGATGAAACTGATCAATATGTTCATGTCCAAAAGAAGTGAGTAAAAACCCTAGCTGTTACACTTTGAACTTCACTCCCTCCCAAGTTCATGCCTCTTTTCCCATAATGCAATGTTAACAATCTATTTCCATGTTTTCTTTTTCTTATTTTCAGCATTAGAATTAACCTGCTGCATTCACAAAGATCACAGTCGAGGTCATCAAGGAGAGGCTGAGTCTAGAATTCATTGAAGGACTACACTTTAATTTTTACTTTAGTCAGCATTCTTTTAAATTAATTTGATATTATCAATATGTATCAAAAACAGAAAAATTTAACATTTATAATCTGACAGAGCTTGTCTAAACCCTTCATTACTAAACCACATTGGAGTGGTTATCTACATTTTAATATTCAATATAAGGCAGCAAGTTACAATTGAAGTTAGCTATGGCTAATCCAAACACAATATTAACAATCTTCCTCAACTTTGCTCTTCTAATGTGATCACATGTCTATGCAAATTTAAAACATACACTGATTTAATTTTCATACTTGGAGGTCATTAGTCAATTAGGAGTAAGTAGCAAATCAAAAGAACCCTTTAAATTAAAATTTGCTGATAAGGAAATTAACCACATCTGTACATATATAAAAATACACACACACACACACACACAAACACACACACACACACACACACACACACATATATATATATATATATATATATATATATATATATCTATTATATAGATATACAACGCAACAGTATACACAAATATATATATATATATATATATATATATATATCTACAAGAGTTGATTTTCCATGCTCAAAGACTTAGAAATTAGAAAGAAGGAAGTCACAGCTAGACGATCGTACACTTCTTTCTATCCTCAACAATTTCCTTTCAAATGAGCTCTTCTGCATGTTTACTTTTGGACTTATTTTCTGGCCTGGAGTGGGTATTATAATTTCGCTTGGGATGTGTAGTTGTGTACTGTTTTTAGAGGCACCAATACTTTGGAAGTGTACATAGGGGGGAGTATAAAGGGCCCAAACATTTGGATATCATTCAGATTTGGAAGGACAACATTCTTACTAATCTTAACAAATTTGTTCAACACACACACACACACACACACACACACACACACACACACACACACACACACACACACACACACACACATATATATATATATCTATTATATATACAACGCAACAGTATACACAAATATATATATATATATATATATATATATATATATATATCTACAAGAGTTGATTTTCCATGCTCAAAGACTTAGAAATTAGAAAGAAGGAAGTCACAGCTAGACGATCGTACACTTCTTTCTATGCTCAACAATTTCCTTTCAAATGAGCTCTTCTGCATGTTTACTTTTGGACTTATTTTCTGGCCTGGAGTGGGTATTATAATTTCGCTTGGAAGTGTACGTAGGGTCCCATAAAGGGCCCAAAAATTTGGATATCATTTAGATTTGGAAGGACAAATTTGTTCAACATTCTTACTAATCTTAACAACTTAACGAACATGAATCATCTTTCAAAATAAACCAATAATGTCCATCAGTGGCTCAAAGTACAAATTGGAAGAGAAATTAATACTTCAGACAGTTCTGGTGTCTCTATCAACTTGAAATTGACATCACAGTCCTCCCACATTTTGTAGCAGCTTGATATTTTAGGACTCATGCAATGTGCAGTAGGAGAAATTAATACTTGGATTGGGAGAGAAATTAATACTTAGACAGTTCTGGTGTCTCAATCAACTTGAAATTGACATCACAGTCCTCCCACATTTTGTAACAGCTTGATATTTTAGGAGTCATGCAATGTGCAGTAGGAGAGGCAAGATGAGTTGCCAAAAACTGCTTTTTGCATGAAGACCCTGCTTCAGGCAGCATCTCAGGTATGTCTTCCAGCTCCAAGTTGTCACTCTCAGGCTAGAAAGGACGGAGCAGTGTTTTAATCAGAACAGAAAAATAGAGAGACAAACCTCTGTAGAAACAGGATAAATTACAGACTAACCTTCAGTTCATTAATTGCTTCTTCAGAAGAAAATGCCAAGTGATCATCTGAATCTGATCAAAATGAAATATAAGAATAAGTAACCGAAGTTCCAAGAAAACACAGTGAACTACAAAAAACATATAAACCTCAAAAGGATGGAGGGCTCTTCCTCTCAAGAGCTCAAGCTTTCTCACCATTAATCCAAGTTAAGATTCTTATTCTAACTTGTTAAAAACTAATGTGAGAATCTCAAAGTGTATCTAAAGGTGAAAAAGTACAGCCTCTTGAAAGTTAGAGCTCTCTATAGAATCACCCAACTTAAATTACCACTCTCAAGTCCAACAGTCTTGAAAAAATGGCTCAAACCAATAGTGAAAGACTGTGATTTGATACACTCCTGATGATTGTGCAAGCATCGTTCTTCAGCAATTGCACTAAGTTGAAGAGGTTCCTCAGTCAAAGCACTTGGCTTCTGGATACTTTTATTTTTTGTCTTCCCAACGTTGGAAATGTCAGAAAGCGCTTTCCTATTACCAGTCTGTAACTTCTCTGAAACCTTGGAGGCAGTTCTTGTACTCTCGAGATTTTTTAACTTGGCAAGGACAGCAGCTTCTTCTTTTACAGTAGCAAGTTTCTTAGATTTGAGCTGTTTGCCACCATCCAGTGCTTTTCTTCCATCTGCTTGATTTATAGAGAGCTTCCCTGAGTTGGATAAATCGCCAAGTGGTTTTCTCCCAACAGCCCCTGCCTTTCTCTGTCCTGTATAATTTGCCTTCCGAGAAATAGCTGTTAAGTAGTTGTTAGAAAAGAATTAGCCTAGGAGTGATAAACAAAAAAAATTAATCATATAACAGCTTGAGAAAATAGGAGAAGTTACAGTACCATCCATGTGGACACCGAGATTCTGATCTTGAAGCAAACAAACAGTTCGTGCTGCCATTTGCGCTTATTTGGCAACTTTTGAATCAATTTCCTGCAAGTGGAAGAAACTTCGGTAAACAATCAGAACTTCATATACAAATATAAGATAACAAAGTAGAAGGAAATTCACCACCAGTAAATTCCCTAAAGGCAAGCAGCATAGTTTCTGTCAGTAATTTTTCATCCAAGAAAAACAAAAGGAAAGGAAGTTTGAGAATGTTGAATTCCAATCATCTAAATGTGATTGTAATCTGTAGATTTCTTTCCCTTGTCCAACAAATATATAATCATATTGTGCACAAAGCATCAAATTCACAAATAATGTTCAAAGCGTCTATATATCATTAAAGAAAAAAAAACCTATGATATGCAAAGATAATAACCTTGAGAAACAAAAACAGATGCCATAGTTATCCCGATATGCAAAAGGGTAATTCAAAGAATTATGAACACAAACTACTTCGAACCAACAGATAAGGCTTTTTGATGCGCAGATTTGCACTATATCAGTGGCCTGAAGGGTTGATATCGATCCATCACAAACTAAGAAGACAAAGAAAATCGTATCAACAATCAACCTAGGACTACAAGAAATTATATTTTAAAAAAAAAAGGGGGGGGGGGGGGGAGGGACAGAGAGAGAGAGTGATCTTATAAATCATTTCGCTAGTTGCGTTTCAATATCATCTGCTTTAGTCGGATGGAGAGAAGGAAATGTTATATGAACCAAATCGGGGTTAAATAAAACAATACCAATCTGATAAAGGAAACATCTTCTCAGATCCCAAATTTCCAGCCACAACGGAAAACACGGCCAGGTATTAATTCCGAGACTATCATTTTCCTTTCTCTCTCTCTCGAAAGTTCAAAACTACAAAAACCCTAACATTCACCGTCAATTTTATCAACCCATAATTCCCACGCACTGAAATCATACCCACACAATTAAGAACGGTTTGAAAAGGAAATGGAAAAAGAAAAAGAAAGAAGGAGAAGACTAACAGATATGGTCGTAGCCTGCAGAAGAAACTTAGTCGCTGACTTGCTGTATTGAGTTGCTCGTTCGAGGTTATCGCAGTTGCTTGTGTGATTCTTGAATGACGATGGAGAATGCTTGGGAGAGACGAGTCCGCTGGCCAGGCGCCTTCATAAATGAGAGCCAGGGGTCTCCAACGGTAACTTTCTCTTTGATGTCCGTTGGGCTTCTCAATTTCCGTCCTTTATTTTCTTTTTTTTAAATTGATTTTCAATAGGCCATTTCATTTCAGCAATGTATGTAAATTTTTAATTTTGCTCGAGATTCAAATTTTTTACAATGATTGATTTAGTTTTTGAAAAAAAATACAGATTATAGATGTTTTAATTTAATTTTAAAAAATTAAATATTTTGATTTTATCTATGAAAAATTACTTATTTTATTTTAGTCATTTTTATTACTAAATTAAAAAATTTATTATAGTTTTATTTTTTAATTTTTATTTGGTCAAAAGTTATTTTAATAAAAAATTAAATTACGATAACTGTAATATTTTAAATTTTTGATCACCCAAGTTTAAAGATTATAAAACTGTAAGTTCATAAACCAAGGTTTTAGTTTTTTTTTTATAATAAAATAAAAAATATAATATTTTAAGAACAAATTAGTAATTTACTTAATTTTCAATGTGCAGAGTGGTTTAATATTATTAATTAAAACTCATTAATAAATTGTCCTTTTTATTTTTTAATATGGTCATGATAACATAAAAAAGAAAAAGAGAAAAAATCACCAAGCTTGTAACTTAACTAGAGCATCTCCAATTACAGTTTAACCGTTCTTAAAAATAAGAATATGTTTTTAATGAGTTTTACTATTAGAATGCGTTAGCGTGACTATTACATGTAAGAATCGTTATCAAATAAGAATTGATTCTTTCAACAAAAGTAGTAGAAAGTTGTGGGACCTATTGTAGAAGTATAAAGATGTAAAGTAACTTGTAACTTAATTAGAGCATTTTCAATAACAGTTCTTTAACAGTTCTTAAAAATAAGAATATGTTTTTAATGAGTTTTACTATTAGAATGCGTTAGCGTGACTATTACATATAAGAATCGTTATTAAATAAAAACTGATTCTTTCATCAAAAGTAGTAGAAAGTTGTGGGACTTATTGTAGGAGTATAAAGATATAGAATAACTTGTGAGTTTTTTTAGAATTACACCATTAGAATAGAGAGTTACTTAAAATAAAATGTGATAATGTGACATTATAAGACCTATAATAAATAACTTATTAGAGTTACACCATTAAAAATACGGTTAATATAAAATTGAGTAATTAAGGTCAGGGTTTAAGTCTTACACAATTTAATAAAAAAATACTTAAACCATAAAGAAATAAATCAATTTTCGGCTACAGCAATAAATGTAACTGTAATTTATCCCTTTTTTATTATTTAAACTTGTCCAGGCCCATTCAATCCATGAAGAAAACTAACCAACTTAGAATCAGATGAATCATGAATCGAAGTCCAAACTCAACTAAAAAAAAACACGAGTCACCTGTATTGACAACATTAAATCAGTAATTTTACCTTCAGCTTTTGTTAGTGTAATGATTCCTTCATCTTACACCCTGTTGATTTATGGATCAAATTTTAACAGTTGAGAATTTATTTTTATTTTTTATTTTTAAAAAGAGGGAGTAAAAATTCGATTACGCTACATTAGATCCCATGAGGCTTGAATTCAAAGAAAATACTATACGAATTATCGTTGTTTGGCAGCAAATACTTTCAAATTTAACAATTCTTTTCAGTATGTAGAGAGGAAAAAAGAAAAAAGTTATTGATGTATTTAAAAGATTGTTATCTGTCATAAAAATAATAAATTTACATTACTTTCGGCAATCTATCAGTTTTCAATTTTCATTCCCCAGATCCTCCCGCATTGTAGCCACACCCCACTCTCTCTTCACTCATCATCGATGCTGTCTCTCCACCTCCTTTCCGCCAATGCTAAAGCTTCATGCTTTCCAACGGCGACTCTTCACGCTTCATCCGCCTTCTATGGCCACAACTTCCTCAGCCCTGTCACCTTCAATTTCAAACCCCTAAAACCCAACACAAAACCCTACTCAAACACCCTCGTTAAAGCGGTGCTTCAATGGAACAGAAAACCCCAGTTGGCCGGCGACACCCCTCGTGTCGTCGTCATCACTTCAGGCAAAGGTGGCGTCGGCAAGACTACCACCACAGCCAACATTGGCCTTTCACTTGCCCGTCTCGACTTTTCTGTCGTTGCCATTGATGCTGACGTTGGGCTTCGGAACCTCGATCTACTACTTGGCCTCGAGAATCGAGTGAATTACACTGTCGTGGAGGTCCTCAATGGCGATTGCAGGCTTGACCAAGCTCTCGTGAGGGACAAGCGATGGTCGAATTTTGAATTGCTCTGTATTTCGAAACCCAGGTCTAAATTGCCAATAGGGTTTGGTGGGAAAGCCTTGGTTTGGCTGGTGGATGCCTTGAAATCGAGGCAGGAAGGTTCGCCAGATTTCATTCTTATCGATTGCCCTGCGGGGATTGATGCTGGGTTCATTACTGCCATAACCCCAGCCAATGAGGCAGTTTTGGTTACCACGCCGGATATTACAAGCTTGAGAGATGCTGACAGAGTCACTGGGTTGCTTGAATGTGATGGAATTAGGGACATAAAGATGATTGTGAACCGGGTTCGGACGGATATGATCAAAGGGGAGGACATGATGTCAGTGCTTGATGTTCAAGAAATGTTGGGATTGCCTTTGTTGGGGGTGATTCCTGAGGACGCTGAGGTGATTCGGAGTACAAACAGAGGGTATCCGCTAGTATTGAATAAGCCGCCCACGTTGGCCGGGATGGCCTTTGAGCAGGCAGCATGGAGGCTTGTAGAGCAAGATAGCATGCAGGCAGTGGCGGTTGAGGAGGAGCCAAAGCGTGGGTTTTTCTCATTTTTAGGCTGGGGTTAGAATCTGGTGTGACAAGTGCAAGTTTGATATTGGTTGGCTTGTTTTGATATTTTGATAGTTAAGGTTGTAGAAAAGCAAGTGATTTAGCCGCAATTACTTGTTCTAAATGTAGGTAGAAGGAGGTAGCTGCGTACAGTTGGGTTAGTTAAGCTTAGCTTCCTTCATTTAGTTCATTCAGCATTTCTTCATTCACCAGTAAATTTGTAATGTCAGTTTTGGGATTAATGTCTGGAACTATTGCATTGCAGCTATTGAGATTCTTTTTGTTGCCATTGTAACTAGTTATAGGTGGTTCAGTGATAAATTTCTATCTAATCTGTGATACTTATTTCTAGCTTTGTTCTTCCCTATTATGTTCTACAACTTACTGGCTTGTTAAATTATTGATCGTCTGCAACCATTAACAAATTCCTTCTATTGAGGAATAAAAGTACTACACCTTGCAAGTGTGTGTATTCACTATATTGGCACTGAAGTATGGACGATTGTCATAATGTTTTCAGTGCAACTATAAACTTCTATATAACGTTGAAGCCCTGAAGGCTGTTAAAGTGTTCCAGCAGCAACTACTGGTTCTAGATGAAGGTGAAAGCTGTGTAATGTCAGCAGTGGGGTCAGTAAAGCTTATCTTTGTTTTTTCTATTCATTCAACTTCTCGTCATTCCACTAGCTAATTTCTGGATTAATGTTAGGATAAGTCTCTATAGCATCTAGTTGAGATTGGCTAAGTGTATTGCATTCTTCAGTAATCAGTACCCATTATAGCATGCGATGGTGGTTCCTTTTATGTAAAACTCTAGTTTTTGTTCTTGTCATGTTTGTTACTCATAAGTCGATGGTTAGATTAAATATAATATTCCATGATAATTTATTAAGAGGTGTAAGTGTATAAAGTTTTACACTGGTCTTAATGGATTCTAGACCATCTGTTATCAGTCCAAAGTTGATAAACTTCCATTTGGATGATTAACAGGATATACAAGCTGTGTTGCATGAATACCGGTACAAGTATGGGTACAGGGTAGGGCAGTTTCTTTCAAATAAAAATACAGGGTGCAGGCACAGGTACTTGTAGTTAACTCTTAGGCAACATTTTAAAATTAATTTGACTCTTTTACTTTCTACAAGAAAAGCTTGGTGAAAATAGAAAACCTTTAATGGTTTTGCTGAACATCAGCTGGTGGAAAAATTCACTTCCAAATTATTATCACCATATTAATTATTTTGAGCTGCAGTTTAGCAAATTTATGGATATAGTTTATGGTGCTGTACAAATACTTAATAGTTTACAACGCTAGAAATATTTTAAATAGCATATGCTTGTTATATCTATCCATTGTTTGTTAACTGGAAACTGTACGAGTTGATTCTCTTCGATGTTTCTCAATGTTTTTCTTGGGAATGTATCGGTGAAACAAAGTGAAATGAAATTTCTTGGAGTAATCATGTATATGAGATGTGAGGTAGATCTCTATTCAGGTTAGTCTTCATAGCAAAGCCTCTGGCTGTTTAAGCACACTAGGGCTCCAAAATTGATTGGCTTGTGACCTAGCTCTTTTCATCCTTATTTTGATATATGTTCTGATTGTATTGAAAATGAAGGTATTCTATGGCAATACTACAAGTTGTATTTTTGCACATCTGACTTTCTGAACAGCATTCATGTCATACCAATCAAAGTAATCTTCTGTGTCAACCGACCAATCTAAAAGTGCATTAGGATCTAACTTCTCATCAAATTTAGGAGCATCAATCTTAACCTTTCTTTTGGTGTCGCCTAAATCATTGTAGATTTGCCTATTATCAAAAGCTAATTCATGATGTCTAGAAAGGTGACGCTCAAATTTCCGCTCATCTCCTTGAACTTCCTTGAATTGAGGTTGTCATGGTAGAGACCCGTAAGGGGTTCTCTTAGCATTCCCGTTATCAAGACAAATGGAAAGACAATGGATTTTGTTAGAATCTACTGGTAAAATCCTAAGACGGTTATGGATTGATAAATTCTCTTTCCTAATAGTTTCATCCTCTCTATTTTGAGATTGATCTCTTAATATCCCTTCAAAGCCTTCAGCACTCTATCAATTTATTTGTTTCCCTAATAAATTAATGACACTCATAATTTCTTCAAAACGTTGGTCCACATACTTATGATGAGCCATAAATTTTCTCTTTGAGTTTGTCCATTCTATCTTGAAAATTTTGAAGGTTTTGTTCTATTGTTCATTTTATCTGAAGAAGTTGTTCAACAAAAAGGTTTTGGTTTTAGTATAAGTCATGATTGGTCATGCAAAATGAAGGCAATTGCACCAACACTACTAAGATTAGATATAATTAACAAAATAATGTGTTTGCTATTGATCACCATAATCAATATCTTTTTTTTAAAATATAGATAATGCAATACTATGAAGATGATTAACAAGGATGGAAGACAATAATGTGAAATGGGGAGATAAGGTAAGAATAAAGAGAGGTGAGGGTTCAGCATTGTAATACCCTGAAAAATAAAATATAAATGTGTATTTTCATATTAGGTTGCTATTCCAATAT
This sequence comes from Biancaea sappan, assembly GCA_037074585.1. Taxonomy (NCBI): domain Eukaryota; kingdom Viridiplantae; phylum Streptophyta; class Magnoliopsida; order Fabales; family Fabaceae; genus Biancaea; species Biancaea sappan. The sequence continues at coordinate 13,064,732 of CM073490.1, read as the reverse complement.
AAATACTATTCACGTATATGGTATTATTTACATATACTATCGAAATATCGAGTATTAGATGTAGTTAGTCATAAGAGAAAACTAAAAAAAAAAAAATTTGTAGGCGAAAATGAAATTTTATATAAGAAAATACCTTCAAGGACTAAAATGAAAGAATTAAATTGAAAAGAAACTTAAAGTTTTAAGCAGCAATGATAGTTTTTTCTTTATGTTTCAATAGTAAAGCCGCCTTCGACTTTCGGCACAATAAACTAAATGATTAAAGTATGTAGTAAATTGAATTATTTTAATAAAAATATCATTTTCATAAATAGTAAATTAAATATTTTATTAGCGTATAATGTCAAATAATACCATTGGCTTTTCTTATAAATAGGTCTTTTCATTTTATTTCTAAACTCACAACTTAAACTTCTCTTCTTCTCTCTCCTTAACCTTCTCTTGTTTCGGCGTTAGGTCTCTGAGATTTTAGACCTTTCATTTTCAGTTTAGATTCGAGGTGAGGATATTAGCTCCTTTTGTATCTTTCAAATTTTAGAAGTTATATTATTAAGTATGCTATGTGATTGCCACTTTGGCTCATCCTCTACATTAGAAAAGAACTATCCTTAGTTGCCTATATGTATTTTGATTCTCTGATTACCAAAATAGAATGTAAACTGTGAAGAATAAATGTCTAGAAAAGTTCTGGCTAAGGAAAGACCTGGTATTTAAGTGTATCCATGCGACTCTCCACTCTTTGCTAAAAACTTATCTGGTGTACTCTTTTACAGATTGTATTTATTATTTGTGATATGAATAGTAACCGTATGTATAAATAATAATTGTAGGTATGAATAATAACAATACGTATGAATAGTAAACATATATATAAATAATAATAGTACATATAAACAGTATTTGTATGAAAACAACCCTAACTTATTTTCTCTAATCTTTCATGAAAATCGTTGTAGTAGAACACTAAAATTCACATGTGTACTCTTGTTTGTAACGACTTAGAGAAGTAATACTCGAGCGAAATCCAAATAAATGAAACGACCTCGTTTTAATAGGGTTTTAACATTATTGGTGATAAAAAGTATGTCATATAACACTTCTAAGACTCATAGAGGTAGACTGGATGTGGAGTGGCAAATCTAGGGAAGTAATCCAAATTAATCTAGAAGTATGAATAAAATAAACAAGTATTTTATGGTGATATAAAGTTTGAATCTTTCTAAAGACAACTTAATTGTTATCTTGGTTTGTGGTTTATAAACATGTAATATAGTTATATGCGACACCTATCATATGAATGAATATTAAATTGTACTTCTGATTATGATATGAAATATTGTACTATTGATTGTGGTTAGGCGGAATAGTACCCCCTCTTCTGGCAAGGCGAAAAACTCAGTTTAAAAGGTGTCTTGACCAACGAGTATGGAGACAACGATTCCCTTGATAGGAATATTACCTAAGTTGGTAATAGATCCGTGAGGCACCCTAGCTGAGAAGATGGGGTTGTGCGTCATAGCGGAAATAAACAAATTTAGTAAGTCAATCTATGTGCGCTCTCTAGGATATATTGTTATTGATGAGTACAAATGTAATACCCATGAATATATATATATATATATATATATATATATATATATATAAATGCGTGTTTGCGAACTACGATTACTATTTACGTATATGGTACTGTTCATTTATATTATTAAAATGTCAAGTACTAGATGTGGTTTGGTCATAAGAAAAAAGTAGAAAGAAATTCGTAGGAGAAAATAGCGTTTTATATGTAAAAATACCCTTAGGGATTGAAATGAAAGGATTGATTTGAAAAGAAACTTAAAGGTTTAAAGTGAAAGAATATTTTTTCCTTTAAGTTTTTAATAGTAATCAGCCATTTGCACAGTAAGTTAAATTATTAAAGTGCACAGTAAATTAAATTATTAGAAGTGTCATTTTTATGAATAGTAAATTGAATATTTTATTAGCGCATAATGTCAAATAGTACCTTTGATTTTTCCTATAAATAGGCCCTTCCATTTCACTTCTAAACTCACACCTTCAACTTCTCTTCTTCTGTCCTTAAGTTTTTCTTGCTTCGACGCTAAGCCTCTGAGATTTTGGGCCTTTCCTTTTCAGCTTAGGTAAAGATAGTATGCCCTTTCTATGTCTTTCAAATTTTAGAAGTTATTTTCTTAAGTATACTCTGTGGTTGTGGCTTTGATTGATCTTCCACATCAGAAAAAATGTTCTTAGCTGCCCATATATTATTTTGATTCTCTGATTACCAAAATAGAATGTAAAATGTGAAGAATACATGTTTAGGAAAAGTTCTGGCTAAGGAAAGACCTGGTTTTTAAGTGTATTCATTGCGGCCCTCCACTCTTTACTGGGAACTTACCTGGTGTACTTTTTACAGATTGTATTCTCTATTTCTGGTATAAATAGTACATGTATGTATGAATAGTAACCACATATATGAATAGTGACCATATATATAAATAGTAACCATATGTATAAATAGTATCCATACATATGAATAGTACTATATGTATGAATAGTGATCGTACATATGAATAGTATTGTGTGTATGAACAGTGTCTGTATGAAAACAGTCCTAACTTGTTTTCTCTAATCTTTCATGAAAATCTCCATAGCAGAACACTGAAATTCACCTGTGTACTCTTGTCCGTAACGATTAGAAAAGTGATACTAGTACAAAATCTAGGTGAGTGAAACGACCCCGTTTTAATAGGGTTTTAGCATTACTGGTGATAAAAAGTATATCGTAGGACACTCCTAAGATTCATAGGGGTAAACTGGATTCAAAGTGACAAATCTAGGGAAATAATTAATCCACAAGTATGGATAAGACGAAACAAGTATTTTATAATGATGTGAAGTTTGAATCTTTTCAAAAACAGTTTAATTGTTATATTGATTTGTGGTTTATAAATCTATAATATAGTTATATATTATACTTGTTATATAAATGAATATTACATTGTACTTCTGATTATGATATGAAATACTGTACTATTGATTATGATTGAGTGAGACAGTACCCCCTTTCACTGCAAGGTAGAAAACCCTGTATAAAGGGTGTCTTAACCAATGAGTGTGGAGACAATGATTCCCTCAGTAGGGATATAGCTCGGGTCGGAAACAGATCCGTGAGACCCCTTAGCTGAGAAGATAAGGTTGTACGTCATGATGGAAATAAACAAATTTGGTGAGCCGACCCATGTGCACTCTCCGAGATATATTGCCATTGATGAGTACTAGTAACGTTGGTTGAATTGAATGAATTTATATCTTTTAATGTGTAATTTCTAACTATGTTTATTGGTTGAGTTTGAGCCTTCGGGTATACTTACATGACTGGTGATGTATTTGAATTTTGTTAACGCGAGACCAATTCGCTTACTGGGTTTAAAAGCTCACACTCTCTATAAAATCTTTTTGTTCAAATCAGGTTGCCAGCGAAGAATATCTGCTAGAGGAGTAGATCACTTTGGATCTTCCCGCTGTCAGGTAGGCCCCTCTTTTGTTATAGATTATGTTGCTCTGTAACCGTATAGGACATCTAGGTCAGGAGTTTAGTATTTGGCTTCTATTTCAGTATGATAATGTATTTTATATTAAGAATCTATTATTATATGCAAATCATCTCTATGATTTTCAAATAAGAAAATTTAATATATTTTTTTCATATCTGTTAAGGAATGGTTATTTTAATAACATAGAGATAATAACTAAATAATTTAACTCGTGAGTAGAATTTATCGAAAGGCTTACAGTGATGGGATATTCATCATTGTGCCGGTCATGTGCCCACAAAACGGGTCGTAACAACGAATTTCGTTGCATGAATTAAATGACTTTATATCTTCTAGTATATAATTTATATCCATGTTTATTGGTTAAGTTTGAGTCTTTGGGTGTACTTGCATGACTGGTGATGTATTTAAATTTTATTAGTGCAAGTCCGATTCGCTCACTAGGTTTTAAAGTTCAAACTCTTTGTAAACTCTTTTTATTCAGATCAGGTTGCTGGCGAAGAATATCTACCAAAAGAGTATATCACTTCGTACCTTTCCGCTGTCGGGTAGGCCCTTCTTTTGTTATAGACTATGTTGCTCTGTAATCGTCTAGGACATTTAGGTCAGCGATTTGACATATTTGGCTTGTATTTTAATTTAATAATGTATTTAATAATAAGTATCTATTATTATTTACAAGTTATCTCTGTGTATTACAAATAAAAAAAATTGATATATTTTATTCGTATTTATTTGATAAGAAAATTGTTATTTTTAACAAGGAGATAAAATAATTAATAATTTAACTCGAGGGTAGAAATTATGAAAAGGCTTACAGTGATGGGAGATTCATTATTATGCTAGTCATGTGCCTAGGTAACGGGTCATGACAAGCACACTTGCAAAATTATCACTAATATAGTTTAGTTAGCAACAAGTTTTCATAGAGTTTTAAATATCTTACCACATCAACTATGAGCCAAAATAAGTATAAATATTATCCCAATTATTCCTTGATGTTAGTGGTTGCAGTCAAAGTTGGGAAGAGGCGAAATTCAACTCGAAAATGGCAGAAAGCTCGAATTTTGAAGTCTACTGCATGTTGGCGTGTGAGGCCCACACACAGGGGAGCTTGTCAACACATGCAGTTGTCTCCAATAATCAGTCCTCAGCTGCTCGAAAGACATAGAAGGTGATGGATGTGTGGTTTCTTGGTTTGGTGACTGGAAGTGAGTGTATGTTTGGTTGAGCATTAGAGATCTTAAAACATGGTTTGGGAGGAGGCAACATGGTTTTGCACAAAGTTTCATTTGTTTGGTTTTACGTTGGAGAAAAAATAGCATCCTAGTTTGGCACCCAAACCCAATTTCATTGAACACAAGAAATACTTGCATTTACGTTCACGCTGGAGCTAAAAATTTGATTTCCCAACTCTCTTTCCTTTACCCCTAAGCTCTCAAGTCTTAACTCTTTCGAGTACCAACACATCATCCCTTTCGATTTTTGTTTCCATGGCATTAACACACTCTCACACTTCACTCCGAATTGTTTTATTTTGGCCCTCTTCCTCATCTTCCACACCATCAATGATTGCTCACCTCCTTACAACACTTGAGAAGACAACAGAAAAAGAGGAATAGAAGAAAAAAAAATAGAGGAAGCAACACCTCTGTTTTTTAGGTTAAAACTGTAGGAAGGAGGAGCTCTTGATTAGCACCCACACAAACTCACTTGTATTCCCATTTTCTACATAACCAAGATACACATAGAGGGAAAGGAGAGAGAGGTCTAAGAGTGAGAGAGAGACGAACATAAGCAAAGAGAGTGTGAGTGAGACAGAGAGACAAAACAGAGGGAGAGATGAAAAGAGAAAGAGTGGGCGAAAGAGAGATAGAGAGAGTGTGACAAAGAGATGAAAGAGAGATAGAGATGAAAAGAGAAAGAGAGAGTGTAAGAGAAAATATAGGGAGAGAAAGAAAAAGAGAGAGGAAGAAAAGAAAAATAAAATGAATCTTCGCTTTTAAAACCAAACACTATGCTTCAAGATTTTAGGATGTTGATTTTATTTATTTTTATTTTTTAAAAAATCATAAAAATTTAGGTCGTTAATTTTCACAATAAATAGTTTAAATGAGCCAAGCAAGGTGTTTAACTTTAAAAATCAAGCAGAGAATCCATTCTTGAAGAAAAGAGAAGAAAGGGAAGGAAGACGATGATGTCTGTTATTGTGGGATTGTGGGCTTCAGTTAGTAATTGTGTTTATTAGTGAGTTTAATTGTGATTAGTGGATAATTAATAAATTAATTCATTATTTAGTAATTAATTAATGATTAATTAATTATTTAATAATTAATTAATGATTAATTAACTAATACTAATAAATTATTGATTAAATATTAAGTAATTAATTAATGATTTATTAATTAATACTAATAAATTATTGATTAAATAATAATTACTAATAATTAATGATTAAGTAATTACTAATAAATTATTAATTAAGTAATAATTACTAATCATTAATGATTAAGTCATTACTAATAAATTATTAATTAAGTGATTACTAATAAATTATTAATTAAGTGATTACTAATAAATTATTAATTAAGCAATTACTAATAAATTTAATGAATAATTAGTATTTGGAAAACCTGACTTCTTTGGCAGATTCTATATATGTCCTGCCAAAGCTTTGTCACTCTACGGCTCGGGCCCTATCCCGTTCTTGGGCACTATTGTGTCGTAGCTCCACCTGATGTGAATAAGGTCTTAGTATGTATTGGCATTATGGGCGAGTCGCAATAAGTCACTAGTCGAAGGTTTAGACCAATTGCAATTCATCAGCATCTTGCCCGCTTCCAATTGATGACTGGATAATTAGTAATTTTGAGTGACAATAAATGTTGATATAATTCATGTCTTTTCTAGTATTACACATTCAAAATCATGTTTGTAAATCAATATCTAAACATAAAATTACATTCATTATATATCCAAACCTAGGTTTACTCAACTGTGTTCTAAATATAAATTACGTTCATTGAAACTAGATTTACTCAAACTACATTCTGCAAACTATGGATTATCTAAACTACATTTGCCTAATAGTTTTCTAAAGAGTGTATAGCCTTAAACCGTGGCAAAAATAGGGTTTGGTGGGTTTTCTAGTGAGTCTTGGATGTTTCTAATAGTGGGTTGGGTAGCACAAAGCGATGGTGGAATGAAAAGGTCTTGCTTTGATACCAAACTAGTGTAGAATAGAGAGTGGGAAAACTAGAAATGGGAGAACAACATAGAAAAGAGAGAGGAGATAGAAACCTATGTTTTAATTCATTCCAAGTCTGATTACAATATATGAGAGACTCTTTTATATAGGAAATCTAATTACAAAGACTTTAATGCATGAATTAAGTTCTCGGAAATTTTTGTGTGGGCACAAATCTAACACCTCAGTCTTAGACACAACCAATCAATTATTTACATTTAATAAAATAAAAACAAAAAAAATACCTATAAAATAAGAAAAAAAGACTCTTGAGAAAAAAACAATATCTATGGTATCTCATGGCTTTGGGGATATTGAAGATTTTTATGGAATCATCTCACTTAAGTCATGTGTGACTAATTGCATCTGTATTTGCTAAATGTTGCTCAATTGAATGTTCTACTTTAATGATGAAAAATATTGTGAGGACCTTTTCCAGAGAAAGTAACGTGTTCCTGATTGTCTATGAAATGTTGTACAAAGTAGAACGTATATTTTCCATATGGCTGAACCCTAGCTCTGATAGTGTTTTCTTGAGCTGAAACGCTGAGTTTCATTTCATCCATGTTGATAAGAAAAAACTTCAAACAAAAAGAAAGGAGAGGAGGGGGACAGAGAGAAGAGAGTGTAGATGAGAAAGGACAGAGGACAAAGAAGAGATGAGGGAGAGAGAAAAGGATAAGAAGAAAAAAAGAATCTCAAGAGTTTTTTTTTTTCTTTATTTTACAGGTATTTTTTTTTTTATTTTATTAGATATAAATATTTGATTTGTTGTACCTAAGATTGAGGTGTTAGGTTTATGCCTATACAAGAATTTCTCTTAAGTCCTACATGTATAAACTAGTTTCAAAGAAAACGAATGCATGAATAATTCCAAAGCTTATAAATACAACATCAATTTTCAAAATATTATGTGTTTTCCTAAAACACTAATTCGTAGAAATTTTATTAGCCTAGGTCTTCAATGGTTTTCCTCATATTCATTCTCAAACTAGTTTTGAGAAATCCCCTAGAACCAATAGAAAAACTGCTCAATAATGAAATCTGTTTGCCATTGACCTTTACTTAAGATTTTAGGATTTTTGAGGCGAAGTAATCACTGATACAACGTTGGTGCTGATCAAAGCACATACGATACAGGATGTAATATAAACATCATGTATGACAAAATACAGGGAATTTATGTGTAATTCGAAGTATTTTGTCGTAGTACATACAATAGTTATGTATCAAATACAATATGATTATTCGTTTTTTTTTTCAAAGTTTTGGTGCTTTATAACTGAATATAAGTTGATAAAGCAAGTCTTATGAAATAGAATTTGCCAAAATCAGAGTGGATTTAACTTCAGAGTGTTGTTACTCAGGGGTACTGAGTATTAAGGGTAAAGCTGGAAGTCTGGAGGCTGAATAGTGGATATTAGAGATGGCTTAGGGCTAATTACACAATTAGAAATCATTAAAACTATTATTTCTCAAGTTGTTCTCACTGCAACACTACTCTTGTAGATAAATTTCAGCTAAATTTTAAAGGAAAAAGTTTAGGTGTAATTATTTATATATTTGCTATCAAGTTCTTTAATTAGAACATAATGTTGTGAAAAATGAAATATTTCAAAAAGAATATTTTAAATTGTTGTGAAAATAATTTTAGAAAAATTATTTAATTATTTTCATACTTATCTGACATGGTGGGAATTATGTTTGTTATACATAATTATCCGCTTATTTTAAATTTAATTATAATCTTGTTTTTATAACTAACCATCACCCACTATCCCATGATCAATTTGTTATAATTATCCTTTTATATTTAATTATAAATTAATTGTCTCTTTTTGAGATTTTTATCCCTCATATCTTGCTTCTAGTTTTGAGATTTCTAACCTAACATTTGTGATATTGGGTTACACAACTTTTCTTTCTCTACTGTTCTGTGACCTGGGTTTTATCCCAAAAGGGTCAATTTTATCCTGGGAGGAAAGCCACGAATCTTTTCTTGAGGACAGTGTCAACCAGAGCACGACTCAGGCTATGTTTGTCTTAATAATTTCCTTAATTTTTCCAACAATCTTAAGGAAAGATGCGTGTCATCGTTACGAGGACAATTTCACTGAAGGAAAAATTGAGTGCGACTCATCAGTTGAGAAAGAATCTCGAAGTCGGTCGAAGCCTCTTATGGTGGCCGGGGACAGGGTCGACCAAAAAGCCCAACGTCTATGACGTCGTGGAGTTCTGGTCAAACTTTGAGTGCGCCGAATGGCTCACGAAGCAGGACGAGTACATCAAGACGTAGTGTCACCGGTGGTTTTTGCTCAAGCAGGGTAAGCTCTTCTGGTTCAAGGATTTCGCTGTCACCAACGCCTCCAAGCCACATGGCGCCATCCCTGTGGCTTCTTGCCTCACAGTCAAAGGCGCAAAAGACATGCTCAATAGGCAGTACGCTTTCGAGCTCTCTACGCGCTCTGGTACCATGTACTTCATCATCGATTCCGAGAAGGAGAAGGAGGACTGGATCAATTCCATCGGTCGCTCCATCGTGTTGCACTCGAGGTCCGTCACTAATTTTGAGATCTGGTTGACAAAGGTTGAGAAAGATCGTTGATTTTAAATCGCATCTGATGCTGAATTGCAAGACAGTCATGTGATTGACTCATTTCTTGATTTTGGTCAGTATGCTCTTTCTCTCTCTAAATAGATGCACATAGTTCAATGTGATTTCTTTTATCTGGGTTTTCATGCATTTAGTCATCTGACTGGATGTACGATATGATTTTTTTTTATTCTGAATTCTTAGAATACAGTTCCTAAAATCATGAGTTGTTACTTTCGTGATCGGATATTTCTGGATCTATGAAGTTCTAAAGAAAATCTTACGGTCTATATGTTGTCTTGCATGCTTATTTTCTCATTAACTGAGATTGTGGAATATTATACTTATATTTCACAATATATATATATATATATATACAAAATAACAGTTGTATCTTTGATGATGATTTTTTAAAGTGGCTTTTATGTTAAATGGTGTTTTTTGACATGATAATATTTTTATTTGAACGTTATTTATTATGAGGAAAATGATACATAATATTGTGAGAGAATCACATATATATGAAATATGTTATCTTGTGTGTTAGCCTTTTCCTCATTATTGAGACTGTTAAAGTGTATATATATATATATATATATATAGATATATATATATATATATATATATATATATATATATATATATATATATTTGTGAAATATTTGAGAAAATATATACATACACAAATAAAAATTATGAGCCTTGAGTAATTTCACATATATGAAAATTGTGATTTTATATGTGATTTTTTTTAAAAGGCCTTATAAGAATATTATATTTTAGGTGAAAGGAAAATTTGTGAAATTCTTGAAAATGGCACTATGACCATCAATGTGGGGGTTATAAATTTTACAAATTCAAAATATTTTCACCTAAATTATTATTGTTGTTAAACAATATTATAAATTACATTTGTCATTTTGGAACCAAATTTTTGTGGGTTTGTGACCAAACTTGTGAACATTGGCATATAAGAGGGTCAATTTGGAAATTAAAAAAAAAATCTTATTGAGATGATGATATATCGCTAATTTTCAAATTGAGGAAATAATTTCATTGAGATGATGATATGCCATATGTAAAAATTAGAGTTAGCATTTTCAAATGCTAATTTTTTATGACTTTTTTATTGTACAAAGAGGCACAATAAATTTTAATATGTTAGGTCAATTTGTAAATTGACAATGCCATCTCATTGAGATGATGATATGTCATGAGTAAGAATTGGAGTAAGCATTTATGAATGCTAGTTTTGTAATACCCATGAAAAATAAAATATAAATGCGTGTTTTCAAACTACTGTTACTATTTACGTATATGGTACTGTTCATTTATACAATCAAAATGTCAAATACTAGATGTGGTTTGGTTATAAGAGAAAACTAGAAAGAAGTTTGTAGGAGAAAATGACGTTTTATGTGTAAAAATACCCTCAGGGACTAAATTGAAAGGACTGAATTGAAAAGAAACTTAAAAGTTTCAGGTGAAAGGATAGTTTTCCCTTTAAATTTTCAATAGTAAATAAACGAAAAATTTTCCATCGTAAGGTACACAGTAACTGTATTATTAGAAATGTCGTTTTCATAAATAGTAAATTGAATATTTTATTAGCGCATAGTGTCAAATAGTACCATTGACTTTTGCTATAAATAGGCCCTTTCATTTCACTTCTAAACTCACCTTCAACTTCTTTTCTTCTCTCCTTAAGTTTCTCTTGCTTCGACGCTAGGCTTATGAGATTTTGAGCCTTTCCGTTTTTGCTTAGGTAAGAATACTATGCCCTTTCTATGTCTTTCAAATTTTAGAAGTTATTTTCTTAAGTATGCTCTGTGGTTGCGGCTTTGGCCGATCTTCCACATCAGAAAAACTGTCGTTAGCTGTTATTTTGATTCTCTGATTACCGAAATAGAATATAAACTGTGGAGAATACATGTCTAGGAAAGTTTTGGCTAAGGAAAGACCTGATTTTTAAGTGTGTCCAGTGTGACCCTCCACTCTTTCCTGGGAACTTACCCGGTGTACTCTTTTACAGATTGTATTATGTATTTCTGGTATGAATAGTACCCGTACGTATGAATAGTGCCTGTATGAATAGTACCCGTATGTATGAATAGTGACCATATGAATAGTAACCATACGTATGAACAGTATCTGTACGAAAACAATCTTAACGTATTTTCTCTAATGTTTCATGAAAATCTTCGTAGCAGAACACTGAAATTCACCTGTGTACTCTTGTCTGTAACGACTTAAAGAAGTGATACTCGTACGGAATCCAGGTGAGTGAAACGACCCCGTTTTAATAGAATTTTAGCATTACTGGTGATAAAAAGTATGTCGTAGGACACTCCCAAGATTCATAGGGGGAAATTGGATTCAGAATGACAAATATAATGAGATAATTAATCCAGAAGTATGGATAAGACGAAGCAAGTATCTCATGATGATATGAAATTTGAATCATATAGTTATATACTATACCTGTTATATGGATGAGTATTATATTGTGCTTCTGATTATGATATGAACTGTTGTACTATTGATTGTGATTGAGCGGTACAGTACCCCCTCTCACGGCAAGGCAGAAAACCCGGTTTAAAGGGTGTCTTGACCAATGAGTGTGGAGACAACGATTCCCTCAGTAGGGATATAGCCCGGATTGGTGATAAATCCGTGAGGCGCCCTAGCTAAGAGGATGAGGTTGTGCGTCATGGCGGAAAAATACAAAATTGGTGAGCCGGCCTGTGTGCGCTCTCCGGGATATATTGCCATTGACGAGTACTAGTATCGTTTGTTGAATTGGATGAAGTTTTATCTTCTTGTATGTAATTTCTAACTATGTTTATTGGTTGAGCTTGAGCCTTCGGATATGCTTGCATAACTAGTGATGTATTTGAATTTTATTAACACGAGGCCGATTTGCTCACTAAGTTTAAAAGCTCACACTCTCTGTACAAACTTTTTGTTCAGATCAGGTTGCCGCCGAAGAACATCCGCTAGAGGAGTAGATCACGTTGGACCTTCCCGCTGTCGGGTAGGCCCTTCTTTGTTATACAGTATGTTGCTCTGTAACCGTCTAGGACATCTAGGTCAGGGGTTTGGTATTTGGCTTGTATTTCAGTATGATAATGTATTTTGTACTGAGGATCTATTTTTTTTTTTAAGAAAATCTGATGTATTTTCTTTGTATTTATTAAGGAATGGTATTTTGAGAATATAGAGATAATGACTAATAATTTTACTTGTACGAAGAATTTATCGAAAGGCTTACAGTGATGAGATATTCATCATTGTGCCGGTCATGTGCCTAGAAAATGGGTCGTGACAAGTTTCTTACAACATTTTTATTGTGCAAAGAGGTACAATAGTGATGAGTTATTGGTCACAAAAATTTTAAAATTGAGAAGTTCCAAAATGATTATGTGTAATTATTTTCTTATATAATATTATTATACGGTGGATGAATATATTTGTGCATATATATTGTGTGTTTGGATACCCACCTATAATAATTTTGAGACTTTATATTAGTTAATTATGTACTAAATTAAGTACATACAAGATGTGATATTATACTCCTTCAAATTCTAAAAATATTTAAAAGTGTGGGGGTATTTTTCAAGCTTATAGTTTGCTCTATGAAAAGATTTTTTGAGTGTTTCTTTTATACCAACAAGTGTGAGATTTGTAAGTATGTTGTTATTAGACTATACAAATTTTTGTAAAACTGTTTTGGTCAATAGTTAATGTTATTGTGGTTTAATAGAAATTCTATGAGTTTAATATATTTGAATATTCAGAATATCTTATAAATTTCTATTGAAATAACTATTGATAATGTGAAAAGACTTTCTTAAACCTTATGTGTGAATATTCAACCTTTTAAATGTTGAAAATTGTGTTTGTGAAATTTTTGAAATTTTACAATAAAATTTTATGGTCATATTATTATGAGCTTTTTAAAATATAAGTTTTATGGCAATATTACTGTGAGCTTTCTAAAGCTATATGAAATATAAATTTTTACTTTGTAAACTTGTTTTTAATTCTACATTTCAAGTTTTGGTGAATAGTCAAAGGAATTAAAATCAAAATGGGTTAGTAGAGTTTTTTTATTTATTTTATTCTTACTATTGTAGGCTTTATAAAGTGATGTGAACAATTGTACTTTGTGAAAAGTACTTTAAATTGTGAAAAGGTGCCAATATCTAGTTTAGATATTTGATGACCTGTTTAAGAAAGACATGGGTGAAGTAAGTGTGACTTAAAGGTTGAAATCATAAGAAATAAAGGTGATAGCCTTTTGTTATCAAAAGAACATCATGTTCAAAAGAGTTCAAAAGTTTGATCAATTTTATGACAAATTATGTGAATATGTCTTATAATTTTAACACTCAATTACGAAAAACAGAATTGAGTCTACTTTTGATGAGCTTCACCTAACCTGACATATTATTTGTTGTATGTCAGATGAATGTCTAGATACACAATCCTACTGAAAAGATGAGAGGTATCATGAATCATGATATCATATAAAGTGGATTTTCCGTTGTATTAGAAGAATACAATGATGATAACTGAATCTCTGAATTCAGATGGGAAAAAAATTCACTAATTGTTAAACCTCACCTTTGGTGGTGAGACGATATTTTTAAGAGAACAACTGTACAAATTTATAGACTTACTCTAAAATTAGAGTTGGTTAAAAATAAGACTAAGTGGTTGACAAACTTCTTAGCAAATTTATCCATTGGGTATGAGCCCAATGATGTTTGTAATGAGATTGCTAAGTGGCAATAATCATTGTAAAGAGTGAAACTTTCAATGGTAAGAGCAGACAATTGTGTTTGTGACATAAAGTTATTTAGTAGCTACTAAGAGATGAAATAAGAGATACTGATCAGTTATGTGAGGCCAAAAGTGAATTTGGCTAATTCTTTGACTAGACATGCATGTAAGAAGGAAATAAGTCCTTCACACACCGAGGGGAAATGGACTTAAGCCGATTGAAATTAATAATGATGGTAACCCAACCTTTGTGATTGGAGACCCCATGAAAAAGGTTCATATGGGTAATAACAAGTCATCTATTAATTCTGTTAGTACTAATATTTTAGTCCTTTTCCTATGGTGTAAGTATGGAAGTACTGGAATGCATTGATTAAGAGGTTGAGCGAAGCTGTTAATAATTTTCATAGCCCTTAAAGGTGGTGTATTCATTGCAGATACACTTGATGAAATAACCTAAATGAATGTGAAGTGGGGCCGCTCCTATGAGATCTTGGCGAAATCTCTTGAGCATTCATGAACACCAGGCACGCGCACGGCCGAAAACGCGCACAACGGCGTTAACAGCAGAAATTGTGGGGGTGTGATGTGATTGGTAAGATCTCTAGCTTACAATAAGAGTTTGTTGGTTCATAGAAGCAATATGCTTCACCACTGACTCTGTGAGCTATATCTTATTTATCTAGACCTGGTTCATAGTCTAAAAGACACCAGACTCGAAGCATCTATACCCATATGTGTAACTCATAACATTATTTTATTGAAAATATCTTTTTGAAATATGTGGGGGATTGTTGTGAAAAATGGAATATTTCAAAAAGAATATTTTAAATTGTTGTGAAAATAATTTTAGAAAAATTATTTAATTATTTTCATACTTATCTGACATGGTGGGAATTATGTTTGTTATACATAATTATCCGCTTATTTTAAATTTAATTATAATTTTGTTTTTATAATTAACCATCACCCACTATCCCATGATCAATTTGTTATAATTATCCTTTTATATTTAATTATAAATTAATTGTCTCTTTTTGAGACTTTTATCCCCCATATCTTGCTTCTAGTTTTGAGATTTATAACCTAACCTTTGTGATATTGGGTTACACAACTTTTTTTTTCTCTGTTGTTTTGTGACCTGAGTTTTATCCCAGAATGGCCTGTTTTATCCTGGGAGAAAAGCCACTAATCTTTCCTTAATGACAGTATCAACCAGAGCACAACTCAGGCTATGTTTGTCTTAATAATTTCCTCAATTTTTCTAACACATAATAAGTGTATAGTTCTCTAATCAAAACACAACAAATGTAATCTTTAAAAATTTAGTATTAAATGATTGGTTTTTCAATTTTATACATATTTTGTTTTTAGTGAAGAATCTAATTATGAAAATATAAAGAACTTTATATAAGTCTTCTCCAATCATAAATTAAAAATCATTGCATTTGATGTGAAAATTTGGTCTTCCTTATTGTAAAATTTTTAAATTTATTCTTGGTCAAACAAAATAAAGGAAAAAAATTAAAATAAATATAATTTTTTAAAGATTAAACTAAAATGTTTAACTTTTTAAAAGCAAATTGATATAATTGTAATATTTGAAGAAGTAGATTAGTTTGATTCTATATTTTGAACAAAGTACCTTAATTTAATTCTATGTATTAACAAATTTATTGAAATGCATGATAAGATTTAGGGTGGTGAGATGGGTAGGCAGTAGGCCAGTATATGCTTTGCGAAATTTGGGAATTTTGATCAAGTTATATTAGGGAAATTTTAGAATCATAATTAGAGAAAACTGGAAAGAAAGTAACTGGCCTATAGATACAGTCAATCATATAATTCATTTTATCAAAAAATAACAAATATTGATTAATTTTCTTCGAAATAGTTATTCCATTGAAAGTTTCCTTGATTCTGCTTTGTTTTATAAATTATATTTGCTTTTGTTATTACAGAATAGGAAAAATCATTAAAAGTGGCTTAAGCTGTGAAATTTTTAATAATTTATATAAAGAATTTTAAGGAATTTTTTATAAAGAAGGAATTCAATTTTGTTAGAGGAAAAATTGCTTTATTGGTATAACTAGAGGTTTTAAATTTAACATATTATATGTATATTTGATTTGTTAAGTGGTGTATAAATGTAAACTATTTTTAATTTATCCAATTACAGGCACCAATGTATATATATATATTGGATGTTCTGTGATTGCCATGCCTTTTAGGTAAGGTCCTAAATGGAATTATATTATAATTTTCCCCCTCGTTATGAATATTTATTATATCCAAGAATTATGACAATTAATTTCGCATTATATTCGAGATTTGTCGATTCTAATATTAAACAATTAGATATTTTTTATATATAATCAATTTCTTAAATTAATTTACACGTGGCCCAATTAAATCACTTCTGTGATTCAATAAAAAATATTAACCATTCACTTTAAGATTAAAAAATTGACAGAAATAATTATATCTGTGATTTGATATGCTTACAAGATCAAGCTACGCTCATAAAATATCTTTTTATTACTCAAAATACGCTGGACTTCAGTAATCTGTTACGCACCAAAGAAAATAACACATTAAATTCATATTAAAATTATACTGTGAATAATCCATGTCTTGGTAATGTTCACTATATTATAAAAAGTTAATATTATGTCAATTTATATTTTGATAAATAAGTGATTTTCACTTAAATATTTATAGTTTAACTCAGTCATAATTTTAAATTGTATCACAGAATCAAATGAAATATAAATAACAATATTATTTCTATAAAAAAAATTACTGAATACTCAATATATTCTTTTGGTGAAAACTGACCTCTCAATATTATATGAATATTGACAATAAATTTATTATAGATGAAATTAGTAGATCAAATGAATGAGTTAGGTTATTTTGTTTAATCAAATATATTATTTAGTCAAATAAAATTGTTCGATTGATATTGATAAATAAAAATTATATAAATTTTATTTAATCAAACAATCCTATTTAGTTAAACACAATGTTCTACGAAATGATAGACAATGTTAGAAAAGTAGAAGATAGCAACAATCAAGCAAAAAAGGTTGGGAAGGATTTTTCTGTTTGTTGGCAACATTCAAAAGTTGTTAAGATTAGATATCCATCCGTCTCCAAAGGAAATATTATTACGTCCAAATACAAGGGTTTACTAACACAGGCTCTTCTTCTTTGACCACAAAATCAAAACCACTATTCATTTTCTAAATTTTGTTTAATTTGGCCGTTACTTATACTTTCCATACCCAAACGTTTTCACTTTTCAAAGTCCCCGAGTCAATCCCCCGATTTTCTCACTAATTACAATCTGTTTATGGTCCAGATCATGTTCCTTTTCTGCTGCATTTACTATCCTTAAATGCTTCTTCATCTATATGTATATTATTTGTATATATATTGTCTGTGTTTCTGCGTTTCTGACACAAAACCAACTACGAATAGAACCTCATAGCAATTTCTGTGGCCATGAAGCCCCGGTGTCTACAACTCACGAACTCCTCCGTAATCATCTCTTCCTCTTCTTTTTACTTTATTTTCTTATCTATTTGTTTATGTTTCCATTCTTCTTTAGCATCATTTTTTTTTTATATATTTTATACACACTTTCCGTTTTTCTAGATTTTGCTTTTGTCCTTCAATCATTTTCTCAAGTTGCACTTATTCTATTTATCAGCACTGTTTACTTTCGTGATATGCGCTAATCGTATTTTATCATTTTATAATAGACGTGCACATTGATTTGTTTGATATTTGTTTAATTTTTATTTTCTTTTAATCTGAATTTTTCATTATGAAATAAAAAAATAGTTTAAATTACAAAATAAACTCTTAATTTCTCGTGAGAATTCAATTCCTTCGTTTTACCATTGTTTGATTCGTTATGACGATAATTGCTTTACTAGAAATTCCTGTTAGGAATGACAATTTTCCTTGAGAGGGCTTCCGTAAAATTTTCACTTATTCTACATGGGATGGGAATGGAAAGATTTTTCGTTTGTAAAATAGTGACTAGATAAATGAGATCATATTCTTCATCGATTGCGCAAATCCTATTATTTTATTTATTTTTTGAATGCCCTTTCTATATTAATGATGATATTTTATATAAAATAATTAATAGATGTTCATTTTAGGAATGTATTTGAATTTTATATTATTTGGTATTGATATAATTTTACAAATATGAAATTATCACATATCCCAAAGTGCACGAAAAATGAGGACATAAATGGTAAAATCAATTATTTAAAATTAGAAATGAGAATTAAAAAAAAGAACATATCGCAACTCTAATGAATTGCTTAAGTTTTTTTTTGTGAGTCTTATATTCTCATATCATCACTTTTAGTTTTAAACAATTTTTTCAACTTTTCACTCTAATGGTCTAAAAAACTTCACTAATAGGTCCTAAAGTTATGCAATAGATCCCACAACTGTCTACTTTTTGTTAGTTGATGATTTTTTTATTAGCTTTTTGTTATAAAAATTAGTTGTTTATAGAAAAACGATTTTTACATATAGCAGTTATGTTGGCGCACTCCAACGATCAAACTCACTATAAATATGTTCTTATTTTTAAGAACTTTAAAGAACTGTCGTTGTATATGCTCTTAAGAGAATATCTCTTTGTTCTAGGCTATGACCCACAAATTCAGATTAGGTGAAATTTACCGTTTGAGAATAAAAAATGAGAACGAGAATAAAAAAATAACCAAGTGCTTCTTTGCTCTTGTTCTTATCTCATCTCATAAGTAATGTGAGGAATCAATATAAACTTTTTGAAATCTTGATGATCTTTTTGTGTTTCTTATAGGTTATTGGGGTAATCTCAACAATTCTAATATTGGGAACACTAGGAGTAAAGGTAGCAGAATGCAGAGGAAGCATAAGATCAGAGACTATTGAGTACCCTGCCATTAATTGCAGAAAGCACAGTGCAGTGTTGACAGAGTTTGGAGGGGTTGGTGATGGCAAAACCTCCAACACCAAGGCCTTTCAATCTGCCATTGCTAATCTCTCCCACTATGCTTCTGATGGAGGAGCCCAACTCATTGTGCCACCAGGCAAATGGCTCACTGGCAGCTTTAACCTCACCAGCCATTTCACTCTTTTTCTCCATAAAGATGCTATAATCCTTGCATCTCAGGTTTATTCACTTCTTTTCTTTTGCTGCAAAGCTGTCAAATTAGGGAGTTTATCTAAACTTCGCAAGGGAAGTAACCTCAAAACATAAATTCATAATGGTCTAAAATGCTTAGGAAGGTGGGCTACACTGTTTTCTAGGTTAGATGCCTGAAAAAAAAAAAGTAAAAACAGTCCAAAATGCTACGGAACCCAACATGACTACTCAGTGTAAATTCGACAAGTTCAAATAATTTTGACGAAGTTTTGATTCTAGAAATAACACTATTATGTGATCTAAACTCATAAAATCCGATGCTTTTATGAGTTAACAAGTGATTTTGATGACAATGTTTTGGTGTCATTTGAAGCAATTTTATAAATGTATCGGGTCATCCAAATTTTGTCCTTGAGTATTAATATTATTGAATAAAACTCCATTTTAGTCTTCTTAATATTATTTGAGTATAAAATAATTCCAAAAGAAATTCGTCACTTTAATAAATGAAAATTTTGTTTGTTTCAACGAAAAAGATTAAGCGTTTTAATTTGGTTCTTAAAAGATTATATTTATTTTAGTTTGATCTATTTTATTGTTATATCTCAAATTTTTTGTTGTCAAGTATTATTTTGACAAATAAAAAGATAAATTAAGGTAAACACAATCTTTCAAGAACCAAATTGAGACATTTGACTTTTTAAGGACCAAAGTGAGGCAACTCTAATTTTCATAGATAAAATCAGCAATTTACTCTTACAAGTACACTAAGGATGCTGTTGCATGACTAAAATGTCAGGATGAATCAGAATGGCCTCAAATTCCTGTACTTCCATCTTATGGCAGAGGAAGGGATGCCCCTGATGGAAGGTTTGCCAGTCTCATTTTTGGAACTAACCTCACTGACGTTGTAATTACTGGTAAGTCATAACCATAAAGACCAATACATAAACTCCAATATTTGTTTGTTATCTTCATGTCACAGTGGCGGTAGACTTGTAATTGAATTTAACCTGTTGGAATTTATTTTTTTTGTTTAAATCATTAGGTAACAATGGGACAATTGATGGGCAAGGATCCTATTGGTGGGACAAGTTCCACAAGGAAGAATTAAAACTCACAAGGCCATACATGATTGAGATCATGTATTCAACTGATGTCCAGATTTCTAACCTCACTTTGATTAACTCCCCATCTTGGTTTGTCCATCCAATTTACAGCAGGTTCGACAAGTTTTCATCCAATAAGCTTTTAAAACCTCTGTGCGTTCATGATTAGTGCACTTCATGTCTGGTTAATCTGATCAAAATCCTTTATTTGCAGCAATTTAATAATTCAAGGGCTGACCATCCTTGCTCCAGTTGACTCTCCCAACACAGATGGAATAAACCCTGGTAATCTGCTGATCATTCTATCACATACTTGTTGCTGCATGTTTTTCATGAAATTTAGTAGGGAAAAAATGGGACAGACATCAGTTTTTGAGAAAACTAATAACATATAACGTTTGTTATTATCAAAGACAAACTGCAGTAGCTGAAAATGTTTATCCCCGTCTAATTATCAATTCTTTTCTTCTTTTCTCCCCAGATTCATGTACAAACACTAGAATTGAAGACTGCTTCATTGTCTCCGGCGATGATTGTGTGGCGGTAAAAAGTGGTTGGGATCAGTATGGAATCAAATTTGGTATGCCAACCAAACAGCTTATTATTAGAAGGCTTACATGTATATCCCCCGATAGCGCCATGGTGGCCTTAGGCAGCGAGATGTCTGGTGGAATCCAAGATGTTAGAGCTGAAGACCTCACAGCCATCAACACTCAATCAGCTGTTAGGATCAAAACAGCAATTGGGAGAGGGGCTTATGTGAAAGACATATTTGTGAGAGGGCTGACCTTGTCCACCATGAAATATGTGTTTTGGATGACAGGTAGTTATGGTTCACACCCAGATACAGGATTTGATCCCAAAGCACTTCCCATTATAACTGGGATAAACTACAGAGATATTACAGCTGAAAATGTGACATACTCAGCAAGACTTGATGGGATAGATGGTGATACTTTTACAGGAATCTGCATTTCTAATGTTAATATCAAACTGACTGAGAAGCCAAAAGAACTTCAATGGAATTGCACTGATGTTCAGGGAGTTACAAGCAGGGTGAGTCCTGAGCCCTGTGCTTTATTGCCACAGAAGAAAGAGAAATTTGACTGTCCTTTCCCAGATAACAAATTGCCTATTGAGAGTGTTCAATTGAAGACTTGTTCTGCTAGTACTTTCTACTTCTAAGAGTATGAATCTGTTTAAATCTTGGCTTTAGTGTTATTGTATCAAAGAACTTTTGTCAACCAGGAAGGAGTTTAGAGAAAATAAAATGTAATAGGAATTCAAGGCGCCAAAAGTAGTTATGATCTGTGCCTAAAACTAATGTTTACGATACATGTTTCCTGAGGCCTATTATATAATTTAGTTCCTACATGAAATTTGACTTATTTAAGGTAATAGTGTGTTGTTATTGTACACTATTATATCAATTTTATATCCTATGTTTGGAGGTCTTTATACCTTAAAAAGGCAGTCATTTTTCCATTTATTTATAAAGAAAGGTATTTTGCATAGAAATCCCACTGTTTCAGGGAGCAATCAAAGGGACGTGAGGTTTTTTTTTTTTTTTTACACGGAAGGATATTTCATAAGGACCCCAGTACAGGAACATTTCTTCACAAACGAAATGTCAAACAAATTAAAATTGTAATTAAAAATTAAATTGGATTAAAGACAAACAAGAAAAAGGTGCTAAAGGGTCTGATTTCACTTGACCTATAATTTGTTGAATAAAATTTTACTTAGTCATTTGTTACTTCTTAATTGCTAGTTTTTTTTTTTGGGTTAGAAGTAGACGTGAACATATCGCAGTGTCGTTCGTATTCTTTGATCAGACCACTAAGATTGGGACCAGGGCCCCTTCCTTCTCGCAGGCACTAAGGAGGCTTCTTGACCTGTCCACAAGGCCTTGGATGACTGTGGGGCCCACAGCCCAAGTGAGGAGATTGGCATGATAATGTGACTACTGGAAGGGCTGCTCCATTTGCGTTGATGGTTTATGAAGTTCATGATAACTCCTTTCTTTCTATCGATTCATGTAGCAATTTGTGGCAAATATTTGCTTCTCCCAACCTTTTGCTCTTGAGTTTTTTATTTGAATGCCATTTAGTTGTTTTAATGTTTTTCAGTTGTTTTTTATCCTTTTTTTTAGTTTCATTTTACTTATTCCCTAGATTCAAGTTAGAGAAATAATTAAAGAGTAAAAATGAAGTTTCTCTGCACTTTAAAACTCATACGAACTAAACTAAGGCAAAAGGACTAAATTGATAGGATGGCCCTTGAGAAGCCAAACACTTAAAAAAGTACCTTCTCGGGTGTGCTTGGCGCTAGTAACTTTGATGTCACATACTAATTAATATAAAAGCACAAAGGTGCAATTTTTAACTATCATTTATCGAAAGAACAAGATAAGAGGTGGCTACATCTCAAATGAGAGATGGAAAGTTCTTCTATATTAAGTTTCAAATTCATCTACTTGTTTTTACTTCAATTGTATAATGACACTTGTGAATTTCAATTTTTTTTTTGTGTATTTTGCTGTTAGTAGTGGCTAGAACTCTTAGGCCAGGTATGTAGCTTTTCCTTTTTCTATGTGAACAATTTTTTTGCTTAATCAAAGTCAATTTTTTTTGTTGAGTGTTCAGTTTTGTGCTTCATGCTCTTTATGGTTTGGGGAATCATAAATGTGATTCTTTGTTTATGTTTGAGTTTGGAAGAACCTAATATAAACATGCTCTAAGTTGAATACCCCAATTAATTGAACTTAGGGATAGAGTTTAATTGTTGAATGATTGCTTTTAAATTTCCTCCTTATGCCTTCATTCATTTCCTTGTTTGTTTAAGTTAAGGAATTAATTAAACAAATAAGTTAAAAGACAATTGAATTACCAAAGGAATTGAGACTTAATCAACCAAGAGAAAAACCATCAATTAAGAAGTAACAAATGATTAAATAAAGTTTTGTTCATTAAATTATAGGTCAAGTGAAATCAGGCCCTAGTACCTTTTCTTTGTTTATCTTTAATCCGATTTAATTTTTCATTGCAATTTTAATTTTCTTGCAATAGTTAGAATTCGTCTTTAACATTTTAATTTTTAGAGTTCCTTTCAATCTAAAGTGAGACATCCAAATAATAATTAATTTGATTCTTAAGAACTTGACAACTTCAATCTCTATGAGAATTGAAAACGATACTTTCTCACTTTTATACTATTTGTACAACTCGATGCATTTGCCTAAGTCTTCAACAGTTTATTTTGGTGAGCTCTGAATAGTTAAACAACTTCTCTTCTTATTTTTCTAAATTTTTTGGAGTTGGGTGATTGGGATTTGGAAATCACATGAAGGAAATGGCAAGGGAAGAGAGGAAGAGGGAAAAAAAAAAGCTTATTGATTATATGATGTGGCGAGTGATTGGATCTAATTTGATTATTGACATGAAATTAAATAATGAATAAAATGTTCAAGTCAACGTCACCGTATACTTAGATTAACAATTAACTTTTTTTTATCAACAATAGAGACCATTTTTTGAGAGTTTAGAAACTAAAGAAATCGAAATCAAAATTTTCAAAGTATAGGGACAAAATTAAAAAACGAGTAAAACTATGGGAGTTAAAAGTATTATTTAACCTTAAATTTTTATTTAAAACAAACATGCTTTTCAAAATCTATTATAACTTTATAAAAATATCAAAAGAAACATCGTAAAAAAGTTGAAATTTAATCAAACACAATTTTTTTTTAATTTTTACTATCAAAAAGCTAGCAAGCTTTTAAAGAAATATTCAAAATTTGTCCTATAATTTAAACAATTTTATTTGTTTAAAAATGCCTAACACATGTAAATATTTAAATATTGGCAAAATATTTTTTTTTGAGAGTAAACTACTGAATTAATCACTAAAATATTATAATTATTCTAATTTAGTAATCAAATCAAACATTTTAAAGCCCCTTAAAAATTATATTTATCTCAAATTAATCTTTTGAAAAATTAAAAAATAATTAAAATTTTTTAAAAAAAATAAAATTGAAATCATTGATTTTTTAAAAAGTAAATTGGAACACTTTTAATATTTGATAGACAGAATTTATTAATTTACTCTTATTTTTACGTTAGTAATACTGAAGGGAGGGATCTGGTATTATATTGTTTAATCAGGGAATATCTAGCACCAGTGGTCTAGTGGTAGAATAGTACCCTGCCACGGTACAGACCCGGGTTCGATTCCCGGCTGGTGCATCCCTTTGGGGGCTATGAGGAGGAATTGCGCCATCGTGATTGATGGGTCAATCACAACCGTCGGATTTCCAGACGAGAAGGTGTGCACCTGAGCTCCTTTTTTTTTTTTGCCTTATTCAATTAATCTAATTAAACCATCATAAAAAAATCTAATTTTGATTGAATCGAACATTTGACGTCAAAATTTTAATCTCTGTTTATGAATTTAAACATTTTAACTATATTATTGTCACCATTCTTATGTCATAAGATATGTATAATATTACTTCCATTTTTTAAATAAACACATGTCGTTATAACATAAATGTAATACATTATGATAATATGAAAGTCATATACAGTACTATTCAATGGCATACTAATAGGCCTTATCCTATCTAACGCATCAACATTTAATAAAACACCTCTTAAGCCAAGAGTTAATTATAATTTTAATGTATCAATTTTAAAATAGCACAAAACACTTCCATCCACACTGGAAATCTTTCATTTTCGTCCTTTTATCCTTGTTATCCTTTCAACCTAAGAATTTGACTTTTCTTTCCTAAGCGAACTCAAGTGACTGAGGGAGAAATTACATAAATAGAAGATAATGTGATCTTTTAGCATAAGATTGAAACATAACCCTTGTCTTTATTCTCACCCAAAATGACAAAATAAGGGATATTTTTATTACATTGAAAGTTAATGTGTTAAAGGTTTGACCAAGGTTTAATAGAGGTTGTTTTGTTACATTTTTACATTAATGTAATAAAATTGCAATTAAACCTTAATTTAAATAGATGAAATGCAACCGCACACTTTATAGCTCAAGTATAAGATAGAATATTATGTATTGAGGTCAAGGTTCAAGTCTTCGAAAATTAGTATTGTACAAAAAACTTATGATCGACGGACTAGATCGAGACCGCCGGTCAATCGATTGTCGTGAGTTGAGTTGTTTAAACTCGTTCAAAAATAGACTTAAATAGTCTGATAACTCTATTTTATAGAGTCATTTAACATATATTTTTATTAATAAATTAAATGATTTCAAGTCTTTTTCAAATTTATTTAATCTTTTTAATTGATTAGTTTCATTTTATAGGAAATTAATTTTTTTTTAGAATTTATTTTTTGTTTTATACTTTATTGTATTTATTTATTTTAGTTTAGTTTAAGATATTTAATTTAACTTTTATTAAAATTTATTTTAATTAGTTTCGTTTAGAATTTATTTTAAGGTTAGGTTTTGAAAAAAAAATAAAATTTTTTTTTTTGATATTTTTATGTTTTTCTTTTCTGATTCTATTTTGGATTGGCTAAACTTTATTTGAAGGAGATTGCCAAGATTTGAGAGAGGGGGCCACGAAGTAAAAGTAGGAGACGCTGGATAGAGTTGCTGGACGTGTAGAGACTCAAGAAGCTTTTAGAGATTTTCATTCACATCATCTTCATCTCTTCTTCATCTTTTCTTTATTCTCTTTTAGTTTAATTACAAAATTCATGAATTTTAATATTATGGATGTTTTATTTATTATAAGTAGCTAAATATCTTTTGTTAGTAAAAAATATTTTTTTTGAATGCTATAATTTGAATTTTTTTATATTAATTTAAGTCTATTTTCTTATTGAGCAATTATTTTTGTGCTTATTATTTTTTCAAATTTAGCCACTTGAGAATTGAATTAGAGTTCGTGTAGAGAATTGAAAAATTCATATATGAGCATGACTATTGAAATAATTGCCACAACTTAATTTAATCTAAGAATAGTTAAATTATTTGTATGGTTGTGTCTGAATTCAATTGTTCTTATTGTCTTTTCTTGATTAAATTGGTTTAAGGAACTAGGAAATTTAATTAGATCAAGAGAGTTAATTTGTCAAGGAATTGAGTTTTAACTAGAATTGAGAATTTAATCATTAATGTAGAAATTGAGAATTTAGGTTAAAATAAAAATTAAGATCATAGTTAGATAAATTAGTGAAATTGGATCTCTAACGCTTTGATAATGTAGATAGTCTAAATATTTTTCATAGTTTAATTGTGTGACTTTTTCATCAATCATTAGTAATTTAGTTTATTTTAGATAAATTAATTTAGGCTAGTTTAATTTAATCTCACATTAAAAATCGATCGTCTAAATAATGTAGAAATAGCGAAATTGATACTTGACTACTATAATCCTTGTGTGATCAACACTCAACTTATTTCTATATTACTTGTTAACATGGTACATTTTTTGATAAAGTTTCAGGCCAACACAGTTCAAACTGTTTAGGTCCGTGGACTGACCCTTTTTTAAATAATATATTATTTAGTATAAATAATCACACTTGATCACATTTCTATATTTATAATGTTATATTCAATAAATATAATAAATTTAGATTAAAAAATTTTGTAATTTTTAAAAATAAATATGAAATTTCAAATTTAAATATAATATAGTTAATTTTGAAAGAAAATATGAAAAATTAAAATTAATGGTTATTTTAAAATATTAAAGAAGTATATTTTACATGTATAAATACTATTTTAATAAAAAAATTACTAAATTTTTTAATTAAAAATTTTCAAAATTATAATATTTTAATATTAAAGAAAGTGACCAGCAAAATGGGTAATCTTGGTTTTGGAGAAAATATATGTTTATTGTTTGGCCCTTGACAGTTCAATCCAAACTGACCCGTTTAACAGTATTATTTGAGATCTTATCAATTTACTTCACATAAAAAAAAAGAATCCATTAAATTCAGATTAAAATTTTATTATGAATAATCCATGTTATCTTAATATTCACTATATCATAAAAAATTATTATTACATTTATGCATATTTTGATAAATATGTGATTTTTACTTAAAATATAGAGTTCAACTCAATCATAACTTTAAATTATATTACGGGATCAAATGAAATATAAATAACGATATCATTTCTATTAAAAAAAATATTATTGAATACTCAATAATATTATATGAATATTGAAAATGAATTTACTGTCGATAAAATTGTCTCGATCAAATGAATCAACCGTGTTTCAAAATGAGAAGAAGATGGCAACAATCAAGCAAAAAAGGTTGAGAAGCATCTCGGCTTTCAAAAGCTGTTGAGGTTAGATGGAATTGACATATTAATCAACACACTGTTCTTTTACCAAAAAGAAAATCACTATCATTGAACACAATCATTATATACTTTTGATGGGAAGTGGGTAAATATTCAAAAGCCCCCTGAATCAATGCCTCCATTTTCTCGTTCATTAGTTTCTTTTAATGGTCCACATAATGTTCCTTATCTGCCGCATTTACAGTCCCTTAAATGCTTCTTCACTTGTATATATTTAGTGTTTCTGTCTGACAGAAAACTATCTACAACCACACAGCAATTGTTTCTGAGATCATGAAGCCTCAGTGTCTAAAACTCGGGAACTTCTGCGTAATCATCTCTTCTTGTTCTTTGAGCTTACTGTCTGAGCTATTTATCAATGTTGTTTTATCTGCGTAATCATCTCTTCTTGGTTTTGTTCATGAACCGTTTCTGTTTGCCATTGTTTCCTTCGTTATGATAATTGCTCTGCAGATATTCTTAGGTCAGAATGATAAAACTTATTATTTAGAATAAGAAATGAGAATGAGAATAAAAAAATAACCAAGTGCTTCTTTGCTCTTGCTCTTGTCTCGTCTCATAACTGATGGGAGGAATCAATATAAACCTTTTAAAATCTTGATGATCTTTCTGTGTTTCTTATAGGTTATTGGGGTAATCTCAACAATTCTAATATTGGGAACACTAGGAGTAAGGGTAGCAGAATGCAGAGTAGGCAGAAGATCGGGGAAGCTTGAGTACTCTGCCATTAATTGCAGAAAGCACAGTGCACTGTTGACAGAGTTTGGAGGGGTTGGTGATGGTAAAACCTCCAATACCAAGGCCTTTCAATCTGCCATTGCTAATCTCTCCCACTATGCTTCTGATGGAGGAGCCCAACTGATTGTGCCACCAGGCAAATGGCTCACTGGTAGCTTCAACCTCACCAGCCATTTCACTCTTTTTCTCCACAAAGATGCTGTAATCCTTGCATCTCAGGTATATTCACTTCTTTTCTGTTGCTGCAAAACTGTCAAATTCGAGAGTTTCCTTAAATTCATTAAACATAAACTCATAATGGTCTAAAATGCTTAGGGTGTATTTTGAAGCTCGGCTACACTGTTTTCAAGGTTGGATACCTGAAAATGAAAAAATAAGTAAATAAATAAAAGGATCCAAAATGCTACGGAACCCAACTTGGCTAATTCAATGCAAATTCAGCAAGTTTGAATGATTTTGATTGAGTTATAATTCTAGGAGTGAGTTAGCACGATTACAGGATCTAAACTCATAAAATTGGACAATTTTACAAGTTAACAAGTGATTTTGATGACAATGTTTTGGTGTCATTTGAAGCAATTTTATAAATGTCATTTGGCAGGATGAATCAAAATGGCCTCAAGTTCCTGTACTACCATCCTATGGCAGAGGAAGGGATGCCCCTGATGGAAGGTTTGCCAGTCTCATTTTTGGAAATAACCTCACTGATGTTGTAATTACTGGTAAGTCATAACTACATAAACTCCAATATTTGTTGATAGACTTGTTATTGAATTTAACCTGCTGGAAATTTTTTTTTTCTTGCTTAAATCATTAGGTAACAATGGGACAATTGATGGGCAAGGATCCTATTGGTGGGACAAGTTCCACAAGGGTGAATTGAAACTCACAAGACCACACATGATTGAGATCATGCACTCTGATCATGTTCAGATTTCAAATCTCACTTTGCTTAACTCCCCATTTTGGGTTGTCCATCCAATTTACAGCAGGTTCCATAAGTTTAATTTCATAATTTCCTAAATACTTACAAAACCTATTTATAGAAAACTTGAACAGAAGAGATATAAAAAGAACAAAGTATTCCAATTTTATTTAAGATATTCATATTTAGTGCACTTCATATCTGGTTATTCTAATCAAAACCCTTTATTTGCAGCAATTTAATAATTCAAGGGCTAACCATCCTTGCTCCAGTTGACTCTCCCAACACAGATGGAATAGACCCTGGTAATCTGCTCATTATTGCTACTTACTATATGCTATATTGAATAAGAGATAAAGGACTAAAACCCCATTTTTATCCTTCATGTATTCCCTTTTTCTCAATTTGATCCCTTATAGTTTTTATTCTGTTTGGTCTCTCACATATTCAAATGTTTTCAATTGGGTCCTCGACAAACTTTTTTCTCAATTTGGTCTTCACAGATCCAAATATTTTCAATTTGGTTCCTCTATACAATTGTCCTTAAGTAATTTAAGAGAGGCATTGATTTGACAATTAACTCGCTAACACAGATACCATGTAACTTTTTTTCTTTAACTCACTAACAGGGGTGCCAAATCAACACAAAGGAAGAAAAAATTACATGGCATCCACGTTTTAACTGTCCAATCAACATCTATGTTAAGTTATTTAATGGCAAACACATGGGAGAACCAAATAGAGAGTTTGGATTGCGAGGAACCTAATTGAGAATAAAAATATATAAGGAACTAAATTGGAGAGAACATTTGCATATGTAAAGGACCAAATTGAGAATATAAATTAATGAGGGACTAAATGGAGAAAAGAGACATTTGTGAGGGACCAAAATAGAGCTTTTAGTCAAAAGAAAAGGAGGTTTGAGTTCACTATCATAATGTTATAGTTACTATCGCAGACAAAATACATTAGCTGAAAATGTCTAACACTGTCTAATTATTACTTCTTTTCTTCATTCTTTTTCCACAGATTCATGTACAAACACCAGAATTGAAGACTGCTACATTGTATCTGGCGATGATTGTGTGGCAGTAAAAAGTGGTTGGGATGAGTATGGAATCAAATTTGGTATGCCAACCCAACATCTTATTGTTAGAAGGCTTACTTGTATATCCCCCACTAGTGCTATGATCGCTTTAGGCAGCGAGATGTCTGGTGGAATCCAAGATGTTAGAGCTGAGGACCTCACAGCTATCAACACAGAATCAGGTGTTAGGATCAAAACAGCGGTTGGGAGAGGGGCTTATGTGAAAGACATATTTGTGAGAGGGATGACCTTGTCCACAATGAAATATGTCTTTTGGATGACAGGCGCTTATGGTTCAAATGCAGACACAGGATTTGATCCCAAAGCACTTCCCAAGATAAGTGGGATAAATTACAGAGATGTCACGGCTGATAATGTGACATACTCAGCAAGACTTGATGGGATATCTAGTGATCCTTTCACAGGAATTTGCATTTCTAATGTGAATATCAAAATGACTGAGAAACCAAAGAAACTTCAATGGAATTGCACTGATGTTCAGGGAGTTACAAGCAGAGTGAGTCCTAAGCCCTGTGCTTCATTGCTAGAGAAGAAAGTGAAATTTGACTGTCCTTTTCCAGATAACAAATTGGCTATTGAGCGTGTTCAGTTGAGGACTTGTTCTGCCAGTACTTTCTCCTTCTTTTAAGAGTATGAATATGTTTAAAACTAGGCTTTAGTTTTATTGTATCAAAGAACTTTTGTCAACCATGCTAGAGTTTAGAGAAAATGTAATAGGAAGCAAAGGTGCCAAAATTAGTTGTTATGATCTGTTTCTAAAACTAAGGTTTACAATACATGTTTTCCGAGGCCTACTATAATATTGTTCCTATATGGAATTTGACCATTTTAAGGTATTAACTATTGTGCGGTTATTGTACACTATCAATTTTATACCCCATGTTTGGAGGGCTTTATACCTTTAAAAAGTCATTTTTGCATTTTTTTTTGGAATAAACAAAGGTATTTTGCATAGAAATCCCACTGTTTCAGGAAGCAATCAAACACTTCTTCATTCTGGCTTTCGTTTCTCACTCTTTGCATACAAACAAGCAAGCGTTAACTTCATAACCTTGTTTGTTCAGACAAACAGTTAAGCATCTTTCTAATGGAGAAAACCCATCACACCATAGAAGACTCAGAGGTCTCTGTCTCCATCATCTCCTCTCATTATACCTCCCCTCCTTGCTAAGGTACAACATAAAAAAGGGGCAAACCTGGTGCTACAAAGCTCCCGCTATGCGCGGGGTTCAGGGAGGGGCCGGATCCACTTTGTGGATCTAATGTAGGCAGTCTTACCTTGCAATTTTTGCAAGAGGCTGATTTCACGGCTCGAACCTGTGACCTCCAAGTCACATGGCAGCAACCTTACCGTTGCGCCGAGGCTCACCCTCTGCTAAGGTACAACATAACTCAAAAAAAAAAACCTATTTCCTGGAACCATTCTCTCACATGAACAAACACACACACACACATACACAAACACCTGCAAAGGATTTGTTAAGTTGATATGTTTATGAAGAAGGAAATTTCATTAGGATCTCGGTACAAAAACATTCAACTAACAATGAATCTTCCTGCTTAAGCTTATAAGCATCTTAGGAACTTTATGTAAATAATGTAAAATCCTTCTAAATTGGTTTTCAGATGCCTTTAGGACCAACGTTATTACTTTTCTGCCATGTTCTGGTAGTGGCTGCTGCTGCTGCCTAGCCTTATAATTTTTTTTCAAGGACTATCATCTAATTTTGATGCAAGATGACTCTGAAGACTAAATAGTGAATATATTCATATGTGTTGGGTTTGACTTGAATTTTGTAGATGACCCGGTTTGTAACCCGACCCACGACCCATAACCCATTATTTTCTATATATATATATATATATATATATATATATATATATATATATATATATATATATATATATATATATATATATATATATATATATATATATATATATATATATATATATATATATATGTGTGTGTGTGTGTATGAGGGAATTCATTAGATGTTGTTGATGTAATCTCTCTCAGTAAAGCCTCTGTTAGAAATAATACAGATATTCTCTCTGTTCGTAGACGTAGGTCACATTGACCGAACCACGTAACTTCTTTGTATGTTCTTCTCTATCCTTCTCCTTGATTTATTGCCTTACAATAACCTAACAAGTGGTATCAGAGCCTTGATTCATTTTTTGTTTGTCGATTATTGTAGCACGTCTGAAAATTTTTAGATCTGGCTCCAAAATTTCAAATCTTGTCCCGATTTGGTTGTTTTGGAGCATAGGAGACCGTTTTTTGCATCTTTGGTGCGTTGAAGAATGTCAGAGACCATTTTTTGGTGGTAAGAAAATTTTCAGATCTAGTTTCAAAATCTCAAATCTAGTTCGATTCGCTTATTTTTTGTGCAAAAGAAATCATTTATTGCATTTTTAGTGTATCAGAGATCGTTTTTCAGTTGTTTTGGTGAGTTTTCACGGTTGCGAGTTATTGTTCATTGCCAGAATCATCATCGGAAGTACTGTTCATCGTTTTCTACGGTGAGGTACTGTAGCAATCAAACGGTCAACGGTACTGTAGCGACTCGGTGCACCGTAGTAGAATGGTACTATAGCGACGGTCAACGGTTAATGGTACTATTAGGTCAAAGTTACTATTTAGTCAAAGCTGTTGTTTGGTCAAAGTTGCTGTTTGGACCAAGTTTTCTGTTGTGATCGTTATTGTTCCATCGACACAGTTCCAGTGAGTTTATGTTTAATTCAGAAAAGAATTTTGAATTTCTGTGTGAATTTACTAGATTATGTTGGATTGGATTTCTGGTTTACTGTTGTGAATTTTGTTGGACTGCTGTGTTGGATTTATGTTAGTGAAGTTCTGGTTAGTTTGCAAGGTTCTAAACAGTTTTGTGAAATTGAATTTCTAGTTGTAAAATTGACTAGTAATTTGTCTATTGTTGCTTGAGAAGATGTCGACTCATAAATTCGATATTGAAAAGTTCAACGGATCGAATGATTTTACTTTGTGGAAGGTAAAAATGAGGGCACTTCTGATTCAGCAAGGATGTGCGGGGGCATTAGAAGAAGAAGGTAAATTGCCTGACACATTGAAGGAAGAGGAGAAGAAGGAAATTTTCACAAAGACTCATAGTGCATTACTATTGAGTTGACTGATGAGGTATTGAGAGAAATAGTTGATGAGTCAACTGCTGCAGGTTTATGGAAGAAATTGGATGATAAATACCAGAAAAAGTCTCTCACAAACCGATTACATCAGAAGCAGCATTTGTATACCCTGAGGATGATAGAAAATATGCAGGTGAAAGATCATCTTGATAACTTTAACCAGATTATCCTGGATTTACAGAGTATTGGGGTTAAGATAGATGATGAGGATCAGGCGATTATTCTTTTGTGTTCTCTACCAAATTCATATGAGAACTTTGTTAACACTATGTTGTATGGTAGAGATAGTATCTCTGTTAATGATGTCAAGGATGCTTGGCAATCTAAAGAGCTGAAGAGAAGAGTCTCTAGTTCTAATGAGGATGGTGTAGAAGCAGGTTTGTATGTTGGCAGAGGCAAAGACACTAAAAGGGATGATGAAAAAAGAAGCAAGTCATGGTCTAAGTCGATGAACAAAGGAGGACCTCGATGTTATCACTGTAAACAGAAGGGGCACATCAGGAAGAATTGTCTACAGAGAAATAAGAGAAATGACGAGAAGGAACCGAATACCAGTGGTAGTGCTACGGTGGTGCAAGATAGTTCTAACGAAGAAGAGGACAATGATATTCTCACAGTCAGTACCTTCTGACGAAGAAGAGGACAATGATGTTCTCATAGTCAGCACCTCTGGTTCTGCAAATACTTGGGTCTTGGACACATGTGCATCTTATCATATGACTTTTTCACGTGAGTTATTTACTTCTTCAAGGAATGGATTGGTGTTGTGAGATTAGGTAATGATGTGCAGCTTAGTCTTAAGGGTAGTGGTTCTGTGTAGATTCAGATGTATAATGGAATAGTCAAGACGCTTGATGCTTGGTATGTTCCTGGTCTACGAAAGAACTTGATTTCTCTTGGTACTCTTGACAAATAAGGGTATAAGTACTCTGGAGAAAATGGGCAGTTGAGAATTTTCAAATGTACTCTGGTTATAATGAAAGGTAAATTGCAGCATGGCATTTACTTTCTGATTGGTAGTTCAGCGATGGGGACAATGTCTGTATCTAAATCTTTAGGGAAGAATGATGATTGTACAGAGTTGTTGCATCACCGATTATGACACATGAGTGAGAAAGGGCTATCAATTCTAAGTAAACAAGGATTGTTAGAAGGAGCAGAAACTGGGAAACTGAAATTCTGTGAAGTTTGTGTTATGGGTAAACAACGCAGAGTTAAGTTCAGTTCTGGGAAGCATACTTCTAAGGATGTTCTGCAATATGTTCACTCAGACTTGTGGGGTCCTTCTCCAGTTGAATCTCAGGGCAGATACAAATACTTTGTTACTCTTATTGATGACTACTTTAGAATGGTTTGGGTGTATTTTCTGAAATCCAAAGATGAAGTATTTGGGAAGTTCAAGGAGTGGAAGACCATGGTTGAAAAACGGACTGGAAAACAGGTCAAAACACTCAGAACTGATAATGGGTTAGAGTTCTGTAATGCTTCATTTGATGAGTTTTGTAAGAAAGAAGGTATAGTGAGGCACCGCACTGTACGTCATACACCACAGCAAAATAGAGTTACAGAATGTATGAATCAAACACTGTTACAGCATGCAAGATGCATGTGATTAAACGCTGGCTTGCCAAAACAATTTTGGGCGAAGCAGTTAACACTGTTTGTTATCTGGTGAATAGATCACCATCTACTGCAATTGATTTTAAGACTCTTCAAGAGGTATGGTCCTATAAACCTTCTGATTATTTTGGCCTGCGTATATTTGGTTGTCCTTCTTATGCTCATGTGAATGATGGTAAACTAGAGCCTAGGGCAATGAAATGCATATTTCTAAGGTATGCACCTGGAGTTAAAGGGTACAGACTATGGTGTACTAAAAAGGATAGAACTCCAAAATTTATTATTAGCAGAGATGTAACTTTTGATGAGTCTGCTACGTTTGGTCAGAAGAAGGAGCTTGATAGTATGCAGGTAATAATGATCAAGGTGCCAACTAGAAGGTGGAAATTGAAGTTCAAACTTCCAAAAGGGTTACAACAGACCCTGTACAGCAACCTAGGGAAGAAGAAGAATCACAACCTATAGCAACAAGGAGGGAAAGGAGGGAAATCAGAAACCTATAAGGTATGCAGATTGTGTTGATATAGTTCATATTAATTCAGTTACTTATACCTTGGCAGTAGGTGAAAGCATTGATTCTGATGACCCGAGATCATATAAAGAAGCAGTTGAGAGTAGAGAAGCATCAGAATGGCTGGTTGCAATGAATGAAGAGATGCAATCTCTTGAGAAGAACAAAACATAGGATCTTGTACCGTTACCAGAGGGAGTGAAACCGGTAGGATGCAAATGGGTTTTCAAGAAGAAAGAAAGTATTCCTGGAGTTGAACCAGCAAGGTTCAAAGCACGACTCATGGCAAAGGGTTTTTCACAAAAGGAGGGAATTGATTATCATGAAGTTTTCTCTCCGGTTGTGAAACATAAAACCATTCGTGTCCTTTTGTTTATGGTAAGTGTTTTTGACTTGGAGTTGGAACAATTGGATGTGAAAATTACTTTCTTACATGGAAATTTAAAGGAGCATATTTATATGTCACAGCCAGAAGGATTTCTTATTATGGGAAGAAAGATCATGTATGTTTGCTGAAAAAGTCTTTGTATGGTTTGAAGCAATCCCATAGACAGTGGTACAAGAAATTTGATGCATTCATGACTTCTCATAGTTTTCTGCGTAATCAGTTTGATAACTGTGTCTACTATAAGAAACTTGCAGATGATTCTTATATTTATTTGTTGCTATATGTTGATGATATGTTGATTGCTGCAAAGAACAAGGTTGAAATTGATAGTTTGAAAGCCTTGTTGAGCAATGAGTTTGAGATGAAGGATTTGGGTACATCCAAGAAGATACTGGGCATAGAGATTTGGAGAGATAGAAATGCAGGTTTACTGTATGTATCTCAGCAGAAATACATAAAAAAATTGTTGCAGTCTTTCCAAATGAATAATTCTAAGCCAGTTAGTACTCCGTTGGTGGCACATTTTAAACTTGATGCTAATACAATACCTACTAAAGCTGAGGAAAAAGGGTACATGAATTCAGTGCCCTACTGTAATGTTGTTGGAAGCTTGATGTATGCAATGGTATGTACTAGGCCTGATCTAGCTCATGCAGTCAGTGTGGTAAGCAGGTTTATGAGTAATCCTGAGAGAGCTCACTGGAGTGTAGTTAAATGGATTGTGCGGTATCTAAAAGGTACGAGTAATATTTGCTTGGTTTATGGTGCTGATAAATCTGATAGTGGCTTGGTTGGCTATACAGATTCAGATTATGCTGGAGATCTTTTGAAGAGGAGATCCTTGACATGCTATGTCTTAACTCTAAATGGATGTGTTGTCAGTTGAAAGGCAACACTTCTGTCACATCCCAAAACTTACATGTGAGATAATCATAAAATACCTAGGGTGCACTTCCGTGATACCCCATAATCTCTGTGAACATTCTTAATATCCATAATTATGTGAATCATAAATATTCCAAGAAAGATATTTTGTATACATATTCAGAAAATGTTCAACCTTCAAACACTATACAGTACTATACAACCTCCCAAGCCTAGGTGACCTACTAGATTACAGAGCGTTTCCTAATCCTTACCAATTGTTTACCAGACAAAAGTGGAGTATATCCTTAAAGGCTATAAATTCTTCTCCTCAACCACTGTATCTGAAAAGATAATCATAGAGAGTGTGAGTTTATCATAACTCAGTGAGTAAACAACTGTACATGAAAATATCATAAGCACAAACACCACATTTACTAATACAATCAATCTATCATTTATTGTAAATAATTATAGTATTACACTTGTCTGAATTTGCGTATGATTTCTTGGGTGATCAATTCCTCAATCACTTTGCATTATATGTCATAGATACTTGCACTGAGTGACTTGGGAATTTAACCCTCAAACTCTTGGTGCATAAGTTTTCACAGTTATACACTGAGTGGTATGAGACTCTAACCCTTTCAAACTCGTGCATAGGTCTTCACATTTATACACCGAGTAGTATGGGACTCTAACCCTTTTCAAACTTGTGCATAGGTTTTCACATTTATACACCGAGTAGTATGAGACTATAACCCTTTCAAACTCGTGCATAGGTTTTCACAGTTATACACCGAGTAGTATGAGACTCTAACCCTTTCAAACTCGTGTATTAGATCTCGTAGATCTTTTGCTTATCAATAAAATAGTGACAATTTATCATAATATAATTACTATGAAATAAATGAATTTACACATACTTTTATTCCCTTGAATGTCTATCATCAACCATAACAATCATCATATATTATCAACAGCGAGATTGATTATTTCTCACTTCAATAATGTTATAAATAAGACTTGTATTGTACTTTATCTAATAAGATCACATTAGTTTAGTAAGGTTATTCACTTACAAAATATTCCAATTTATTCAAGAAACAATCACATCTAGTTCTTTAGTCAACTAGAGAAATCAATTCTCAAAGGTAATAAAATTTCTTCCAATGATATTGTACTTTTTCTCAACCTGAACACACACTGATAATCTTCTCAATTTCACAAATAATGCAAATGGGATTTATATTGTGCTTTGACTAATTTATTAAATTAATTTTGCAAGGTTGCCTACTCACCTGGATTCCACGCTCTCGGCGCTCCCATCTTGCGCCCCAAACATCCCTATTGTAACCAGGTAAAAACCATTAGGGTTACAAAATAGAGAAATTTCTTATCATTACTCTCGACCTTTACTCACATCTTAAGTCATAACTCCTAACCGGTAATGAATTTCTAAATGACATTTATACCATTGGAAACTAGACTCAAAGAGCTTTCCAACGATATAAAGTTTGCCCAAAACGGAGTCCGGATGAAGAAGTTATGACAGATTGAATATAAGCTAAGGCTTTTCAGCATACCTGGCGCCTGGGCGCCAACACAAGCCTGGCGCCTGGGCGCCAAGCCCCTTTTCTTCCCAAAATCTTCTGAACCTTGGCGCCTGGGCGCCAGGATCGCGACCTTTCGCGATTCCTCTCGGTTTTGGCTCAGATCCGGCCAAATCTTCACCGTTTTCCATGATTTCTTCCATAGGATCTCACCCTTAATGTCTAAGGAGCATTTAGACACCAAAAACACCAATTTTAATCGAGAAACGAAGCCGGAATCTCGATTTTTACCCCAAACTTTCTGAAAACTATAAAATAGGGAAAAGCTTGAGAAATAGAAATTTCTACCTCAATTCCTTGCTTTCCCTACGTTGCTTGGCTCCTAGAGGCTCGCCCCGTAGCCCAAGATCCACCCTCCAAGCCCGGTTTTGGAGTTGGAGTGTAGAGAGAGAAAGAGAGGAGAGAAACTGAAGAGAGAGAGAGGAAAGGAGAAAATGAAGAAAAATTAGGTGAGGCCGCCTATTTACTCGCCCGGGGTGAAATTATCACTTGCTCTTCAGTTGACCCTCAGTCAAGACTAGTAAAAGCAAATTCATAAAATCTCACCTCGGGTGATTCTAAATCCTAATTGCCCCACAATTTTCTTATTTCACTTTAGTCCCTCTCAGAGTCTCAAACTCCACTTTAACCTCGAATCCATCATCTTTTTGGTACCGGACTCATAATTCATTCCCATAAGCTCTATTCTTCTTCTCGGGTTCCTACTTGGTCATTTCTCAAAAGTACTCCATACTTTCTTTTCTTTTCATTTTAGTCCTTGAGAATTTGTAAAATGTCCCAAATTAAAATTTTTGAAATTTCTATTTCCAAATTTCCTTCACTAATTCAAAAAGAACATTTCTCATGTAATTAAATTTTTCAATAAACTTCAAATAGACTTTAAATATTCATGAAAATTCTTGGGATATTACAACTTCAATCTACAGTTGCCTTGTCTACCATTGAAGCAGAATACATGTCATTGGCAGAAGGAGTTAAGGAAGGTATGTGGTTGCATGGTTTGATTGATAATTTGGGGTTAAATATTCAGAGACCTATCATTTATTGTGATAGTCAGAGTGCATTAAGTTTGGCCAAGAATCCAGTCTACCATGAGAGGTCGAAGCATATTGATATCAGATTGAATTTTATTCGAGATATGATAGAAGACAAGAAATTATCCATTAAGAAGATAACCACAGCAAATAATCCAGTAGATATGTTGACGAAGGCTCTACCTTCAGAGAAGTTTAAGCATAGCTTAGACTTGGTGAATGTTCGCATTCCATGAAGTCCTACAGGGCTTGAATGGAGATGAAGTTGTATTTAGTTCTGGTGATTTGAGGGAATTCAAGTCAAGGAGGGAAATTGTTGGATTTGACTTGAATTTTGTGGGTGACACGGTTTGTAACCCGACCCATAACCCACGACCCATGACCGATTATTATTTATATATATATATGTGTGTGTGTGTGTGTGTGTGTGTGTGTGTGTGTGTGTGTGTGTGTGTGTGTGTGTGTGTGTGTGTGTGTGTGTGTGTGTGTGTGTGTGTGTGTGTGTGTGTGTGTGTGTGTGAAGGAATTCATTAAATGTTGTTGATGTAATCTCTCTTAGTATAACCTCTATCAGGAATAATACAGATCTTCTCTCTGTCTGTGGACGTAGATCACATTAATCGAATCATGTAACTTATTTGTGTGTTCTTCTATATCGTTCTCTTTGATTTATTGCTTTACAATAACCTAACAATATGCA
The DNA here is from genome assembly GCA_037074585.1 of Biancaea sappan. NCBI lineage: Eukaryota > Viridiplantae > Streptophyta > Magnoliopsida > Fabales > Fabaceae > Biancaea > Biancaea sappan. Next base: position 13,024,252 of record CM073490.1, on the reverse strand, counting down.
TTCCTAGCTAGTAACTTAACATTGTCAAAAGGACCGGGTCGACTCGTCACGAGCCAAAATATAAACGGGCCAGTCCATTTAACTTGTAAACTTCTTTATTGAAAACTAAAACTACTCGTCTTAGCCTGCGTTCCTAAATAGGCCGGCTCATAGACTACACTTTTTTTAAAAATATATATATATATTTAAATAATAAAATTTTAAAATTTTTTTAGTAAAAAAATTCAATAATTTTTATTCAAATACAATTTATACATATAAAATATTACTTCTTTAATATTATTAAATAACCAATAACTTTAATTTCTTTTGCATCACAAAGAAGCAGGTCGTGGGGCTCAAGCGCGTGAGTGACGTCTCCCATTTTGAGTTTTGGATTTTCATCAGAATCTACACATAGAAGAGAAACCAAAATCATCCGTTTAAGTCCCTTGGAAGGAGCTTTTCAGGCAATTTTGAGTCCACCAGGGAGTCCATATTTTCATTGGCAATCATGGTCTTAAACCAGTTAATTAAATGTGCCTGCAATATAAAGTCATGTTAAATTAAATCATCTAAAAGATGCTTCTGCGTAAAGTAGGATTGAAAACTGACACTCAAAGAACTACCTGGGGTTGACTGTGATCTAAAGGAATCCTCCCTGATATAATCTCCGTTATAAGTATTCCAAAGCTATAAATGTCATTGCTAAGTAAAAATGCTACTGGCGTAACAATCTCGAGAGCCATACCTGGAATATCATGAAAATTAAACGAAGTAATTTAAAACATGATAATTAGATGTCTGATATAACTTTTTCTAAGAAGGATATGCATAAAATGTCAAATGATCTCAGGAAGATGAATAATATTGAGAATTTTGTCAAGCAAAGAAACAGACCCCATTGTTTCCATATTATTAAGAGTCCGCTCAGCCTCGAAAAGCTTAGCAAGGCCAAAGTCAGAGATCTTAGGATTCCATTGACGGTCAAGCAATATATTTATAGATGTTCGGCTTCCATGGAGAATCCTTGGTTCAACGTCCTCGTGAAGGTAGGCCAATCTGCATAAGTCCATTGTCTTCGAATCATACAGCACAAAAAGTCTGTGGAACATAGTTTCTAGATCCTAACTCTCACCCTTTTGCCACACCTTGGATGATCTTCAATCTTATATCCCATGTTAGAGGGCTGACTTGTCCAGGATATTCATGAAGCCATTGGTGCCGATTTCCATTGTCTACCTGTTCAGATACTGACACTAAGACAAAGAAGAGAACCTACAGATGTTTAACGCTTCGATAATTACACTATAAATGCAGGATTATAGGCTTATTTACTTCCACAACTTAATAGGAGTTTATACCTACAGCCTCCCTCTGTACAAATTCCAAGCAATTTAACTAGTTTCTTGTGTTTAACAAGTCGAATTGCCTCCATTTGCAATTCAAAATCCCCAGTTTGGCAACTGAAAAGTTATCAATAAAAACTTATGGTATATCTACAATTACAAATAAAGGCAAACAGAAGAAACTTGTCAAATTGCTTGGATATTGTAGACGCAATGTACAATTACAAATAAAGGTGGTCTCTTATGGTATATCTACAGTTGGAATATTTTAGTCACACAATTTAGCTCAAATTTTAAAGACGGTCCCTTATATTTAAAAGGTTCCAAAATGATTCTCTATCTTTCTATTGTATTTCATAAATGCCCTAAGTTTGCGAATCCAGTCATTCTAAAAATAAAAAAACTATATTTTGGTACATTTCAATCTTAAAGAAATAATTAAAAACTTATAAAAATTAAGGAACCAAATAATAATTTAATGTGATTATTAATATGTCCCCTCCTTCCACGTAAGGAAAGGCTGGCTTCAAGCACTAGCTTCTTCACTGCCACTTGAGTATTATCCGGCAACAAACCGAGATAAACAATTCCATGATCTCCACTTCCAATCACAATTCCTTTAGCCAATCCATTCGTAGCCTCCTCAATCTCCTCCATGCTAAATTCCCTGCTCTGTCCCAAAACATTCTTAGCCCTACATCCATTCAATTCCAAATCTCTCAAATATCCATCTTCCTCAGTGTCAAAGTTCATTTGAGTTCCCGCGACATTATTATTGGAAGCAACTGGTTCGGGCAGAGAAAATGGCGATTTGTAGGGTTTCCGATGGTGACGATAGTAGATTAGGCAAATGGAGAGAGTGACGCAAGTCATCGCAGCGACTAATGCTGCTATAGAAGCGAGGAGCAAAATCCATAATGGAAGGCCGAAGAATGAGGTTGGTTTTGCGAGCGTTGCTTTTATGGTTGACGATATAGTGGAAGACATTGAAGAGGAAGGGAGGGAAATCCAGTGGTTTTGACATTTAAATCAGCTACAGAAATATAATCCTTCAGAAATTCAAATGTCACAGTTACTAACGAAACTTCGGAGATAGCGGGAAAGTGAAATTTATGAAAAAGTTTTAAATAATTTACTTGATAGACGAAATCTATAATTTATTCTTATTTTCACGTTTGTTACAGTGAGATGAGAATCTCCTATTAAAATGTAAAGTAATACCCAGCACCAGTGGTCTAGTGGTAGAATAGTACCCTGCCACGTTACAGACCCGCGTTCGATTCCCGGCTGGTGCATCCCTTGGGGAGCAATGAAGAATTTGCACCATCGTGATTGAAGGGTCAATCACAACCATATGATTCCCAGATGACCATGTGTGCACCTGAGCTCCCTCTTTTTCAATTTTAATATGTTTTTTTGGGTAAAAAAGGAAATAAGATTAGAGAAATAAAGTGGACAGAGACAGCCATACAAGAGTTTTTTTTAATATTAGTTTAACACACCTTGTTCACTTAATTTAATTAAACCATCTCAAAAATAATCTAATTTTTACCTTACTGACTTATGATTGAATCAAATAATTAACGTCAAAATTTTAATCAGCCTTTATGAATGGTTGCTTTACTCTTTTGCACATTATAGTTTCACAAATTTTTAATTTAATTTATATTATTAAACTTTTATTTGTATTTTATTAAATATTGTTAGCATGATTAATTATATGCAATATTAATACTCTAAATATATATAATTTAAGCCAATATAAAGAAAAAATATCATTAAATGATATTAAATTCACGTATACCACATATAATATAATTTATGTTAAATAATTAAGACGAATTAATTTACTTTATATATATTTTGAATGTTCAAATAATACATATAATTGGTTATGTCACTAAAATATAACAAAGTATTGACAAAATTATAATAATATGGATTAAATCAAAAAATAGTCAAAAAATAGTAAAATTATAAAGACTTTATTAAAAATTTACAAACCAAGAAACTAAATTAAAAATTGAGTGAAACTATAAGACAAAAATCACAATTTAACCTCTATGAATTTAAACGTTTTAACTATATTATTATCACCATCAGTATTATTATATTATAAGATACGTATAATATTACTTGCATCTTTTAAAAAAAACACATGTCGTTATAACATAAATGTAATACATTATGATAATACGAAAGTCCTGTACATTACTATTCAATGGCATCCTGGTAGGGCTTATCCTATCTATCGCATCAACTTTTAATAAAACACCTCTTAAGCCAAGAGTTACTTATAATTTTAATGTATCAATTTTAAAATAACACAACACTCCCATCCACACTGGAAATCTTTCATTTTCGTCCTTTTCTTCTTGTTATCCTTTCAACCTAACTAAGAATTTGAATTTCTTTCCTAAGCGAACTCAAGTGACAGAGGGAGAAATTACATAGAAGATAATGTGATCTTTTAGCATAAGATTGAAACATAACGCTTTTCTTTCGTTTTTTCCCCCCAAAAAATAAGGGATATTTATATTACATTTTCAAGTTAATGTGTTAAATGTTTGACTGAGCTTTAATCTGAGGTTGTTTTGTTACATTTTAACATTAATGTACTAAAATCGTTATTAAACCTTAATTTAAAGAGATAAAATGCAATTTTCCTTGAATATATAATAAAGCAGATATCCAACCTCTGAACTAAATAAATCATGTAACGATTTTACCTAATTAATAAATTAAAATGCCAACTTTGATCGAATCGAATGGAACAGTTAGATTGAAATAAGATGTAATCAATTTTGAAGTGTCCGAAGTGTAGACAAGATTATTCATATTGAAATTGTTGTCGAAGTTACTGTTATTGCATGCATTAGTTTACTCTCGAGCATTACATGTGCCTTCCATTATAGTTGTTTCTGTTATAATTAGTTAAGCATTGTTTTAGCTTCTTTTGTGAAATGCAGTCTATATAAGACTGTAATTCTTTGTCATAAAAGACAGAATTATTCATTTCTTTCTTAATCAAAAATTGTTACATGGTATCAGAGCCAACAATTTCTGACATCTTAAGATTTTCTTGATTCAAGAAATTCTAGTTTTAAAGATTAAAATTCAAGATGGATTGGAGAGAACAGGAGATTCCAGTAGTGAACACAGATCGGGCTCATCTCAAAACCAAGATGATCTGATGTTGATTTAGAATTTAAACACGCCAGGTATGTCACTCGTTACAATTTTGTTAAACGAGTCAAATTACCTCACCTGGAGCAAAGAACACTTGCTGAGAAAATCAAACTTGGATTCATTAATGGAGAAATCTCAGAATTGACAGGCGAAAACAGGCGTAGCAAATGGAAGAGAGCTAACAAGCTAGTATGATGCTAGATCATCAATTACATGCAGAAGGAAACAGCAGAGACGTTCGTCTACTGCAATACTGCGAGAAAGCTTTGGCAGGAGCTTGAACAGCAGTTTGGTGAATCAAATGGCCCCCAAATTTATCAAATTCAAAGACAAATCACTTTGATTGATCAAAAAAACCAATCAATTGCTATGTACTGTAGCCGTATCAAGAAGCTTTGGGAAAAGCTAAATGTGCTTCATTCTGCACCGCATTGTACATGTAATGTTTCCTGTACTTGTAATGTTTCATGGCATTTTGGGAATATTATTTCCCAAAACAGACTTGTTCAATTAATGATAGGTCTAAATGAAAGTTATGATGTAATAAGAAGCCAAATCTTGCTTTTGGAGCCATTACCTTCTATTAGTAAGGTGTATTCTTTGGTTTTACGATTGAGAAACAAAGATTCGTTCAGGTCGATTTTATTGCAGGAATAGGGAACACAGACAGTAGCACTATGCTTGCAAAATCTGTGAACAAATAGCAAACAAAATCAGAAGAAAGATGATCGTGTCATGTGTGAGCACTGTAAGTTCACTGGCACTCTAAAAACACTTGCTTCAAAATATACGAATATTCAAATTGGTACAAATTGTTGAAAGAAAAAAAAGCTGTAGCACCTAATGGAAAAAGTCGTGTTAATATAGCTAGCACACCCTTTGATAATGACAGTACAAAAGGGAAGAAAGATATAGCAACAAGATTGCCCTCTGAAATGGCAGATCTCATTAAGTAGAAAATTTCAAAGACGCTGAAACGAAATCAATCAACTGGGGGTGAGAGGATTAATTTTGCTCAAATGGACAGTTTCGCTGATTTTGCTGGTAATATAGCGCCAACTCATAATTCCACAGATGTGCTTAAACACTAGATTATAGACACCAGTGCCACAAACCATATCTGTGCGGAGGAAAATTGTTTTATATGCCTAAAACCTTTGCCAAATAACATGTGTACATTTACCTTATGGAAGCATCATAGTTGTTAAATTTGTTGGTGATGTAAAATTACATAAAACCTTAGTACTCAAGGATGTACTATACATCCCATCTTTTAAAAATAATTTATTGACAGTCAGTAAATTGACCCAAAACCATGATGTCAAACTAACCTTTCATTCTCAATTCTGTCTGATACAAGACTAGAAGATTGACAAAGTTTTTGCTGTTGGAAAATTACAAGAGCAGTTATACGTTTGGCACACAAAATCCTTCGAGAGCTCACATAACTTAAATTTTCTGCAAATAATTGTAATGATCAAAACTTAGATGTTTGGCATTATAGGATGGGTCACCCATCTAAATTTGTAATTCAACATTTACCATTTTACAGTAATAAAAGAGCAGTTAATCGAATTTGTGATGCGTGTAAATTTGCCAAACAAACTAAACTCCCATTCGTTATTAGCAATACCATAGCAGAAGAAAACTTTGACTTGCTTCATTTGGATATCTGAGGACCATAGCAAAAGATAAGTTTGATTGGTGCTCATTATTTCCTCACTGTAGTAGATGATCACAGTAAAGCCATATGGGTCTTTCTCATGAAACAAAAGGACCAAGTCACTCAGATCTTGAGAAAATTACTTCTCATGATCAGAAATTAATTTAACAAAACAGTCAAGGCAATCAGAATAGACCACGGTTCAGAATTCCTCAGCACCTATACTCAAGATCTACTTGAAGGTCTTGGAATAGTTTATCAAAGAAGCTGTACATGTACACCACAACAGAATGGTATAGTTGAAAGGAGACACAGGATAATTTTGCAAATTGCACATGTATTATTGTTTCAATCTAGTCTGTCAACAACATTTTGGGGTGAAGCCATATTGCACGCCACGTATATGATAAACAGGTTCCTTCCAAAAGAATCAAATGGGATACGTCTTACAAGAGGTTGTCCAATAAAGAACCAAATTATGGTGAAATTAGAAGTTTTGGTTGTCTATGCCATTCCACTAACATCAAACCATAGCAAGATAAATTCTCTCCAAGATCAAAAAAATATGCATTCTCGAGTTTTTCGCCTGGTCAGAAGGGCTACAAAACAAAATGTCCCACAATTGAGAATAGCACTCCATTGCCAGCAATCCCAACAACTCAAAATGGTGAAGATGAATATGATTCAGATCTTATTATTCCTGTTCATGACGAAAACCAGGACATAGAAGTCATTAAGGAGCCAAAGAACATTGAAGTATTACATCAAGGTGTTGGGATGTTAGATGAAACAATGGAAGAAGAAGTACCCAGTACTGTGGAAGAGGTACCGAGAACAAGTACTTGACAGAGGAAGAAACCTGAATGGTTGAAGGATTTTGTGTGCCATGTACAACATGATTCCCACAACAAACCCTTTGTCAGGTCTGAAATTCATCCTTTACTCCCACAAATTTATCCTTTTCTTACTCTGAAATATTTTTCCCCTGCACACTTGTTTTTTGTGGCAAATATTTCAACTATACAGGAACCTTCCAACTACCTGCAGGCAAATGGAAACAAGCAATGGGTGGATGCAATGAAAACAAAGCTAGAAGCACGGGGGAAAAGAATCAAACTTGGGAAGTTACAACACTGCCAGCTGGAAAGAGACCCATAGGTTGCAAATGGGTCTACAAAGTCAAATTGAAACCAGATGGACAAATATAAAAGCACGCCCAGTAGCAAACGGATTCCATTAACTCAAAGGGATCGATTTCCAGGAAAATTTTTCGCCTGTGGCCAAGACTAGCACAGTCAGAATTCTATTTGTTGTAACTAAGGCTAATTCATGGCCTTTGCATCAGTTGGACGTGAATAACGCGTTCCTTAATGGATATCTGACTGAAGAGGTTTACATGGATACACCTGAGGGGTACGACAAAGTTAAAAAAGGCCAGGTATATAGACTGAAACGATCCCTGTATGGCTTGAAGCAAGCCTTGCGTCAATGGAATGTTGAGTTAACGGCCAAACTATTGAAATATGGCTTTAAACAATCTGTGCACGACCATTGTCTTTTTACTATGGAAAAAGGCACAAAATTTGTGGCATTACTGGTGTATGTAGACGACATACTCCTCACAGGGACCTCAGAAGGAGAATTGAACAAGGTGAAGGCATTTCTTGATCATGAATTCACGATCAAGGATCTGAAGCATGCTAACTGTTTTCTTGGCCTCGAACTTACTCAATTTGACAGTGAATTATATGTTAATCAATGCAAGTACATGTTGGACCTCCTTGAAGATACAAGGCTAATAAACTGTAAACCAACAACCATAACCAAGCAGAAAGATGTAAGGTTGAGTAGCAAGGAAGGAGAACTGATCGGTGAACCTCAAAAATACAAGAGATTGGTTGGTAGGCTTTTGTATTTAGGCTTCACTAGGCTTGCTATCACCTACACAACTCAGCAACTTAGCTAATTCATACAAGACCCTAGAGAACCCCACTAGCAAGTTACAATTAATGTATGCGTCACCTTAAAGGAAATCCATCTTTGAAGTTGTTTTATCGCATCCATAATGAGATGCAAATAAGATGATATTGTGACTTAGATGGGTGGTCATGCTTGGATACAAGGCATTGTTTAACAGGGTTCTGCATTTTCATTGGGGATGCTCTTATCTCATGAAAGACTAAGAAGCAAAACACAATCTCTCGATCAACGGAAAAAGGAGAATACATGGCAATGGCATCTACGTTTTGTGAATTAAAATGGATAAGCTACATCATGAGAGATTTGCGGATTGCTTTACACACCCATATTCCCTTTTCTATGATAGTCAGGCCTCGACACACATAGCCAAAAACCTTGTCTTTCACAAGAGGACCAAGCACGTCGACATCGACTGCCATTTTGTACATAATGAAGTAAAGAATGGTTTTATTTTTTCTCGCCATATCAAAACCAATTATCAAATAGCAGATTTGTTCACAAAGGCCATCCCAAGTTCTAGCTTTCACACGCTGACTTCCAAGTTGAACTTGCTAGACTATTACCAAGCTTCAACTTGAGAGGAGGATGTAGGAGTTAATGTTACTGCATGCATGAGTTTACTCTCGTGCATTGCACGTGCCTTCCATTATAGTCGTTTCTGTTATAGTTAGTTAAGCACTGTTTTAGCTTCTTTTGTGATACGCAATCTATATAAGACTCTATATTTCCTTTTCATAATAGGCGAGTATTATTCATTTCTTTCTTAACCAAGAATTGTCACAATTATATTGAACGCTAATGTGAAAAACAATCCCCGGAAATTAATTTTTAGAACTATCAAATTTGAGATAATTAGATAACTTTGTGAAGGACTTCTTCACCAGCTCAAAGTAACACAATCTGCACAGCTGGGCTGGCAAACCAGAAGTTAAATTGTATGTGTGTTAAAGGACTCAACCGAAAACGGTAATGTTTCATTCTGTTTCACAATATAACATCTCAAACAACTGCCTTATTCTCTTACCTTCTCCAGTTAATGACTGCTTCTCAAGCTTTCCTTTCTTTCGTTTGTGAATTTAGGCCCACGCAAGCAAAGCTGCTCAATGACCCCTTCTTCGACTGGTTTCTCTGTGGGAAACACCTTGATCTCGTACAGCTTTGGCCATAGTTTTCCAGTCACTGCAAGTAAGACGTAAATTAGGAACACTTAACAGTAGCTAAAATGGCAAGAGGAAAGGAAAACAATCAAAAGTAAATTATTTATGCTTGCCCAAGAAAAGAAAAATATTCATGGGAGCCATATTGCTATATCCATTCCTGATTAACTTATTAAGCTCTTCAGATATATATTCTTAACGCATAGTATTGAACAGTTACATGTAAAATACAAGGTTATTGGATTCTGCTAATAAGATAATAACTCATGACATCAGTCTAAATTCTCAATCTTTAAAATTGACGAAACTTGATCTCTATGGAATCAATCCAAGCCCCTAGCCCTTTCCCCACTCCACAATTTTTAGGTTAATTAAGACCTTCTTTGTGAAAAAGAAAAGAAAAGAAAAGGAAAAAAAAAAAAAGGTGAGTTGCACTCTGAGTCGTGTCACTTTGAGGATTTCAACCTTTCACTTCCATACTGATCTCTACTTCCATCACATTCCACTTGAACAAAACTATTATAAAAAAGGGAAACAAAGGTTAGGTTGGATGGAGATGATATTCACTATTATTCCATGTTTGTCCTTTGCCAAAGAGCAGTTATGCACCAGCATCAATAAAGTATCATTTGTGAATTTATTTTTTATTTTTAAAGAAACACACTTTTTTATTCCTAAAAAATACATACTTAAACTATTTGGTCTTAAATTATAGAAGTAACAATTCAGTCCCTAACAATTTTTGACTTATTACTTGTTAATCCCTGAAACATTGAGGACTAATAAACAATGAGTCAAAAATTTTCAAGGACTATATTATGTATTTTTAAAATCGGGGACCAATAAATGTTGTATATATCTTTAAAGGATTAAGGTCCTGTTTGGGTAAACAGCTTATTTAAGTGCTTATAGAATAAGTGCTTATCATATAAGTGCTTATATATAAGCTATTTTTATAATTAAAGAATTTACGAGGGCAAACTTCTCATAAGCTGTTTTCAGCTTATTTTCATAAGCTATTTAGAGTAGCTTATGAAAATAAGCTGAAAACAGCTTATTTTCATGCCATAAGCTATTTCTATAAGCTCTTCCAAACGTGCACATAAGCGCTTATGCCATAAGATAAGCTAGATAAGTTCAAAATAAGCTCTTCCAAACAGGCCCTAAATCATGTATATCAAAATCAGAGAGCAAAGAGTCAAGGCATGTATCATTCAAGGACCAAAAAGATTTCCTGTTTTTCATTTTCATTATCTTACCAAAAACCCGCTTCTGTTCATCATCCCACGCTATGCCATTCAAAACCTTCATCCCCTAAAATATAGCAAGATTTACATGTATGTAATATATCAAGTGCAAGAAAAAATGATTTATTATGACAAGCAACTCGTTCTTTGTCATAATTTTTAAATTATAGCTGCAGCATAAGAATGTAAAATATATACTGACAAACTGAACCAAAAAAAAAAAATCTTATTTTCCAGAAGTTAAAGGGCTGAGGTTCCTCACTTGATACCCAGCCTCCATCAGCTCTTCCCTGCAATAGGATAAGCAAAACGAAACATGCACTTAGCATTAAGTAACAAGTCTGTATTATGGAGAAGGAAGAAAAAGCCACTGGACCTTAAATTTTGGAGGAGAATCCATCCAAGAACTTTACCATCGTCGGGAGAGATTCTTACTATGCAGTCAGCCTACAGAATGAAAATATATCAACCTATAACAGAATCCAGCACATTTTTCTGCATTCTGCATACTTCTCTGGAATTCTCTGGAAATATATCTTCCACTACTACAATCACAGCTGAACATGCAAGGACATACCCCCAATATATTTGCCCAAACTTCACCATTTATAAACTCCAATTCGTTGAGACTCTGTACTTGATGACCCCTGTAGTGGACAACTGGTTTTGATATAACTGCATCAAAGTGGGCTAAGTAAATTCAGTGAAAAATGCAAGGAAAACAATGATAAACATATCAAAGCAGTTTCAAGATTGAAAGTTGGACACAAAGAGGTTAGGGAAATGGGCTTTACATATTAAAAGAGATAAGAAAGCGGTAAATCTTAAGAGAGAGCAACCTTTAAATGTTTGAAGATCAATCTGATACAATGTTGAACTGCCATCACTTCCAAACAAGACTTTTCCATCAGTTGCCAGACCCCAACCATCATTCATCTGATGTGTAAATTCCCCAACCTACATAAAATGTATGAACAATATTAGTGAGATGATCTAGCAAGCTATTTAGAAGGGCATTTTAGGGCATTCATTGCTTGTTTGAAAAACATCTCATGAAAATTTACAAAATAACATATAATTAGTAATCCTGTGTGGGTTGGAAAAATGAAAGAGATCGACTATAGAATTATTTAAGAAAGCTGAATCACAATTATTTTTAACCAACTTTAACATGCTTGAAGTGAGGGACTTCACAAAGACATCTTTTATTGTTGACCTTGGTGTCATTAATGTATTGCATCAAAATTAAAACCCCCTCTGATGGACTGACCTAATGCAAACTCGTACCTTACTAATAAAACCATAATTACTGATTCTGATACTAAACACTGCCACTATTGTATCCAATTAGGTTGTTCAAAATATTGGACTTTTCATTAAACACGGATATTCCAAGTTATTATTGTTCACATTTACCATCCAATTAAACTCTTAAAAGTGAACGGAAAATATAATTAAATAACTACATAGGATTGCACAGAAAGATTATATATCAAAAATAATTCAATAACTCATTGCTAGTTTCCTCAGTGTCTCATTTATTTGAAAGATAAGAAGCTACTCAAACAATGACAGACAACAGATCACAAAAGGGGTAAGATTAAGCAAACACCTTGCTTAAATTATTCCTGTCATATATGAAACCAGTACTCGACAACCAAGCTACTTGGAACAACCTACAAAAAGAATGACAAATCATTATTTAGAACAAACCCAATTACCAACTGTAAGAGTCAAATAAAATTCTAACATAATAACTAAAAATGCTATGGGGCTTATTGTAATATAATAAAGATTATATTAGGTCACTATTATTCAGTATTATTAGGATTAGAAAACTGTTTCTTTGGTTAATTTTAAATTTTCTTCCCCAGGTATTTTAGTGTGTGTGTGTGTTTTTTGGGTATTTCTTGGACTACAGTTTTAATTGGGCTTGGGTTTATGTTGAAAAAAGTCACAAGAAGACCTGGCAGCCAGCACTGGAGTCCACGGCGCTGTGGGACACCCAAGGCAGCAACAAAGCTAGGGAATGGCTACTGTTTGCTGCAGCCTGAAGCAAGAATTTTTTATTTTAATTTCTTTTTTAATCCCCATTTTGTTATTTAGGGAAACTAGGGCATTGAACCTATTATGTGAGTAATTTTGTTCCTATTTTTGTGGGAGAGAGATGCCTAGGTCATGTGGTTTTGCTACCCCATATATTGTCCTTTTTTTCCTCTTTTGCCATTCAAGTGAAAACAGAGAAGAAAGCATTCTATTTTTCTTCAGTTTATGTTAGTTTGGTGTATCTTAGTCTCCTCAGGTGTTTGGTAGAAGAAGTGAGTCTTAATCCTTAAGGGATTCTATTCCCTCCTTCTAGGATTTATCAAAGGTCAGTTCAACAGCTGTAATGTTTTCTTTTCTTAGTATGATCAGCAGCTTCATGAAGTACGGCAGCAAATTTCTCCCTTCTTGGTTGTGTGAATCCTAGATTTCTTTTCTTCTCCTCTGCTACAGTTTTCTTCAATTTCTACGCACGTCCAAACCTCATTTCTTTCAAAGACATCATGATAAATTCACCCCATCAAAACCTTTGTTATTCCTTCCTTGGTTTTGCGTTAAATAAAACCTATTAAACCCACAGATACAGTTCACTGCACCCAAACAGTCACTAAACTAATCCTAAAACCACATATATAGCATTGCCAGCACATTGCCCTTCCATCCACACCTTTTCTACATTTGGTTCAAACTCAATCCAGTTTTCAGGCTACGAATACCTAAACCCCTTTTCTTTTCACACATAATTAAAGAACTTTGTCTAAGTTTAGTAATCTACTTGCTGGAGCAAGAATAAAAACCCAATTGCAACATAATTTGCTTTAATCACCTTTCACCAAAAAGAGTTAAACCTTCTCCAAATAAGGAATCATCCATCTTCTGAAGAGCCTCAACCTGTATGTATCAAAAACATTAACCATACAGAATTGACTCTCAGTGGCTTACAATATAACTTCCATTCACTAGGTCAAGTCAAACAAACTTTACAACACTTTGCACACATTGAGTTTCCATAGTGTGCAATACTCGATCAAAGATGACAAGCTTGCAACATTCATATCCTTAAATATATGCATTCATAGTCAAGATGAAACTTTGAATTTCTAATAGCAGATACAATAGCCACAATTAAGTCATGCCTGTATAATTTCCTAAGTTTCTTTTTTAAAGCACTAGCTGTATCCTGTTGTATTAGAGAAAGGAGCTGGAAGAAAGATCAAGAGAAGAAAAGAGAAATACTAATCTGACTATTTTTTTTGGTTGCTATGTCACAAATACACTATGTTAGTAAGTGTTCGGTTTACCAAAGGTTCACTCATGGGAAATTCAGGCCAAAGACCATAGGGACAGACGTTTAATATTATAATCATTGTGCTGTTAGGTTGATTATTGTGTGTTGTGTTATTATGTGTGTTCCTACGTGATGTCAGTTATTGAGTATTTATGATTGTATGTCAGTTGTGGGAGTATGGGTAGTTATTTTCACCTATTGTGATATATATATATTGACTGTTTTTCTGAGTAATGGCAGTTAATGAATTGGTGGAAACACTAGAGATTTTTGGTTCTCTATAATTGAACCAACACCATAGGTAAAAGAAGGAAGACCAATCCATCCCAATCCTTGGGTGATTTCTCAGTTTCAAGACCCATAACCAGATCAGCATCACAGGACCATAACACACTAATGTTTTTAAGCTTGCAGTTCACAGCCCATCCTGATTTATACTGAGCAAACTTATGCCCATCTCCATGTTTTTTTATAGCTCCATTTGGTAATTTACCCATCAACATAATTATTGTGTCCATCCAAACTTTTAAGCCAGTTACTGATATTTTTGTTTATCCATCATCTTAAAAGAAAATGGAACATCGGCAATTTTCATCAAATGCCTTTCATAAACACATCCAAAGTACCTTTTTGGCCGGGGAAGGAAAAGGAAGAAGAAGAAAAATGACTAATTAAAAGTTCCCTTTTCAAGTAGGACTTGTATTGAAATAATGCCTAATTCCAGAGATTGTAACAATGATTTCTTTTTTTTTTAGAAAAAAGAAACATTAATTGGAAAGGTAAAGGAAAAAATGAAATTGAGTACTAGGACTGTTATAGAATCCATAATTGATATTAATAGCTGTTAAGAAGACAAACGTGCCAAGCACCACGGAAGGTTGGCAATGAGCCATTGTCATTGGCAAAACTTCTTTGCTTAAATTTGTTCATGCTGTACTACTGTCCATGCAATAAATACTTGATTCTTATTGGTCTAACGATGTCTATTAAAATGCAATGAGAAGTATATTCACAATAATATAAAATTCAAAACTTTCTTTGTTTAAAGTTGTTCATGCTGTACTACTGTCCATGCAATATATAATTGATTCTTATTGGTCCAACGATGTCTATTAAAATGCAATGAGAAGTATATTCACAATAATATAAAATTCATAAGAGCATAATCTTGATAGAAGTTGTCTCTCTCTGGATTTAACCAACTACTAATTTGTTAAACAAGAATCATTTTATAAATGGAAAACAAAATGTACTGAGTATCTGAACAAGTACTCGAAAGAGTTCAAGAAGCAGGGTTCTATAATCCATACCTTCCCAGTATGAAGAGAAACTTTCCGGACAGATGACTGAAACAAGTTATTAAATGGTTAAATAGAGTAATGCACAGCACAATTACATGAAAAAGAAAATCTCAAAGTAAAAAAAATATGAAAGTGTATTTAAAGGATAACATGAATCTTTTGTTCAAAACTCAAAATAAATTTTGCAATATACAAAAGTTCCAAAGAAGTTTGATCTTATCTTATAAATAATACCAGAAACAACTATATTAGCATTCCAGCTTTATTTTTTTTATCTTAAAGTGGATATTAGAAGACCATTTTCAAGAAACCATTGTATTGACTCAAACAATCAGGAATAAATTACATTTTAATCATGAAATAATCTCCGAAGAATGAAAAGACAAGTTATCTATTCAATTCAAGCAGCTGCAAATTCCTTGGTGCTCATGTAAACTACATCAGAAAAAACAAATTTTTTCCATATAAAACTTTTTTCGAATCAGTTGGGATTTTCACTAAACTAAAAGAAAACCTTTGGTAAATTTACCAAAAGTGACCTGCTTGGATAGTATTACAATAATCCCACTGGAAAATAGTTATAGCAACTAAAACATTTAAAAGATTATAATGAAAACTTAAGTAGTAAACCTTCTTGAAATATATGGACAGTGACAATTTGAATACAAAGTAACTAATAATTGAAGAAAATTACAATTTATGCAGAAGCAACTATTCCATTTTTAACAACTTTAGCCATTCCCAACTAAATCTTATAACCATTCTTTGAACAAATGACATCAGAAAATATCCACCCAACTTCTTACTTTTCATAGATAAACTAAACGCTCTCACCATCAAGAGGAAAATGGCAAGACAGAGACTTCATAAGCGAAAGAGAAATGAGAGAAAAGACAGGTAGAAGAGGGGAAAAAAATGAACAACCTTACCTTCCCAAAAAGACCAGTTGACTCAAAGAAGGTGTCATTTCCACCATAAACAAGGCCCTGAAATTGTAAGAGCAGAGACATTCCTCTTCCATTAGTAACAAGAAAAGTGAGACCCAGATTTCATTAGTGAAGCAAGGTACAAGTTTACTAACAATTCCATAAAATCTGAGAAATCTTATCACAAATTAGCATAGGCCATAGAGCTTGATATTTGCAATCAATCAATAAAATTTCTATTATTAATAGAAGAGCATCCAAGAAAGATTATCCATATGGTCCATAATTCTAAGGCCCCTGGATCAGGAGGCTAGTCCTGCTTTATGCCAGTCCTTATATCTATTTGGGCTATGATGTGGAAAGCTCAAACACTTGAATAGTCAATAATTTTAACCTCAAATTTCTTATTTACTTTGAGTAGCAGCCAATAGTTTCCTAATTTCCTTCCATGTCAATTGAAACATCACAGGGCTACCAAGTGGCCCTTAAATAAACTTGGATATCCACAGTTAACTGAGGCCTTCTACAAAAGCCCTTCGGGAGTCCATGTAAGGACTGTTTTCTAAACACCTTCACATGAAGACCCAAATTATTACAATAAAATTGAGAGAGATAAAATAGAATTAGTTATGGCCTTCTTACATCACTCTAGCGTGTTCAATGAAAACCATGCTTATGCCTTTCCCGAAATTTGATCAAAAAGTTGCATGGAACAGAAAATAAAATGATGGTGTTTGTTTCAATGCATATTCTTGGTAGGGTGTTCATGGGTTGGATTGGTTCGAGTTGAGAAAGTTTTTCAACCCGAACCAATCAAATGATGGTAGGTTGGGTTTTAAAACTTAAACCAAACTAATTTAACTTGTACTTAAGTGGTGGACTGTTTCAGGTTGGGTTGGTGGGTTCTTATTTTCTTAATAATAAAAAGAATTTATCACATTACTAATATTATTAAATTACTAAAAATAAATCTCAAAATATGATTTTATTTTGAACCATCAAATAGTGAAAGGTTTTTATAATATAATAAAGCACTGAGTCTAAGTATTCAGCTTAACATATGTAATATATGAAAAAACAAGAGAAAAGAGTAAGTGACGAGTTAAGCAAATTGATTCGGGTTGGAATTAGTTGAAATCTGTCAACTCAGAACTTGAACTGCCATTGACAGGTTGAAAGAGATTCAACCCGGACCAACCCAATTGTGCATATTGGTTTGGATTTGGCAGATTCACCCATCCAAAAAAGGCAAAAACACCTATAATTCTTGCACAAATTAATGATCAACAGATTACAACTTGAAGAATGAACAAAACTAATTTAGTCCCCAAATTATATAACGCATACCCAAAAAAAAAAAAAAAAAGGGTGCAGCCAGGAATTAAAAGGGGAGGAAGTATAAAGAAAGAAACAAGTATTCCTGATTTCCTTGAGAAGTAAATATTGTATTTCTGAGCTTTAAATTAACAAGAACAGAATTCCCTGTTGTAAACAAACTCCAATTAAGCATACATTGCATTATACCCAAATAATTTCTCAATCCTACGGCAGAAAACACCCAGAAAATGAAACGTATAAAATCACTTCAAAACTCAACTTATCTCATCAGCGAAACCTCAAACATATTCTGCATGAATTCGAGATTTCCACATTTGAACTTTACCTGGGTAAAGGCTTCGGGGTCGTGAGGAAATTCATTGTCCACATTGACCATCTCATATGAATACGATTCACCATATTCTAAACTGCTCCATTTTTTAGACGGACTGGGTAAGAGGTCGATTGCAGCAGTGACTAAAGAAGCAGAAAGAAGCAGGGAGAGTGTGGTGTACGCGCCAGTCCTACGCCACGAAGAAGCCATGGAATGGAAGTCTGGTTCTCAAGGTTTTGTAGCTTTCTGGGGCTCTAGGTCAACGATCCGGTCACCGTGGAAGTGAGAACCTTCATCAGATTTAGAGAACACAAGCTGCATAAAGATAGCACCGAGTGGTAGGTAGTAGTTGTTGGATTAGGATTCTCTCAATATTATTAAAAAAAATAAATGGATACGGGAGCGCACTCTCCTTTTTTCATCTCTCCCTTACTGCACTACACCACAGTATTGGAGAGTATCTATTTTCGTTTTCGTCTGCTTCTCCATCGTCTACTGTGTTTATGTTACAGCTGACGAGACAGTGCTAAATAAGTAAACGAACTGCTGAACTTTTTGGAAAATTAAAAGAGATAATTATATTTATTCTTTAAAAATATATTAGTCAATTATTTAATTTTAAAAAAATATATAGTCATTAAACATTACTAATTCATTTAAATTTAATACTTCAAATATGACTATAGAATAATTAATTTACACTAAATCCATAATTTATAAAATTAATTTGTTCAAACATTACAATATATTTTTAGTCGTTATATTTTTACTTAATTTTTAAGTTTGTTTCTTTAGTTTATTTTAGTGTAATATTTGTAAAAATAATCTTTATCATTAGAATCTGTTAATTTTTTATTTAATTAAGCTTACATGGCAAATAGAATACATATATAGCATGATATATCATCTAAAATAATCTAAATCTAAATCAACATATACAAAGTCACATTATAATATAATTTATAAAATTGTCATTTTAACCTTAAGGCTTTTATTTTTCATTCTTCCTCAATTTCTAAGCACAAGAGAATGCATATTTTAATATTAATTTTGTTTTAAATTAAAACAAAAATGTTTTATATTTTTTTCAACAACAATGTTTTGAAAGTAGGTAAAAATGGGAATGCCATTATTATAATTATGTATATTCATTAATGATATTTATATAAATATAATTTTCCGTCAAAAATATTTTCACCAATGATTAACAGTCACTGCTAAAATTTAAAAATGTTTTTAATAAATATTATTGCACTTGTTCATAATGTAAATGTCTATTACTTGTTTCTGTTTTTCTATTTTTTTTATGAAAAGGCTTGAATCTTTTATATAGCTTTTGTCTATCAATTTTAGTATCTATATTTTTTAAAAAAAATTATGATAAAATACACATAGCAC
Organism: Biancaea sappan; assembly: GCA_037074585.1. Classification (NCBI taxonomy): domain Eukaryota; kingdom Viridiplantae; phylum Streptophyta; class Magnoliopsida; order Fabales; family Fabaceae; genus Biancaea; species Biancaea sappan. Next base: position 13,005,081 of record CM073490.1, on the reverse strand, counting down.
TCTTCAATTTTTGTCATATGCAATAATCTCCCTTAAACATTAATTTTTAACAGTTAACCCTTAAACTTCTTTTCATGTCTATATCACACCTTCCATGACAAATATATCTTCCATTCCACCTCAAAAATAATTTTCCATGTCATATATTCCTAACTCTCATTCTTGTAGATTCACTTGGATACAATTTGCTAAAATTGATCGGATGATTTTATTTGACTAAAATTGATAGGACGACTTTACTTGACTAAATAAGATATTCGGATTTGTGCCATCATCCTTGCCACTGTACATTCACGAGTAGATGAACATGAATCTTCTCCTTAGTCAGTTAGGTAGAGTTGTTTAATTGATTTTAACAGTTGGGATTCACGTGGACCTTACCTGATAAAAATCTGATTAGAAGGTTTAAACCTGTTTGGCCAAATGGAAAAATACGTGTCACGAGGATGTTATAAGACAATATAACGGTTCTCTCGTTTTTCAGCCATGATTATAGTGAGGTTAATCACTCTACAAACGAGTACACCAGAAGCATAATAGGTTCCTCCTCACTGGGATTAAGCTCTCAACTGATGCTACGGTCTATTCACCATCAGGTTCAACTCGCTTTTGACCAAAGGTTCCGATCCCATGTCCAATTCCAAGTTGCAGAATTTAGTGAATAACTTTATTGGTTTCAGAAAGGTTTGCAATGGTTCTTTTAGAAACAAACCCCTCTCTTCCTCCACTTTCTTTAAAGACTAAATTGAAGGTTTTTATTACTGACAATTGAATTTGAGAATTTTTAATGGTGTCATGAACTGCAGAGTAACCATATATTGGGTTTGCTATGTTGATATTGAGGGCAATATGGGATCTTTCTGGCTGGAGAGTGTGGGGAACGGGGTTCCTCAAGCATAACCTTGCCATATTGCTTCTTTCTTCATTTGAGTTTATGTCCACCATTTTCCTTCGAGGGTCATTGTCCTTCCAGCACCGTTGTCCTCAAGCACAGCATGCATTCACGGGCAGAAGAGACTTGGGGGAGGGGGTTAGGTATAGGTAATGCAAACAGCATACAATGACGTGGAAAAATATTGCTGAGATCGAAGGGGTAACACGGAAAATATATATGACATAGAAGGTTTGATGATATGGACAATAGATGACGTGGAAGAGGTAGAGGTTTAACGTGGCTAATAACAGAAGAGATTAGTTGTCAAAAATTTATAGTTGGAAGAGTTAATTACAACAATTTAAAGTTGAGGAAAATTGATTGCACATAAAAATTGATGGGATTACGTGTATTTTATCCTAATTTTTATAATATTCTTTTGTGCCAATCTATTTTATTTTTAAATGTATTTATTTTAAGTTATTATATAAAGACATTTTTAATAATTTATATAATCAAAGTTAATAATAAACTTAACAACAAAAACATATTTTTTGTATTAATATTTATTTATAATTTTAATTTTATTTCTAAAATTTTTTAATGATAATTTCGTCTCACATATTTTTAATTTGTTTTAATTTTATCTTTAAAAATATAACAATGTCAATACACTATCAGCAAATTTTGACATGGAAGGATATGTCATTGCTATCTCTCTCTCTCTCTCTCTCTCTCTCTCTCCTCCTCCTCCTCCTAGGTGTCTCTCACAATCTCACGGAACAATCTCTCCTTCAACCAACAATCTCCCTCTATTGATTTGAATCGCATTTCTCAAAATGTCATGTTTCTAAAAGAAGATTTGAGATCTATCATGAGATTGATGAGGAAGTTGTTGATCAATGACTTGGATTTAAAAACAATAAAGAGATTGAGAAAGATTTAATCCTAAGTTAAGAAAGTTGAAACGTGTTAGGTTACTGAAAGGCAATTAATCAAGGAGAAGGATAGAGAAGAACACACAAAGAAATTACGTGGTTCGGTCAATGCGACCTACGTCCACGGACAGAGAGAATATCTGTATTATTTCTGACGGAGGCTATACAGAGAGAAATTATATCAACCACTCTTCTAATGAATTCCCTCACACTCATATATATAGAGACAAATGGGTCGTGGGTCGTGGGTCGGGTTACAAACCGGGTCACCCACAAAATTCAAGTCAAACCCAACAATTTCCCTCCTTGACTTGAATTCTCTCAAATCACCAGAACTAAGTACAAATTCATCTCTGTCATTCAAGCCCTGTAGGGCTTCATGGAATGCAAACATTCACCAAGTCCAAGCTATGCTTGAACTTCTCTGAAGGTAGAGCCTTTGTCAACATATCTGCTGGATTATCTGCTGTGGCTATCTTCTCGATGGATAATTTCTTGTCTTCTATCACATCTCAAATAAAATTCAATCTGATATCAATATGCTTCGACCTTTCATGGTAGACTGGATTCTTGGCTAAACTTAATGCACTCTGACTATCACAATAAATGATAGGTCTCTGAATATTTAACCCCAGACTATCAATCAAACCATGTAACCACATACCTTCCTTAACTCCTTCTGCCAATGACATGTATTCTGCTTCAGTGGTAGACAAGGCAACTGTAGATTGAAGTGTTGCCTTCCAACTGACAGCACATCCATTCAGAGTCAAGACATAGCATGTTAAGGATCTCCTCCTCAAAAGATCTCCAGCATAATCTGAATCTGTATAGCCAACCAAGCCACTATCAGATTTATCAGCACCATAAACCAAGCAAATATTACTCGTACCTTTCAGATACCGCATAATCCATTTAACTGCACTCTAGTGAGCTCTCCCAGGATTACTCATAAACCTACTTACCACACTGACTGCATGAGCCAGATCAGGCCTAGTACACACCATTGCATACATCAAGCTTCCAACAGCATTACAGTAGGGCACTGAACTCATATACCCTTTTTCCTCAGCTGTAGTAGGTATTGTACTAGCATCAAGTTTAAAATGTGCCGCCAACGGAGTACTAACCGGCTTAGAATTATTCATTTGGAAAGACTGTAACAATTTTTCTATGTATTTCTGTTGAGATACATACAGTAAACCTGCACTTCTATCTCTCCAAATCTCCATGCCCAATATCTTCTTGGCTGCACCCAAATCCTTCATCTTAAACTCACTGCTCAACAAGGCTTTCAAACTATCAATTTCAACCTTGTTCTTTGCAGCAATTAACATATCATCAACATATAGCAACAAATAAATATAAGAATCATCTGCAAGTTTCTTAGAGTAAACACAGTTATCAAACTGATTACGCAGAAAACTATGAGAAGTCATGAATGCATCAAATTTCTTGTACCACTGTCTAGGAGACTGCTTCAAACCATACAAGGACTTTTTCAGCAAACATACATGATCTTTCTTCCCAGAATCAAGAAATCCTTCTGGCTGTGACATATAAATCTGCTCCTCTAAATTTCCATGTAAGAAAGCAGTTTTCACATCCAGTTGTTCCAACTCCAAGTCAAAAACACTTACCATGGACAAAAGGACACGAATGGTTTTATGCTTCACAACCGGGGAGAAAACTTCATGATAATCAATTCCCTCCTTTTGTGAAAAACCCTTGGCCACGAGTCGTGCTTTGAACCTTGCTGGTTCAACTCTAGGAATACCTTATTTCTTCTTGAAGACCCATTTGCATCCTACCGGTTTCACTCCCTTTGGTAACGGTACAAGATCCCAGGTTTCATTCTTCTCAAGAGATTGCATCTCTTCATTCATTGCAACTAGCCATTCTGATGCTTCTCTACTCTCAACTGCTTCTTTATATGATCTCGGGTCATCAGAATCAATGCTTTCACCTACTGCCAAGGCATAAGCGACTGAATTAATATCAACTATATCAACACAATCTGCATACCTTATAGGTTTTCTGATTTCCCTTCTTTCCCTCCTTGTTGCTATAGGTTGTGATTTTTCTTCTTCCCTGGGCTGTTGTACAAGGTCTGTTATAACCCTTTTTGAAGTTTGAACTTCAATTTCCACCTTCTGGTTGGCACCTTGATCATTATTACCTGCATGACTACCAAGCTCCTCCTTCTGACCAAACATAGCAGACTCATCAAAAGTTACATCTCTGCTAGTAATAAATTTTGGAGTTCTATCCTTTTCAGTACACCACAGTCTGTACCCTTTAACTCCAGGTGCATACCCTAGAAATATGCATTTCATTGCCCTAGGCTCTAGTTTACCATCATTCACATGAGCATAAGCAGGACAACCAAATATACGCAGGCCAGAATAATCAGAAGGTTTACCGGACCATACCTCTTGAGGAGTCTTAAAATCAATTGCAGTAGATGGCGATCTATTCACCAGATAACAAGCAGTGTTAACTGCTTCAGCCCAGAATTGTTTTGGCAAGCCAGCGTTTAATCGCATGCATCTCGCACGCTGCAACAGTGTTTGATTCATACGTTCTGCAACTCCATTTTGCTGTGGTGTATGACGTACAGTGCGATGCCTCACTATACCTTCTTTCCTGCAAAATTCATCAAATGGAGCGTTACAGAACTCCAACCCATTATCAGTTCTGAGTGTTTTGACCTGTTTTCCAGTCCGTTTCTCAACCATGGTCTTCCACTCCTTGAACTTCCCAAACACTTCATCTTTGGATTTCAGAAAATATACCCAAACCCTTCTAGAGTAGTCATCAATGAAAGTAACAAAGTACTTACATTTGCCCTGAGATTCAACTGGAGAAGGACCCCACAAGTCTGAGTGAACATATTGCAGAACATCCGTAGAAGTATGCTTCCCAGAACTGAACTTAACTCTGCGTTGTTTACCCATAACACAAACTTCACAGAATTTCAGTTTCCCAGTTTCTGCTCCTTCTAACAATCCTTGTTTACTTAGAATTGACAGCCCTTTCTCACTCATGTGTCCCAATCGGCAATGCCACAACTCTGTATATTCATCATTCTTCCCTAAAGATTTAGATACAGCCACTGTCCCCATCACAGAACTACCAATCAGAAAGTAAATGCCATGCTGCAATTTACCCTTCATTATAACCAGAGCACCTTTGGAAATTCTCAACTGTCCATTCTCTCCAGAGTACTTGTACCCTTGTTTGTCTAGAGTACCAAGAGAAATCAAGTTCTTCCGTAGACCAGGAACATACCAAGCATCAAGCGTCCTGACTATTCCATCATACATCTGAATCTGCACAGAACCACTGCCCTTAACACTAAGCTGCTCATCATCACCCAACCTCACAACACCATTCCACTCCTTGAAAGAAGTAAACAGTTCACGTGAGAAAGTCATATGATAAGATGCACCTGTGTCCAAGACCCAAGTATTTGCAGAACCAGAGGTGCTGACTGTGAGAACATCAATGTCTTCTTCTCCGTCAGAACTATCTTGCACCACCGAAGCACTACCACTGGTATTCGGTTCCTTCTCGTCATTTTCCTTCTTCCTCTGTGGACAATTCTTCCTGATGTGCCCCTTCTGTTTACAGTGATAACATCGAGGTCCTCCTTTGTTCCTCGACTTAGACCGTGACTTGCTTCTTTTTCCATCATCCCTTTAGTGTCTCTGCCTCTGCCAACATACAAACCTGCTTCTGCACCATCCTCATTAGAACTAGAGACTCTTCTCTTCAGCTCTTTAGACTGCAAAGCATCTTTGACATCATTAACAGAGATACTATCTCTACCATACAATATAGTGTCAACAAAGTTCTCATATGAATTTGGTAGAGAACACAAAAGAATGATAGCCCCCAAAATATTCTTCTTCTTCTTCTTGCATGCATTGTGAAGAGATAGAGCAGAGATAGAGAGAGGGGCGAAGAGGAAGTTCTTGTAGAGATAATGTTTGGAAAGAGATGCAAAGAAATTGGAGAGAGCAGAGAAAGAGAGATAAAAAATAATTTAGAAACAAATTTGTCATCACTGTGTATTTGATGTGCCTAGCACATGTTCGGTACATTGGTAATAACTTGTTAAATCATGCCAATATTTTTTGTTATTGAGTTAATAATATTAGTTTTAAAGAAAAAATTGTTAAAAAAAAATAAAACATGTGAAAACAAATTGACATAAATAACATTAGAGACAAAATTAAAACTTAAATTAAACGTGAAGGAGAAAAAATATATATTTTTTGCCTAAATTTAACTAATTGATTAAACAAGTTATAGCAATTAAGATATTGGCTTATATTTATTTTTATCATTTTTATTAAAATATCATTATTAATAATTTTACTATATTAAATTTATCACAAATTTATATATATAACTTTTATATCAAATGATATTTAAATTTTATCTCTCAAATAAATTTCCCAATTTTTTTTAAGTTTTAAATTTTTTAAAAACAAATTATCTAAATAGATTTTTTATTTTTATAATTAATTTCACAATTAATATTAAACTTCTTTTCAAAAAGCCACCAAACAAACTTTATATTTACGTTTGGATTGTCCGCTTAACTGTGGGCTTTTAGTAGTTATAGCCATTGGATGAGGTGCATCGATGGCTACTAAAGGCCCTTTTTTATTTAAAAAATTACCCCTAATTTCTATGTTTTCTTTCAAAAACATTCCACCCTTTTGTTTTTTTCAAAAACGTTTCTAACCCCCGTAGTTTTCTTCCAAATTTCAAAAATTCCTCACCCTATGTCTTCTTTTAAAAACGTCCCAGCCCCCTTAGTTTATTTAAAATTTTAAAAATGCCCCCAATCTCTCTTTTTTCTTTCATAAACACAGCCAAACTTAGCACTGTCAAAATGAGATAGTCAAAATCAGGTTCAGCCAACTCATTTTTGGATGTCTATCCCCACTAGTAATAGCACGCGGGCCAAGCTTTTTTTGAATAAAAAATTTATATTTAAATAATATAATATTAAAAATTATTTTAATAAAAAATTTAATAATTTTATATTAAAATATAATTTATACATGTAAATATTATTTCTTTAATATTTTTAAATAATTAATAACTTTAATTTTTTATATTTTTTAAATTAATTATAAATTTAAAAATTATATATTTATTTTTAAAAAATTATAATAATTTTCATATTCAAATTTATTATAATTATTGAATATAATATTATAAAATATAAAAATATGATAAAGTGAAGTTATTTATATACTAAATAATATAATATAATATAATATATAAAAATTAAAAAAAAGTCAACCCATTTTTTAATATACTCAAACTTTTTCAAATGAAGGCAAGTCAAAACCTATTTTAACAATGTTATCCAAGCCCCTTAATTTTATTTCAAAAATGCCCCCAATCTCTCTTTTTTCTTTTAAAAATGCTCCAATCTCTCTTATTTCTTTCAAAAAGCCCCCATCCCATCTTCTTTCTTTAAAAAACGCTCCCATTTCACTTTTCTTCATTTATTATCTTTGTTTCTAATTGGGAAAAGGGAGAAGGGACGATGGAAAGTAAAAAGAACCAAGAACATGAATAACAAATATAATTGTCTGAATCAAACGAAATTAAAATCTATTTACAACATTTATTAATGAAGTTTTCACGGAGTCATAATTAAAGTTAAACTGGGAACTAATTACTTGCTTCTCATTTTTCTAGAGCAATTAATTGGCGTTTACAAATTTCATACATTTAATTGTTCTTTATTTTTATTCCAAAATGTAATTTATGCTAAAATTGTATCAAATTACTCAATTTCATACACCTCAATTTTCTTTTTACTTTCCACCATCCCTTCTCCCTTTTCCCAATTAAAAACAAAGATAATTAATGAAGAAAAGTGAAATGGGGGCCTTTTTGAAAGAAAGAAGAGGGGATGGGGGATTTTTGAAAGAAAGAAGAGTGGTTGGAGCGTTTTTAAAAGAAAAAAGAGAGCTTGTGAGCATTTTTGAAATAAAATTAAGGGACCTGGGGGCATTTATGAAAGAAAAAAGAGGGATTAGGGGTGTTTTTGAAATACAACCAAGGGTCTGGTGATGTTTTCGAAAGAAGATATAAGGACTTGAGGCTTTTTTTTTAAAAATTTTAAAGAAAATTAAGGGTGTTCAAGACATTTTTAAAAGAAAACATAGCGGTAGGGCGTTTTGAAATTTGAAAGAAAACTAAGAGCACTGAAGACATTTTGAAAGAAAATAGAAGATATAGAGGTGCTTTTAGGGATTTGGAGCATATTTGAAAAAAAGAGTAAGTTGCACTTGTCCTCCTTCAACTTTTTACTTTGTGTACAAAATTCTTTCCAACTTTGAAATTCAGTAAAATGCTCTTTTTAACTTTTTAACATGTATATTTTATTTTTTTTGTCCAATTAATTATTAGTCAAACTAACAATCAATACTAATTAGACATTTATTTGCCACGTTATCCTCATTTTTAAGGGTCCGAACTCTTTGTTCAAAATTTTTTTACTTAGAGTTTTAGCAACGATTTTAACCGTTGTTAAAACTTTTAGCAACATGTAACAAATGTTGCTGAAAGTTTTAGCAATAAGTTCCTTCCAACTTTGAAACTCAGTAAAATACTCCTTTTAACTTTTTAACTTGTATACTTTATTTTTTCTGTTCAATTAATTATTATCAATACTGATTAGACATTTATTTGCCAGGTTATCCTCATTTTTAAGGGTCCGGACTTTTTGTTCAAAAATTTTTTGATTGGAGTTTTAGCAACGGTTAAAATCGTTGCTAAAACTTTCAGCAACACGTAACAAATGTTGCTGAAAGTTTTAGCAATAGTTAAAACTATTGCTAAAATGTTGCTAAAAATTTTAGCAACACTTAAAACTATTGCTAAAACTCTAAGCAGGTGTTTTATTCAGAAGATGCGCAGGCCATTTTTAACACCTTAAATTGCTTAGTCAGCTCTGCCTTATTGAGCGTGCAATCTTGAGCATGAGTATCCCATCTCTTTCTTCTTTTGGTTTCCTATCTCGTGATGATGACGCAGGCGATGGAGGAGAGCGTGGGAGGGACGGGGACGATGATGATGCAGGGGATGATAGCAAGGGAGGGACAAGCCCGAATCTTCTCTTCCCTTCCAAACCTGAACGTACAAACCCAAACCATGAGAATAAAAAGATGGGAAACTCACGCAGCTACTTCGGTTTCCTTGTGGTGTGTTCTATCTTGGCTGTCCACGTAGTTCTCTGCTCATCAGCCACTGTCGATTTCGACAAGGACCACTGTCTAGGCTTCTTCCCTGTGAAATCAGTGTTGCAGATCCACCGCCGAGTGCTTGCCATCCCCTCGCCCCCCCCCCCAAAAAAAAAAAAAATAAAAACCCCAAAAGAAAGAAAGGATAAAAGTGATGTAAATACTAACCTCCATGATAACGAAACCCACAGCAAAGACACTGCAGAAAAGAGAGGAGTCCTTAAAATTGAAATCACTTTCTGTAACCTCGAGCTCGCCGATATGTAAGACCAACTTATGGCCGCTTTAGTTGGTTTGCTGTCACAATTGACGGAGGCATTCCAAAGGTGAAAGATGCAGAGAAAATTCGAATAGCGATGCCACTGCCTGCGCATGGGAATATTAATCGGGAGTGGATGCTTGGAAGAGTCGGTGGAGAGATGGGGATTTAGGAAGGGGTTGGAACTTGGAAATAGCGTTCGGCCGTTCACAATGGGGTGATTTTTAGAGATCAGGGGTTTTCCATGTTTTCATTTTTTTTTTTCCGATCAAGTTTTTTTTTTGGGGTCAATTTTCAGATCAAGTAACCTGAAACTTTTTTTGGTTTTTTTATCACGCTTGCTGCGTTTGTCTCCCCAAAAAATGGTTATTCGTGTTTGAAGATTGGGCACGACCGCATGAGAAGGCTGGGCATGATGCACGATGAGAAAGCAAATCTAACTAGGCAATTTGAAGTGTTAAAAAAGAAGATGATGTGGCAAATAAGTGTATAGTCAGTATTGTTGTTAGTTTGAGTAACGGTCAACTAGATCGAGAGAGTAAAATGCACAAAATGAAAAGTTGAAGGAGATATTTTGCTAAGTTTCAAAGTCAGAGAGAGATAAAATGCAATTTTCTCCCAAAAACAAAAGAGTTAGGGACTTTTTTTAAATAAAGAAGGGGCTTTTAACAGTGATTTATGTACTTTATTCTATAGTTAGTGAATTGCGTCTTTTAACAATGATTTTAATCGTTGTTAAAAGGTTAAAATCATTATTAAAAATTATTATTTTTTAATCTTTTAAAATTTTTAACAATGATTTAATTATTGTTAAAAATTTAACAAAGCCGTTGCTAAAGTACCCACCGGATCCCAATTTATGATTAGTCAGTCACTAATTACTTAGTTGCTTACTTAAGTTTTTCAACCAAACAAATAATTCGAAGAATTTCATCTCGGTATAACTCAAGGAATAAAGTAAACAAATCCCTGCATATTTTTCTTTTTCTTTTTCATTTTCATTTTTCATTAAAGTAGGACCGGTTAATAGATTTCAAAGAAAAACACTAGGTTATTTTAAGGAAAAACATTAGGTTATCTAATCTAATAAACATTAGGTTCGTGAGACCATTCTTAAGGTAGTAAATTCATATATAGTAGTTTGGATCGTGGATACTATTGGTTTGACATACGTTAAAATACACATTAGTAATAAAAATAAATTATGGTAATTTTATTATTCGTTTAAAAATATAAGATAAAGTAGACAAATTATTTAATTTCTTATTTATATGCATTTTAATTTTTATTGTTTATTTTCTATTTTATTATACCTATTCTATAGGCTAATATATGGCTCTACTAATTAATGACTAAGAGATGTCAAAGCCATATATATATGCGAAAAAAATTCAAACATGTTATTTTAATGATTACACTAATATATATATATATATGGTTTTGGAAATTTTTAAATTACCAATCTTCAAAAGCTTATGAGTAAGAAGTTAAATAATTTTTTGCAGTTTTTTTATTATTTTTATATTATAGGTAAAAACTATTATAATTTTATATTTAAATTCAGATATTTATTAAAATATAAATTTTTAAAAAATTGTATTAAGTTGATTCACTGTAAAAACTTTTCTTGTTTATTTATCCCTATAAACTTAAGTTGTGTTTGGCTAGCAAAATAATTTAGTTTATAACTTAATTAACTAGTTTATAACTTATTTGACTAATTTATAAGTTTGTTAGAAGTATTTGATAAAAGAACTTATTTTCGTAACTTATAACTTATTTTAATATGTTATTTTGAATAGTTTATAACTTATCTACTTTTTTTTTTCTATTTTACCATTATCATTTTAACAAAATATTCATTATACAATTATCTCACATATAATATAATATAATATATATTTAATTAATTATATGTATATATATATATATATAATAATTTAAATTAATTTAATTTAAAACAAAAAATAATATATTTTATATAATATATTCATATATATAAAATATATATATATATTTAATGAATTATATATATAATAATTTTAATTAATATAATAAAATATATAAATATATTTAATTAATTATATATGTAATAGTTTAAATTATTTTAATTAAAAAATAAAAAAAATATTTATTTATATTATTTTAGAATTATAAAATATATATTATTTTGTGTCATTTTATATTTTTTAACTATTTCAACAGTTATTTTTACTAAATATTTTTAATTTAATAAATTAACTTATAAATTTTTAACTTTTAATTAATTTTTAAACTTTAATTAACTTATAAGTTAATTTCTAACCATCCTTAGTGCTGCCACATATAATCTCTAATTGATCCTTAGCCTCTGTCATTGTCACGCTCCGCGACCTAGCACCGCGTCAAGTAAAAACGTTCACTTGGAGGGAACATTCTAGACTCAACAAATTGTAACGAACTTTCCTGAATCTTGCCGAGAAAATCTCCATCTCCACACTGAAAACGACACCGTTGCCTACAACACATAAACAGAAACTCACCCTCTAAAATAACGTCGCGGACAAGAGACCGATAAAGATCGAGAGAAAGGTGGAAGAATCCAGAAGCCCCCCGATTCTTGCACCATTGCGAGCAAGCTTCTCAGCTGTATAAACTCCCTCCTCTTTTCTCTCTAGCACCAGTCTGAAAGAAAAGCATAGAAAGCTTTGAGTCTTCTCTTCGCATTTTGCATCTCGTTCTTGCTCGCGTTCGTGAGATTTCGTCGGAGTTTTAATGGCGGATGTTCAGATGGCTGATGCTGAGACCTTCGCCTTCCAGGCTGAGATCAACCAGCTTCTTAGTCTGATCATCAACACATTCTACAGCAACAAGGAGATTTTCCTTCGTGAGCTCATCAGCAATTCCTCCGATGTAAGTATACCTTTCCACCATTGTTGATACTTCATGTTTTTTTGCATGAACGGATCTTTGCTTCGACTTAGGATTTGTGATAGTAGATGATGAATTACTGAGGGATTTGTGAGCGCAACTAATAAACCTATATCAGAGCAAGTGGTAGTATAGGGAGTTTCCTTTTGTTTGAGTTGTGTTTCTTGTTTTCGTTATTTCTCGTGTGAGGAGAGATGAGCAATTTGGATTGATTCATATAGGAACTTGTGAACATTTTGCTGTGGATGGTGAACTTGTTAGGCATAACTAATGTGGTTATAACAGAGGAAGTGGTAGTGTGGCAAACTTCCTTTGGTTTCTGGCTTATTGCGATTCTTTTGTGAGTTGAAGTATTGAATCTAAAATGATTCTTGTGTTTTCGTGATATAGGCTTTGGATAAAATCCGATTTGAGAGTCTGACAGACAAAAGCAAGCTCGACGCCCAACCAGAGCTTTTCATTAGACTCGTGCCTGACAAGGCAAACAAGACTCTGTCGATCATTGACAGTGGTATTGGGATGACCAAAGCAGGTAATGCACCATCACCTTTAAACAATAATTGGTGAAGATTTGATAGCGCTTATTAAACATTCGTTGTGTGCAAATATATTGGAGGTGTCTGGATTAGTGCAAGTGTCTAATTTTGGTTTAATGCTTACCCTGTTGTAGACTTGGTGAACAACTTGGGTACCATTGCAAGGTCTGGAACCAAGGAATTTATGGAGGCATTGCAGGCTGGGGCTGATGTGAGCATGATTGGTCAGTTTGGTGTTGGTTTCTACTCGGCTTACCTAGTTGCTGAGAAGGTCATTGTGACTACAAAGCACAATGACGACGAGCAATACATCTGGGAATCACAGGCAGGTGGTTCCTTCACCGTTACTAGGGATGTCAATGGCGAGCAATTGGGAAGAGGAACTAAAATAACCTTGTTCCTCAAAGAAGATCAGGTGAATATTTTAATCTGTTTAGTTACTGCGTTGAGCAATTCTTTTTCCTGGTTTTCGTAGTAATTGACTAAAACTATCTGTTTCCGTTTACTAGTTGGAATACTTAGAGGAGAGGAGAATTAAGGATCTTGTAAAGAAGCACTCCGAGTTCATTAGCTATCCCATCTACCTTTGGACTGAGAAGACAACTGAGAAAGAAATTAGCGACGATGAAGATGATGAGCCCAAGAAGGAGGAAGAAGGAAATGTTGAGGACGTTGATGAAGAGAAGGAGACCAAATCCAAGAAGAAGAAGATTAAGGAGGTTTCACACGAGTGGCAACTCATCAACAAACAGAAACCAATCTGGTTGCGGAAACCAGAAGAGATTACTAAGGATGAATATGCTTCTTTCTACAAGAGCCTAACCAATGACTGGGAAGACCACCTCGCTGTCAAGCACTTCTCTGTGGAGGGTCAGCTTGAGTTCAAGGCTATTCTCTTCGTCCCAAAAAGAGCTCCTTTTGATCTCTTTGACACTAGGAAGAAGATGAACAACGTCAAGCTGTACGTCAGGAGGGTGTTCATTATGGACAACTGCGAGGAGCTCATCCCCGAGTACCTTGGATTCGTCAAGGGTGTCGTTGACTCTGATGACTTGCCACTCAACATCTCTCGTGAAATGTTGCAGCAGAACAAGATCCTGAAGGTGATCAGGAAAAACCTTGTAAAGAAGTGCATTGAGATGTTCAACGAGATTGCTGAGAACAAGGAGGACTACAACAAATTCTATGACGCTTTCTCGAAGAATTTGAAGTTGGGTATCCACGAGGACAGCCAAAACAGGACCAAATTGGCTGATCTGCTCCGATACCACTCCACAAAGAGTGGAGATGAGATGACAAGCTTGAAGGACTATGTCACCAGGATGAAGGAGGGCCAGAAGGACATCTACTACATCACTGGAGAAAGCAAGAAGGCTGTAGAGAACTCTCCATTCTTGGAGAGACTCAAGAAAAAGGGCTATGAGGTGCTTTTCATGGTGGATGCTATTGATGAGTACGCCATCGGGCAGTTGAAAGAATATGATGGAAAGAAGTTGGTTTCCGCGACGAAGGAAGGATTGAAGCTGGATGATGAAAGTGAAGAGGAAAAAAAGAAGAAGGAGGAGAAGAAAAAGTCCTTTGAAGACCTCTGCAAGACCATTAAGGACATCTTGGGAGACAAAGTTGAGAAGGTTGTTGTCTCCGACAGGATTGTAGATTCACCATGCTGTTTGGTGACTGGTGAATATGGCTGGACAGCCAACATGGAGAGGATCATGAAGGCTCAGGCTCTAAGGGATACAAGCATGAGTAACTACATGTCTAGCAAGAAGACTATGGAGATCAACCCAGACAACGGAATTATGGAGGAGCTCAGGAGGAGAGCTGAGGCTGACAAAAATGATAAATCTGTGAAGGACCTTGTCTTGCTTCTTTTCGAGACAGCTCTTTTGACATCTGGATTTAGCCTTGATGATCCCAACACATTCGCTGGTAGAATTCACAGGATGTTGAAGCTTGGTCTCAGCATCGATGAGGATGAGGCCGCTGGGGACGATGTTGACATGCCTCCTCTGGAAGAGGAAGGTGCCGAGGAGAGCAAGATGGAGGAAGTGGATTAAGGGCTTTAAGGTATAATGTCAATTGTGGATACTCTTAATATTGTGTCTCTTGAGAATATCAAATACAGATGCTGGTAGAGAAATGGCTTCGTCATTATTTGGTGTCAGTTTTGTGTTGTCACATTGGAGTTGGTAGTTTACAAAATGTGTCCTTGCGTCTGTGTTGTATTTCTCGTCGGGGTTTGTAGTTTTTAAAATGAGTTCTTGTCAAGCACCTCTTTTATTGTCTGCAGTTGAAATATCAATTAAACATCTGCTCTTTCGCTCCTCAAATCAAAATATTAGCGAAAGGCCGTTAGTGTCTGCTTTTCTCAACTTTAGATCACTTGCATTGTGTATACAAAAATATACCTAATGGCCGCTCCTTTCCAAATGATCCCAGTCAAAATGAGAAACAGGGACACAAGTAATCGGTGACAGACTAAAAGATCAGATGAGTAATGTATTACCAGCCTTTCCTAAAACAAATCTTGTTCATTCAATGTTACCGTCAAAGATCCAAACGCGTATTTTATTCTTTTTTCTTTTTTATACTATCATGAGCGATACTGTTCTATATATTAAACCGGAGTTATTAACTAGTAGAATATATCTAAATTTATTATTATGTTGCTTCTCTCTATAAGCATCTGTTTGGAGGCTAGGAAATTAAAAAGTCAGAGGTCATAATTTTAATAATTAATAATTCTTTCAACTCAGTTGATTTCTTTTTCAATTTAGTTCAATTAAATTACAAAGACTTTCAGGCTGAAAAAGAATGACAAAGGCTTTGATTGCTCTGGAAGATTTACATTTAAATATTTAATATTTAAATGTTAGTTTTAATTTTTATCATTATATCGTATTTGACTTTATGGAATTCAATATTAAGTTTTGGTATGCAGATGCTCAAAATTTTCATATATGTTCCTCCTCTCTTTCGCTAAACTGGATATAATTGAATTACCCAGGGAGGTTCACCAATCAATTGCACGGTAAAAGACCTCTTCTACGTTTTCTTCTAGAAGATCATGTGTGGGTTGCATATGCTGTGCTCAATTTGTTTCTCTTTCTTAAACAGCGTGTTTGAAGATGCTTGCAATCTTCTATTGCCGCCTATATGCATGTTGGTTAGTGTTTGGTTTTCTCCAGCTGTTGTGTAGAATTGCCAGTGTATTTGCTTATTAACCATCTTGCACCTGTGAAAGTTATGGATTACCTTTGCATGTAGTTTTGTGAGAAAATTATCTTTCCACAACATAAAAACTTATGAGGCTAAAACTACTGAATTCCCGTCTAGTTGTTGAGTGAAGCACATGATTCGGTTCTTACTATTTGTATCATAATATTATGCTCTGGAATAGACAATAATGTCTTTAGTTTTATCTAACTAATGGTGTTGTAGTAGTAGGAAGTGAAAACTAAAATACACTGAATTTGATCAGCCAATCTCCTATTTCAACTGTGATGCTTAATAGTGAATACTATCTTAAGTTCCATGTGTCTTATATGCTTCTTATGGGGCTCATCAAATTCCATGTTTTTTCCAAGTGTTGCTAATCTGTCATAAATTCGATTTGGTGAGTTTTTGGAGTCCATGATATATAAACTAATTGATCAAACTTGAGTGCAGTTATAATTGGATGCGGGCATTATTGATTATATTAGTATGCTGCATAATAATGGTTGTCTACTTGTATAAAAATGTTTTGGTTCATGATAAACTTATGCTTGAATTATTCACATATTTACTAAATGCAAGTTGGTTAGGTGTAGTTTGTGATTTATAAAATGGTTATAATGCAAACATCAAGGGATTGACCTTGTGGTAATGGGAAGTCTGCACCGTATTGACTACTCGGATTCAAACCTAGAGGCCAGCAACTTTATTTTCTTAAATGTACCAAGCTGATACGAGGCGTATGCCCTTGAGATACCTCGAGCAGAAAGGGAATTAATCGCAATTGATGCACAAGCTAGTCCTAGAATACTCTTTATGTAAAATAAATAAAAATTATATATATATATATATATATTCCAAAGTAATTTCTTCTACAAAATTAACTTACACAATGCGTGGTGCCCTTTCCATTTCCGGCTTACGTTTGCATTAATAATACTTGAAAAGCTTGAATCTGCGTTTTGTTGACCCTTTTAGCTTTGTATAATACGTGACATGGGTTGTTGCTAATATGTTAGTGGTTTGTCATGAACTCATGATTCTATCCGTACAAAAAGATGGATCTTGACGGAGTGTATCTTTACAAATAGCTGCAATATGGATGACAAAGTTGCATCGGGTGTCATGGGATGTTAACACTTTGCTTTGACACAGGTTCTAGGTGCGACAAAAGTGTGCCTCAACTATCTTCTCTGAAGGTTCTAGATAATAGGAATAATCTACTGCTTAGAAGTAATAAGCCGCGGTGGCCACCATGCCGCTACAAGGTATGGTTAGAGCTCTATTTTTCCTTTTGCTGATAAAACTTAAGACCACAGTCTGTAAATAATTAAATATGATAGTTATAGTAGATTTGGAGATGCAACTCCTTAAAACTGGCAATTCTCCATGATAAACTTTCTTTCAGGCACTACCTCCTTCAAGTAGAGACAGGAATTATTTGAACAACAATGAAACGTCTGGATCTTGTGATTGTGTAAATCATGAGAAAGCACAGCGGGAAAGATGGAGAAGAGGTAAAATCTCTACTTACAGCTGACTGTCACTATTTTTTTGGGGGTTGCTTTACTCATTTCATAGGCTGACATAATATAGCTTGTCATGTTAGTTTTCTTATGTATGAGTAGACCATTCTCAACCCCCTTTTTTTTTTTCTTTAAAAAAATACCTTTCTGAGTTTATTAGGAAGAAACAACGAAAAATTCCACAAAGTAAATTTTCAGGATTTCATGAAGAGAAGTCATGCAGAACTGGTCAGACTGGACAAGGAAGACAAGTGCCATTTAAACGAACACATTGATTCTGAGGAATCTTCAGAGGTCTTTCAGATAACATCACAGGTGACATCAGGAAGCTTCAATACCTCGCAGTCCACTTTAATTGCAATCACTATACTATTAGAAGCTCCTCATCAACCAGTGTGATTGTAGGAGCTTTTAGAGGTTCAGAGAAGTCGTCTCTAATTGCTAATAACACAGTAAATCTGTGGGACAACTCTGCAAACCATATGGATGCATCTCAGCATCTTATATTCTTATTTCATTGTTGGAGAAGGTAAGGTTATGCACCTTAAAGAGTCAGAAGCATGTTAAAACCCCAATGTAGGCAACCAGACATAACACCTAATGTTAAGGAATCCCAAAAGAAAAGCCCGCCAAGCTTTTTAAACCAAGAAAAATGTGGAAATCTCATAAATCATTTTGGAGCAGTACAAGAAAAAGCTGGCATGGAATTGCGACTAGGTTATACATCAGTTACTGTCCATAGGTCTCGAGGAAAGGTAGCAAATACTGAAGCTTTTAGAGGTCTTTCTATTTCCTGCTGGAGATAGGTTGTACTTTCAATGGTTGATAAGAGTGAATCGTACATGGCCCATTGTGTAGGCATCCTGTCCTCCCATGGTTTCAAGCTAGTGGATTCGATTAGCATAAAGCAAAATCCTTCAAGCCCTGATCTCCATATGAAATAGGTGCTGGAATAAAATTCTTTCAGCAGCTCAGATAGAGTATCTACTTCAAGCTCTGAACTTCTTCCTTGGCAACCACTAAAATCTTTCAAATAGTTCTGTCCCAATTAAGGTACAGCCATAGATTTTCATTTTCTTCACTAACCCTTGACTCATTCCTATTGAGCTCGATTTCTCAACTCAACCCTTGCATCTTTCTCATGATAAGCTGAGAAGGTTCGATCATGATTTTAGTCAGCCAATGTTCTCGCAGCTGGTACACCCAGAGGGACTTCATCTCTGCTTCTACTATGGATAAAGAGGAGTGATATCATATTGCCCTACTCATTAGGACTGAGCGCAGGTCGGGTTGGTTCGGGTTTAGGATAAATTTTAACTCGAATCAATTAAAGATATGCGAATTGGATTAGGTCGAGTTTAGCATTTTTTATTGTTGAACTCTAACCAACACAACCCGTCCTCCAGCAGGTTGGGTTGGGTGGGTTGTTTTTTTTTTTTTTTTAATGATGTAGTAGCAAGCTAGCAACTAACAAATTACAAACTGATAGATCATATAAGCTTGAATTGAAGCATTACAACATCTATTTTCTTTCTCTATGCAACCAAAAAAACTGTCACATCAAACACTAAAAATTGACTAACAGAGAGATGCTATCAAGTGAAATTGTCACTAAAAGTTGTCACTTGAAATTGTCACACCAAGAACCTTGATTTGTTTCAACATGCTATCAATTGGAATGAAAGATGCTATTGCTAATGGTCACTATGAACCAATTAAGTTTTTTTATTGCTTTCAAAACCTGATGAACCACTATCATTGCAACTTGCAAGTAAATGTTGGAAAGACAAAGAACTAAAAATTAAAAAAAAAACAGAATGAAAATTGTCATCCAATCTCAATGAAATGTTATAAAATTAAGACAGTTCCACTTGGAATTACTAATCTATTTTTCAAGACTTCAACCTTAAATCACAAATAAATCCAAAACATAACACAAAAATAAAATAAGAAAAAGCTTTTAAGCCTTTAACGCAAGGTTAAGATTCTAAGTTTCACAATTCAAACAACATCATAATTATATTCAAACATTCTTCATTCTAGCAATCTTCAATCCCAAAAGCCAAGAGCTCAGAGCTCTTTAGTCCTAAGATAATAATTGAAAAAACAATTAGTATTATAGAAACAATGTCAAAGTAGGAAAATATAAATGTATAAATATGAGAAAATTGACCTATTTCAAACATTTCATTTTCCCAAATCCTCTAATCTTTTACCATCATCATTCATCAATTTCCAATATCTCTAAAATAATTAAACAAAAATGTAAGTATAAATATAAAATTATCAACATTAAACATAAAATTAACATAAAATATTTACTTGCTTCTACTCTTTCAACTTTATCCATGCTACTCCTCAAATCAATTTCTTTTTTAGCAACCCTCAATCAATTCTGAGCACAAATCAAAGCCTCAACAGTTTTTACACTCAATGAACTCCAAAATGGGTCGAGAACTCGATCTCCAGTGCTAAATGCAGATTTTGATGATACCATGGATATAGGGATGGCTAACACATCTCTAGCTATACAGGAAAGAACTTGGTATTTTATAACTTTTCCCTTCCACCACCTCAAGATATCAAAACCATCATAATTATATTCAACATCGTCCTCCAAGTATCTTTCCAACTCATTCATCTGATCATCACAATGTTTTTCTAAACTTGCACATAAAACTCAGAGGACCAACTACCATCATCATCATCATCATCATTATTGCTAGTACCTCCCCGTGATTGTGAAGTAAGATCAAATGACATATGGCTATAGTCTTCCATATCAGGCAGATACAATACTTTGTAATAATCAAACAACTCTTTCATTAAATTGTTCAATTTATCCAACATCTATCTACTTTTATTTGAGTCATACATCCTTTTAAAACAAAATTCAATAAAGGCCGTCTTATATCGCGGATCAAGTACAACAGCCACAAACAACAGATAATTCATATTATCACCCTCATCCCAATACTTATCAAGCTTAGCCTTCATATTAGTGGCCGTGTTACACAATAAGACATCATCACTAATCATTCATTTCTTCAAGACTTTGTTGATGTCACACAATTTTTGAAAAAATGTGTTTGAAGTAATATGTATAGAGCAAGAGAAAGAAAGGGTAGCATCATAAAAAATTCTTAAAAAATTTGTAAGTACAAGCACAACTCCAATCATCAGAAGTAGGAGGCCCCCCATCAATATTAAAAACAGAGACAAAAGAAGCATCATCATCTAGAAGGCGATAAAATGCTTTCTCAAATTTTTTAGTTGTATCTAACATCATATATGTAGAATTCCATCTATTAGGCACATCAAGAATTAATGACAACTTTCTATATTTGCATCACTAGCACATTTCTTAAAGGTTGTTAATCAAGCGGGAGATGACTTAACATATTTGCATGCAGCTCTTATTCTAACAATAGAACTATCCACCTCTTTCAATCTATTATTCACAATTAAATTCAAGATATGTGTACAATATCTTAAATGCATGAACTCTCCATTTAAAATAGTTGTGCAATTCCAATCACTCAATCTTCTTTTTAAATAAACAAGGGCAACATTGTTAGCACTAGCGTTATCAACCGTCACTGTGCTAACTTTCTTAATTCTCCAATCTTTCAGACATGTTTCTAAGGCCTTTCCTATGGTTTCACTCTTACGATCTGTTACAAGAAAAAATTTCAAAATTTTTTTATTAAAGACCCATCCATCGTCTACAAAATGACTAGTGACACATATAATTCAAATTCTGAATTGAAGTCTAAGTATTAGTTGTAACAGACATCATTCGAAACATACAACTAAATGACAATTTCAACCTATCTTTCTCTTGTAAGTACAACTGATAACAATCTCTAGTCATAGTAAACCGTGATGGAATCTAAAATTGCGATTGAAGCAAATGCAGAAGTAATCTAAAACTCACATTCTCAACAAACTTAAAATGTAATTCATCCAAAACTATTATCTTGGCAAGTGCAATTCTATATTCTTGTTGGTTAAATTTAATTATTTTGACATTTGCCATACCATCATCAACATCTTCGGATTTCTTTTTAAATCCCAACTTTTGTTGTTTCTTTTTTATCAACTTGTCTTTCTGGGTTTTTGGGACAATCACTCAAATGCCTACTCAAATTACTCATTCCATGACTTCTAAAACCACATGCATAAGATTTTTCACAATAATTGCATGCACACCTATCTCCACTAGGCAACTTAGTAAAATGACTCCATACATGAGAGGGAAGTCTAAAAAGTTTTCGTTTTAAGCTTACCGTATCTCCTTGTTCTTGTGATTGAGTGGTGGTTTGAGTGTTATTTGTCATTAGAGCTTGAGTATCTTCACCACTAGGTGGAGTTGGTGTTGGTGCACACCCAATTTGTATAACCCCTCTTGACACATCATCATCATCTGCCATGTCTAGTAATACAACAATCCAACAACAAATAAATTAACAAACATTTCAAATATAGACAGCACATCAATGTCGATATGCCATATAAATGTCTTTTTTAAGTTATTGCCAACAAACAAACATGATTTTATTTACTACCGAAAAAGGGAGGAAAAAAACATAAACTTAACCATTAATAAGGAACGTATTACTTCACACCAATTTCGCTAGTTGATGTCTTCATTTCCATTTCAAGTTCCTGTTAATCTTCAATTAATTCAATTCAAGTATACTCCAAATTATCTTCTCCACTATATCAAGAGGAACACAAGGTAAACGTATTACTTCACACAAATTACCCCACACCAATTTCGCTAATTGATGTCTTCATTTCCATTCAAGTTCCTGTTAATCTTCAATTAATTCAATTCAAGTATACTCCCAATTATCTTCTCCACTATATCAAGAGGAACACAAGGTAAAACCCAATACAGTTGGATATATAGCATCTATCAGATAAACCATTAACATCAATATATATATATATATATATATATATATATATATATATAATAATTGGATTAAAAAATAACTAATCAACAAAGTACGTAATTATTAAAGTATAAATGGTTTATATATATATATATATATGCCTATATCCCTTTCTATTTTTCTCTTTTAAACCCCCCCTCCCCCAAAATCCAATTTACTCTTACATGGCTTCACAAGGAATTGTCAATATAAAAGCGCGGAATGGTCACATCATTTGATTTCCACCTCCCAATATTCAACCAAAGATACCTCCAAAAAATTATCAAAAGAAATCACATTACATGGCCTAATTCCTCTGTTATTGCGTTTAATACACTAACAGAAACTTAGCTCATAATTTCATCATGTATTCCTTAAATTCCTCTACTGATATCTATTAAAATCTGAAGGATGAATCACATAAACAGCACAGCAGCACATTCAGAAATCATTCTCAATCAGAAACAAGTGAAAGCACCAATGAGAGTGAACAATGCAAAATTTCTGTGCATTGTACACCCATGGCATCGCAGTCGCAGACCTCAAAACAAATGAAAAACAAGCTTTAAACGAGTTTAAAAGCAAACCTGAGGCTAATCGGCGAGAGAGGAAGAGGACGGCGCACGACAGACGTAGCCGAGAGAGAGAGATGCAGGGGAGACAACGCATAACACAAGCAAGACGAGACAACACCAGACGTAGCCGAGAGAGAGAGAGACGTAGGGAGATGACGCAAAACATAGGCAAGACTAGACGACATTGATGAGTGAGGATTGAGCTCAGACACCGGCCGGCGACACTCAATCGAAAAGAATCAGAGTCAGAGCAAGGCAACGAAGTGCAAGGGAGATTTGGGATTTGGGAAATTAGGAACCCTAGCATTAGCAATAGTAGAGCAAGGGAACGCGTGGGGGGAGGCTGATTCTGAATTGAAATTATAAATGAGAAAAAAAAAATCAAAGTCTCCCAATACCAATAGTCCAATATAGTAAAAAAAAATATATATATATATATATATATATATATTAAAAAGTAATCGGGATTGCAGGTCGGGTTGGGTTTAAAACTATAAACCCATCACCTCACCCGCACATGTGTCAGTTGAGTTTTTTAATCCAACCTGCGAACTCAATCCGGCCCAACCCAATTGTATATGTTGGGTTGGATTGTGCGTATTGAGGGAGTTCGCAGATCATTTGCTCACTCCTACTATTCATCCGATAGCTTCTTAACCACAGAAGCTGAACTCAAACTCGATGCAAGATCTTACATCGAGGTATCATGAACCAATGTACGTGGGTTTGGTAAGGCCAAATGCAGGTAAGAGCTCACTTCTCTTGTTTGCTTGAGTGGTGAATATGTTACATGTCATGTAGGACTAACTTGCTGACTTTATCTAATGCATAATTAGATTCTCGTACTGACAGAAAAATAAACGAGTGGTTGGTAGCCTCTCCAACATGAAACTGGCAGAGCGGCCCTGGCGTCCTTGTGGAAGGTTGAGTTTGGACAACGAAGTCAAGGAGGTTGGTACTAACTTTCATTTTGACGAGTTAGAATTTCCATAAAGTCACTGAAGTAGTCATTAAGCTGTGTAATTTCATCATCTGCAAGTATCTAACAACATGGGTAGCTGAGAAAATAGTAAACAATGGAGTGAATTTAGAAGAATAGTTCGAGATTTAAACAATATACTTCATTTTGCTCCAATATTCCGTCGCTCAAAATTCCAATGTGCCAAATTGGTAAAGTTCAAATGCTTAGGTACTCCTATTCCTGTGTTTTTTTTTTTTTGGGCTAACTGTCTCCGAAAATAAGTGAGATTGACCATGAGTCAAAGTTCCAACTAAATACGCCAAACCAAAATTTATACTCGAAAAAATATGTAATACAGGATTTGCCTCACAAGTATTTAAGTTTGGTCAAAAAATAATACAGAGATTCGGTACTGTAGTAGTCTCCCAAAAAAAGGTTTTGGTACTATACACCTGCACAAAACTAGAGAACTATACATTCTCAATATTATTCATCTTATATATAATGTTCTAGATATATACACGATGACACCAAAATGAGTATAAGAAGAATAAAAGCCTCAATAGCTGAGTTGAGAAGCAACAGCAATTACAAAAAAGGTAGGACCATAATTGGCAGACTGTAACCACTCAGCTTGTTGCCTTTCCAAGGCATAATTTTGCCTCTTCATGCAAAATCATGGACAACAAATGACACTGCGTTCATAATTTTAAAAATGAAGAAATTTCCTGCCTCCAACACCTCATCTAAGTGTAACACTCCAACTGCTCATTGCATATGGGCCTTTCTACATTGATATAGCTATTTTGTCTCAGGTTCCACCTCATAGGAAGAAAGCAACCTTTTCTGCACGAATTACAACATGAACAATAAGAACAGGGATGACCAAACATATACAGAGTTAATCATCTTTCCTTCTTTCATTGAATATGTATTTCAGGCCTTTTCAAACAATCAACTCCACATAGTCAAAGGTTTTTTCCTACACTCAAAATACTATACACTCTGAACATGGACTTTGTGAAAGAGTATGCCAGTTTAAGGTACTATTCAAGGAATCCGATCACTATACAAGGAGGGGGGGGGGGGGGAATCCCCCACCTTCAAAAGAAACAGTAAACATTATATTACCATGTAAAGGTTATATAATATGGGCAAAAACAATGTTGAGTTGAAGCATAAGTCAATCTAGCCCAAGGGAGCTCTTTAATTGTGATAATAATGGCTGTTCTTGACTGATGAATCTCTGCTTAGGGGCAAGATGAACAACTGTAACAAAATAGGATATTGCTAATAGAAGGTTGTAGACAGGCCATTAGACAAGATTTGTTTGAAATTTTTAAATCACAATGTTAACAAAGAAAAACTTTGGTATGCTGCGTCAGTCATGACCAGGAAACTTCATTTTTATAATTAAAAAAATAGAAAATAATATATCTAATAATGAAAAAAAAAAAAAAAAGAGAGAGAGGGATAAACTGCCACACTGGTCCCTATAGATAATGTCAACGTCAGTTTAATCCTTCAAAGGTTATTGTCATCAATTTAGTCCTGACCTAGAAGCTTATTAACATGAATATAGTTCTAGTTGAGTTAGGATAAAGACTAAATTGACGTAAGTTTTAGAATATTAGGACTAAATTGACGTCAACAAAATTTAAAGGAATAAACTGATGCCATTGAAATCTTTTAGGAACCAAAATGATAGATAACTCAAAATAGAGTAAACTAAAAAAGGGTTGAGGACAAAACATGTTCCCATGAGAAAAATACAGAAGTACGTCAAAAACATTATACCCTCAACTCTTTGAATGCCAGCCAAAGAAACCTTAAATATCTTGGTTGCACATTGTAGAAAATGATACCAAAAGAATGAAAGATAAATCCCATAGGAGGTAAACAAATAGACGACAAAACTTCTAGCAAGACATTTTAAGGTCCCAATCCAATTATTCAATCAAAATCTATAGAAACAAGAATATAATAAAAGAGAATAAGAACAGATCAGGAGCATCTTTGGGATCCAACTCCCTACGAAGATGAAAACTCCAGCTAGTAGGAGAAGATGCAAGATGAATAGTTTACAACAGATAAGGAACATCAACAGAATAAAGGGCTCGTCAAGCTCTAGATCCTCCCAAAAAGGCATTACATTAACAACTCACCACTTCTATATCTCACTTAAAAAAAGTAGGCATCTATCCAAGAAATAAAACTCAAAGAACTCGTAGAACTTAAGTGGCAGCAGATCCACTATTATCATTTCACTTTATCTCTCTCATCATAGTTACTACAAGCCACCTTATACGACCAAGAGTGAAGCTCAAGCAGGATACAAGATAACTATTAATTCAACAAAGCAATCTTCTTAAAAAGCAGAAAATATTTAGAAAACCCTCCTTGGTGCGCACAATCCACAAAAAAGCACATCCCAGACCAAATTCTTACAAGGACTTTAAAAATAAATAATTAAAAAAATTGAAGATTAAGATCCTTAAAAGTGGAATAAAAGAACAATCAGATTGATGAGGCCTAATTTCTCTATTACACAATGGTACGGTAACACTAATGTTCTCTATTTACAAATTCCGTTTGTTTTGTAGTTTATATTGATTTAGGAGGGTTTCCTGTCCTCCATCAATGTAGTTCTCTTCTTTCTTCCACTAAATTCTTCACTTATCAAATAAAATAAAAGACATTTTACTAGGATGCTACAGTAGTTCTACAAGGGTCCAGTGGATGCATGTTACTCACCATATCATATTTATAGCAATTTAAAGATCAGTGACATGAATACTTACATGATCCTCAAAATCTGGGCTTGATAAATTGATTGACAGGTTTCTCATCAACAGTAGCACCTGGATAGATCAAACATGGAAAGGACAATTTTGTAAGTATTTCTGAAGCATAAATTCTCATTTAGATAGCTGTAGCGGTTTAGTCAAGTTAGTTTCACTTATGATGGAGCAACAATTTAGTTGTCAGACTTATATGAAACAGCAATTTGCCTGCTAAAATTTGATAATAGAACATCCTTCTCCCCTAATTATATAACAATCCAGTGAACAGAATATCAAAGATTCAACTGAAAAACATGCATAAAAAGATATACCGTCTCAACGTCTATAGGGTCCATCTTTTTCAGTCTCTGCAGATGCCCAGTGGCATTTGGGTCAAATACACTGCCAATGAAGTTGTATACTTGTGCAAAATCCGGAAGAACTGCAATAATTAACAAAAGAAATTGTTAAAATGCCATGTATTGAGATAACAATGAATATCAGAACAATTACTGCTAACATAGAGAAAAGCTTCCTTAACAAAAATAAAAATGACTTGAACATAGAATTTTCAATAGGTATCCATAGGTGAGTAAGACTGTATTATTCCAAAGAAAGGCTTAAGGATATGATCATAAATCACATCCAAAATAAGTTATTGAAAATTAAGAGGAACTCAGTTACTTCTGAATCTACACCACTGATTTTGGATATCAAAACCAGACATAAAAACAAAAACAACCTGAAATATACAGTTTGTTTTTCTTTTCTCTTTTTATAATAACACAAGTGCATATTGCATAATCCAACTATTCAAGATAAAGGTGAATTAGTAAGGAAAATCATCAAAGCCTTGCCTCTTAATGGATGGCTTTTGTTCCCTTGCCCAGTAGATTCGCCAACTGCCCGTGCTTTGTGGGTGCTTTCGCTGCTACTGCAGCAATTATTCACTCTTGGCCCTGAAAACACATATGACAGATGACGTTAGAAGCACAAAACTGTTAGTATTTAGTATCTCCAGTGAAATGTTACTTAATATCCATAAATGGAATTGCAGAATTATAAAAGTTAAATTTTAAGTATAAAATTAATAGCCTTCTGTACCATGCAATAAATTGGTTGTCTGCAAGGTGTTCAACCGAGAAGACACTGCAGTGTTAGCAACTGGAGTTTTGATCACTGCAATGGAATCGGGCTTTCGTATATATCCAGGTTCAAGCAAAGGAGATGAAGATTGAAAGGATCCTGATATTTGAGAGTGTAACAGAGCTGCCAAATATTCCTAACAATTATTAGATAAACCTGAACTATATAAGCATGGAATGAAATTTAGCAAAAGATGCTGACCATTTTTGGAAGCCTTCTGAGGATATGGATGAGCAGCCTTTCTTTTTGGCCTGGGTGGAGGTAGATGTTCATTTGTACCACTCTTCTGAACTTTTAGAAAGTATTTCTGTGCATGGCTCCGTATCTGCAAAAATTAGCAGAAGTTAACCTTCAGTCCTACCTACGTAGGTATTGATAACATTAAGTCTCTTAAAAAAATAACAGAATAACTTCACCAACTCGATGATATAAAATAAATGTTTCAAGTCAGGTCTTTCAAGCCAGCTAAACTTCAGACACTAAAATAAATAACATGACAAAAACAGCCTAAAATCTTTGAGAAACTAGTTGCTTCCAGTAAACTGCTAAAGAGAATTATCTGATCTTTGTGTTATGTTGAAATGATGGTATTCTGTAAAGGATAATTTGCATGATTATTAATAGTACGACCACAACTAACTATGAAAGTACACAGCATTTAAATTTGAAATAAGGGAATAATATTGGTGTTGTATGCTTTAACATAGACCACACAGGTTTAGGTAAGGCACAAGGCAAAGTAATACCTTCTCAAAGAGGTCAAGAGTTTTGGCATACATGAGAACCTACACAGCGAACGCAGAGTAACTAATGAAAGAGAGAGAAGCTATAATATCTAGGCCTGATATTTATAGGACAAACCAGAAAAAACCACCAGTCTGCAAGGCAAGAACTTGCATTGTATTACATGCAGATGGAGTCTTAAAATTGATGCATTAAAATATGCCTCAGATGATAGGTGGGTTAAGACATGTATTAGGTTTCACAATTTTTGTCCCATAAAAGAGAAAATGTTAGATGGACCAGAGATCCAGCAAACCTTGCCTACAAGAGCAATTACAATAAAGCATGATAAGATAGTAGGGAGAGAAAGAAGGAAAGCGATTTTTCTGGCCAGTTCACTTCCACCATGCTACAGTTCCCTTGGAAAGCATTGAAGTGACATAACCAAAACCATTTAACTACATTCCAAATTTTCTACAGCAAAAAGAAATTAGCTTTAGTCTGAGACATAGCTGGCTAACATTAGACACAAGATTTTTATTTTTATTTTTTAGTCACCAATTTTATCCCATCCTTAGCTACATGTTTCACATGTATAGCTGATATATTCTTCCTCACCATTTTCCAATCAATATCATTCTTCAGCACCTTTTCCTAATTGAATTATCTCATTTATCTATGCCAAATAGCCAAGGAATTTCTAACCTTTAAATGGAACACAGGTACATGAAAAACCACCTTAACTTTTTTTTTTTTTTTGGATAGAAAAAGAAATATTATTACTAAGAAGAGAGAGAACCAAAGGAAAAGGAAAAATAAAAAAAGAGAAAAGGAGAACAAGAGATCCTCCAAAGAAAAGACAAAACAAACGAAACGAAAAAGCCCCAAGACAATGCTATACAACAAAGCCCTCCAATTCTTATAAACATCTGAAAAAGACACCCCCTTAAACATCCCATTAGCAAAAACCCAAAGGGAAGCAACATAGCGAATTCGATCCCATAACAAGTGAGGCAGCAAACACCATCATTAAAAACTCTGGCATTTCTTTTCATCTAAATACTTCACACAATTGCAAACATAGCTGCTTTCCACAAAATTTTGTTCTCCTTCGTATAACCAAGCCAGTAAAATTAGTCACAAGAAGAGTACCAACATCATCTGGGCAAACCTATTTCTCATCAAAGAGACCAAATAACCTGTTCCAAATATCCCATGCCACCTCGCAATGCAAGAACATACCACCTTAACTTCTTTTAATTAGTGAGTATCGTCCTATATTGCCAGAGTTCCTTCAACACCCCTCCCACAAAAACCTCCAAAGATTGGTATTAAAATAATAATAATAATAATAATAATAATAATAATAATAATTTAAAAAAAAAAAGATGAATGATATAAAAGAATTGCTAAAGAAATTGGACAGAAAGATTAAAAATCCACAGAGAGAATGAAATGCAAAAAAGGTAGCAATGCCATTTTGGCTACGACAAGATTTAGCCTTCAAAATTACCTGTATAACTGTCTTTGATCCAACAAATGCTTCAATCTTTTTCCAGTCACGGTCAAAGCTGCATGGAATAGAAGGAACAAAACAATGTAAAGATAATTCAAAAAGAAAAAATCAGACCCCAGAGCCAAAAAATGGGAGATAAAAAAAAATGATTAAATTAAGTTTTAAAGGTTCAATGAAGCTCTCCACCATGAGAATGCAAAGCTTGTAAACATATTATCATCAAAATTCAAAAGTTTTAAAAATGCAATCTCTCAAAATGACCATATAAATTTTATTGTAAAAGATATCTAGTGTGAAATGGTCAAAGGAAAACGTGCTTTCTATTTTGAACAACAAATACCTTAACAAGACAAAGTGCTCTGAAGGAGGAACTTGATTCTAAAATATATGCTTACATAACAATTAAAATCTTCATAAGATAAATGCCACTACTAAGTCAAAAAGTTATTCTCTTAAATATTACTCCTCTCCCCCCTCTCCCTCCCTCTCTCCTTGTTAGCACTTAGCAGTAAAACCACAATCATTCTAGTTGCAATTCCCAATGACCTATAAAAGCCACTATTAATCGTTTTCATTAAATTGTTTGGTTCTAATTATCCATAAAAAGGTCATGTCTGAACTCTATATTTCAGAGGGGGGAAGCTCCCACAGGTCATAACTCATAAGTCAGAGGGAAGCCCTCTCAGCACCTTAAAACCACGGATCTGTATGTTGTGTAAGTAGTCAGACTCAAAGGAATCCGATGCAATGTAACTCTGCTGAACATTAACCCTTGTCCCTCCATAATTAGTGACAATCCAACTTTGCTATGACCTTGAACTTTCACTCGTCCAATTGAAGACTCAAAATCAACTCATTTAAAGTGGCTTGAAATCTTGAATACCTTCAGAGACCATAAAAAAGACATAAAATGCTGATTTTTGCTTCAAATGAATAGATTTTCAGAAGAATAAATATGAGTAGCCTCCAATTAACATTGAGCATATAATATTTCAGATATTTAAACAGAGCACCAATGATTAATATCACCAAGAAATGGATGACATTGACATCTGCAAAATCAGCTATGTAATCAAGCAAAACAGCTACTCACCGTAAACAGCCAAGGAGCAGCTCAAAAAAGAAAAATGATTGTTTTCCTTTTATGAATCAGCACCCAAAATAAAAAAAATCCTCAAAATTCGGACCGCCCAATAGTCATTTCCAGTATCTCCCAGCTTAATAAACATTCCCCCGATTCCTCTCCAACAAAACTCATCTACTAAACCTAAATTTTCGACCATGACAGTAGAATTCTCCGCATGCATCCATATAGGGCTATCTCTAAATATAATAGTAAAATTTATCGACTACATTTCGGGAAAATAGAACAAATGAAAAAAGGCAAAGGCGGGCTTTACAGCTGGAGAGCTTCGAGGAACTTATCGTGCTCTGGTTCGCTCCAGCTCTCCCTGGACTTGGTGATAGTGTATGGTTTACGGATCTTCTTCGAGAGGTCGTCCGACGAATTAGCAGTGGAGGCCGACGTGGTCGTCATCGTCGTGGTGGCAGTGGCGGCGGTTGTGACGGAGGCAAAGGGACCGAGCCCCGGAAGCGCCACGCCACCGGGATCCAAGTAGAAGCCCTCAGGGGGGTTTGGGTTTTTGGACACCATTCACGAAATTTTTGGGGGTTTAAGCTTTTTGAGAGAGAGAGGAAGAAAATGCGGCTGTTATGAACAGAGGAAAACGGAGCATTTTATACGAAAGCTGCTTCGAATGTTGTTTCTGAATGAAATTGAATACAGTGAGGTCTTGGGTAGGTGTGTGAGAAGGACCAATGGTAATTAGCCACAACAACGTACCAAAAAGCAAGAATTTTGGAATTTACCAGTATTTTGTAGGCAAGCGTTGTAATCAAGCGTTAGGCTCTTCGAATTTTTGATAAATCTAAATTTCGGAATACCTCATTACCAAATATTCTTATCCATTGTTTTGTATTCAATCTACCATGTGATCCGTACAAGTAGATTTTTCATCAGAAAATTAATCACATGCATTTATTTAGGACCTTTATTTCTTCCTATGATAAATGACAATTTAGGAATACGTATATCTTTCAATTATTGTATAAATTTTTTCTATGTATAATAAGTTATGATTTTTCTTTTTTTCTTTCCAACTGTTATGCCTAAAATCTTGCAAGAAATATATTTTAGCCATTTTAATTAAATTTCAACAATTATTATAGTTCTTTGTGCGTCATAATTTGGGAACTAACAAAATGTCTCCTTAAAAATTCCTATATGGCCTTCTACGTTAGAAGAATCTCCGACTTTAAAACTGAAGAAGTTGCAGTTATGTAAATATGGTGTTATTTTAGGAAAGTTTAAATCAGATGTTTAGATAATGTATAACCTAAGCACCGGTTAATTGGCAAAGATTTGGGTAAAAATATGTCATAAAAATACCTCTTGTAAATCAATTTGAGCAGAATTATTTAATCAAAGATAACATATTACATTGCAAATATAGAATGAAAACTAAGAAATTATTATCTAATGGTATAATGGAAAAAACAAAAAGTAAATGCACAATTTATTTCACTCTTTGAATTTATTCATAAATATAAATTAATCATTCAAAGTTCATAATTTATTTACATGTTAATTTGTGATAAAATAAACTATATATTTTTAGACAATAATTCATTATATTCGTGTAACAAATTACAAACTTTGTAGCTACACTTTGTATAAGAAAAATATAACCCAATAAATCAAACGGTAATTAATATGTTTTCAAAAATCACATTGTAACTTTATTGATAATGAAAATATTATATTTTATAGTTTATTTATAAACCATAATAGCTTAAGATTTATTATTAATTTATTTTACAACTCATATTAAAAAAGGAAAACATGGGAGTAGCGTACTGTAGGTAGCACTTGATAAATTCTCGACAACGTGACGGTTGAAAGAGGGAAAAGAGAGAGGCAGAGTCGGTTCGTGCGTGAAAAAGACAGTGATGCGTGAAAGATGTAGTGTCTAAGGGGGACACGTGTCAACCATTGACTGATGG
This sequence comes from Biancaea sappan, assembly GCA_037074585.1. NCBI lineage: Eukaryota > Viridiplantae > Streptophyta > Magnoliopsida > Fabales > Fabaceae > Biancaea > Biancaea sappan. Next base: position 12,971,835 of record CM073490.1, on the reverse strand, counting down.
GACAGGAGCCCATGGGCCTATCATGCTCCCTTCGGTGGAAGGAGCTCAGTGCGCCCCAAACGCTATGCCACACAAGATATCTACCTAGATATTTTAGTGGGTCCCACCTAATAGGGCCGGGCCCATCTCATTCATGCTATGAAGACTAGAGGCCCATTCTCTTCCTTTGGGATTTTTTTTCCACTTGTGTCCCCTTTTATCTTCTTCTGTGCCTCACTGTTTGTTTGCCATGCTTCTTTGCACGTTCCGTCAATTATTTAAATCACTCTATACTTGACATACTGTACCTTAGCAGTAGTTCTTTGCTACATTATTATTTTACATTTTTAGTAATAAAAAATAATGACAAACATATATTTCTGTAATATTGCCTATCAGAGATACAGTATCAAAAGATTGTGCAGAAGATCTTTAGCTACGTGACAACGCTTGACCAAACTTGGTAGGCACATTTACTAGAAGAATCGATCACGGATTCTTGAAACATGAGATTCCCAACTCACAGAATCACCATAATCGCGAAACTTATAATTTTAGGTCTTTTTGTAGTTGATAATGCATTTGTCCACGAGTAATTTTATATTCTGATTGTCTGATTTTATTTGGAAGATTATGATTAAAAAATATTATTTTTATTCTCTTATTAATCATGATTGTCTGACTGAAATAAAACGATTACGATATAAGATTATTTTTTACAAGATGCCACTAAATGTAAAAAAAAAAAAAATCAAAGGCGAAACATATATCCTATTTTTTGTCAAATGAGTCAATTTGTGTTGGTTTATTTAATATTTATTGCATCTTAAATATTTTGTTAAGCTATAATATATTATTGTATTTAAGATTTTTCCGTTTGATAATTTTTGTCACGACCCGTTTTCTAGGCACATGACCGGCACAATGATGAATCTCTCATCACTGTAAGCCTTCCGATAAATATATCAAATTTTCTTATATGGATTATAGAGATGATTTGCATGTAATCATAGATTATCAATTTAAAATACATTATTATATTGACATACAAGCCAAATGTCGAACCCCTGAACTAGATGTCCTAGACGATTATAGAGCAACATAATCTATAACAGAAGAGAGGTCTACCCGACAACGGGAAAGTCCAAAGTGATCTACTCCTCTAGCAGATATTCTTCGATGGCAACCTGATCTGAACAAAAAGGTTGTACAAACAATGTGAGCTTTTAAACTCAATGAGCGAATCGACCTCGCATTAATAAAATTCAAATACATTACCAGTCATGCAAGCATATCCAAAGGCTCATACTCAACCAATAGACAGAAGATAAAAATTTATCCAATTCAACAAACGTTACTAGTACTCGTCAATGGCAATATATCCCGGAGAGCTCACACAGGCCGGCTCACCAATTATGTATATTTCCGCCATGACGCACAACATCATCCTCTTACATACAAGATAAAAATTCATCCAATTCAACAAACGTTACTAGTACTCGTCAATGGCAATATATCCCGGAGAGCGCACACAAGCCGGCTCACCAATTATGTATATTTCCGCCATGACGCACAACCTCATCCTCTTAGCTAGGGCGCCTCACAGATTTATCACCAATCCGGGCTATATCCCTACTGAGGGAATCGTTGTCTCCACACTCATTGGTCAAGACACCCTGTCAACCGGGTTTTCCGCCTTGCCGTGAGAGGGGGTACTGTCCCGCTCAATCACAATCAATAGCATTTCATATCATAATCAGAAGCTCAATATAATATTCATCCATATAACAGGTATAGTATATAACTATATTATGGATTTATAAACCACATATCAAGATAACAATTAATCCATTTTTGAAAACATTCAAACTTCACATCATCATAAGATACTTATTTCATTTTATCCATACTTATGGATTAATTATCTCATTTAGATTCGTCATTCTAAATCCAATTTCCCCCTATGAATCTTGGGAGTGTCCTACGACATACTTTTTATCACCAGTAATGCTAAAACTCTATTAAAACGGGGTCGTTTCACTCACCTGGATTCCGTACGAATATCGCTTCTCTAAGTCGTTACAGATAAGAGTACACAGATGAATTTCAGTATTCCGCTACGGAGATTTTCATGAAAGATTAGAGAAAACAAGTTAGGATTGTTTTCATACAGATACTGTTCATACATACGTACTATTCATATGTATGGTCACTATTCATATATACGGTCACTATTCATACGTACAGATACTATTCATACCAGAAATAGAGAATACAATCTGTAAAAGAGTACACCAGGTAAGTTCCCAGGAAAGAGTGGAGGGTCACACTGGACACACTTAAAAACCAGGTCTTTCCTTAGCCAGAACTTTCCTAGACATGTATTCTTCACAGTTTACATTCTATTTCGGTAATCAGAGAATCAAAATAACATATAAACAGCTAAGGACAGTTTTTCTAATGTGGAAGATCGGCCAAAACCGCAACCACAGAGCATACTTAAGAAATTAACTTCTAAAATTTGAAAGACATAGAAAGGGCATAGTATCCTTACCTAAGCTGAAAAGGAAAGGCCCAAAATCTCAGAGGCCTAGCATTGAAGTAAGAGAAACTTAAGGAGAGAAGAAGAGAAGTTGAAGGTGTGAGTTTAGAAGTGAAATGAAAGCGCCTATTTATAGGAAAAGTCACGGATACTATTTGATACTATGCATTAATAAAATATTCAATTTACTATTTATGAAAATGACTGTGCAAATAGGCTAAAGGAAAAACTATCCTTTCACCTTAAACCTTTAAGTTTCTTTTCAAATCAGTCCTTTCAATTTAGTCCCTGAAGGTATTTTTACACATAAAACGTCATTTTCTCCTACAAACTTCTTTCTAGTTTTCTCTTATGACCAAACCACATCTAGTACTTGACATTTCGATTGTATAAATGAACAGTATCATATACGTAAATAATATTATACGGGTGAATAATACCGTATACTGAAATAGTAACAGTAGTTTGTAAACAAATATTTATATTTTATTTTTCTTGGGTATTACAATTTTCTTTTTTGCCTTTTTTTGTGCACTATTTCATTCTCTTTTGTTTATCACACTTTCTTTTTTTGGGAAGTTTATAACAATATTTAAAATGTCATATACCCTAGCCGCATCACAAAAGAATGAATTATTATTGGTCACTCCGACATGAAATTTTATTATGAAAGCTACAGTAACTTATCAGAAAAACATGAAAGATATTATTGAACAAATTTTAAAGATAACAAAGATATTTTGCGTTTAGTTCTATCAAACTGGATTATGGCATGTGGACCAAGTTACATTTTGCTTTAATTCATGTGTAGATTATTATGTCTGAAATATCTTGTCAAATTTTCTCACTTTTTTTTTTCAGTGAATTAAATGAGTTAGTGGGTCACTTTCTTAGTAGACAAAGTGTTACGGATATAATTACTGAATCATAACCGAAAACAGAGACGCCCAATTCTGAATGGGATATGTAATCTCAAATCTGTATTGATTGTTCAAAAAAAACATGAAAACATAGAAGGTTATAGATGTAAATAAATGAATCAAGCAGTCAAAGTAATATTGACTATCTATACAGGTTGATTTTTAAAAGATTGGTTTTTTTTTGTTTATTTTGATATTTTCTAAAAGATTATTATTATTATTATTATTATTATTATTATTTTATTATTATACATGTTAGTTGTTATAAATTTTAAACCCAATACACATTAATCTTTGTATCATTTATTCACAATAAATCTTAACCGAATGCTACCCAGACACGTTAAAAGTCCACATTAAAAAAAAAAATATATTTATACTGTACTGTCTACATACTTTGAAGTAAAAACATTTCTGATACAGAATACGAGATAAATTCGCATATTCATTTTTTTATATTGATAAATTAGCATATTCATAAACTTAATGAAACAATACCAAGTACACATTTTAATTTTTGAAGAAAGCGGTACCAATAGCACATTCAAAATCTTGGACCTTTCAAAACAAGACTCATGATTCTAATTTGGGACCTAAAGACTGATCCGAGTAAAACCTGGGTACAAATTCTAAAAAGCAAATGTGGATCAGACCTCTTCAAAAAAAAAAAAAAAGGCAAATCAATCCCACATCTACCGTAGCATTCCAAAAGCCCTTTTCTATTTCAACTCTTGCATCAAATACACCACCGTATTGTTTGGTTGGAGAAAAGAGAAGGGAAGAAATTTTTTTAAATTGACTTTATTTGTTTCAATTTGTTAGAAGAAAGGGGAGAAAAAATGTAAGTAAAAAAATCTATCTATTCCTCTTATTTTCTTTTCCTCCAAAAGTATGAGAATTTGGAGGAAAGGAAAATTGTAACAATATAAAATATATAAGTGCCCTCAATAATTTTTCTTAATACCAAGATTACCTTCTAACTTATTTTATTTTGCTTCTTAAATAATATATTATTAACATATTTTAACTATATAAAAGTTTTATTATTATTATTATTATTATTATTATTATTATTATTATTATTATTATTATTATTATTAAGGACCAAAACATCATTTTGGTCCCTCACAAATGTTTGCTAAAATGTTATATTATTTCATCATAACAAATGAGCTAACTTATTTGAATATAATTTATAACAAATTTATCATATTTTGTTGGTCATACAATCAAATGATTATAATAGTCATTTTATTTTATTTTCCCTCCCCTCCCCTCTCCTTATAAACGAAACAAATGAAAATTTATTTTCCCTCCCCTCTTCTCAAACTAAACCAAACAAAAAATTTTATTTTCCATCTCCTCTCCTTCCTTCCCTTCCCCTCCATTAAAATCTCTTCCTTTTCCGTTGAATCAAATAGTCCTTATAGAAAAGGTAAACAATGTAAATCTATAGACTCATAAATGGGCAGATTTGACTTGAGCAAGTCTTTTTTTTTTTTTTTACCCGTTTAACCCGTAGGCCAACTCATTTATTTTTTTTGTTTTTTTTTTTAAAATGTATTATTTAATATAAATAACCTAACTTCATTATATTCTATATTTTATAATATTATATTCAATAAATATAATAAATTTAGATATGAAAAGTTTTGCAATTTTTCAAAAATAAATATAGAATTTTGAAATTTAAATATAATACAGTTAATTTAAAGGGAAAATTTAAAAAATTAAAGTTATTAATAATTTAAAAATATTAAAGAAGTAATATTTTACATGTATAAATTGTATTTTAATAAAACATTATTAAATTTTTTACCAAAAAAATTTTATATTATATTTTTTAAATATAAAAATAATTTTAAAAAATGGCCCGCAGGTCAATCTGCTTAGGGTCACGATCCATGGCGAACGAGCTCGGACATTAAAAGTGAACCTTTATAGGTGGCCCATTTGACAATGCTAATCCACACATAGTAATAGACAATTAAAAAAAAAACTTTACATAGAATTGGAAAACAAACTGACAACCCTATGAACTACTCTTTCTTTGATATGTTCACATAAAAGGACAACCTACAACCATTACCCTTCTTCGTGCTAGTAGCACCCAAGAACCTGAGGCCCATTTGCATGCTCTTAAAGATTGTAATAAAGCCAAGGCCATATGGACAGGATTTCCTTGAACCCTTCTTAAGACTTCTTCAACAAGACTCTTAGTGACTAGCTTGAAACAAATTGCAAGAATAATACAAGAGCCACTCTAAATATTCCCTGGTAGACCTTTTTCCTATAGGCCTTAAGAACCATATGGCTGCAATAACAACAACAATAATAACAAAGCCTTATCCTACTAGGTGAAGTCGGCTATATGAATCACACGACGCTAGCTCTATCAATGACCAACTCTTTAGGTATATCATTTATCCAAAGATCTCGTTCAATGATTTCTCCAAGTGTCATTTTTTGTCTTCTTCGACCTTTTTTAACAGGACTCCATACCATCTGTCTAACCCTCCTTACTGGCCCCTCCAACTAACTTCTTTGAACATAACTATACCACCTTAAATGATTTTCTACCATTTTCTCCTCAATAAGTGCCACTTTAACTCTACTTCGTATACAATCATTACAGATCATATCTCATCTTGTATGGCCACACATCCATCTCAATATTCTTATTTTTACTACCCCCATTTTGTGTTCTTGTTTTCCTTTCACTACCTAACATTTACTCCTATATAATATTGTTGGTCTTATAGTCGTATGATAAAATTTCATTTTGAACTTATTAGGTACTTGGCGATCACTCATAACTACTGATTTTTTCTCCATTTCATCCACCTAGCTTGTATCTTATGTATAACATCCCCATTAATTTCACTGTTATCTTGTATAACTAATCCCAGATACCTATAACCTAGTCTCCAATCTTAATCTCCAACTCATTTCTAACTTGCTGCTTGTTAGACTTGCAATACATATATTCTGTCTCACTCCTATTTAAACGAAAACCCTTGATTTCAAAGTACACATCCATAACTCGAGTTTAGAGTTAATCTCTTCCCTTGACTCCTCCATGAGGACAATATCATCCACAAAAAAAGCATGCATTTGGGGATTTCTTCTTGAATGTATTCCGTCAAAACATCTAAAATCAGGACAAACAAATAAGAGCTCAAAGATAATCTCTGGTGCATACCAATCTTAATGAAAAAGTCTTTAGTCTCTCATCCAAACATTTTCACACTAGTTGTTGTCCCATCATACATATCTTTTATAGCTTTAATATAAGCAACACGAACACCTTTCTTTTCTATGGTTTTCCACAAAACTTCTATTGTTATTCGATCATAAGCTTTTTTCAGATTAATAAAAATCAAATGCAAACCTTTTTGTTTACTCTGATACTTTTCCATCAATCTCCCTAGTAGATAAATAACTTCCATAGTAGACTGCCTTGACATAAAATCAAATTGATTCTCAAAAATATCTATCTCAATTCTTAGCCTACGTTCGATCACTCTTTCCTATAATTTCATAATTTGACTCATAAGCTTAATTTGTTGGTAGTTTGCGCAATTCAGATATCTATTCTTCAGGCATTTTCTTGGACCTTAAAATCCCATTAAATAGATTAGTTAGCTAGATAATACCATCTTCCCCTAAACACTTCCAAACTTTGATAGGGGTACTATCAGGGAAAATGGTTTTACCATTATCCATTCTCCTAAGAGCTTTCTTGATCTCGCAAACCCTAATCTTGTGATAAAAAGTCAAATTTTGTTCACCCTCTTAGGTTGTTAAATCATCTATATCACTAGTTGACTCTACTCCGTTATTAAAAAGCTTGTGAAAGTAACCCTCCCATCTATTTTTAATATCTCCATCTATAACCAAAATTTTTCTTTGTTCGTCCTTAACACATCTTACTTAATCCAAATCTCTAGATTTCCTTTCTCTGTTCTTCGTAATTTTATAAATCTTTTATTCCCCTTTTTTCGTTCCTAAGTCTATGTAAAACTCTTCAAACGCTTTAGTTTGAGCTTCACTTAATGCTTTTTTAGTCTCCTTATTAGCCTTCTAATACCTTTCCCAATTTTTCATATTATTACACAAATGTATAGCTGCATTCTATTTTATATTTGACTTTCTTTTGAACGCTCTCATTCTACCACTAAGGTTTTTTATCTCTTTATCCAAAACTTTTTGATTCTCATTTCATCCCACATGATGTTAACACTTTCTTGCGACTCCCAAGCTCTTTACTCTAATAGTTTCCTCTTGAAAGTCTGTTGTTTCTCCCCCTTTAGCTGCCACCACTTGATTCTAAAGTTCATCACCTGTAATACTTTTGTTTTCAACCCTTAATGAGTACGTCAATGACCAAAATCCTATGTTAAGTTGTCACGGGTTTCCTAGGGATCACTTTACAATTTTTACAAATTTTTCTATCTAGATTCCTTACAAAAAAACAAGTCAATTTGTGACTTTGAGGCTCCACTTTTATTTGTGATTAAATACTCTTCTCGCTTCTTAAAGCAAGTGTCACATCCCAAAAATTGAGCATGTGAAAGATACTACTCATTTGATATAATTCTCAAACATACGTTATATACATATATTCTGTAAGGTTTTACATTCAACCTTAATCATTCATTCCACACTACAGAATTATATTCATCTGATAAGCAAATATAGACATACATAGTCTGATACTTCTATCTCATCGCAAGCCTAGGAGACCTATAGAAAATACAGAGCGTTTCTAATATCCACATTAATAAATACTGGTGTCCCACCAGACAGAAATAGAGAATAATCCCAAGGGGCTTCTAATCTTCAAACGGATACTCTTGTTCTTTATTTTCTGTATCTGAAAAAAAATAATCATAGGGAGTGTGAGTTTATTTAAAAACTCAGTAAGTAAATAACTGTACTATATAAAATATCAAAAGTACAAATACCACATTTACTCATATAATTAATTGTCTTATACATCGAGTAGTATGGGACTCTAACCCTTTCAAACTCATGAATAAGATTTCATAGATATACACCGAGTAGTATGGGACTCTAACCCTTTCAAACTCGTGAATAAGATCTCATAGGTATACGCCGAGTAGTATGGGACTTTAACCCTTTCAACTCGTGTATAGGTTTCATAGATATGCACTGAGTAGTATGGGACTTTAACCCTTTCAAACTCGTGTATAAGATTTCTTAGATATACACCGAGTAGTATGGGACTTTAACCCTTTCACACTCGTGTATTAGATCCCGTAGATCTTTACTCATTAATAAAATAGTGAGAATTCATCACACAGTACAATTGTCATGAAATAAATAATTTCTTCATATTCTTATTTCTACTGATCATCATATACTCCCATATGAAAAATTAATTGCTTATTATCCAAATAATATTGTAAATGGGACTTATATTGTACTTTGACTAGTAATATCAAATTAGCTGAGCAAGGTTATTCACTCACCTTGATGTTTGTCCAAGTTTACCTTGTTCCACACTAGAATTTGTGTAGGAAAATTTCCTAGTAAAATATATTACAAGGAATCATAAGAAAGGAAACAAAATACGAAAATACGTAAAATTTTCTGACTGCTACAGTAACGGGTTGCTACAGTACGGTTTGCTACAGTAACTCGATTTTTGCAGAAATTTCTAACAATTTCATCCTTTCCCTTTCTTGTTTCAAAACCAGAATTTCAACTCTTTTAACCGATTATAACTCAAATATAACTTCTAAAACAACTGAGATTCATGAATTATCATCAAAATCTTCAAGAACAAAACCTCCTCTGATCTTCTACATAAACTGAAATTTAAGGAAAATAATCGGATTAAAGCTTACCTTTGATCCTTACAAAGCTTTTGAACCGAACAAATAATCGAAACTCTGAAGATCAAGGAAAGGATTTGAGAAGAAAATGAAGAACTGAGAGAGAAATCTTTTTTGCTTCCTTCGGCTGAGTGAAAAAATGAGGGTTACTATTGAAACTTTATATTAAATATTTCTAATGGGTTATTCAATAACCCATGGGTATCCATAACCCAACATCCAAACCCATCCAGTCAATTTACAATAAATGGATTAATGGACCATTCTGAAACCACTTTTCCATGAATTTCACCATTCTTAGAATATATCCCTCATTGTGCAAATATTTAGTCCAGTCATTTAACTCAATTTTCATAAATAATATTCAAAGAGAACAATTAAATATGAAAATTAAAAATGACCAAAATAAATAACTAAAGTAACGTTGTAGAATTCTAAAATACTCTTAAGCGAATTATATTCTGAAATTAACGGGTATTACATTCTACCCCCCTTAAAAGAATTCGGTCCTCCGAATTAAAATCTTACCTCAAGTTTAAAATAAATGTGGATAGTTTTTCCACATTTCATCTTCTGCCTCCCACGTAGCTTCCTCGCGAGAATGATTTCTCCAAAGAACCTTGACAGTAGGAATTTCTTTAGTGCGCAATTTCTTGACTTTTCTATCAAGGATAGCTACTGGTACCTCTTCGTAGGTGAGAGTTTCATCAAAATGAACTTCTTGGGGTTGAATGACATGAGAAGGATCAGGAAGATACTTCCGTAGCATGGACACATGAAATATTGGATGAACTCCCTCTAGGTTGGAAGGTAGGTCTAGGCGATATGCCACATTACCCACTCTGTCTACAACCTCATATGGGCCAACATACCTCGGATTAAGCTTGCCTTTCTTCCCGAATCTCATTACTCCCTTCATAGGTGAGATTCGTAAGAAAACCATATCACCTATTGCAAATTCAAGGTCACGTCGTCGGTTGTCCGCATAAGACTTCTGTCTACTCTGAGCAGTTAACAACTTCTCTCTGATCAGTTTAACTTTATTTATATCTTCCTGTATCATCTCAGGTCCAAATATTTTGGTTTCACCAAGTTCAAACCAACCTATAGGAGATCGACACCGTCTCCCACACAAAGCCTCAAAAGGTGCCATCTGAATACTGGCTTGGTAACTGTTGTTATAAGCAAATTCAATAAGAGACAAATGATCTTCCCAACTTCCACTGAAATCCATCACACAAGCTCTTAGCATATCCTCTAAAGTCTGAATTATCCTTTCGGACTGTCCATCAGTCTGAGGATGGAATGCTGTGCTAAGATTCACTTTGGTACCCAAAGCCTCTTGAAATACTTTCCAGAACCGAGAAGTAAACTGAGGTCCTCGGTATGATATAATGGATATTGGTATACCATGAAGTTTCACTATTTCTTTAACATAAATTCGAGCAAGTTTTACTACACTGAAAGTGGTATGAACAGGAAGGAAATGTGCTGACTTAGTAAGTCGATCCACTATGACCCATATTGAGTCATTTCCTTTTGTTGACCGAGGTAAACCTACTACAAAATCCATAGTGATCCTTTCCCACTTCCATTCGGGAATATCTAGTTTTTGCATCAATCCAGATGGTCGTCGATGTTCAGCTTTAACTTGCTGACAAGTCAAACATCGAGCTACAAAGTCAGTCACATCTCGCTTCATGCCCTCCCACCAGTAAACTTGTTTCAAGTCCTGATACATTTTCACAGCACCAGGATGTACAACGTAGGGCGAACCATGAGCTTCCATTAAGATTTCATGTTTCAAAGATTCAATGTTGGGGACACAGAGTCTCCCATTAAACCATAAGACTCCTTCTTCATCTACCAATAAACTTGGTGCTAGACCTTGCCTTGCCTTATCTCTGATTTTGACCATATCAATGTCATTTTCTAAATTTACTTTTACTTTTTCAACAAGAGATGATCTAACTGTTAAATGAGCCAGAAATGTACCTGACTCAGTGATCTCGAAGAATACTCCATCAGCTTCCAATTCTTGTAGTTCATGTATTAGAGATCTCCTTATAGTGGCAATGTGAGCTAAACTTCCCATAGACTTTCGACTTAGAGCATCAGCCACTACATTTGCTTTACTTGGATGGTAAAGGATAGTACAATCATAATCTTTCAGAAGTTCCATCCACCTTCGTTGTCTTAGATTGAGATCTCTTTGCTCAAAAATGTACTTAAGGCTTTTGTGATCTGTAAAAATTTTACAAGTTTCCCCATACAAGTAATGTCTCCATATCTTTAGGGCAAACACTACAGCTGCCATTTCCAAATCATGAGTGGGGTAATTCAATTCATGCTTTTTAAGCTGACGTGAGCCATAAGCTATGACTTTACCATGTTGCATCAACACACATCCTAAGCCTATCTTTGAGGCATCACAGAATACAGAGTAACCCCCTAGTCCTGATGGTAGGGTTAAGACTGGTGCAGAAGTTAAACACTCTTTCAATTGGGTGAAACTTTGTTCACATAAATCATCCCAAATGTATTTAACATTCTTTCGGGTTAACTTATTTAATGGGAGAGCCGTCTTAGAGAAATCTTTGACAAAGCGACGGTAATACCCTGCTAAGCCAAGAAAACTACGTACTTCAGACACAGTTGTTGGTCTAGGCCACTGTTTAACTGCTTCAATTTTACTTGGATCTACATGAATACCTTCTTGGGAAATAACATGTCCCAAAAATGTTACATGACTCATCCAGAATTCACATTTTGAGAGCTTTGCGTACAACTGATGCTCTCTCAAAGTCTGAAGCACTATTCTCAAATGTTCAGTATGTTCTTCATGACTCTTTGAATACACCAAAATATCATCAATAAATACAATTACAAACTTATCAAGGAAGGATTTAAACACTCTGTTCATTAAATCCATAAATGCTGCTGGTGCATTTGTCAACCCAAAAGACATCACAAGAAACTCATAATGTCCATACCGTGTACGAAAAGCAGTCTTAGGTATATCATCACTCTTAATTCGTAACTGATGATATCCAGACCTTAGATCAATCTTTGAGAAGTATTTTGCTCCTTGAAGCTGATCAAACAAATCATCTATCCTTGGTAAAGGATACTTATTCTTCACTGTGACTTTATTCAGCTGACGATAATCTATACATAATCTCATAGAACCATCTTTCTTTTTCACAAAAAGAACAGGAGCACCCCAAGGTGAAAAACTTGGGCGAATGAACCCTTAACCTGGTCCTGTCATGAGCTGAGGGCACTCCCTTATAAAGTGTCCTTTTTGTCCACAGTTAAAACAACCTGTACCAACAGTGTTTAACCTGCATTCTCCGAAGTGAAACTTTCCACATTCAGGACACTGAGGTTTCTTCCTGAAAGTAATGGTTGGAACCCAAGAGGGGGGGTGAATTGGGTTTTATAAATTTTTCACAAGAATTAATTGGAAGTTAAAATGATTTTCTGTAAAAGTACAATGCTTAGGATAATAAATACAATACAGAAAATCAATGTGCTGTTAAGATAAATAATTATAAAGATTAAGGAATTAAAGAATAGATATCAATATGCACAAATTAAAGAGTAAGGGATAGAGAAAGCAAACTCGGAGATTTATATTGGTTCGGCTAATCCAAGCCTACATCCAGTCCTCAAGAGACCACTTGAGTATTTCCACTATAATTGCAAGTTTAATCCGGGTACTTGCAAACCACTACAACCACGCAAATTCGATCCGGGTATTTGCAAAACCACAATGAAGAATTTATGAATCCGGGCTCCTCCTCAACCCAAAGCAAGTTCTTCCAACACCGGTACTTGCGAACCTCAACTCAGAATAATATATGTGTTGATCAAAATCAACAATACAAAGAAACTCTCTCTAAAGAGTAGATGAAAACAAATGAAGCTCTAATAACTCTAATGATAGAGAATATGCAATATTTGGCTCAAGAATGCTTTCCTTTCTCTCAAAGATGATAGAAGAAGTTAATATCACATTGTCGGACTTTGTTCTTGCTCAAAATCGTGTATCTAAGGTCATATATATAAGATTTTACAAAACTAGCCGTTATATAGCCGTTATAGTGCAGTCCAGATTTTGAGCTTTCTTTAAAAATTCATAACTCCCTCATTTGAACTCCGTTTTAAACAAATAATATACCGTTGGAAAGCTCTTGGAGTCTAGTTTCAAATGAGCCAAGTTTTACTCAAAAATTATTTTTCTTTTAAAAGATATAATCAAAATACTGACTATAGGTCAGAACAGAATAATTTTTTATTACAGTAAAATCAACTTTCAGTTTTTCAAACTATATTTTGAATAGTCATATATTTCTCATTTGGACTCCGTTTTGAATAAATAATATACCGTTGAAAAGATCTTTGAGTCTACTATCAAATGAGATTAAGATACTTGAAAAACCGATTTTTCATTTATGAGATATGATATAAGGAGTGACCAAAGGTCAAAAAAATAACTTTTGTAAAACTTCATATCTCACTATCTTTTTGTTCAAAAATGCTTGAGCCAATGTATGCAAATCTAAATCATTGAGTTGCACAAATATACTAGCCTATATAAAATATACCTAATTTAAACACATAGGCTATCTTGATACATCCAAGCTTCCAAGACTTCAAATCTTCTAATTCTTCATTTCTTGGAGCTTCATCCTTGCATGTTGTTTTCCTTGAGTGAAGCATGATATTGCTTTTCCTTGTTCTTCAATACAATGCTCACTCTTCTTCTTTTGAACCAACCTATAAAATATATCTTACTTGCAAACCCAATGGTTAGTTTAATAGCATGATTCAATATATGCAACATACATATTAAATAACATAATCATGCTTAAGTACTTGTAGCATATATATGATAATTAATCTTTATATATATTAATGCTACTATTCAAATACATTTGTCATCATCAAAACTTATGGCATATAGCCTTAGGGTCAACACTTCCTTCTAGCTTGAGTACCTCCTCTACTAGAAGAACTAAAACCACCCCTGCTCTCTGAACGAGGCTTAGCCACACTGGCTGTAGAATAAAATGACTTAGTAGGAGTGGCTGGAGCATGTTGTGATGCAGTAAAGGGTTTCAAAGTCCCTGAGTCTTCCCTTTGATCAAAAGATCTCCTATATCTAGCTTTCTTCTTTTGTTGATATTCTTCTTTATTCTTTGACTTCCTTTCCATAACCAATCTGTAAAACTCTGTCCACATAACTGGCGGTGCGCCTTGAATTCTAGCTTTCTTCCAGTTTCTCCACCATTTACCAGCCCTACCTTTTAACTGAAAGGAAGTGAATTCTACCTTTTGAGTAGGAGATCACCCTATAGCATCACAGATTGCTTCACAATCTTCAAGGAAACATTGTGGGTCCTCTTTGGGATCTTCCCCTGAAAAAGTAGGAGGCCTCATTTTCTGGAACTCAGATATTCTTACCTCCCTTACGTTATCTTGTCCAGCTAACGGAGCTGGTGGTACAATTTCAGCTTCAACAATAGGAGGATCCACTGGCAAGTTAGCTTGTGCAGCTCGACCTCTCATTTCAGCCTCAAATCGGTCAAATCGTTCATTCATCAAATTAATTACATGTGCAATAGTTGCATTGCCAACGTGAGCATCAGGTTCGACTCTCCTTGCTTGCTCACTAGTTGCGCCCTCAGTACTTTGAGCATGTAAACTATCACCACGGTTAGGATCATCTTGCACATGTACTGGTGGATTTATGGCCCTCCTTGGACCCATATGCTCATTATTATTAGAAGATCCTTCTGACATTGTACTGTCACAGATCTACACACATAACAAATAATTTTCAGACATAAACAAAATATCACTTACTAGCCCCACTGAGAAGTTATCTATAAAATGACGTTATACTCTACAAGGTCTTTTATGGAATCTAATCCTATGGTCATGCCGCGGCTCATGACAATAGGGAAGGGCCCACAAAGATCACTTTGCTCTGTACTCTATAGGGGACCTATAAAACCTTTCCTCTGATACCAAAATTGTCACATCCCAAAAATTGAGCATGTGAAAGATACTACTCATTTGATATAATTCTCAAACATACGTTATATACATATATTCTGTAAGGTTTTACATTCAACCTTAATCATTCATTCCACACTACAGAATTATATTCATCTGATAAGCAAATATAGACATACATAGTCTGATACTTCTATCTCATCGCAAGCCTAGGAGACCTATAGAAAATACAGAGCGTTTCTAATATCCACATTAATAAGTACTGGTGTCCCACCAGACAGAAATAGAGAATAATCCCAAGGGGCTTCTAATCTTCAAACGGATACTCTTGTTCTTTATTTTCTGTATCTGAAAAAAAATAATCATAGGGAGTGTGAGTTTATTTAAAAACTCAGTAAGTAAATAACTGTACTATATAAAATATCAAAAGTACAAATACCACATTTACTCATATAATTAATTGTCTTATACATCGAGTAGTATGGGACTCTAACCCTTTCAAACTCATGAATAAGATTTCATAGATATATACCGAGTAGTATGGGACTCTAACCCTTTCAAACTCGTGAATAAGATCTCATAGGTATACGCCGAGTAGTATGGGACTTTAACCCTTTCAACTCGTGTATAGGTTTCATAGATATGCACTGAGTAGTATGGGACTTTAACCCTTTCAAACTCGTGTATAAGATTTCTTAGATATACACCGAGTAGTATGGGACTTTAACCCTTTCACACTCGTGTATTAGATCCAGTAGATCTTTACTCATTAATAAAATAGTGAGAATTCATCACACAGTACAATTGTCATGAAATAAATAATTTCTTCATACTCTTATTTCTACTGATCATCATATACTCCCATATGAAAAATTAATTGCTTATTATCCAAATAATATTGTAAATGGGACTTATATTGTACTTTGACTAGTAATATCAAATTAGCTGAGCAAGGTTATTCACTCACCTTGATGTTTGTCCAAGTTTACCTTGTTCCACACTAGAATTTGTGTAGGAAAATTTCCTAGTAAAATATATTACAAGGAATCATAAGAAAGGAAACAAAATACGAAAATACGTAAAATTTTCTGACTGCTACAGTAACGGGTTGCTACAGTACGGTTTGCTACAGTACTCGATTTTTGCAGAAATTTCTAACAATTTCATCCTTTCCCTTTCTTGTTTCAAAACCAGAATTTCAACTCTTTTAACCGATTATAACTCAAATATAACTTCTAAAACAACTGAGATTCATGAATTATCATCAAAATCTTCAAGAACAAAACCTCCTCTGATCTTCTACATAAACTGAAATTTAAGGAAAATAATCGGATTAAAGCTTACCTTTGATCCTTACAAAGCTTTTGAACCGAACAAATAATCGAAACTCTGAAGATCAAGGAAAGGATTTGAGAAGAAAATGAAGAACTGAGAGAGAAATCTTTTTTGCTTCCTTCGGCTGAGTGAAAAAATGAGGGTTACTATTGAAACTTTATATTAAATATTTCTAATGGGTTATTCAATAACCCATGGGTATCCATAACCCAACATCCAAACCCATCCAGTCAATTTACAATAAATGGATTAATGGACCATTCTGAAACCACTTTTCCATGAATTTCACCATTCTTAGAATATATCCCTCATTGTGCAAATATTTAGTCCAGTCATTTAACTCAATTTTCATAAATAATCAAAGAGAACAATTAAATATGAAAATTAAAAATGACCAAAATAAATAACTAAAGTAACGTTGTAGAATTCTAAAATACTCTTAAGCGAATTATATTCTGAAATTAACGGGTATTACAGCAAGTGTTGTTAATCTTATAATTATAAGCCATTGAAAAATCAAGTGTAGATTGTCTTTCCTCATTAACCTCTCCGAAACCAAAACCACCATGTATCCCACTTTTTTCCCTATGTGGCCATTAAGGTCCCCCCCAATAAAAATCTTCTCCTCTAGTGGGATGCCTTTAACCAACATCTCCAAATCTTTCCAAAATTTTTCCTTAAGATGTGCTTCAGTCCCTACTTAGGGTGTATAGGCACTTATGATATTGATAATATCCTTTACAACAATTATTCTTAAGAATAGGATCTTGTTCCCAATTCTTTTTACCTCCACCATATTCGGTGTCCATTCCTTATCAACCATAATACCAACCTCATTCTTTGTCCTTACTTTCCCTGTATACCAAAACTTAAATCCTGAACAGTCAAATGTCTTAGCCTTTTCTCCAACCCATTTAGACTCTTGAAGGCACAAGATGTTAATTTTTCCCTGCTTTATGGTGTCAACTACCTCTATGGATTTCCCTATCATTGTCCTAATATTCCACGTACCAATCCTGATTTTGCTCTCTTGGACCAGCTTCTTTACCTGCATTCGTCCATAAACATACGGGAACCCTTGCCCATTTAACACTACAATTGGACGTCGATACAGCGGTTTTCGCTCATTTGTCACTATAATCGAGCCATACAATGTGTTGCTTATAGGCAAAATCCTAGCATTAGCACAATATCATTGTTGATCCATGTTCATGAGAGTTTCAACAAAGTTTTATGTTGGCTGTTGAAGGTGTGGCTCTTGCTCCTTGTCACTATACTCAAACCATACAGTGTATTGCTTACGGGAAACGTCTTAGTATTAGCACAATATCATCGTTGATTCATGTTCATGAGAATTTCGATAAAGTTTTACGTTCGCTGTCGAGGGCCTAAGATAACACTCCTCCTTTACCCGGGCTTGAGACCAGCTATAAAACATAAGCGAAGTTAAGAACCATATGGTTGCACTACAATAAAAAGATCTTTAACAACTACACTACCCCCAATCTTGGACATCAAAAAATATTGTTTTTTCTAGGACAACCAAATTTTAGGCCTATTACTCCTCTTTGATTAAGCCAATACCTTCCATAAATAGTTCTCAAAACATGCAAGTTGTGTGGGGAAAACTGTAAAATGGTTGGAGAAAACTTAATGTAGAGGGGTCAGCAAAAAGGAAACTATTAGGAGTAGGTAGTGTCATAAAATCATATAACAGAAAGAAGGATCATAGGCTTCACTAAATATATTGGAATGAATGAGATTTGAATGTGTAATGTTTAACCAATTGAGGCTTGGTCCTTCTATCTAGACCTTAAAATTGCAAATTCACTTGAGATAATCAAAATGAAAAGTGAAATAAATTTCCAGCAAATCTATAACCTTTTAAATGAAGATGTGAACATTTTTCATTCGCTTGATACTTTGATGTCAAATTACAGGCACTAATGGCATGTTTGGTTCACCTTTTCCAGTGGAATCTAGAATGGAATTCCAATGTACAGTAAATTTTCTAGTGTTTGGTTGGCTTGGTTGATGGAATGGAAGCTTTCCATAATGGAAAATAAAGTCGTTTTTTTTTCCGATGTGTTTTTCTACTCCCATTTGGATGGAAAAGCGCCTTCACTGATGGAAAATAGGCATCTGGACACTCATGTCCTCCACTACTCAAATGCTTCTTCCTATAATTCACAAAAATAAGATATTGAGATATATTCTCTAAAACACACTCTGCAGCCATCGACCTCCCAAATCACAACTCCATCGCCTTCGACAATGTCCTCGCTGTCACGACTCATTTTCTGGGCACATGACCGGCACAATGATGAATCTCTCATCATTGTAAGCCTTCCGATAAATATATCAAATTTTCTTATCTGAAAATCATAGAGATGATTTGCATGTAATAATAGATTATCAATTTAAAATACATTATTATACTGACATACAAGCCAAATGTCGAACCCCTGACCTAGATGTCCTAGACGATTACAGAGCAACATAATCTATAACAAAAGAAGGGTCCACCCGACAACGGGAAGGTCCAAAGTGATCTACTCCTCTAGCAGATATTCTTCGCTGGTAACCTGATCTGAACAAAAAGGTTGTACAAACAGTGTGAGCTTTTAAACTCAATGAGTGAATCGACCTCGCGTTAATAAAATTCAAATACATTACCAGTCATGCAAGCATATTCAAAGGCTCATACTCAACCAATAGACAGAAGATAAAAATTCATCCAATTCAACAAACGTTACTAGTACTCGTCAATGGCAATATATCCCAGAGAGCGCACACAGGCCGGCTCACCAATTATGTATATTTCTGCCATGACGCACAACATCATCCTTTTACATACAAGAAGATAAAAATTCATCCAATTCAACAAACGTTACTAGTACTCGTCAATGGCAATATATCCCGGAAAGCGCACACAGGCCGGCTCACCAATTATGTATATTTCCGCCATGACGCACAACCTCATCCTCTTAGCTAGGGCGCCTCATGGATTTATCACCAATCCGGGCTATATCCCTACTGAGAGAATCGTTGTCTCCACACTCATTGGTCAAGACACCCTGTCAACCGGGTTTTCCGCCTTGCCGTGAGAGGGGGTACTGTCCCGCTTAATCACAATCAATAGCATTTCATATCATAATCAGAAGCTCAATATAATATTCATCCATATAACAGGTATAGTATATAACTATATTATAGCTTTATAAACCATAATTCAAGAGATTCAATCTTCACATCATCATGAGATACTTGCTTTTTCTTATCCATACTTCTGGATTAATTATCTCATTATATTCGCCATTCTGAATCCAATTTCCCCTATAAATCTTGGGAGTGTCCTACGACATACTTTTTATCACCAGTAATGCTAAAACTCTATTAAAACGGGGTCGTTTCACTCACCTGGATTCCGTACGAGTATCACTTCTCTAAGTCGTTACAGACAAGAGTGCTCAGGTGAATTTTGGTGTTCTGCTACGGAGATTTTCATGAAAGATTAGAGAAAATACGTTAGGATTGTTTTCGTATAGATACTGTTCATACGTACGGTTACTGTTCATATATATGGTTACTATTCATACAGTTACTATTCATACGTACGGTTACTATTCATACTAGAAATAGAGAATACAATATGTAAAAGAGTACACCAGGTAAGTTCCCATGAAAGAGTGGAGGGTTACACTGGACACACTTAAAAATCAGGTCTTTCCTTAGCCAGAACTTTCCTAGACATGTATTCTTCACAGTTTACATTCTATTTCGGTAATCAGAGAATCAAAATAATATGTAAGCAGTTAAGGACAGTTTTTCTGATGTGGAAGATCAGCCAAAGCCGCAACCACAGAGCATACTTAAGAAAATAACTTCTAGAATTTGAAAGACATAGAAAGGCATAGTATCATTACCTAAGCAAAAAGGAAAGGCCCAAAATCTCAGAGGCCTAGCATCGAAGCAAGAGAAACTTAAGGAGAGAAAAAGAGAAGTTGAAGGTGTGAGTTTAGAAGTGAAATGGAAGCGCCTATTTATAGGAAAAGTCAAGGGTACTATTTGATACTATATACTAATAAAATATTCAATTTACTATTTATGAAAATGACATTTTTAATAATGCAGTTACTGTGCACCTCACGTACGATGGAAAATTTTTCTGTTATTACTATTGGAAACTTAAAGGGAAAACTATCCTTTCACCTTAAACCTTTAAGTTTCTTTTCAAATCAGTCCTTTCAATTTAGTCCCTGAGGGTATTTTTACATATAAAACATCATTTTCTCCTACAAACTTCTTTCTAGTTTTCTCTTATGACCAAACCACATCTAGTACTTGACATTTTGATTGTATAAATGAACAGTATCGTATATGTAAATAGTATTATACGGGTGAATAGTACCGTATACTGAAATAGTAACAGTAGTTTGTAAACAAATATTTATATTTTATTTTTCATGGGTATTACACTCGCCTTCGACCACCCCTTGACATCGAATACCCACCACCGCCGTCTCTCCCTTGTTCTCCACTGTCTTAGCCTTAGCCACCTTTCACCTCTCAAATCGCAGTAGCCATCGACTCTCGTTGCCCTAAACCTTTCTCTACAACCCACTGTTAACGTCGAACACCCACTGCCATTGCCACTGCCATCCTCCACTATTAAACCCCAACACCATCCTCTACCTCAACCACCTTTCACCAGTCATTGCCCCTCCTGCCAGTGGCTCTCGTGCTTCATAGTCTTCACACACATCATCTTCTTTGAGCCTCCTGAGTATTTAAAAAAAAAAACAGAATTAATGAATGGGGGTTGATTTTAACAGGTACCAAAGTGAATGAATTGAAAAGTTTATAAGGGTTGATTTTAACAAAAAAAATATATTCTCAAACTAGGGATCTAGATAAAGTAACAGAAGAGTTTATATTAAGCAAAAGGCAAAAGAAAAATTTTAGTTAGGGACCTAAGTGAATAAATAAAAATTTTTTTGGAGAAAGGACAAAATTTGTAGGGTTCTTAGATTTTTGTAGTAAAATGAGAAAATTATATCAAATGGTAAAATAGTAAATTTTCTTACTCATTCTTTTCTATTGCACAATATTAACCAAACAACTTTTTTTTTCTTTTTTCTTTTCTCTTTTCCATTATCTTTTCCTTTCCATTCCTTCCTTCTTTTCTATTCTTGTTTTGTATTACAAACCAAACGGGTTGTAACTTTTCATATTTGAAGACCAAGCTAACAATGATCTTAAGAAAGCAAAGCACTTGCTTTAATCTTTTGGCCAAAAAAGATAGGAGAAGATGGCTTACTCTATGGACCTTTTTGGAAGCTCCAACCTTCACTATATGAGCATATAACGATGATATCTTAAGATCTTAGCCCTTTTTTGTTTTTTTTTTGTTTGTAATGGTAACTCTTTATTGGTTTTGCCCTATTTGTGAAAGTCTCTGTATTGTAAACTTTTCCTGTATAGTGGCAGGCCCGACTTGTTTATTAAACGTGTTAGATTTTGAAATTCATATCCACCCGCATGTACCCACAGGCCTAAACAGGTCAGCTGTCACCTTTAAAAAAACTTGACTTGTTAAATAGTAAATTTTTTTGTATAAAAACTTTTATAAATTTTACAATTATTAATTTATAAACCGAAAAAATAAAATATAACCTATATCACACTAGGAAAATATATTAGTATAATTTTTTAGCCAATGAAAAATTACTAATATATCAAACAACAGTATTAGAAAAGCTTATATATATAGTTTCTTAAAAGTCATTTTATTCATGACTTTGTTTTTTTCATTTCTAGCCATCTTTTCATATTTTTAACGAAAAAAACAAGAGATATAATATTGTTTTTATAGTATATACAGTTCAATAGACAATTACTTGTTTTTTACATATTTTTCTTTTACAATACTTTCATGTTTCATTTATTTTATTTTTGAAGTTTTTTAATATGAATTCAACATTTATTTATTTTATACAAAATAATAAATAGGGTATAATTTTGAAAAAAAATTACACTTACTAATTTTCATCTTTGTCTCAAATTGTAATTTTTTAAAAATTTTAAACAAAGTAATTGATCCTTAATCATTTGTTATTTAAATAAAACATATAACTATGCATATTTTTTTTTTAAAAAAAAAAGCAGGTCGTCCCGTAGACTCTTTCCATTTAAACTTATTTTTAAACAAGTTTAATTTTTTATGCTTAAACTCACCTTAAATACAAGCTAAATGAGGCTCACAGACCTTAACCCATGTTGACACTACTATTTTCATTGTTCCTTTGTTCTTGTTTAGTACCATTTACCATTTCAACAAAAAAAAAAGGGAGCTTAAATAGAAAGAAATTAAATGTACTATATCACTAAACCACAGAATGTTGTACAAAACCACAAATCCCACGACTGGGTCATAGTTTTATGAATTCTTAATTATTAAATGCACTGCCACCTTAACAACCTTTCATTCTCTGTTTTTAATTGTTTTCCAGCAAACTCGTTCGTACTCCAAAGTAAGATAGAATTTTTTTATTGTCTTTGACATTTTTAAGTCGTTAGATGACTATAAATCTCACATGAAATTCACAGCTATCTAACTATTTAGGAGGATTAAGAAGATAGGAGCCAAAAAACAAAATTCAATTTCTGGGAGAGTTTATCAGATGATATAGTAATTACTTTTTTTTTAAGAAGCTTTTCTTGAGTTATTTTATATTACGTAATGTTACAATTAATTTCACTTAGAGAATTATATCTTTTTATAAATGTTTTTCTGCGAGTTAACAATATGTTTGGTTTTTTTTTTCTCATAATTCCAAAAAATTGAACTCATAGTTATCGTTTCGATAAAATTGAACTCATAATTGACAAGAATTACTGTATCGTCTTCCAGAGTGAATTAACCCACTATGTTTGGCATTTTGCATTTGTGCATCACTCATTTCATTTTTTTTTTCATTTCATATCCATTTGTGTATAAAAAGTGTTTATTTATTTAATTGTTTCTTTGTCTGTTGAGAACTCGAGTAAAATTTCGCACCTTAAATGGATATAAAACCAAATATCTCTAAAAAAATTTATTATAGAACCCAACCAAAGTGTTACGTGAAACAAAATCTAATCAGTCATTTTACCACAAGAAGAAAGAAAAAAGAAATCTAGTCAAATGACTAATGCACGTTAATGCTGTACGAATCCCATTTCGTTATGACTACTTCATGAATCTTAATTAATGGATAAAGTCAAAAAGGATAAAGGTCGAACAGAGAATTAAATATCTCACTTATCAACCATATACTCTTTTGCTTTTCATTTATTTTCCATCCAACTCACTCATACTAATAATAACTCAAAATATTTGTACCCAAAAAAAAAAACTCAAAACATAAACTGTTTGTGATATGTCACAAAATGGTATTGGTGTTGAGATACCAGTTCTTTCCTTAGCGCTATACACTAAGAACAGAGGACAGGTGTCACAGCCATCTAAAGGTTGTGGGCGCCTACTGAGAGCCAAGTAATCTCTTTTGTAGAAGACAATCCGCGTCCCTAGTGTTGTTTGCTGAACAATATTAAAATCGTGAATGAAGAAGGACGCAAGAGTTTGTTAAATAGTGTTGGTATTTTTTTTTTCTAATGCGTCATGTGTTGCAATTTAGCGTTACAAATTGGACAATTAAGGTTCAATCAAAAACATTAAAAAAAATGAAACCCCAAAATGCATGATTTTATTTAAATGGAACAATGTATTTTGGATCAGAATCAGCTCCAATGTTTTTTTAGCTACAATTTTACTAAAAACAATAGGTAAAGTTAAATTTAACTACGATTAAAATTGTAGCTAAAAAAATACTTAAACCTCTAGATGCTAGAGCTGATATGTTTCCATGTATTTCGGAGTGATAGACACGCAACTTGACATCAATTAGGAACCAAACATTGAAACTTTTAAGATATACAAAAACAAATATACTAGCTTCAGCCATGTGAAATGTAAAACAAATGTTGTATCTCCGCTATTCTTTCCATCTTATCTAACAATGTCTGGGAGGTTTAGCGTTCAACATGCGATCACCCGCTCACCGTTGGCCCATATCTCCAATTTGCATGGGGTCTGTCCAATCAGTGTTTGTCATGAGCGATTTAGCTTTCTTCTACTGGTTGCTCAATTTCTTGGATTTTTTAGGAGAATTTACCTGCCTACTAACTTTTTTAAAAAAAAATTCTCCACATGCTAACTATTCAAAACATATTTTTTATATATTAACTTTTTATTAAATTTGACTAACACACACAGTCGAATTATCTTTAAAATTTGCCAGCATTCGACCACTTTCTGGTCAAATTCTGTCAAATAAAAATTAAGCAAATTTTAACTATGATGTGATCGAATTTTGCGTAATAAAAATTAGGCAGAATTTGACTACATCGTGGTCGAATTCTGCCTAAATTGTTTTTAATATTTTTGTGTATATGTTTTTTTATTTTATATAAACATTGTTATTTATTTTTTTTAAATGATTATTATATTTTATTTTTTATATAGAAGAATTTTTTTTGGGTGTTAATGATTATTATTATTATTATTATACATTTTTATAGAGGAATTTTTTTATATGTGTTTGATTGATTGATTGATTTATTTATAATTTATTTTTATTTGTTGATTTTTAATTAGCCTACATAATTAAATTTTTTATTAAATTAAATTAATTATATTTAGTGTAAGTTAAACTAATGATATTTTTATTTATCTGTTAAGATTTTGATTTATCTGTTAAGATTTTGATTTATTTTAAATATCTCTTTATTATAGTTTATAAAATTATAATATTAGTAAAATATATAATTTTATTAAATTATGATAATAATGAGATTTATGTATGTGTTGATGATTTATTTTTAATTATTTTTTATTTTTTAAATGATTTAATTTTATTTGTGTATATAATTATTATTAATGTGTAATGCTTTTCATAATAGTTTTAATAAAATGTATTTAATATTTTTTAACAATTTAAAAGATTTAAATTAATAATTTTTTTTTTAAGATTTTAAGAATATTCCTAATTTTTATTTTTTTAAGTTTTAATGAATCAATATTGTAACTATATTAATACTAAATTTTGTTATTTTCATTTACTCATACTATTTTTATTTGTTGTTAATTTTTTTTGCTCACATGTTATGTTGATTTGTTACTTGTTGTTTATTAATTATTATTTTTATTATGTTATTTGTTAACTCTTTTTATTTTGTTAGTTATTTTTATTTTACTGGTATTATTTTGTTTATTAGTTTTCGTTTTATTCAATATGATTTTTTTATTTTCATTTACTCATACTATTTTTATTTGTTATTTGTTGTTAATTTTTTTTTACTCACATGTTATGTTGATTTGTTATTTGTTGTTTATTAATTGTTGTTTTTATTATGTTATTTGTTAACTCTTTTTATTAGTTATTTACTCATACTATTATGTTGATTTTTGTTAGTTATTTTTATTTTACTCATATTATTTTTTCATAATAGTTTTTATTTTACTTATAATATTTTTTATACTCATATTTTTTTTATACAACCTGACAGATTATTAAAATGTCGTCAACACACTAGTCAACTAGTGAATCGAGTAGACCCATGCATTGTACCATACTTGCAACAAGCGGAGTTTTATGGAATGTCGAAGATTGGATTCTTTTGTACGACCAGGCATTGGTCGTGGGGCTAGTTGAAAGATGGCGTCCCGAAACTCACACATTCTATCTGACGTAGGGAGAGTGCACTATCACATTATAGGATGTGGCAGTGCTGTTCGGAATCCCTTGTAATGGAACTGTTGTTGTCGCAGAATCTACCCTCTCCTGGAAATTTGTATGTCTTGAATTGCTGGGAGTTATGCCACCTGAGGGCAAGTTAAAGGGATAGAGATTATGTATGACGTGGCTTCAAGAACATTTCTCAGAGTTACCGAAGGACGCAAATGAAGTCACAACTAAACAACATGTACAAGCATATATTTTTCTTCTCATCAGCGGCTATATGATGCCAGACAAATCTGGCATGAACATATACTTAATGTACCTCTACTAATACAAGACTTTCAAATATGCAAGAACCATAGTTAGGGCTCGACAGTCTTGGCCCACTTATACAGTGAGTTATGCAAGGCAACACATTCTACTACACAACAAATTAGCGGGTGTGTTCATTTATTGCATGTGTGGGCATTTGAACGATTTCCAAAACTAAAGCCGCAAGTACCAAATCAACCCGATGATGATGAAGAACATCTGTGGCCCTCACCTATAGCACACAAGTATGTAATATGCTATTTTATTTGCATCATTTACATTTTTTTGGGGTGATAATTTTGTCTAAATTCAAAATTGAAATAAGGATTTAATTTTAATAGGTGGAATAGATTTTTCCTATATCAAGCCCCTGTTGCTCGTGCTCTAGATCGGTATAGGCGATTGTTGGACCAGATGAGTGAGGATGAGTGTCACGTCCCAAAATCTGAGCACGTGATTGGCACGGAAAGTGAATTTCATTTCACCTCTGTAAGCCTATCTTTCTCTTAAGAATCATACCATTCTTTTTCATGCAACCAAACCGAGTTCTCTATACACCCTACAGTCATTTACATTACATCACTGAATGAACCTACCCGATTATAGAGATTTCTAGATTTATACAACTTAGAATAAGACTTAATTATTATACCTTTATCCTGAACAAATGAAAATGTAAGCATGGGCTAAGGATCCATAATTCCTTGTACAGATATTTACCTTCAACTGTCAACTCTGAAAAAAATGTTAATAAGAGGGGTATGAGCAAACCACGTGCCCAGTGAGCAGACAACACAAAACTATGACAAAAAAAATATCATGCATCATAATGATAATATGCAGCAATCATACGTAATCGATCATAATATAATTCATAATACTTCACAACAGCAAACAGTGAAATCAATTTCACACATTTCCCGTACCAACCGGGTCGTCCAGGATACCTCTGGACAGTTGCCCGCGGCCTCCGCCGCATCCACCCTTATCGCTCCATGTATATTCTCCACCCTTATAGCTTCATGTAGATTTCTCCATGGGGTGCACCACCATGCCTTTCCTTTCTAGTCAAACACAATCACAATCACATATAAAAACATCCTCAATCATAATCTTGAGCCACATACACAACTCAGTCATTTACAATTCAAGTCACAACATAATCAATATGGTTCCAACAACATAGCATGTATACAACATAACCCATAATATAGAACAATTATTCAACAATAACATACTTCAACTATCCGCATATGAATGAACTCAACAATCAGAGTATGATACATTTCAACTCAGTTCACATGCCATTCACAATCCATCATATAACCTCCATTCATGAGAAAATAAGAAAATATAATTATATACATCACCTGGCACGTTCCACAATTGTTTATGTCTCATCGTCCCACATCATTCTCTTTAAACTTGGATATTCAACATATTTTCACTATGATGCAAAAAGTCAATAACAAAGATATTTAATCATAGCAAGTATTAACCCACTCACCTGAATTTCATGCTCTCAGCACTCCCACCTTGCGCCTTGACCATTCCTATTGTAACCAGATAAAAATCATCAGGGCTACAAAATAGAGAAATTTCTTACCACTATTCCCGACCTTCACTTACTTCTCAAATCATAACTCCTAACTGGTAATGAATATCCAGATGAAACTTATACCATTGGAAACTAGACTCAAAGAGCTTTTCAACGATATTTAAAAAAAAACTGATGCTACAGTAGCCGAGAAAATCTGAAAAAGTTTTCCCGATAAACAGTAATTTCTGGGGAAAATTTTCAAATGTTCTTCGTGTTCTTCATCCAAAAATCCTAAAAATCATATCTAAAACAACATTTCTTTTGATTTCTTCCATGGGTTTTCATCCTTAATGTCTAAGGAGTGTTTTAACACCAAAACCCCCAATTTCTACCAACAATCCAAGCTCAAATCTCAAATTTTCATCAAGAACACTAACTTTTTTCAAATATCCAAATTCTACGAATTTCTCCTAGTTTTCTCCAAATTTCTTGTTCTAATAACATCATAAACCACCTAGGAATGTTTTAGATTAACATCCACACTTAAATTCATCCATTAAAATATTCTACAAAAATTTTACAAAATGATAACCAAGGATTTGATCTTGTAATAAGAGGAGGAAGAAGAAGAACATCAACTTACCAATCCTCCTAACTTTCATGGCTTCCTTCCCTAAGCAAAAATTGCATGAATGATTGATGAAGAAATTCCTTTGCAAGCATAATCGAGAGAGAGAGAAAGTGAGGAAGCATACGGGAGAAATGAGAGAAAGAAAAGAATAAGAGAGAAATGTATACGCGTGGGTCCCACTAATTTCTTTTTCGATAAAATCACTCATAGCCACCCTAACTTATAAGATTTGTTCACTTTAATCCCTCTCGATGTCTCAAATACCACTTTAACCTCGAATTCATCATCTTTTCGGTACCGGACTCATAATTCATTCTCATAAGCTTTATTCTTCCTCTCAGGTTCCTATTTGGTCATTTCTCAAAAGTAATCCATATTTTCTTTTCTTTTCACTTTAGTCCTTGAGAATTTGTAAAAATTTCCTAAATTAAAAATTAAAATTTCTATTCCCACATTTTCTTCACTAATTCAAAAAGCAAATTTTTCACCTAATTAAATTTTTTACTAAACTTCAAATTAGACTTTAAATATTCATATAAATTCTTGGGATATTACAATGAGGTATTGACATTTATTTTGTTTTCAAATTGATAATATTTTGTTCCCTATTATTAGATGCTAATATTTTCCAAAATTAAGTTTGACTCCCATATGCAAATCAACCATTCCCAGAATATTGCCGAATTGAGCCTGACGTGTGGCGTGCCTCGGTTCTACTATTAAATTTTCACATAATCGAATGGCACCATTCTGATCGAGTTATGCATCAATTTGGAATGGAACAACTAATTTCGATGTCACCAACCGACTTAGGAAAATGACATTTTAAAAAGTTAACCGAGAAGACTGATATTAATTAGAGGGCGGAGCATGCTAGTTTCATCCAGACGTGGGACCAGTGACGAGATCGAGTATGCATATCCACTATAATACTATCAGATCAGCCTCTAGAACCAAACTCCCTTTACTTGTAATGGTTCTAGCTCCACACACGTCGATGGATTCGTGCTTCGAACGCCACTGATGGATACGTGGTATAATATATTTTAAGTATTTGTCATTTATTTTAATTAATATTACTTGAGGAATAATTTTGTTTATTGCATTATTTATAGGCTACTCTAGTGAGCACACTGTGCATATGTGGTCTACAGGAGCTAGCAGTTCTCTCAGATTATGTGGTATCGAATAGTGACAAGATACTACAAGCACTTGGGAAACAAAGAGACTACAACACGATATACCCAACTTTGACGGCACAAGACTTACCGCAGCCATATTTTCTAGTACAAAGGCCACCCCAAGGCAGGCGAGGATAAAGGGCACGGAGGGGATGTGGTGTTAGGTCCGTGACATCCGAAGCTGGCCCGAGTACAGCGAGGGGAGATGACGTCGATTCGAGCTCAGTCTATCATACCCCACCAAGACAATATTTTGAACCAACAATAATTCAAGCTCAACCGAAGAAGGCCATTTGGCCGAAGATAGCGATCAAGAAGAGGATAATCAAGTACTCGACTGAGGAAAGAGGCGTGTCGTTAAGCACCATTGTAAAACTGGCTCGCACTACTATTAGTTATTGCATGTATTCTTGTATAAAATGTATTTTATATCAAATTTTTAATTATATTTGATGTTAATTTCATTTTTTTTATTTACTTAAAAATTTATGAATATTCTTCAAATCTTAAAAAATTAATAAAAATAAATCTTTGCCATATTTATTAAATCAATAATTCAACCATAATTAATTATACACATATTAATGAAAATTATTAACACATTAATTAATTAATTAACATTATACTAATTAATGTATTTATTAATTACTGTAGCTTAATATTGTATAAAAATAAAAAATATCATGTAAAATTTATTTAAACAAAAATAAAAATACATATATACACTTGGATTTCCTATAAAATTTATTAAATATATAAGATTTTAAAAAAAAACCTACATGATATATGAAATTTAACAAGAAACTAAAAAAAAAAATTAAAAAACACACATGAAATTCAATCATCAATGTGAAGAACTTTCACGATGTGAAATCTGCAAACAATTGATCAATATGCCTATCTCACCCTATCGTACTAGACCAATTAAATAATATTTTATTTATATGATTATATTAATTCATTAAAAAATATTATTCTATTATTTTGTTGTATGTGGCATATGGTGGAGAGAAAAAATATCTTAAAAAAATATGATTTAATAAACAAAGTTAAAAACTGTAATTAAAAAATAAATATGTCATTTATATATATATATATAGGCACAATTTGACCACATGTAATATTCTCCAAATCTTAAAAAAATAATAAAAATAAATCTTTGCCATATTTATTAAATCAATAATTAAACTCTAATTAATTATACACACATTAATATAAATTATTAACACATTAATTAATTAATATTATATTAATTAATATATTTTTATTAATTACTAAAACTTAATATTTTCTAAAATAAAAAATTTCATGTAAAATTTATTTAAACAAAAAAAATATACACTTGGATTTCCTAAAATCTTGAAAAAAATAAAAACATTTATTAAAGTTAATTTTAAAATCTTTTAAAAAGTTAAAAAATATTAAATCATTTAAAAACAAATAAAAAATAAATAAAGATATTTCATCAACAAATTAAAAAAAAATCAAAATGCATACATATATCATTATTATTATATACATGAAAATTAAAAAAAAATTGAGGCTAAATTCAACTAGAATCTGGTCGAATTCAACATGAATTTTGCATGCCTGGTTGAGTTCTTTGTATAATTAGACCAAGTTCTGATCGAATTATTTGCAGTATGATGAATTCGACCGTTCTTCGGTCAAATTCCACTGACAAATCAATTGAATCTCAGTCGAATTTAGCAAAAAGTTAACATATAAGAAAATTGTTTCGAATAATTTGTATGTGGGAAATTCTTTTTAAAAAAATTAATACGGGCGTAAATTTCCCCATTTCTTAGGCTTAGAAGTGCCCATTGAGCTCGTTTTTAGAGTTTTTCCTTCCCTTTTGTTTTAATGAACTCTCCATTATGTTCTTTCCTTTCATCATATTTATACTAATCCCTTGTCCAGTATTTCGAATGCCTACTTGTTGGTCTTCCATATTCGAGTCATTTGTCTCCTGATGCATCTCATCATTCACTGACATCATCTTTTTAATATTCATTGTTCCCAGGTTGGCCGAGGAGACAGCATCCTCTTCTCTTTGTTTCCCTTGCTCGTCTACGACTACTTCCCTCTCCATACATTCCTCCACACCAAAGATGGCAAAACGTGATCCACTTACATTTGGCCTCTTCTGGATACCTTGAGCCCTCTCTGTACTGTTCATCAGGTCTGTTTGCCTCCCATGGTTTCCCATAACTTGGTTTTTGTTGGGTTTTTGCTACGGGTGTTTCTCTAACAATAATCCAACTTCCAAACATCTCATCTTGTATATTTCGATGGTCTCTCGTGGTTTCCACAGAATCTAATGGAGTGCTGAAGGACTGTTTATTCTTGTTTTCCCCCACACTCTGATCCATCTTATTTGTATTATGGTTCTGGCAAGTCTCTTTATGGTGGCCATATCTTCCGCAAGTGAAACAGATTAGATTGAGGCCTTCATATTCAATCGTGTAAGTTTTGTTTAAGTATCCTTATTTCGGGATCAGTGTTTTGTCAAGATTCAACTCCACACTAATTCTAGCAAACTTCCCTCTTACTGTTATATTTGATTCCCCATTGTTCTTATCCTCTCTGATGGTATGTACATCCACCTTCAAGGATTTACTTACTTTATTTTCTAATTTCCACATGAAGTGTTTGTCATAATACTCTATTGGGAGATCTGGGATCAGAATCTAGGCTGCAATTCTCTTGATGGATTCCTCAAACGGTCTGAATTCTGGTTTCCATCTTGAGATAGTTAGATAGTGCCCAAGAATCATCCATGGACCTTCATACAGAACCCGACCAGAGTCACGGTTGATTCATGGAATCGAACTAGGAACAAATCATTTTGGAGATTAATAAGTTCAAATCTGCCAGCGAAATTCCATAATTTGGTGGAAAGCCTCCCAAGAAGAAACCTGTAACTGATTTTCCTCCCCAGAAGTTTGATGATATATAATGGCTTTCCTCCATGGTCTACAGAGATTCATTCTTTCCTCTACAGTCACTGGAACAGAAGGGCAGAGGGGGTCCCTTCGATTTAAATCCATCTCCTGTATCTCGTTCTCCGAATTTTCTTCATCCACCCAGGTCTCAATTTCTTCACTGTTATAATCATCTCCATTCCCATTAATGCCCATTAACATATTTTTTGTATGATATGAATTCTTCATATTTCTTTTCTTGATGTATAGTCGCATTCAAGTTTTCCACGCACAAGTCTGCTGTCAAAATTTTTCCTTGTTTCCTCATCTTTTGAATCACTGTTTGATTCCCCATTTATCTTTTCATTCATTTTGACATTCTTCGTCCTCCTTTTTCTCTGGTCTTCTTCATGCTTTTCCAAGTATGGAAATAATTTTTTATTTTTAAACAATTAAAAATTAATTATTTCAAAATTAACCCAGATTTTGCACATCTCCCAAAATTAAACTCAAAGTTGAGACGGTGATATACCGTATTGTCTAAAAGAAGGAACTAACTCACTATGGTTTGGTATTTTGCACTTGTGCATCGCTGATTAATTTCTCATTTTTCTTTTCTTTCTAGATCCATTTGTGTATTAAAATAAAATCTTGAACTTTATTATAGAACACAACGAAAATCCTACACGAGACAAAGCCTAGTCAATCACTAAATCATATAACCTAATCAATACCAAGAGACTTAAAACTTTGGTATTTACCTAGTATTAAGTATTTAATATTATTATTAGTTTTTTCTTTAATATTTCACGTTCAAATCTTGAATAAATGAAATCTTAAGTTGAATACTAAAATTATTTACTTCTCAATATGTAGATAATACTAAACTTTTTACGTGCTGCCGCACGAATCCCGTTTCTTGACCGCTACTTAATTAATCTTTTTTTTTTTGTTGAAGCTACTTAATCAGTATTAATTACGGAATAGTGCCAAAAATTAAAAGTGGAACAGAAAATTAAATGCACCACTCTCTCAACAATTATATATATACTCTTTGGCTTTTCATTCATTTAACAACCTAACACTCTAAAAAAAAAACTCAATAGAATTTAGCAGATGACACAGCCACGAGGATCTTCTTCCACAGGACTCACATAGTAATATTGTGGTTTACAGTAACAATTATAGCCATATACGTCACATGGCACTGGCACTGGCACTATTACTTTAGGATCTGGATCTGTCTTCCCCTTTTGATCGTCTTGTTTCTTCTTCTCCTCTTTTGCAGGGCCTACTGATACTATCTCTGTGTGACACATCTTCCTCAGTTTCTCCACTACGCTCACTGGATCTATGTCCCCTGTTAATGTCATCTTCTTGTCCTTCGTGTCCACTGATACTGATTCAACTCCTACATATTTTTACAATATCAAAAACATGAACTAAGCTAATTCAAGAAGATAGAGAGAGGGTGAAGGAAGAATTTCGAGACAAAGTCCCACATTGACTATCTAAAGAAATATAAAATAGTATAAGGTTTCTGGATATAGGAAAAGGGAACCAAATACCTGAAATGCCAGAAGCAGCCTTCATAGCTTTCTGCTTGATTCTGTCATGGTATAATTCCACCTTTAACACCACTTTCTGTCGCAAATTGACGTCAGTTAGGACCCAAACATTGAAACTTTTAACGCATACAAAAGCAAATATACTAGCTTCAGGCATAGAAATGTAGAACAAAAAGAGAATTATATCTATATCAGCCACACGAGAGACAAGTTATAATGAAATGAATTTAAGGGGAGGGTCCAGTAGTAACCTTCATTTTTTGTAGCATGAATTGGTGGTGAAGCTTGATGAAGAAAGCTAAACCAAGGAAGGAAGAATAGGAGAAGGTGATGATGAATCCAAATTATAGAGTAGAGATGAGATGAAAGTGGTGAAATGACTGTAAGATTAAGGGAGGTTTTATAAAGTGTCAGGCACAGGACCAAGTCAACAAGCCAATAAATTATTACTAAAATATAAAACACTTCAAAAATCAGCGTCATAGAGGCTAGAGCTCTAATTTTCCAACGCGGAAACTCTAACTATACTTGTTTTTCTACTACATTTGCCCCTTCATACACTCCCTGCAAGCTGCAAAGTTACTTTTTGGAAAGTTTTCTATTAATTCTTCTATTTGTCTGCTATGACACGTTCATAGTGTTTTCTTTTTATTTTATTTAAATTGAAATCTTTTAAAATTGTTAAAAATATACTCTACTTAGGATGTTTAAAATTAAATCATACTATTCGACCAAAATCAAAATAAAATATTTAAATTAATTTTTAAAATATAAATTTTAATTGATTCAATTCAGTTATTATTTTGATTTAATTTGATTCTATTAAAATAGAACTAACTTTATATACATATATATATATATATATATATATATATATTATATAATATCATATTTATATATTTTGATGTCAAAAAATTGTTTGCAAGCAAAACCAAAAGTAACATTGAAATATTTATATGTATACATATGTCAACAAAATTATATATATAATTACATATATATATATATATATATAAATTTGGTCTCTCTTTTTTTTCTATTTATATATTTTTTATTAAAATTATAAATTATAAATTATTGTGAATAGAATAATTCAAAATCGAATCAAACCATTCAAAAATTAAAATTAAATAAATTTATAATTTTATAAAATTAATAAATTCAATTTCATTTTGTTAAAGCTTAAAATCAAAACGAGGTTATAAACAATCCTAGACCCTCACATTGTTTTATCACGTTTCAAACAAACTTTAAATAAATATAGTGTTTATATTATAAATTCATAAAATATAACAAACAAAACTTTGGATGACCTTAATTGACAACAGCGAGTTAAATAATGGGCTTTAGTTAAAATTATTTGTTTATTTTTCAAGTGAGGGGTTAAAATAATATTTTGGACATTTTTAATTGGACTCCACTCTGAGTTGATTGAGCGTATATAAGCGCATGATAAAATCGACTACACTATAGCATTGCCCCAGTGCCATCGCCACATTCATCACTTCTGTTTCGGGCATCTTTATCTACTATTTACCAAATTTTCTTATAATTTTAATTTATGAATAATTTCATTATGTTTAACTCTTTTTTTGTTTAATTAATTCTATATAATTATTGATATGGATGTAATTGAGTAGATTTAATAATTTTCTGTTTAATGTACTAACCTATTAGGAATATATAATATCTAAATTTTATATTATATATTAATTATAAACTAAGAATTAATAATATGTCTAAATATTTAACATTTAACTATAATACGATCATTATAAATTAATAAGCTTTAAATGGTAATTTACATGAATGTTTAAGAGAAGAAAGATTTTACGAAATTAAATTAGAATTTAAAAATAGAGAAATTAAGCTACATATTTTTAGAATATTATTATATAATTTTATCAAAGACCTATATGAAAAAGAATAAGGAATAAATTTTTATCAAAGACCTATATGAATAATATGAGAAGTTGGAGGGAGAGAGTAAAATTTCTGAAAATGTTAGACAAATAAACAAAAAAATTAAGTTTCTTTTAAATAAATGACTATAAATATTAATGATACATTAAAAAGTTAAAAAAAAAAATTAACTAGTGTTTGCGACGGAATTTTGCGACAGATTCTTTCGTCGGAAAACAAAAAAAAGTTTGCGACGGATTTCTGATACGGACAATTCCGTCGCTAATATTAGTGACGGAAATTTAATCAGCGACGAAATTTTTCTATCGCAAATTCCGTCACAAATTCCTTATATTACAATTTTAAATCAGCGATGAAATTTGCGATGGATTTGCGATGGAATTTGCGACGGAAATTTTCCATCGCTAAATTCCGTCGCTAATAATGGGTTTTCTAGTAGTGAAATTAGAATTTAAAAATAGAGAAATTAAGCTACATATTGTTAGAATATTATTATATAATTTTATAACTGTTTTAATCTCCTTGCCTTGAATTCTTGCATATTTTGCTTTAATGGAATGGACGTTGGCATTCCCTTATGAACATTGCACTTCAATATTGTTTTATTGTTAATATACGTTGGCATATTAACCTTCTTTATTGACCTCAACGTCGGCGTACGTTGCAATATTGGCAATTTGACATAGTATTAATGCCATTATATTACTTAGTGTCGTGACCAACGGATCCTTCCAATACCACTACTATACATATGTGTTTTGGTAATATTGTGTGAAGATAGTATGGGATGATAATATATATGAGAAATTTATTATTTATGCAGAAAAAAAATGTGGGTCAATGGGAGTCTTTTTCTACTTTTTTGTGTGTGTGTGTCTGTCTCTGTGTTTATTTCTCTCTTTTTGTGTGTGTAGAGATTATGATCAAATAAGTGAGTTTTGGCTTATTATTATCTTAAGGTGTGTTTGGTAAATCGATGAAAAAAATATGGTTTGAATAACTTAAGTTGGATGAACATAATTTGGACAAAATTAAGTTTGAGTGAACATAGTTTGGATAAAATTAAATTTGAGTGAACGTGATTTATGTTTGATAAAGTTTAAATGAACGTGATTTATGTTTAGTAAAATTTAAGTGAACGTGATTTATGTTTGGTAAACCGGCGGGTAAAAGTGATTTAGTACAGAACATGATATTTGGATATTAATTTGTAAATGTGATTTTGGAGTTATAATTACTAAAAAGGGGCATGGATTTTATATTCTATTTTTTAATGTTCTACTAATTATTTATTGCCATTTATTTATTTATCAGTCACTAATTTTTCACTAATTTATCAGTCCATAATTTTATATTATTAATTTTTCACTAATTACTCATTATAATATTTTTAAAATTTGAACAATTTAAACTAATAACTAATGAAGGAAATAATTAAATCTTAGAGAAAATAAACTAATTATTCATTATAATTAAAATGAACTAAGTATCCATTATAATTAAATTTTAAACAAAATGAATTAATAATTTTAACCAAATTTTATTATTTATCTAAAATTTTTTTATTTATTCACTTAGGTCCCAACCTAAACTTTTTTTTGGTCTTTTGCTTGCTATAAAATTTTTTTGTTACTTCACATAGGTCCCTAGTGTGAGAATTATTTTATTCTTTATTAAAATCAACCCCTATAAATTTTTTAATTTATTCACTTTGGTCCCTAAATACCATAATCTTCCTTTTTGTTCTTCTTCTCCTCTCCTTTTCTTTTCTTTCTATCTCTTTACGCTTTGGTCCCTACATATCATCATCTTCCTCTCCTTTGGTCCCTACATATCATCATCTTAGGGACCTAAGTGAATAAATAGAAAAATTTTTAACAGAAAAATAAAATTTTAGATGAAATCCGATTTTAACCGAAATTATGGACGGTATAAAAAGGGGGCCGAACTAGAATTTAATTTCATATGAATATATTTTATAAAAACTAATTTATTTTATTTAAATTATCAAGCGAATATTTATATAGATTTATATTTATATATTTTATATATTTCTATATTATATATTTAAATTTATCATGTTTGGCGCTGACTTGGCACTTAATGCTAGTATCACAATCAACGTCACGTATCCTAGACTAATCGTTGACTGACAATTAACTAACACTATGGATTATTTTTTGAAGTTTTGGAAACTACAGAGACTAAATCCTCTATTTTTAAAGTGTAGGAAATAAATCTTCTATTGAATGAAACTAAAGAAACTTGTGTTATATTTTAACCTTTATTTTCCATCCAACTCACTTCTACCCAAAATAATTCAAAATATTTGTACCAAAAAAATAACTTAAAATATCAAACCGTCTGTGATACGCCACGTAATAGTGCCAGTGTTTTATGCTAAGTAGTGCTAAAAATCGTAAATGAAGAAGGACGAAGGAGTTTGCTGTGTTTTTTGTTTTTTTGAATGGGCTATCTGTTGTAATCTAACATTAGAAATCAGATGACTATGATTCAATAAAAAAAGACACAAGTGGAACCCGAAAATGCTTGACTTCATTTAAATGAAACAGTGCGTTTTGAGGTGAAGGACAAGCGAGGTAAGAGGAACACGCGACACATCGCGAACAGTTGGATGACTTCTTCATGGATAGTTAGAATTTCAACTGTAGAGCAGATTTGGCGATTTAAATTTAGAGGAGCTGCTTGTCTCTTGTCAACCATATACTCTTTTGTGGTATCAAAACTGCTCTCCATTTTCAATGCCTGTGAAGAACTGCAAAGAAATTTCCTCCTTACTTATTCCATCTCAATGCGCGCCTAAGAAAAATAACATAGGAAATTCAGAAGCAAAAAGTTAAACAAGATGGACGGAAAAAGCTAGACGAACAACAATAGAGGAAAGAAAATGAAAAAAAAATTGACAAAGAAGAACGAGGAAGAAGAATGGAAGACGGCGAAGTCCTACGCATACCTGACGGATGATGACGACGGAGAAGACGAAGGAGGGACGAAAGTGGGATCGCAATTTGGGACTGGTAGAGGAGATATGAAAGCTAAGGGTAGTTTTGAAATTTTAATAAAAATTAAGAGTAAAATAAAAAAATATATATAATTTATAAATTATAAATTATTCAAAATAGTGTTTTAAAATAAGTTATAAATTATTAAAATAAACTTATTTACTAAACACTTGACTTATGCTATTTAAATAAGTTATAAGCTATTTTTTTTTCATTATTTTCAATCCAACTCATTCATAATCATAATAACTCAAAATATTTGTACCAAAAAAAAAAAACTCAAAACATCAAACTTCTCACATAGCAATATTGTGCCACGTCATATTTAAAAAAAATATATTAAACTTGAGGTCAATTACCAATAACTTCTTATTAAAAAAAAAGAAAAACATAAAGGAATACAATGACGTACCTTTTTAAGTGTGGAAATAAATTTTTTTATTTTTAAACAATTAAAAAATAATTATTTGACAATCAACCTAGATTTTGTACATCTCCCAAAATTAAACTCAAAGTTGAGATGGTGATATACCGTAACAGAGGGAACTAGCTCATTATGGATTGGTATTTTGCATTTGTGCATCGCTCATTTCACATTTTTCTTTTCTTTATAGATCCATTTGTGTATTAAAAAAAATGGTAGAACACAATCAAAATTTTGCACCTTAAATGAAAATAAATCTTAAACTTTATTATAGAACACAACAAAAATTCTACAAGAGACAAAGTCTAGTCAATCATTAAGATCCCGTTTGGATAACATAACTTATAATTTATTACAACTTCTCTACTAGTATAAGTATTTTTATATAAAAAAATAATGTTTGGATAAGTTTAAATAAGTAATTTATTAATTCTTACAAAATTATTTTTAACTTATTTTATGATGCCAATTTTTTAAATTTATTAAAAAAATAATGTGCAAAAGCTCAAATTCACGTGACCGATTATATATATTTTGCACTTTTACAAAACAAGTATATTCTTAATCATAATTTAAAATTTTAGAAAAACCAAACTCTTCACCTTCCTCCTTCCTCAATCATAATTTAAAAGTACTTCTTTAAATATGTATCTAAATACTAAATAATTTAATTTAAAAAAAATTTATGATATAAAACATAAAGTTTTATTCTATAAATGCTTAAATAAATTATTTATCCAAATGAGGCTTAAATCATATAACCTAATCTTGGTATTTACCTAATATTAACCATTTAGTATTATTATTATTATTTTTAAATATTTCACGTTTAAATCATGAATAAATGAAATCTTAGGTTGTATACAAAAATTATTTACTTATCAGTATTTAGATAATGCTAAACTTTTCAATACTCCATAAGTAAGTAAATTTTTTCCGTGATGCCGTACGAATCCCGCTTCTGGACGGATCAGGATTTGCTGCTGATCATTTGGCTGCTTTTAACTTTTAGCAACGATTTTTACCGTTGTTAAAAGTTATGGCAGTAGTTTTTTTGTTGCCAAAACGTTCAGCAACGGTAAAAACCGTTGCTAAAAGTGAAAAGCAGCGTCAGCAATTTTGATCAGCAGCAAATCCAGATCCCTTCTGGACCGCTACTTCATCAATCTGTTCTTTTTTTTTTTTTTAAATTTTGGTTGAAGCTATCAATGTTAATTATGGAATAGAGCCAAAAATTAAAAGTGGAACAGAAAATTAAATGCAACACTCTCTCAACATCCATTTATTATATTCAAGACAGCTTGGTTCAATGGAAGAGAATGAAAGGGAAATAAAATTTTTTTATTTGGTTTAATTTGAAAGAGAAAAAATAATTTTTTTTTTATTTAGTTTGTAAGGGGATATGAAGGAAAAAACAAAATGATTATTATAGCCTTGTATGGCTAATATAATATGATAAATTTGTTATTACTTATATTCAAATAAGTTAGTTCATCTGTTATGATGAAATAATATAATATTTTAGCAGCTTCAATTTGATTCATCTAAAAAAATTTTAAATATATAATGTGTTTTAAAAATCATAAAATTTTAATTTTATTCCTTTTTTTTTTGGAAGAAAAGCACTATTATTTTATTTAAACAAAACAAGTCAAATTTTGAACATTTTCACATGTTAGATTTAGGATCAGACTAGAGAAAGGCCCATCCTACCAGGCCCATCCTACCAGGCCCATCCCACCTAGTAGGATCCTAATAATAAAAAGTTTTTGCCAGACTAAAGAAGCAGCGAGGTCTGTTACATCTTCCAGAGTTTCAAAGAGTGGCAATAGAGGGTTTTGATCATTGAACTTAGCTGCAGCTTGAAGACAATTAGTTTTCAGAATTTTATTGTTAGAACAAAAAAAAAAGATAACTAAGTAAAATTTAACTAACTTATTAATTTACCTAGTTTATTTTTAATATAATTATTTTTTTAATTATCCATTATTATTTAGTTATACATATAATATATTATTTATGTATAATAATAATAATAATAATTTTATATAATTCAAATATGTTAATAATATATTATTTAAGAAACAAAATAAAGTAAATTAGAAGACAATTTTGATATTAAAAAAATTGTTGAGTACATTTGTGTCTTTTATATTATTATAATTTTACTTCTTTCCAAATTTTCTTACTTTTAAAAGAAAAGAAAATGAAAGGGAGTAAAAAATTTGACCTCCATTTTTCTGTTCTCTTTTCTAATTAATTAAAACAAACAAATCAATTTAAAAAAACTCGTCCTTTTTTGTCCCCTCCCTTCTATTTTCCTCCAACCAATCAATTTCTCTCGCTTTTCATTTATTTAGCAACCTAACACTCCAAAAAAAAAAAACTCAATAGAATTTAGCAGATGACACAGCCACGAGGATCTTCTTCCACATGACTGACATAGTAATATTGTGGTTTACTGTAATAACAATTATAACTATAGACGTCATATGGCACCGGCACTATTTGATCGTCTTCTTCCTTCTTCTCCTCTTTTGCAGGGCCCACTGATACTATCTCTGTGTGACACATCTTCCTCAGTTTCTCCACTACGCTCACTGGATCTATGTCCCCTGTTAATGTCATCTTCTTGTCCTTCGTGTCCACTGATACTGATTCAACTCCTGCATATTTTTACAATATCAAAAACATGAACTAAGCTAATTCAAGAAGATAGAGAGAGGGTGAAGGAAGAATTTCGAGACAAAGTCCCACATTGACTATCTAAAGAAATATAAAATAGTATAAGGTTTCTGGATATAGGAAAAGGGAACTAAATACCTGAAATGCCAGAAGCAGCCTTCATAGCTTTCTGCTTGATTCTGTCATGGTATAATTCCACCTTTAACACCACTTTCTGTCGCAAATTAGCGTCAATTAGGACCCAAACATTGAAACTTTTAATGCATACAAAAACAAATATACTAGCTTCAGCCACAGAAATGTAAAACAAAAAGAGAATTATATCTATATCAGCCACATGAGGAAACAGAGCAAGACTGTGACTGTGTCAGAGACAAGTTAAAATGAAATGAATTTAAGAGGAGGGTCCAGTAGTAACCTTCATTTTTTGTAGCAAGAATTGGTGGTGAAGCTTGATGAAGAAAGCTAAACCAAGGAAGGAAGAATAGGAGAAGGTGATGATTCCAAATTTTAGAGTAGAGATGGGATGAAGTGGTGAAATGAGTGTAAGTTTGAGGGAGGTTTTATAGAGTATCACCACATCAACGAGTCAATAAATTATTAATAAAATAAAACACACTTCAAACATCTGCAAATATTAAATATTAAAATTTATTTTTTTAATAATTAAGAGCCAATGGGAGGTCGAGCCTAAAAAGCTCTACCTCTCAGGAGCACGACCCTTTCCAACGCGAAAACTCTTACCGACCTGTTTTTCTTCTATATTTGCCCTTTACACTACCTGCAAAGTTACTTTTTGGAAAGTTTTCTTTTAATTCTTCTATTTGTCTGCGATGACACGTTCAGCGTTTTTTTCCTCCTGCTCCTCCGTCCTCACATTGTTGTGCCACGTTTCAAACAAACTTTAAATAAATATAGTGTTTACATTATAAATTCATAAAATATAACAAACAAAATTTTGGATGACCTTAATTGACAACAGCGAGTTAACTAATGGGCTTTAGTTAAAATTATCGGTTTATTTTTCAAGTAAGGGGTTAAAATAATATTTTGGACGTTTTTAATTCGACTCCACTCTGAGTTGATTGAGCGTATATGAGCGCATGATAAAATCGACTACACTATAGCATTGCCCCAGTGCCAGCGCCACATTCATCACTTCTGTTTCGGGCATCTTTATCTACTATTTACCAAATTTTCTTATAATTTAATTTATGAATAATTTCATTATGTTTAACTCTTTTTTTTTTCGTTTAATTAAGTCTATATAATAATTGATATGGATGTAATTGACTAGATTTACTAATTTTCTGTTTAATGTACTAACCTGTTAGGAATATATATTATCTAAATTTTATATTATATATTAATTATAACTAAGAATTAATAATATTGCTAAATATTTAATTTTTAACTATAATACGACAATTATAAATTAATAAGCTGTAAATGTTAATTTACATAAATGTTTAAGAGAAGAAGGATTTTACAAAATTAAAAT
This sequence comes from Biancaea sappan, assembly GCA_037074585.1. Classification (NCBI taxonomy): domain Eukaryota; kingdom Viridiplantae; phylum Streptophyta; class Magnoliopsida; order Fabales; family Fabaceae; genus Biancaea; species Biancaea sappan. The sequence goes on along the minus strand of CM073490.1, from coordinate 12,927,680 downwards.
TTAAAATAGACAAATTAAGCCATATATTGTCAAAATATTATTATAAAATTTTATAACTGTTTTAATTTCCTTGCCATGAATTTTGGACATAGATCCTCTCTTTGACCTATGGGTCAAAGAGAGTCCTTAGCTGTTTACAGCCGTTGGGTGACTATGGGCTCCAACGACTGTGGACTCTACACAAACAGATGGGACCTATAGCCATCCAATAACTATAGACAACTAAAGAGATTCTTGCTAAGGAGAGGATCTCCTTTGTTAAATTCTTACATATTTTACTTTAATGGAATGGATGTTGGCATTCCCTTATGAACATTGCACTATAATATTGTTTTATTGTTAATAAAAGTTGGCATATTAACCATCTTTATTCACCTCGACGTTGACGTACATTGCATTGGCAATTTGACATGGTATTAATGCCATTATATTATTATAATACTAACCCTCACCGAGAGGAATTAGAGCAAGGTGATGGAAGCAACCAAGGCAATTGAGGAACCGGACGCAACAAAGGTGTTGGAAATTGAGGTGGTTGAAACCAAGAAGAGCAAAGGAATCAGTGGAAACGACAAAAAGACGACTAAAGAAACAGAGGAACACAAAGCGACAACTGGATCTGAGAAAGAAGAGATGCAAAGCAAAAACCAAACAATCCTTTCCATTACGGAAAATCACAATGGAATAGCTCTGACATCTGTACAATCCTCTCACACAGATTCAAAGAAATCCTTTAAAGAAGCACTATGTCAATGAAAAGACATGGAAAATTTTCTCCAATCACGAAGAAAGCTATTTCATTTGGCACAAAAAATTTAGACAAGCAAATTCCAGAAATTACATTCAACGAACAAAACCTAGATCACTGGAAAAATGCCCTGATTGTACGAGTGACCGGAAAACATCTAGAAGCCACCTACTTCGAACAGAGAATTCTCAATATGTGGAAGCTTTTTGGCCACCCTAAAATCTACCATTTAGAAAGAAACCATTACATTGTCCACAACCTTATTTCTGAAGACAATAAAGATCATCACATCAAGATGGCAGCTGGGAAGAGATCATATGTTGATCCAAACTTGGAAGCTCAACTCTAGGCCCAATTCTGCACGTAATGAAGCCATCACAACTTTATGGGCCATATTATCTCATCTACCGATTGAATTTCACTCTCTTCAAACACTAATTTCAATTGGCAATCTCATCGGCCGAATGATGGCACTTGACTCTGGCAAGTCAAGGACATTGGAATTGACAGCAACAAGGGTCTGTAGCAAGCTAAACATTACATCAAATCCCCTGGGAGCCATCAGCATTAATGGATTCCAGCAAGAGGTAATATATGAAAATCTGTCATTCTTTTCAAATGCTCTCCTTCTTCTTGCCAATAGGAGCTTATCTTTGGATACACCTCCTTCATCTTCTTTGTTTGTCATTCCGTTGGTTAACAGAAATCTTCCCAACAAATAAAGTACTTCTAGGGGACATTCAAATTCAAAAAATTTCAAAAACTTAAACTCTTTTAAGAAAAACAAAAAATATTATTAATAATGGAAATTCACCAAAAAAAAAAATCATTAATGTTCTACCAACAATCCTCAACTAATGATAGTTTCATTAATGATAAAAAACTTCCTACCCCATGCGAACATGATCCTCCCTCTGGTTATGATGCTTTTATTAACAAATCACATCATCTTAATACACCTCTTAACTCCTTTCTTACACAAATAACCCACCCGACGCATGATATCCTCATCCCTTCGCATCCAACCTTTATACCCTGTCATACCTCCCCTATTAATTCTAAAAATCAAATCACCTCTATGACCATCTCCCCCTAACCGTTTCCTCATCCTTAAGCCACGAAATGCATCTTAATAATGCCTTATTAAGTCTTGTTACAAACATTAACCTTTTCACCAAAAAGCTTAACTCCTCGTCTTCTCCCTTGGCAAATGAAAATTAATCTGTGCCTCTCATCCCTTTGCTTGAATCAATCTCCAAGCACAAAAAAACATGAATTAAGACAAGATAACCCTTCTAGCTCGCCTCTCTCTGAGAAATCATCTTTCACTAGGGGCACCACCAAACTCGCCCACCATGACGAACCTTGCCCCCTTCAATAGCCCATTTGATCACTCACCAAACCCAGATGTCCTCTGTCTAGTCATACCCATCAATGCTCCCCCACCTTACTTGATAGACACTGACAACAACCCGTCATTAAACGAACATTTCCTCTTTCAACTAATGAACCTTTACAAAAGCTACCTCTACTATCCATCTCCAACATTGGGAATCACTTTTTGTTGGATAAACTTTCTAATAGGAGTCCTAATCAATTCCTCTTGGATCGCGACTCGGGCCTACCTTATGTACAATGCAGTAGAATCATCTTTGACCCACATGCAAGCCCAAAGTATCATGGAGGACCTTCGCTTGAGGAATATCCTCATGAACCCACCTCAGTTTTTGGTTGAAAACCAACCATATTGTAATACCCCAGGTATTGCTGTGTGGTTAAAATTACGCAATATGGGGGGAGTGAAAATTTTTTGTGAACTAATACGCTTCGACTAAAGGAACGAGGAATTCTAAAGTTTAATAAGGATTAAGCCTTATCCTTAGTCAAGAAAAGTTGCAACGGAAAAGAAAAACATATGTGGAGAGTGTAAGAAGTATGTTGAAGAACTAAAGTGAAAAGATAAGAAAACATGAAATACTCTTGGGAAAAGACCGAATAGAAACCCGTGAGGGAAAATGAATCTTATGAGGATAAATATTGAGTCTAGTACCTTAAGGATGATGGAACTGAGGCTATAGTGGATCTTGAGACACCGAGAGGAACTAAAGTGAATGAATGTGGGGTTTTTGTATTTTTAGTGAAAATGGAATGTGATGATAGGTATTTGATAGGAGTATAGTTGGGCACCCTAATTATGACCAAGCTTTTCCAAATTCTTTGCAAGTCTTAATTAAAAGTTGTTTTAAGAAAGACTAAAATGAAAAAAAAAAATAATGGGGCCCACACTATACTAACTTAAACACTCTTCATCCTTCTTCCCCATTCATTTTCTCTTTTCCTCTTTTGTGGCCTCTTCTATGCCCGGCGTCCAGCCCCTTTTTCCTTCATCATCCATTACAAGCTTGAGGGAGGAGGAAGATCAAGGAAGCTTAGAAGAAATTGATGAGTAAGTCTTCTTCGTCTTCTTCCTTTCCTTCAAGAATAAATCCCTACGTTAACAATTATGAAAATTGTGAATAATGTTGCCATTAATAAATTGGTGTGGTCTTGTTGTTCTAAAGTGTTGATAGATGAAAACCATTGTTGATTGTAGTTAAATCATTGGAAGAAAAGTTGATTTTTGAAAGTATGAAATTTAGGAAAAATTATTGCATCTTTCCTACTGAATGTAGCTTCAGATTTCTAAGGTTTGGGGTTATATTTTGTGTCCTTAACTTAACTTAACACATCCGAACAGAACTTATGGAAGAATTGGACCAAATGAAAGAGGTTTGGCTTTGGATGAAGTCATTTTCAAGCTTCATCCATGGCCGCCCAGACTTGGGCTTCTAGGTTCTGAAGTCTGGGCAAGCCATGGCCTTGAAGATGTGAGGATGGCACCCTGAGTGTCAGCTTGGGTACCCAGGCACCATCCTAATAGAAACTATGTATGTGTGGTGACCAAGGTGGGCGCCTAAGCTCCACCACCTGCTACATGCCCCAAAATGTGAAAATTTTTACTCTTTTCTCATGTCTCTTGGGTCCCTAGGTGTTGGTTAATGCATTGGGTTTCTTAGAACTTTTGGAGCTTGCAAATCCTTCCTTAAAGAGGGGAAATTGGTGAGAAAGGTTAAAGCAAAGGTGAAGGAACTTTACATCTTAACTTTAATTGTTCTTATGAGAATATTGTAGTATGTTTGGTGAAAGCATATATGGTGAGATGTAATTTGTACTAATATATATATATACACACATGTATAAGTATCTTTTACATTCCAAGAAAGCGTCTTACTGAAATATAGTTCAATGTGTAAGTGGGAGGGAAATGACTTGTGTAACCATGTGTGCAAAGCAAATAAAAGTCCAAAGTATGGTTTCCATCCTTACACTTTAGGCAAGTATGTGAAGTAATATGCTTTAACCTAGATATCATATGACAACTGTGGCTGTGAAAAGTTAAAATTTGGAATTAGTTGTTATGATTGTACTTTATTAATCATGCACAGCCTTAAGTGGTGGAATTCCGCAAGTATGTGGTTTAAGAACATTAGTGAAATATTGTGCACAAGTGATAAGTCCTAAATAGCCATCAAATTATGCCATTATTGTCACGCCTCTAACTTACACACGTGACTAGCACGATAGATGAGCTTTTACCTCACCACCGTAAGTCTAATTTCATACCAATTTGATACATATTTAAATATAAATGTTATCTCATGTAAGAGAGTACAGTTTCTCTTATTTATTTTTAGAGAAAGAGACAATAAATATTTCAAATATATCGATTTATTTATTAATAAATGATATTCTCAACAAGCATTATTCGTCTAAGATTTACCTACTTAAATTACAGAGCTACTACTAGAATACTTTGGATAAAGTTTTTACATAATAACAAATATTTACCCCAATCAATGGGGTTGAGGACTCGACCGATTAGCTAGATGTGCCTTTAATTCTTCTTAAGAATCTGTGAGGGAAGGAATGACATGAGTATATTTTACCCAGTGAGGAAATATATTATTCTATCACATTAACATAAGAAAAAGTCATATAAAATCACAAAATATATCACATAGTTCCAAATTAAATTCTCATACATTTTCGGGTCTCGTCCACATAAGGTGGTCGTTGTCCCGCGACCCCCACCGCATCCTCCCTTATTACTACTTTCATAAATGCCTCCCTTATTTCACCCCTATTTTCAATACTTTTTGTATTGGAACAAATTTTTGTTTAACATGATTTGCCGCCCTTATTATCTCCTGCTCCTCCCTTTTTACTCCTATACAGGGACCCGTCCCCATAACATTCTCCATCAATCACAAACATAACAATAATTCAACCTTACACATGAATACTACACATTTATATGACGTTGTTCATATATATATAATAATGTATACGGTACTATTTACTGTTCACATATATCATACAATTATACGTATGAGTACTATTTATTTGAACACGATTTATATACAGGACTATTCATATGTACATATGGTACTGTTCATAAATACAGTACTATTCATATATACAATACGGTACTGTTCATATGTACGGTACGATACTGTTCATATATATGACAATCAGAAATAATTTTCAAGTAACTGAGGATAATTCCTTTCTGATGTGGAGGATCGGCTAAGGCCGCAACCACAGAGCATACTAAGAATTTATCATACAGGTACTTGTAAAAATATAATACCCTCACAGTATCTTAGTAATCAATAAATAATTCTAAAATAATCGAAGTTAGTTCTTTTCTGACATGGAAGATCGGCTAAGGCCGCAACCACAGAGCATACTAAGAATTTAACCTCTAAATTATTGTAAAAATTTAAAAGAGCATAGTAGAATATTCCCTCACTTCGAATCCAAGCTATAAAAGAGGACTTTTATAATAACCCAGAATCTTAGCATCAGAATCAGAAGAGTTTAAGGAGAGAAGAGAATAGAAACTGAAGGTGTGAGTTTAGAAGTAAAATAGAAGGGCCTATTTATAGGAAAATTCAAGGGTACTATTTGACACTATGCACTAATAAAATATTCAATTTACTATTTGTGAAAATGACATTTCTAATAATTCAGTTTACTTGCGATCACGAGGCGACTGAGTTAGTCGTTACTATTAGAAACTAAAGGAAAAATTATCCTTTCTCTTAAACCTTTAAGTTTCTTTTCACTTTAGTCCCTTTCAATTTAGTCCTTAAAGAGATTGTCTCACATAAAATATTATTTTTCTCTCAGTTTCTTTCAGATTCCTCTTACGCTCAAGCCATATTTCATCCAAGGGATAAATTTCATATCATAACATCTATTATATCCCACAGTTTATACAATCTATAAATAGAAATCTGTGTTTTCAACAATATGAACAAACAAGTATACAAAAAAATTAAACAGATAGGGAATTTATTTTCTCCAAAATAAATTTATCGTAATTCTTAAATACTTATAACTTAAAAATATAACGGGTATTACATTCTATCCCCCTTAATAGAATTCGGTCCCCCGAATTCGAAAATTTACCTCATGATTCGAATAGGTATGGATATTTTGTCCACATTTCATCTTCTGTTTCCATGTGGCTTCCTCGTGAGAATGATTTCTCCATAGAACTTTGACAATGGGAATTTTCTTGGTGCGAAGTTTTTTGACCTGCCTATTGATGATGGCTACTGGCACATCTTCATAAGCAAGAGTCTCATCTAACTACACATCTTGTGGCTAGATGACGTGAGAGGGGTCAGGAAGATACTTACGTAACATCGATACATGAAATACGGGGTGTACTCCCTCTAGGTCTGAAGGCAAGGCTAGGCGATATGCTACGTTACCCACTCTCTCTACAATCTCATAAGGACCACTATATCTTGGACTGAGCTTCTCTTTCCTTCCAAATCTCATTACTCCCTTTATCGGTGAGATTCGTAAGAAAACCATATCACCAACACAAAACTCTAGGTCACGCCATCGGTTGTCGGCATAGGACTTTTGCCTACTTTGAGTGGCTAATAATCTCTCCCTGATTAGTTTAACTTTATCCACGACCTCCTGTATCATCTCAGGTCCCACCATTTTGGGTTCACTTAGTTCAAACCAACCAATAGGAGATCGACATCGCCTCCCATATAATGCTTCGAAAGGAGCCATTTTAATACTAGCTTGATAACTATTGTTATAAGCAAATTCAATAAGTGGCAAGTGGTCTTCCCATCTTCCACCAAAATCCATCACTGTCACATCCCAAAAATTGAACATATGAAAAGATATTATTTTTAGGAAAACCTCAGTGGTATCCCAAAATCCTGGACAATCTCAATATCCACAATTACTTATTTAATAAAATTCTCAAACATGAGTTATTCACATAAATTCTGTGAGGTCTTACATTCAACCTCTATTATTCATTCCACACGACAGAATTATATTCATATGATAAGCAAATATAGGCATACATAATCTGATGTTTTTATCTCATCGCAAGCCTAGGAGACCTATAGAAAGTACAGAGCGTTCCTAGTATCCACATTAATAAGTACTGGTATCCCACCAAACAGAAATAGAGAATAATTCCAAGGGGCTTTTAATCTTCAAACGGATACTCTTCTTCCTTGTTTTCTGTATCTGAAAAGATAATCATAGGGAGTGTGAGTTTATTTAAAAACTCAGTAAGTAAATAACTGTATTATATAAAATATCAAAAGTACAAATACCACATTTACTCATATAATTAATTGTCTTATATATCGAGTAGTATGAGACTCTAAACCTTTCAAACTCGTAAATAAGATTTCATAAATATACATCGAGTAGTATGGGACTCTAACCCTTTCAAACTCGTGAATAAGATTTCATAAATATACATCGAGTAGTATGGGACTCTAACCCTTTTAAACTCGTGAATAAGATTTCATAGATATACACCGAGTAGTATGGGACTCTAACCCTTTCAAACTTGGATTTATGATTTCATCTATTTACACCGAGTAGTATGGGACTCTAACCCTTTCAAACTCGTGTATAGTTTTTCATCGTTATGCACTGAGTAGTATGGGACTTTAACCCTTTCAAACTCATGTATTAGATCCCGTAGATCTTTACTCATTAATAAGATAGTGAGAATTTATTACATAGTACAATTGCCATGAAATAAAATAATTTCTACATACTCTTATTCCTTTGAATTTCTGTAAAAAAATATACCGATCATCATATACTCTCATATGAAAAATTGATTGCTTAATATCCAAATAATATTGTACATGGGACTTATATTGTACTTTGACTAGTAATATCAAATTAGCTTAGCAAGGTTATTCACTTACCTTGATATTTGTCCAAGTTTACCTTGTTCCACACTAGAATTTGTGTAGAAAAATTTCCTAGTAAAATATATTACAAGGAAACATAAGAAAGGAAACAAAATCATGAAAATATGCAAAATTTTCTGATTGCTACAGTAACTGTTCGCTACAGTAACGGTTTGCTACAGTGACGATTCGCTACAATAACGTTGACTACTACAGTACCGTTGACTGCCGACACTACAGTAACTGATACAGTAACTCGAACAATTTTTCCAAATTTTCTGGTTGCTACAGTAAATTCAAGTTTTGCAGAAACTTTCCCAGAAAATTTCATTCTTTCCTTTCTTGTTTCAAAACCAGAATCTCAACTCTCTTAACCGACTATAACTCAATCCTAACTCAAAAATAACCTCTAAAAAAACTAAGATTCATGAATTATTATCAAAATCTTCAAGAACAAAACCTCCTCTAATCTTCCATATAAACTTAGATTTAAGGAAAATAATGAGATTAAAGCTTACCTTTGATCCTTACAAAGCTTTTGAACCGAACAATTAATCAAAATTCTGAAGATCAAGGAAAGGATTTGAGAAGAGGATGAAGAAATGAGAGAAAAATTGTCACTGCTCACTTTTGCTTCGCTTCAGAATCGTGAATTATGAGATGATACTATTGAAGTTTTATTTTAAATATTTCTAATGGGTTATTGAATAACCCATGGGTATCTATAACCCAACATCCAAACCCATCCAGTCAATTTACAATTAATGGACTAATTGACCATTCTTAAACCACTTTTCCATGAATTTCACCATTCTAAGAATATATCCCACATGGTGCAAATATTCAGTCTAGTCATTTAACTCAATTTTCATAAATAATATTCAAAGAGAACAATTAAATATGAAAATTAAAAATGACCAAAATAAATAACTAAAGTAACGTTGTAAAATTCTAAAATACTCTCAAGCGAATTATATTCCGAAATTAACGGGTATTACAATCACATATGCTCTTAGCATATCCTCTAAGGTTTGAATAGTCCTCTCAGACTGACCATCAGTTTGAGGGTGAAAAGCTGTGCTCAAGTTCACTCTAGTACCCAGAGCTTTCTAAAAAGTTCTCCAGAATCGGGAGGTGAATTGGGGTCCTGGATCTGATATGATGGATACTGGTATGCCATGAAGCTTTACTATCTCCTTTATGTATATTCGACTAAGTTTTGCTACACTGTAGGTGGTGTGAACAAGAAGGAAATGTGCTGACTTAGTAAGTCGATCCACAATGACCCATATAGAGTCGTACCCATTCAAAGATTGGGGAAAACTCACCACAAAGTCCATAGTAATCCGTTCCCATTTCCACTCGGGAATCTCAAGCCTCTGCATTAACCCATGTGGTCTCTGATGTTCAGATTTGACCTGCTGACATGTCAAGCATCGAGCGACAAAGTCAGTCACATCTCGCTTCATGTCTTCCCACCAATAAACTTGTTTCAAGTCCTGGTACATCTTGTTGGCACCAGGATGAACAACATATGGTACACCGTGAGCCTCTTGTAAAATTTCCCACTTCAAGGGTTCAATGTTCGGAATACACAACCTCCCGATAAACCATAATACACCTTCCTCGTCTACTGAGAAACCTTGTACTAAACCTTCATTCGCATTGTCTCTAATTTTAACCATTTCGGCGTCATTCTCCAATGTTGCTTTCACCCTTTCTACAAGGGAGGATTTAGCCGTCAAGTGAGCCAAGAAAGCACCTGACTTAGTAATCTCGAAGAATACCCCACTAGCCTCTAACTCATACAATTCCTGAATTAAGGACCTCCTTACTATGGTAATATGAGCTAGACTCCCCATCGACTTTCGACTGAGGGCATCCGCTACCACATTTGCCTTTCCTGGATGGTAGAGAATGGTACAGTCATAGTCCTTCAGGAGTTCCATCCATCTCCATTGCCTTAGTTTGAGATCTTTTTGATCAAATATATATTTAAGGCTTTTATGATCCGTGAAGATCTCACATATCTCCCTATACAAGTAATGCCTCTAAATGTTCAGAGCAAACACTACAGTTGCCATTTTTAGATCATGAGTGGGGTAGTTAAGTTCATGCTTCTTAAGCTGTCGAGAACCATAAGCAATGACCATACTATGTTGCATTAACACGCATCCTAATCCTACCTTCGAAGCGTCACAATATACAGTATAACCCCCTGATCCTGATGGTAAAACAAGTACCGGTGCTGAAGTTAGACACTTCTTCAATTCAGAGAAACTTTGCTCACAACTGTCATCCCAAACATACTTAGTATTCTTCCTAGTCAACTTAGTCAGTGGAAGAGCCAACTTGGAGAAATTCTTGACAAAGCAACGATAATACCCTGCTAAGCCAAGGAAACTCCGAACTTCAGATACAGTTGTTGGTCTAGGCCACTGCTTTATTGCCTCGATTTTACTTGGATCTACATGAATACCCTCTTGGGAGATTACATGCCTCAAGAATGTTACTTGACTCATCCAAAATTCACATTTTGAGAACTTGGCATATAGTTGATGTACCCTCAAAGTCTGCAGCACCTTTCTCAAATGTTCTGCATGATCCTCAATACTTTTAGAATAAACTAGAATGTTATCAATGAAGACGATCACAAATCTATCAAGGAAAGGTTTGAACACTCGGTTCATAAGATCCATAAATGCTGCTGGCGCATTAGTCAACCCAAATGACATTACAAGAAATTCATAATGCTCGTATCGTGTTCGGAAGGCAGTCTTAGGTATGTCTTCCTCTTTAATCTTTAGTTGATGGTATCCGGATCTCAAATCTATCTTCGAGAAGCATTGTGCCCCCTGAAGTTGGTCAAACAAGTCATCAATTCTTGGTAAAGGATATTTATTTTTACCGTGACTTTGTTTAACTGTCGGTAATCTATGCACAATCTTAAAGAGCCATCTTTCCTCCTTCCAAAGAGTACTGGGGCACCCCAAGGTGAAAAACTTGGGCAAATAAATCCCTTATCCAGCAGGTCTTGTAATTGCTCTTTAAGCTCTTTTAACTATACGGGTGCCATACGGTAAGGAGGAATTGAAATTGGTCGAGTACTCGAAACCAATTCAATATTAAATTCAATATCCCTCACTGGTGGTAAACTAGGTAGATTTTCTGGAAATACATCTGGAAATTCACTAACCACTTGTATTTGCTCAAGACTTTGTTCCTCCTTGACTGTATCTTTGACAAAGGCTAGAAATCCATGACAACCTTTTCGTAACATACGTCGTCCGTTTAACATAGATATTACATTACAGGGAATCTTGCTTTGGTCTCCCTGAAATATGAAATTATGCCCACCCGGTATACTAAATGAAATGATTTTGTCATGACAATTCATTGTAGCATGGCATGAGGATAACCAGCCCATGCCTAAAATTATATCAAAGTCTGTTATACTAAGAAGCATGAGATCTACCTCCGTTTCCATATCCTTAACAGTTACCTTACAAGAACGATATCTAGATCTAACTACTAGGGCTTCCCCCATTAGTGTAGCTATTAGAAATGGTTCATCCAGTATAACTGGCTTAGACTCAAACCTCTTAGCAAATAGAGGTGACACATACAAATGTGTAGAACCAGGGTCAAACAACACACATGCCTTATGATAACATATAAGGAGAGTACCTGTGACCACTGCATTAGAGACCTGTGCATCTTGTTGAGTAAGAGCATAGACACGTGCCTACCCTCTACCAGCCATTGGTTGGCCCCTTCCTCTAGGTCCATGACCCTGTCCTCTACCTGCACCGCCTTTTCCTGATGACGAAGAAGGGGCTTTAGGGCCAAAAACTGCCTCGGATTGTCGTACTGAAGGGTGTAAAGATTCCCTCCCTAACCCTTCTAGTAAGTAAGGGCATTCTCTCATGAAATGACCTACTTGGCCACATTGATAGCATGCAGGGCCTGTTAATCTACATACTCCGAAGTGATGCTTTCCACAATTTGTACACTTAGGTTTATTTTGCCAAGGTTGGGAAGAACCTTGTTGAACTGTGGATTGTTCCACATTACTTTCTAATCTATTTTTCAGGGCACTTGCTGAAGTTTGTACTGATGCTGAAGGTGCACCTGAAGAGAAATTACCTCGACCAGAAGACTTAAATCTTCTTGACCCACCATTGTTAGTTGTCATGCTCCCTTGATTTCGCCCTCTTTTCTTAAAATTGTTACTTTTTGTTTTATACCCATATTCGACCATCCGTGCAGCTTCAACCACCGCTTCATATGACGGATAAACATTGACTTGTGGGGATATCAAACTATAAAATGGTTGGCGAAGCCCCAGGATAAATTGCCTAATTCGATGCTTTTCATTTGGTACCATATGGGGTGCATAGCGAGCAAGGTGAACAAACTTAGTATTGTATTCTTCGATGGACATCTCCAGGCCTTGAGTTAGCTGCTCAAATTCTTACTCTCGAGCCATTTGAAGGGTTTCTGGAAGAAACCGTTATGTAAAGGCTTCCCTAAATTCTCCCCAGGTGACTGCCAAGGCTCCTATGGGTCGGCCTGCCAACCATGTTTCCCACCAATCACTTGCATCATTTCGAAACCGGAAAGCAGTCATTTCAATCATACTATCAGCAGACCATCCCAAAATAGATTGAATTCTTACAATATGATATAAGAATTCTTGAGGGTCCTCATCTTCTGACCCTGAAAAAGTAGGCGATTGTAATTTGAGAAACTCTGAAACCTTATTTATTGTAGGTTGAATAGTCATAGGGACTGATATTATCGGAGGACTCGTTTCAACGTTCTGCTTAGCTACCATAGCAGTTATAGCCTGTATGGCATCTTGGAAACCAGTCGCCATAGTTTCTATGGTGCCTTGCCTACCTGAGATGAAAGCCATAAGTTGTACATTATCTGGTTGGGGAGGTACTCCTTCCTTTACATGGGGTATTTCTACTGGCTTCTGCATATCATGAGTGCCTTTGTCATGCTTAGGATTTCCCTCATTTTCTCGACCTTTCCCTTGGTCCCAAGTAGTTAACAACGAAGGATGAGATGAGGCTTCCTCTGAGGCCTCACGTTCTCTTATTTGTATCTCGTGTTGTGAAGAAGGCATTTCGAATCTACAATATAAAATTTTTTTTACTACGACGGTCTAAGGAACAACAATATAGGAAAGAAAAATGTGACATGACATCCCTATAGGTCCTTTGGTGGAGTCTTTTACTATTGCTATGCCCAGGCTCATAGTAATAGAAAAGATCCCACTAAGGATACCTTGCTCTGTAATTAGTAGGAGACCTAATCCCAAAGCTCTGATACCAACTTTGTCATGCCTCTAACTTACGCACGTGACCGGCATGATAGATGAGCTTTTACCTCACTACCATAAGCTTAATTCCATACCAATTTGATACATATTTAAATATAAATGTTATTTCATGTAAGAGAGTACAGTTTCTGTTATTTATTTTTAGAGAAAGAGACAATAAATATTTCAAATATATCTATTTATTTATTAATAAATGATATTCTCAACAAGCATTATTCGTCCAAGATTTACCTACCCAAATTACAGAGCTACTACTAGAATACTTTGGATAAAGTTTTTATATAATAACAAATATTTACCCCGATCAATGGGGTTGAGGACTCGACTGATTAGTTGGATGTGCCTCTACTTCTTCTTGAAAATCTGTAAGGAGATAAATGACATGAGTATATTTTACCCAGTGAGGAAATATATTATTCTATCATATTAACATAAGAAAAAGTCATATAAAATCAAAAAATATATCACATAGTTTCAAATTAAATTCCCATACATTTTTCGGGTCCCGTCCACATAAGGTGGTCGTTGTCCCACGGCCCCCGCCGCATCCTCCCTTATTACTACTTTCATAAATGCCTCCCTTATTTCACCCCTATTTTCAATACTTTTTGTATTGAAACAAATTTTTGTTTAACATGATTTGCCGACCTTATTATCTCCTGTTCCTCCCTTTTTACACCCACACAGGGACCCGTCCCGTAACATTCTCCGTCAATCACAAACATAATAATAATTCAACTTTACACATGAATACTACACATGTATGTGACGTTGTTCATATATATATATAGTAATGTATACAGTACTATTTACTGTTCACATATATCATACAATTATACGTATGAGTACTACTTATTCAAACACGATTTATATACGAGACTATTCATATGTACATATGGTACTGTTCATAAATATAGTATTATTCATATATACGGTATGGTACTATTCATAAATACGATACGGTACTGTTCATAAATATGATACTGTTCATATGTACGGTACGACATTGTTTATATATATGACAATCAGAAATAATTTTTAAGTAACTGAGGATAATTCCTTTTTGATGTGGAGGATCGGCTAAGGCCGCAACCACAGAGCATACTAAGAATTTATCATACAGGTACTTGTAAAAATATAATACCCTCACAGTATCTTAGTAATCAATAAATAATTCTTAAACAACCGAGGTTAGTTCTTTTCTAATATGGAAGATCGGCTAAGGCCACAACCACAGAGCATACTAAGAATTTAACCTCTAAATTATTGTATGAATTTAAAAAAGCACAGTAGAATATTCCCTCACCTCGAATCCAAGCTATAAAAGAGGACTTTTATGATAACCCAGAATCTTAGTACCAGAATCAGAAGAGTTTAAGAAGAGGAGAGAATAGAAGCTGAAGGTGTGAGTTTAGAAGTGAAATTAAAAGGCCTATTTATAAGAAAAGTTAGAGGTACTATTTGATACTATGCGCTAATAAAATATTCAATATACTATTTGTGAAAATGACATTTCTAATAATTCAGTTTACTGTGCGATCAAGCGGCTGAGTTAGTCGTTACTATTAGAAACTAAAGGAAAAATTATCCTTTCTCTTAAACCTTTAAATTTCTTTTCACTTTACCCCCTTTCAATTCAGTCCCTAAAGAGATTGTCTCACATAAAACATTATTTTTCTCTCAGTTTCTTTCAGATTCCTCTTATGCTCAAGCCATATTTCATCCAAGGGATAAATTTTATATCATAACATCTATTATATCCCACAGTTTATACAATCTATAAATAGAAATTTGTATTTTCAACAATATGCACAAACAAGTATACAAAAAAATTAAACAGATAGGGAATTTATTTTCTCCAAAATAAATTTATCGTAATTCTTAAATACTTATAACTTAAAAATATAACGGGTATTACAATTATAAGTGGGGCTTTCTTTTTTTTTTCTTAGCTTTATTTTGCTATCATTTTTCACTTTTTATCTTGGTTTTCATTTAGTTTCTTTGTGCTTTATAGTTTTCTTGTTTTCTTGTTTTATTTCCCCTTTTCTTGTCTTTTTAATTGACTTTAGTTGTTGTTTGTTGTAGGTACATTTTTGGGAGAAAATAAGAGAAGTGTGAAGACAAATAAAGCCTCCACTAGCTTGGTGCCTAGGAGCCAGACGTGGCGCCCAGGCACCAAGAATATGAACATGAAGTAGCATCTGCCCAATTAGCGCCCAAGCGCCATACGTGGCACCCAGGTGCCCAACCTATGAACTTACTTTCTGAGGCTGTTGGACTTGGCGCCCAGGTGCCAGAATCGGCACCAAGTCACGAAACTGACAGTTTAAAAGCTTATTTAGGGCTTTTTTTTTATCTAACTTTGGATTGGGAGATTTTAGAGCTTGGAGGCAACAAAAATGAGCAACTTCTGGAGCTGGTTAGAAGGAGAGAAGGCCTTCCCTCTTGGGATTGGCCTTCCATCCCCCATCTCTTCTCTTTTCTTTTCATTTTCTTCTAGTTTAATGTTGTAATTTGTTCTTTATGTTAGTTGTAGGTAGTTGTAACTCTAGGGTTGTTGTAAATCCGATTTTAGATTATGTTTTGTATAATTTCTTAAACTCTTGTAATTGTTGATTGGTTAATACATGTTTATTTATTCCAATCTTAATGCTTTCCTTTAATTTGGCCAATTATTGGGATGATATGGTGTTTCTATTGAACTTGGGAAAGGGAGGTAGAATCTAAACCTAAGGAATGAGTTGTATGAGTTCTTGAACCTTAAAGGTGAGGGGATTGATTTGCTAATGTCATAGGAATATAGATTTTAGCCTCATATAGTCAAATTAGGGTTTGTTCATTTAATTAACTTGATTTTCATAGAAGGAATTATGGAGAATTAGGTTTTATTTTAGTTGAGGTTTGGGAAAATCTTTCTAAGAATATTTGTGCCCTAGACTAGCATGTATAATTGATGAAAGCAAGAGTGAGAGAATGATAACTGAACCTTTGAGAAATGAAAGGTTTGGTGGTTGATGTAATTTAATTTCCTATGAAGTTTTGTTGTTAAATAATTCTTTTCAATTACATTTCGTATTTTGTTGGAGTGGATTTTATCAAATTGAATTGCTCTATGAATGTTTGATCACCACTTTTATGAGTTTGGGGTTTTTATCTATGCTAGGAATAGCAAAATATTAACTTTGCCCGTTGTAACTTCCACCATAAATCGGATTAATCTAAGAATAAATAATCTTATTTATGTGGTTTTGTTTATAACCAACATCAAAAGGATTTGTAATTAGATTGAATCATTCTTTAGCAACTCAAATACTAAGTTGTCTATGAATTAGTCGGATTAAGATTTAAGTGAAGTCAATTCCATCAACCTTAAGGTCTTGTCATTAGGAGTAGCTTAGTTTTAGGTTTTAGTTAGTAGTTTTAGTTCAAATTGTTAGCCTTTAGATTTACATTTCTGTTTAAGTCTTTCCTTTTAATTTTCAACCATTTAATGATTTATCTAGATAGCATTTAACTTTAGCTTTGTGGGTACTTGACACCTCCATCCTCATGAAAACAATATTCTACTCTCTCTGTATTACTTGTGTGACTGGTATACTTGCCAGATAGTCAACAATAAGGACATGTGTGTATGTGTGTAAGTAAGTGATGTAACTACTCTGATAATGTATGACTTACATGTTTGGAATAAATAATTGAACACCTGTCTAATTCATCCATGGCATATTGTCCCTTAGCATAAGAAATGGTGGGCTAGTGACCTTGTACATAGGAAATAAGTCGATTGTTAATGTATAGGAAGTGCAGTTGTTGAAAGAGTAGTGAGTAATTGCCTGTTCTGCCCTATTGTTCCATGTCAGCTTTTATAAAAAAGTTTTATGTTTATCTTGTCTAGAAAGCTTTGTAGTCGTATAGGTCACTTAGGTTCTAGGAATGGTTGTATAACAAAAAATTTAAATAGTTAACTTATTCATATCATAAATAAATCTCTCGAGCTGCTAAATCCTATGAGGTTATATGACATTATGTGGTCATTATGAAATTTTAAGTATTATCGAATGATTTTGAATAAATGAATTTCTGGTGGTAAGAAGTCAAAGATAATCTAGTTGTGTCGAGGCTTACAAGTTCTGGAGTATTGCTCCTAGGACCCATGCCAGTCATGTGCCTAATTTTGGGTTGTGACATACACAGTATCTTCCCAATCCACTCATATCTGGTCAGCCTTATTTAGAGGGCTTTATCACACATTCCTCTGCACTGAAGAGGGTGATTGTGGACATTCCGGGGCTAGCAAGCATCATGACTCTCATAAGCCTACCATGACAATCTGGTAGTCTCTGTCGAGTGCTCTCTCAAGCCCGAAGGAGGTAATTTTGGCTACCTTCGAACGTATACACCGATGACTTTTGTGTACTCTTCCTATAACAGTAAATGTTATCAAAGAACCCCCTTCATTCAAACCTTCATTATGAATATTTTAAGTTGGAACATGCATGGCGTTGCAGGAGCAGACTTTCATACAATGTTTAGAGAACTCGTCAAGATTCATCAACTAATCTTATCCTTTTAACAAAGACCAAGGTTAGTGGTGATAGGGCCAACAACATCATCTCATCTTTAGGCTTTGATCGCTTCATCAAGGTAGATACTATGGGCTTCACCGGTGGCATTTATGCCTTATGGAACCTGAACTCTGTCTCCATTGAGCCAATAACATCCTCCTTCTAGGAAATTCACCTGGAATGTCAAGTACATAGCAAAACCTTTCTTTTTACTGGTATATATGCTAGCCTTATTTTCGAAAGACGAAAACCTCTTTGGCAGTCCTTTATTGATTTAGCCCCCGTTTAAATTTACCTTGGATAGTTGTTGGAGATTTTAATGACATTGCTAAATCTAGTGAGAAATTTGGTAATGGTCCCCCTCCTAGACTAGACTTAATATTTTAAAGATTTTATTGATAAATGTGGGCTTTTAGATTTAGGTTATTTGGGTCCCCACCTAGACCAATGGTAGGCACAACAATTGCACCATTAGATCTATAATTGATAGGGCCCATGAACCTTCTAGTTGGATCACCATTTTCCCCAAAACTAAAGTCTATCACCTCCCTAGGCTCAGATTTGACCATTCTCCAATTATTATCAAAATTG
Source organism: Biancaea sappan (assembly GCA_037074585.1). Lineage (NCBI taxonomy): Eukaryota > Viridiplantae > Streptophyta > Magnoliopsida > Fabales > Fabaceae > Biancaea > Biancaea sappan. The sequence goes on along the minus strand of CM073490.1, from coordinate 12,909,125 downwards.
AAAATTTAATATGTCAATGTACTAGGTCTTTTTCGCTTTGAATCTATATGGATGAGTCATGAAGATTTCCCCAACCTTATTAAGAATTCTTAAGAGCAAAGCCACCTTTATCTAGATGAAACAATTATAAACTTACTACCTTAAATATTGGAATGAACATACTTTTAAAAACATCTATAAAAGAAAGAAAAGAACTATATCTAGGCTCTTGGGTATCCAAAAACTTCTCTATAATTATGATAATAGCCAACTTAGAATTCTGAAAAATGGCCTTCAAAAAGATCTTTTAACCCTTCTTAAAAATAAGGAAGAACTTTGGTTCCTTAAATCCAGAATCTCTTGGCTTTCCCTTGGAAATAGGAAAACAAGTTTCTTCCATCGAAGTGTTCTCATTAAGAGGAGGAAGAATAAAATATCCCAACTTTTAAATAATGAAGGCCAATGGATCACTGACCACCATCTCATTGGAAATGAGATTAGGAAAAACCTTCTTGTTCTCTTAACTTCTGAAGCAAATGCTCCCCTTATTTTGCCAAATATTCTAGGCCTCTTTCCTTCTCTAACCTACTCAGATAAAAAACCTCTCTTCACCCCCAAAATGAAAATGAAATGAAATCTGCGCTCTGAAGTATTCACCCATATAAGATCTTGAGAGAAGATGGTATCCATGCATTTTTTTTACCAAAAGAACTAGGATCATACCAAACACCACATTATCAAAGTTATTTCTAACGTCTTTACAACTTGGCAAATTGAATTAAACTGGTGCAAAACCATCCTCTGCCTCATTCCAAAAAAATTATAATCTTTCTTGCACAACCACTTTCGACCTTTAGGATTATGGACCACTCGTTATAAAAATCTTGCAAAAATTCTAGTAAATAAACTTCACCCCTTCATGAAAAACCTTATTTCATCCACTCAAGGTGCTTTTATTAAAGGATACTAAACAATTGACCTCTTCATTTAAGCATATGAAACCTTTCATTTTATGAACAATTCCAAAAGCAAAGTTAGTTAGTTGATTCTAAAACTTGACATTTGGAAAGTATTGGCGATTTGACAAGTGCACTAATCGTTTAAGTAATAAGAGTAAGTAAAAGTATCGTCCCACAGGAATTAGGGTATCAAGTACTTGAGAGACTATCATAAATACTATTTAAACAATCCTTTAAAATGAGATTAAGTCTACGATTAAAATGTAAGACCAAATTAATAGTAGAGTTATGTGAAAACGTAAATATTAACTACACGCCAGGAATAACAAGATTAAAGACTTAAGATTGTTAATCCCTCTTTGTTTTTCATAGATTTTGATCTCTCTCCCTCTTGTCTTCACCAGCTATAGATGCTAATCTAGGATACTAAAGTGCTTAGATGAATTTTTCCAAATACCAACCAAGACTAAACCAAAGATTTCACAATTCCTTATGTAGTCTTAGGTTCCATTAATGCTCATACCCTACCTTGGTTGTGTGAGTCTACTGTTCATATTTCTATAGCATAAACAAATCCTTTAGCTCAAACATTTGAGATTCAAAACTCATACTACTCATTCCATGGTCTAGGTATTCACATTCCTTTCCTAAGTGCAGCAAAAACATCAAAGAATCCATTAAATTGATCAAGTTTAATGAAAGCAAGAAGATAGGAATGAATAAATAGATATTAATGGCCAACTGATTATAAGAAGTCAAGAGATTTACAAAACCTAATCTAAACTAGGGTTCATAACAATCCTAGCTACACATAGGGTTCATAACAATCCTAGCTACACATGTTCACAAAACAGAGAAAATGAGAGAAAATAAGAGAAAACTCTATGAATCCAAGTTGGGTGAAAGAGAAGATACTTCAATCTTCACAAAAAGTTAGTTATCCTTCCTTTTAAATCTCAGTTCGGCGTCCCCATCTTGTTTCCAACTTGGAATGCCCTAAAATTTACATCCAAATCACCTTTTAAAGCTTCCAACACGTGACACCAAAATAGGCCACCTGCTTAAGGATGAGGCAGATAGAAAGAATTCCCATTTTTTTATCGTGCAGCTTGCCTAAGTTGGCCTTTTGTCCTCTTAAGCGCATTTCTAGCAGAGAACATGAAATTTTTGGAGCTTTACTAGCCTAAGTGGGCTATAGGTAGCGTCAATCCTTCATTTTGAGCCATTTCCTTCATTTCCAATGTGCCTTCTATTCCTTTTTGCTCTTGGCTTTGGGTTTTTCATGCCTTTACAAAGAGATTTGTAAATACACAATCTCTATAAGAATAACATTTACAACAAAAAAAAAATATGATTAGTGATACCAAAAATTGCATTTTAACCTATGAGTAAGGTGTGTTTGCAATTATAAAAAAGTCAAGTGTTTTAGTCCTAACACTAGCCAAAAATATACAAAAAGAACCAAGAATTCCACTGAATTTCTATGAATGCTGAGGAATTATCAGAAAGCCTTTGATACTATTTCTTGGCAAGCCTTCTTTCTCCCCCATCAATGGATATCTCTCTTAAACTCTTGTCTCACAAATATGGAATACAACCCCACCTTCAATAGCTTTAAATTGGATCCTTTTAAACCCAAATGGGGCATCAGAGGAGACCCTCTTTCACCTTACTTATTTTATCATGGCCATGAAATACTTTTCTTTTTTAATCAACAATGTTGTTAGTAATAAGACCTAGAAACCTTTCAAAATGAGAGGTAGTGACCTTCATATGTCCCATCTCTTTTTTGTTAATGATGCTCTCCTATTTGCAAAAGCTGACAATAAAACACTGGACACCCCTAAAAAACATTACCTCCTCTTTCTGTCTTTCTAGTTGAATGGATATAAATTTGGATAAATCCAAATTATGGCTCTCTCCTTCAATTCATCATAATAGAAAGGATCACATATCCAATCTTCTAGGTATGCCCTATACTTCTAATCTTGGAAATTATTTGGGATGCAATCTCAAACTAACTACTCTACTTCTGATTTTAACAATGTAGTTCACAAGCTCCAAAATCAACTTCAAAAATGGAAAGCAGATCATCTTTCCTTTACAAGGAGATGTAAACTTGTTTTTGAAACCCTTAGCCAAATTCCCTCATACTTTACATAAATTTTTAGTCTTCTTCAAAAATTCACTCTAAAATCGACTTAAAAAATGGAAAGCAGATCATCTTTCCTTTGCAGGGAGATGTCAACTTGTTTTTGCAACTCTTAGCCAAATTCTCTCATACTTAACAAAAATTTTTAGTCTTCCCCAAAAAATTCACTCTAAAATAGATTAGATTAATAGAAATTTTTTGTGGGGACACTCAAATCACAAGAAAAAAATTCACCTTATTAGTTGGGATAATATTGCGAAGCCTAAGGAAAGAGGAGGCCTTGGTCTTCGAAAAGCTAGCCACATTAATGCCACATATATGGCAAAGTTAAAATGGTGTCTCTCATCTGCAAACAATAAACTTTGGACTTCCTACTTCCAAGCTAAATACAAAGACCCCTCCAAAACCTACACAAGATCTAAAGTATTTCAAAAGATAATAACATCTTTGACAGAAATACATCCTATCTTGTTAAAAATGGAGAAAAAATTGATCTTTAGAATCAACCCTGGCTCAATAATAAGTCTCTGAGAGCTTAATTTTGTGGTCTTATTCCTAAACAAGATCTCCATCAAAAAGTTTCTTCCATCATCCAAATCAATTCTAACCTTCTTGAATGGAATCTAGATCCTATTCCCTTCCCTCTTCCTAAAAGCTTAACCATCCAAATTAAGATAACTACCTTTACCTTTCTTAAACTATCAAGATATTACATGTAATAATTCAAAAAATGGTGAAGCTAACTTAACCTCAGCATACAAGTCCATTTTCCAAAACAACAACACCGACAATGAAACAAACTCAATTTGGATATGGAAAACAAAGTGTAATCAACATGAAAGATTTTTCCTTTGGAAATGCTACAACAATGGAATTCCGATCCTTGATTTATTACATCATAGAAATTGCGCCTCCTCTCCAATCTGCTCTCTCTGTAACAATTATAATGAAAGTCTTGAAACACCCTAAAAGATTATCTTAAAGCAACCCAAGTCTAGGCACATCTCCCTCTTCCAACAAACTTTAGACTTGATAACCTTAAGAATTGGTTAAAATATAATGCAACAGACGACCAAAAAAATTATTTGAATATCCCCTAGAGAACTATATTTCTATTTGCTATTAAAGGGATTTGGCTATCTAGAAATGATACCATTTTCAACAACAACTCAAAAAATCCGTCTGAAATAGCAAAATCTATTATTGGAAATGTTGTTGAATTTTGTTCAAAATGTTCCTTACCTCCCCTCTCACCTCCCATTACTAATCCCTTGCCTTGGTCCCCTCCTCCTTCTCCCTGGATTAAATTAAATGTGGATGGCTCTATGGAAAAGAATGAAATAGGTATAGGTGGATCCTTTAGAGATGATACATGGTCTTGGATATCTGGGTTTGCTAAGTTATGTGGTTGTGGCAACACTCTCCAAGCAGAATTGCTGGCCATCCTCCTTGGCCTCCAACTTGTTTTTTGCTTAAAATTAAGCTTCAATTTAGAATTGGAATTAGATTCAAGTCAAGCAATTAAACTTCTTCAGAATCCACCTTGAGATCACCACCCACTGGTATCTATAATTGTCAATTGCAAGTGCCTTATATCTAAATTCGTGGACATCAAAATCCAGAAAGTTGCCGAAGAACAAAATGCCCCTTGCCAAAGAAGCTAGGAAAACGAACTCTCTTTCGTTATTGTTTAATCCCCCCCCCCCCCCCAACAAAACAAAACAAAAAAAAAGAAAGAAAAAACATGTTGTACAACAATATAACTATGACAAAGCTTACTGACGTTAACTGCTTCATCTTAGTCAAGGCTCAAGCCCTAGCAACTTTCTACTGTTTTTGTTTCTGCTTCTATTTTGAATATTAGGCTCCATGCTTTCGTTTCACATGTATGTCTGTAACTATCTACTGGTTTCCTTTTTATTTTGTTGCAGTCCCTCCAGCTATAGAGGCTGCAATTGTAGATGCAGATTATCACAACTGCCTTTTGATGTACTCCTTCGTTATTATTAATTAACTTCCTCAGTTTATCAAAAAACAAAAATGCCATTATATTACTGATTGTCGTGACCAACGAATCCTTCCAATACCACTACTATATATATGCGTTTTGGTAATGGTGTGAAGATAGTACGGGATGAGAATATATATGAGATATATATTATTTATGCAGAAAAAAGTGTTGGTGAATCGGAGTCTTTCCTACTTGTTTTGTATGTGTGTAGAGATTATGATCAAAGAAGTGAATTTTGGGTTATTATTATCTTAGTAATAACATGTTTGTGTATTTATTATATTGACAGATATGACAAATCAATCAATGAAATATACGAAATTGCTTTAAAGAATACGAGGTTACTATGTCTCACTGTAGTACTATGCATTTTATATTTTATTGATAATATTCACTTTCTTTTTTTTTCTTGTGTTTGTTTTTACTTTTTAAGTTGTTACTCTAATACAAAGACCTTTTTTTATTAAAAACAAAAATAAAAGTAAATCATATGATTTTAAAATCTTAATGGCGCAAATTGTAAACTACTTAATTGAGAGTTTTTGAATCATTACTATACGGTACCAAACAACATTCAGATTTTGTGTAATTACCCCAAAAAACATTAATATATAAGTTGTCCGATTACTGCGTCACTTTAGGATAATATAGGCTAGTGCTATTGGTTGGAATTTATTAAAAAAATAAATTTTAATATTTAATATTTAACATTTAATATTAAAAAAAAACTTTATACATGAAAGCTTGACCTCTCTCTATCTCCTCCCAATAATATATGTTACTTTGGATTACAATCTATAATGGAGGGCTGAAGGCAGAGACGTAGAGGGACACGGAAGCTGACGTGGATAGGCCAACATCAATGTCGTCATCATCCACGTCATCAATAATCGAACTTGAATGTATTCCCCAATCAATCATTACTCTCCACCGTTGCAACCACGAATCTCCACCATGCCTTCTTCGAAACTTCCCCCGATGACTTCTTTTTCACCTCAATAATAATATCATATATAAATCTTTTAAAAATATCATGATCTCACAACAAAATTACCTGTCATACTCAAACACTACAAAAGATATATTCTTTTCTAAAATTTGTGAAATGACAAAATATGATGATAAATATTTGAGAAATTTAATTTTAAATATAAATTATTTAAATTTTGAGATGATAAATGTGACAGTTAATTCTTGAATAATCAATGTGCAATGAGATTAATATTTTTATGACTTAACTCATATAATTATTAATTTTTTAAAAATTGAAATTAAAGCATTTAAATAAATAAGGACGAAAGTCATTAATCTGATTTAAAGTGCAATTTTTATGGTTTAGGGCTTTAGCATGTTATTTAGTTTGTTCTTGTCAACAAAGAAGTTGAGAATTTATTTGCAATATCTAGTAATTTGAGTAAATAGTTTATTTTATTTTTTTAAAAATCATAGTTATCTTAATTTAGCTATTAAAAGATCAAATATCTTAATTAAGTGCCTAAAAATTATATTTATTTCAATTTAATCATTGTCATTGTTAAATCTTCAAATTTGATATTGCTAGATTTCAAATTTACTATTTCAAAAAATTATTTTGATAATTAGAAAAATAAAATTGAGACAGATGAAATTTTTTTAAAAAATACATTCAATAATTTAATTTTAATTAAAAATTAAATTAAATTAACTGTAGTATAATAATCAAATTAATAATTTACTCTAATAATTATGTAACACAAGCATTATATCAAATTTTAAAAAATGTACTAATTAAATTAATATAAAGGAGAGCGCCTTTCGAGTTGTCTGAAAGACTGAAATAATAATTTGGACTAGACATGTCGAAAATCTACACTTTTTCATTTCTTTATTTTCATAGTGAAATTCAAAAGAATAAAAAATATATATAGAAACAAAAATTTCTTAACAACTGACATCATATTTATAATGAAGTAGTACCTAATTAAAGTACAACGAATAAAAAAGTAAATTTGAAAATTCAAAATCAAAGATAAGTTAGCCCTTTAAAAGTACTCTAATCATGAATAAATCCGAATTTGTTACTTTTTTGTACTAAAAAAATAGATATTTTTTAGATTAATAACGGTTAAAATTATTTTTAAAATAAAAAAAATTATTACTAAAATAAAAATGTTGTAAAAAATAAAAATTATTGTGAAAATTAACCACAGTTTTAATTTAACAATAATTGTTTAACACCGGTTTAAACTGTTGCTAATTCCAAAGCACCTACTTTTTTGACCAATGAGCAGAGAAACCGTTTGCAATCATGAACACACAGCCGCTCGGAAGGTTCAGTTCACAACTTTTTTGAAAGGTAGCTTTTTGCATAGTTTAACCTGTAATGACTTTTTTGTTGCATTTCATTTCTGAAAAATAAGAGATTTCTTCTAATTATCTTTTGGACTCTGCCGTGGAACTAGCAAATTTTTCTATGTGCGTGATTCATGGGTCAAAATGTATTGTTATTAATGTTAAAGAATCTAATTCTTCATTTTTGTGCTAAAAAGGAAAAATATTTCTTAAGGGATTTGTTTTAACATGCCAAACATATAGCTTGTATTTTTTTTTTCTTGGATTGGGTTAAAGAACCACTGCCCTAGTCATAACATCTTTAAAAAATCTCTAAAATAACTTAGTTATTTGGGGTTGCAAATATACGAGGGCAAATTTCCTCCAAGGAAATTGTATTTTTTTAGTGTTGAATTTTGATTGTTAGATAATCTTATTAAACAATTATTGTTAATTATGTATTATTTTTAAAATTACGTAATTAACTTTTTTTAAAAAATAAAATTAAATATTTTAAAATTAATCATATAATATTTTAAAAAAAATATGTGAACTAAATATTAAAATATAACGCTAAAGTAAACAGTTCTTTACTGTACTCAGCGCAGGGAAGCTGCACCCCAAATTTACTACTTAAAAACCAATGAAGAAGCTTTCCGTGTTGGGCAATGGAAGTCGTTTATTGCTGCTTTTACTTGGTCTTGATTGAGGTCAGTTGACTTTGTCTATTTGCGTCACTGTGACTCCCCCTCCCCCTCCTCCTATAAGAATCTCGATCAAGCTTATCACCAATTCACCACTTCATCTCAAAAAACACTCATCTCCTTCTCCTGCTCTTCCTTTTCAATTACCCTCTTAACCTCTTATTTCTTCATTTTTCACTATAAAAAATGAAGGTCAGAATCGTTTGAGACTTGTGCTCTGTTTTCTTTTATGTCTAATGAAATTCTCTTTTTGTTTTGTGTTTCTATGTCTGGATTCTTTCTTTTATTTTGAAAAATTAGTGATTCATCTCTTAAAGGTTGAGTGTTGACGCCAATTTGGATTACTGTTTTGTGACAGAAAGTGGTGTTGAAGGTGGAATTGCACGATGACAGAATCAAGCAAAAAGCTATGAAGACAGTCTCTGGCATTCCAGGTACTTAATTTCAACTTGTTATCTTCTTCCTCTTCCGAGCCCTCTGATGTTCACCGAACCTTTACGAAAACTTCTTCCTTCACTCCTCTATGTTCTTGAATTAGCTTAATTGAAGCCTCTTTTTTTGGTTGTAAAAATTGCAGGGGTAGAGTCAGTATCAGTGGATACGAAGGACAACAAGATGACGTTAACAGGGGGGATAGACCCAGTGTGTGTAGTGGGGAAGCTGAGGAAGGTGTGTCACACAGAGATAGTGTCAGTGGGACCAGCGAAAGAGGAGAAGAAGCAAGAGCCCAAGAAAGAGGATCCAAAGAAACCAGATGAGAAGAAGCCAGACGCTACAGCAATGTGGCCATATCCTTGTTACCCCCCATATTACTACGTTACAAGTGTGGAAGAAAATCCTAATCCCTGTGTCATCTGCTAAACACTTTCTAGCAAACAGAAACAAGATGGATTTTGGTGTTAGGAGGGTGGTGCATTTGATTTTCTTTCTTTTTCTGTTTTTTCTTTTGGTGGCTTCATTCCGAAATTAAGATATTCAGAAAGTGGTGCTGAGAAATCCCAGTCGTAAATATGTAATGCTTTTTCTTTGTGGTCCAAAATTTTGAATGTACTCTTGGTCTTGCTTCTTCTATAAGATTGTAGAATCAATTATGCCTGGAATGATATACAGATATAGTAATTACAAGTTTAGCAGTTCTGCGCCGCCATGCATATTAATCTCAGTGGTTTTTAATAATGCGGATTAATCATTAATTAAAAAATCTCAGTGGGCCTGGGCTCTATGGTACTCTCGTTTTCCCGTCTGGTGAAGTCCAATAGTCCACACGCGGCGGTTTCCACATTTTCTACCCACTCGCAATTATGATGGTTTGGGTTCCTTGCTGAGAAAAGTAGGGTGTTTTTTTTTTTATTAGTTACAGTTTTAATTATAATTATAAAGTTTATTTATAGTTAAAATTATGATTAATAAAATCATGATTAAATTTTTAACAATATTTTTGTTAAAATTGTGGTTAAATTTTTTATTCACAATTAAAATCGTAGCTAACACTTTACTTTTTTCTTAAAAAAAGCAAGAACATCCAATCTAATTATGATATGTTTCTCTGCTCTTTAGTTTTTTTTTTCTTTTTTTAGTGTGAAAATAGCAAAGTTCTTAAAATCTAACTAGTCATTGAACTGATGTCTCTATCTATTTAAAGATTAATTGTTAGACCGTGATTAAATTGTTGTTAGATCATTCTATTTTAAAATATTAAAAAAAAAAATATATATATATATATATATATATATATATATATAATTAAAGACTATAAATATAAATGTATAAATTTGATTAAAAATAAGATTTGATATTAAATTATATAAAATAATATTTACAATCAAAAGTTTACAGCATAATTTAACCAAATAACAAGAAAATATTATTAATCTATATTATGTTCATTCTTATTAAGTCTATAAAATATCAATACATTGGCATACTACTAAAATTGGTTGATTTGTAATATTAATTTTTCCATACCTGCTATAGAATAAAAAAAATTAAAAGAAAAAATAAAGAATTTTTAAGTAAATCGGTTCAATTGATCTATTTAACATCAGTTTTTATATGATTTGATTAGTTTTTGATCGATTCAATATTTTTTTGGTCAATTTAATTATTCATTAATTTTAGAGATTATTTCGAATCAAATTCTTAATTAGTTCACAATTCAATTAATTGATCTGATTCAATTCTTATATCAATGGGAAATAGTATTATCACTTTGTACTTAGTGTGCGAATAATATTTTACAAAACAACAAAAACTTATATGAACGCATTTATAGTTTAATAATTTTAAGTCAGTCTTCTATTCAATCATATTTAGTTGATTTAATTTGTAATGTGTGTCGGGGTGGCTTTACCTTCTGTACAAATATTGAATTGACCTTAGGGTGGCAATCTTTATCCTTAATCGTCCCAAGCAATGATGATAAATTTTTTTTTCACAAGTTAAATTGTTTACATTTTTTTTTATTACTTCACCACCACCTAATAATTTCGATAATAACTGACTTTTTCGTAACTTGAGTGTCTGTTTGAAAATTTATTGGATAAATTTAAGTTTGAGCAAAATTGATTTTTAAAATTGATTTTGAGTAGAATTGATTTTACATAAATTTAATTTATATTTAGAAACTGTTATCAAAAAAATGATTTTAACAAAAAATTCATTTGGATATCAATTAGCAGAAAAATTTTTTAAATGTATAATTATCAGAAAGGGTATAAATTTTATATTGTTTTAAAATCATCAAATTTACATAAAAAATAATAAATAACTAATTTTGATTATCCATATATATATATAGCTTAATCAAATGCGTATTTGATTAATAATTAATCATATATAGGCAAACTATGTATACTAATATACTATATGTATATACAATAGATGACATAATTATAAATATTTATATGAAATAAAAATACATCACATATATACTTATTCACGTATACATAAGATATAATTATTATAAGTACATAAATATAAATTTATAAATATTCAAATAATAATGTAAATAGCTTATTAAATAAAAATAAATTAGTTATTATTTAATATATTACATAAAAATTCAATTTCAGTAAAAATCAGATTTTATTTTAAATTTCTTTTATTTATTCACTTAGGTCCCTAGGTAATATTTTTCCTTTGTCCTTTAAAGGATTAGAGATCATTATTTGCTTCATTTAAAGGATTAGAGATCATAATTTGCTTCATTTAGGTCCTTAATCTTAGAATATAATTTTTTCTAAAATTAAAACAGCTTATGTAAACTTTTTATTTCTTTTATTTTAGTCCCTGCCGTGCATTTCACTTACTTTGCTGATCAGTTTGAATCTAAAACTTGACCAGAATTCCTTCTTAGGTGTTTTTAGGACCTATGTGATTATTTCTACCCATAAACTAAGCTAAAGAGATATTTAAAATAAAAACTTAAACTTTCCAAAAACTCACCCCGAGACTTCATGTGAATGTGGAGTAGATTTGGACTGGTTTTTGCCTATGGTTTTTGCTCTTGACCACTGCCTCTCCTTCTTCTATTCTTGGATAAGCTAGTCGCACAGCACACTCCTCAAAAACACCCAGAAAATCGAGGCTAAAATTGCTGCTCTCTCTCTCAAGAAAAATAGGAGAAATTTTCTGCCATATATTTATCCTAATCCATATATTTATCCTACTCATTTTTTACATTGAATCGTTGCTGTCCACCAATGCCGGATCCACTACAAGAAGACGACCAGGACACACAACAATGATCAACAAAAATTTTGTAAAGATAGTGCAGAGACAAAGAGAGCACACAGGGGTAGAAGAGTCTGTAGCATAAATAAAAGCTCACAACCATAATCGATTCAGGATAAAAGCTACTCCATTTCGTTTTGCTTCAAACGGGCGTTTACATCCAGAAACAATTATCTCAGATAAGCTTAACATAGATTCAAACAATGCCATTTCCGTGCAAAAGCCTGTCTACTTCCACCAACGCGCGTTAAGACCCTGCCAATGCTGATCCAAACATACATTAACACTATGTTTGGTATGACTTGCGTCATATTTTTTTGCACTATTTTTCCTCATTGTAGTCCCATCCCGCGTTTGCTATGCGATAAAAGCTACTCCATTTTGCTTTGTTTCAAACGGGCGTTTACATCCAGAAACAATTATCTCAGATAAGCTTAACACAGATTCAAACAATGCCATTTCCGTGCAAAAGCCTGTCTACTTCCACCAACGCGCCTTAAGACCCTGCCAATGCTGATCCAAACATACATTAACACTATGTTTGGTATGACTTGCGTCAAATTTTTTTGCACTGTTTTTCCTCATTGTAGTCCCATCCCGTGTTTGCTATGCATATGTACAATAACTCTACCTTCCAAAATAACTTTTTGTCTCCCATTTTTTTTTCATACTGATAGACTCTTTTCGAAAAAGTGATGGAAAGCGCAGAAGAAAGGGAAACTCTAAACCATAAATACAATTTTGCCCTTCATCCCTCTCATCCAGTGTTGCCCTAATTCAAGTGAGAAATTTGAGTCCGTTGCAGTTTGCCCATGCTTTGCTCATGTGTGTTCAGCTTCTATGCTTGACGTCATGGTCTGCTTTGCCACTCACTGTCCTTTTATGCTCTACTTCGTCGATGAGTTTTCGATGGCATTTTCTTTTGTAATCTTCTGGTGGCTAGCCCGAAACTCACAAAAATAGAAATTTGTTGATGACATCAACAACTATAGGCATTTGTTCTTCCCACAGGAAGAAAATGACAGTACTAATTATCCCATTTAGATTTATATTAATATAACCAACATAGAGAGACAAAAGAAAAAAAAAAGGAAAGAAAAAGAATGACAGTGCTCTAGCGCTTTCTTTGTCTCAATTCCCTTCTTTTTTTCTCAAAATAAAAAAAAGATAAATTAGTAAAATTACTTCACTTATTTTATTTACTTTTCATTAAAAGATACATACCTAAAAAATAATATATATTTTTATTATTATTTTTTCATCACATACTAAATAATTTTTTTTCCTCTTCTCTTTCCCTTTTCTTTTTCTTTTCTTGCGAACCAAATACAATGTAATTCTTTGCAATCTAGGAATAGCATCTTTTCTTGTTCCATACAATAATACTACTTGTGAATGATAAAAATTGGCAATTTATGATTAAACATTATTTTTTAAAAAAAGAGAAGCAAAAATTGTTTTTCTTTTTAAATTAAAAAATCTAAACCATCAATTTTCACTGATGAATATAATGAAATAAAATCATCCTGTTTTCTCTATCCTATTATCCTTCTCTCCTATCTATATACAGTTCTGAAGAAAATATACCTCTTGCCAAGTGCCACAATTTTTACTTTTTTTATCATTAAAAAAATTAAATGCTATTTTTTATTTTTTACTATCAAATTTTTTAATAGAAATAAAATTATTATAAAACAAGTATATAATATTTAAAAAATAATTATATATTTATTATGACTCAATGCTATATATTAATCTGTTAAAATTTTTCTTATATATGTCTTATTTTTATTAAAAATTTAATAATAAAGATATAATAAGTACATGTAAGACTTTTCCTTTCTCATTCTGCCCAGCCAATACGAATGTACTACGCGTACCTTGGACCCTGACGTGAACGAATGCTTTCTTATTAGAACTGGAGAAAGCTTTTTTATTTGTTTACTCAACTCGAAAAGGCGAAGCCTCCAATCAAAACCTTTCTTTTCTACGCTTTCGTCTCGTTCAATTTCGTCTAAGAAAGAAGGAGCCCCTTCTAGAGGAAAGAAAATGACAAGTTGACTCCAACCGACTGATTGACCCAGTCGAGTCTGGTTCCCTCCAATATTTTTAGAGAATTTTTTTTGCAAGGATCATATTTAAATTATTAGATGAGATTATCTAACGATTCAAATTAATTATGTAATTTTTTAAAAAAATAAAACTAATCTAAACCATTAGATAATTTTATTTAACTGTTCAAATCTATTCCTTACATATTGTTTAGTTGGAGGGAAATAGAGGAGAGGGGAGAGATTTTTTTAAATTGGCCTTATTTGTTTTGATTAGTTAGAGAGGAGGGGAAGAAAAAGTAAGTGAAAAATCTCTCCCCCCTCTTGTTTTCTTTCCCTCCAAAAGTGGAGGGATTTGGAGGGAAGGAAAATTGTAATAATATAAAAGACATAAGTGCCCTTCATAATTTTTTTTAATACCAAGATTACCTTCTAACTTCTTTTATTTTGCTTCTTAAATAATATGTTACTAATATATTTTGACTATATAAAAGTTTTATTATTATTATTATTATTATTATTATTATTATTATTATTATATGTAAATAATATATTATATGTATAACTAAATAATAAAGGATAACAAAAAAAATCCTAATAATAATAAAGTGAGTAAATTAATAAGGATCGAAATATCATTTTGGTCCCTCACAAATATCTTTTTTTTCAAATTAGTCACTTACAAATTTTCATTATCAATTTGGTCCCTTATAGATTGATATATTATCAATTTAATCCCTCGTAGATTTTCATTCTCAATATGTTGATATGTTATTAATTTAGATCCTCACATATTTTTATTTTCAATTTGGTCCCTCATAAATTTATATGTTATCAATTTAGTCCCTTTATCAAAAGTTGTTACCATCAAAAGTTATGGTCAGCAAAACAAGAACTAAATTGATAATATATTAATTTATTAGGGATAAAAATGAGAATGAAAATAAGTGAGGGACTAAGCTGATAACATATTAATTTATGATGGACCAAATTGAGAATATAATTTTTTTGAGAGACTGAATTGATAGCATATCAATATGTAAGGGACCAAATTGAGAATGAAAATCTATGAATGACCAAATTAAAAAAAGGACATATGTGAGAGACCAACATAGAATTTTAATCAGTTAGTTAAATTATACTTAATTATTTTTTTGTTTCTTCTAACAATAAAATTATTTAGCTTCTTTTCTTATAATAATAAAATTAAAATTTTATATGATTTTTAAAAAATATTATATATTTGAGATGCTTTTTAGAATAATTAAATTAAAACTATTAAAATATAATATTATTTTACTATAATAAATGAACTAACTTATTTGAATATAAATGATAACAAATTTATCATGTTTTGTTGGTCATACAGTCAAATGGCTATAATAGTCATTTTATTTTATTTTCCCTTCCCTCCCCTTGCAAACAAAACAAAAGAAAGTTTATTTTCCCTCTCCTCCCCTTCTCTCGAACAAACCAAATAAAATAATTTTATTTGTTCTCTCCTCCCTTTCCCTCCATTAAAATCTCTTCCCTTCTCTCCCCTCCGGTGAACCAAACAATCTCATTATTACTCCCACGTTTGTCTGAGAATAGGACAAAAATGCCATTTCATCACTTCCATTAAACATATTATTGAGATTGTCCTCTTTGCCGAAATCCGTTCCCTTTTCGAAAATGATTTTATAAAAAAAATATTTGATATTTGTTATTTTAAAATTCAAATTTATACACTTAAATAAAATCTAACTCTTTAATCTTGAATCTTTGTCAAAACATTTTTGTCTCATGTTCAATCATAACTATTTTTAATTCTAGGTATTTGGTAATTAAAATTAACACTTTTAAATTTTCATGCTATCTAATAAGAAAGTGAATAAGTTATAATTTTTTATTATTTTAAAAAATTATATCTGACTAAGAGACAAATTTGAAGTGTTTTATTTTTAAATTTTTGAAAGAATATTTTTTTGTGTAAAAAAAGAATATTTGATTACATGAAAAATTATTATGTCCAAAAGATAATTAGTTTTGAAATTTAAGTTTTTTGTCAAGAAAATATTTTTTTAATAACAAAGGAGTTCGAACTCTAATTCTTTAACCTATAATATCTCATTCCATAACACTTCAGCTACAAATTCAGTGTCATGGAAGTATTTTATATATACTTTGAAGTAAAATTATTTTTATAATTTTAAAATTTTATAATAACTGATTTTTTTATTATAATTCAATATCTAAGAGAAAAATTAATGGATAACTTTTTAAATCTGATTCTCCCTTTACAAAACAGCCAAAAAAAAAAACCAAGTATGTAATTTAATAATCGTAAAGTAAAAAATCAATGGCCTGCAGTGCAGGGACAGTAGTAATCTTTACTCATCATATTTCTTTTTCACACTGCTCGAGATCAAAGCTTCTTATCTCCTTTGATTCACGCATTAAAAAATGTGTAACTACAATAATAAGAATTAAGAAGTTGTACACTCAGTCACGCCCCTGGATCCTCTGCTTTTCTCTATGTTTTTTTTTAGCAACGTTTTTTTTTATTTTTAACTACGGTTAAAATTGTTGTCTTTTCAATAATACTTTTAGCAACAATTTCAACCGTTATTAAAAGTAAAAAAAGCGTTGCTAAAAACAGCAGAGACAAAACAAAAGCAGAGGATCCAATCTCGTCAGTCACTCACTATCTATAAATACCTTGATCCTTAACTTCAACTTCACAATCACACCTCAATTATCCTCCCATCTTTTTGGCATTCATAATTAGCAACTTGAGAATGAAGGTGAGAGTTTCTTTCTACACTGATCCAACTTCATACTCTTTTTTATCCTTCATGACTCAAGAAATGCAGTAAATCAAGCCATTTTAATTGTGAAAATGTCTCTTGAGAGATTTGGTTTGCTTCCTTGCATGACTCCGACTGTCAGTTTGTTTAAATTTTCAAGCACACAGTAACCTAATTGCCATTCATAGATTAAGATCTATTATACATACTTTGAAGTGGGGTTATATATATTTCATAGGGTCCTAACAGTGATCTATTTTGCTTTGTGACACAGAAAATAGTGCTAAGTGTTGTCTTTACGGGCAATAGAATGAAGACAAAAGCCATGAAAGCTGTGTCAAAACTTCCAGGTACTGTTAGATGTATTAGACTGATTTGGTAGAGTTTATCTTTAAAACTATACAAGGAAATGATTTAACCTTCGGCAAAGTCCAGAAACACTATTAAGATTCATAATAATAAAATAAATGTGCACTTTTAAACGGACCAATTCTCAAGTTAGTTCTTAATAAATTTTCATTTTCATCTTAGTCCCTCACATTTCAAAATTCATTGGCTCTAGTCTCTCAGTCAGCGATCCATTAGCTTTGCTAATAGATCTAGTGATATTAAATAACGCCACGTCGCTGAGGGAGATACTAGATTGAATAAATCTTAAAACATGAAAGACTAAAATATTAAAAACGTAATCTATTTGAGTCTAACTCCAGATTTGTAAACGATGAAAACTGACATTTAGTCTTTCTAGGAAAGGAAAGATAAATCTCATATCTTATATATTAGATCATAGATTGAATGATTCAGAGTATTTTTTTTGTACTTATTGTTTTTCAGGGGTTGAGTCAGTGTCAGTGGACTTGGACGACAAGAAATTGACTGTAATAGGAGACGTAGACCCAGTGTGGGTAGTGGAAAAGCTGAGGAAGAAGTGTGATGCAGAGATAATATCTATAGGACCAGCAAAGGAGGCAGAGAATAAGAAGAAGGAGGAAGAGAAGAAAGAAAACCCAAAGAAGGAAGAACAGAAGAAAAATGAAGCAGCAGCATCAGCAGCAGCACCACCACCGCTACCACCACCAAACTTGGTTGATTACTGGTGGAACTATGATTACTGGAGGATGTACTATGATTTCTATCACCGTCAAATGAGGGATCCATATTACTAGAGAAGCACTGCGGAAGAAGACCCTAATAGCTGTGTTATCTGCTAAATGATGAACGTGGTTGTTTCAGACTTACTCTATGCATGCATCTGGATTCTCATTTCTCTTGCATTTAATTTGAGTTTTCTATTTTTTTTAATTCGTGGGATTTTCTGAGCTTGGTTCAGTACAGAAAGTGCCAATTGACAGAAAGATGTTTGGCCTGAGGCTGTGACTGTTCAAGTCAAGAGAGTAATTTGTTGTATTGTACTTTTGTGATTTAGTGATTTTATCAAATTTTCTTGGTTTTGTGATGTAAATGTTTTTAAATAAAATTTATTGCATTTTCAATCTTGAAAATTAAATTTGAGTCGATGATTTTATTCGAGGAGAATTATATTGATCGATTGCTCCCGAATATTGGCCATTTTTGAGATTCATCATTGATATATTATTTTTATTTATTATTTGCTAATTAAAACATTTATAACATTTTTTATTTAAGTTTACATAAAATTTAACGTCAAACTTACTAAACTAAGTAATATTTATTTATCTAGCAACGTTAATTTATATGTTAAATTTGATATTGAAGCCAGTATACTGTAAAATTTAGCGTTTAGTTTTGGATAAAAATGAAATTAAAAGAGAACATTATAGGTAAATGAAAATTTACTTATTTACCGGCGTACCCTCCATTTTGTATTCTAGTGATGGAATTTACTTATTTACCGTTGGCCTTGCTGACATTTTTTTTTAATGGCTTCTAGGTGGTGTCTATTTTTTTCTTTTTAAATGACTTTGAGGTGGTATATATATATATTTTTTAATTCATAACAAAGATACATGAAAGTTTATATAAGTTTTTTGACTCTGTGATTAAATTACTCAGTGAGTTCCCAATGCGAGTTAAGACAAAAGTAAGGAATATATTTATGAACGAACCTGCATGGGAGAAGAATGCACACCAGGACAAAAATACAAGCCATCAACTGCACGTAATAGTTGGCAGATTTACATGTACATACCGACAAGTGGACAAAATGTACTGAAACACGGTGGCTAAAAAACAAGTAGAATTTGAGATGGGGTTCTACTTTAGTTGTATTAATTGCATCCGAACTCTTTTAATATACGGATATAGATAGATAGATAGATAAATAGATAAATTTGTCATTGCTCTAATTAATTCACAACAATAAGTCGGATCATGCGTAAATATGAAAATTTTTTTTTTCGTAAAAGAGGAAATCAAGTTAAATTAAAATAAAAGGTTCGGTACAATAAAGAAGTAGGGACAAGTAAGTAGCAGTAAAGTAGCACAAAGAAGAGACACGGCCGGTAGAAACAGCAGGAAAGCGGTAGAAACGCACAGGAGAAAAACAAAATTAACGTTATTTAGTGTGTTTTTAAAAGTTTGGTGAGTTAGACGTGGTTAAAAAAAATTAAGTTTAATTAAATGTAGTTGAAAAAAATTAAATAATAATAGTAATAAAGTGTTATTATAGAGAGGTCTATTAAATTTATGATAGACTGAGTAGTGATTCTCTAAATTTATATAAAGGATTTTGTTTTGGTAAGATATGATGTGAGTCATTTGTCTTTTTTATCAAATAAAAATAGTGAGAGAGAGACTCTTATACTTTGTTAAAAGAGCCTAACTGTTATTTTGATCTCTAAATTATAATGGATCAATTTATATTCTTATTACTTATCAAAGATCAATAAATAACAAAATTATATTTAAATACTTTCCACATTTTTAATTTTCATAATTCTACATTATTTGACTTTTATTTATACAGGGATATCATTGAAGATTGTTAGAGGCAGCCTGTTTCCTTCCCTCTTTCGCTAGAACTATTTTAAAAGTATATTAATGACTTGTGTCATAATTGACCTAAATTATAAACCAAGATCTTTCATAGTCCAACCGGGTTCTTTTATTGTTATTATTATAACTCTTGGACCATTGCTAGTGGAAAGTACAAAACTACAGCCTTTTATTTTCCTTTTGTCCTTTCTTTATCAACATCTTAATCAATCCTCCTGCACTAAATTTTTCATAAAAAAAGGTACTCATTTCCATGTGATTCAAAATATATGAATTATTTAAAATCTGAAAATTTTATATTTTGATACAGTGCATGATATTGATGGTCAATGCCGGCAACTGGAGTAATTTAAATTAAGAAGCACATGATTATGAACCATGGGCTTTTAAATATAACACTAATTAATTTCATATTGTTTTCTTTTTTAGATGTATTCATTTGAAAATGACAGAATGGTCTTCATCATAAGTGAGAGACAAGGGTCTCTGTTTGGATTAGTACTCAAATTAATTGGATCACTTCAAAAAGATTCCCAACGTTAATCAATTAACCAGATCTTGTCTGCTCCAATTAATTGGGAGTCAGCGCCCCTGCTTTTTTGTATTAGAAAACCAGGGACTTTTTTTTAGCAACGATTATAATTATTGCTAAAATTTTAAAATCGTTGTTAAAATTAAAGTGTTGCAAAACATAAAAATCGTTGTTAAAATTAGCCACATTTATATTTTTGCAACGGTTTTTGTTTATTTTAGCAACGATTTTAACCGTTGCTAAATAGAAAAACACCTGCTTTTTTAGTACAGAAAAACACCTACTTTTCTAGTACAGAATTGGTGATAGAAAATATGGTATAAATTAACCATTATTATTATTATTATTATTATTATTATTATTATTATTTTATTTTTATTTTTAACAAAAGAAGACACAAAGAAAACAAATTGGGGAGAGGGGTGACGGTCTTGTTTAATTAATTTGGGGTGAGGTTGTAAAGTAGAGAAACAATGAACCTGGCTTCATCACTACTCAATATATTTAATATAAATTGGTAGATAAAAAACTTTTAAACGTAGTAAAACGATTACTTCAGATCAAAGTAAAACAATTAATTACTCTTCGTAACTTATGAGAGAAGTTTGTTTTTCACTCTCGATCTCATAAACTATGAACTCTTGAGTCTTGACTAAACTGCAATTACTTACTTTAATTTTTATCCTCGAACAAACAAAATTTTATCTTTTAAATTTGATAATTAACTTGTTTAAAATTTTACCATTATAATTATTTAAAGGTTATGAAACTTTGGAGAAAGAATTTACCTAAGAATACTTTATTGCTTTTGGAGTGCAGTGTATTTAGCCTCACAAGTCACAACTAGAATAAAAAGAAATGCGAAATATGTGAGGTACAAGTAAAAATGCATATTAGGCAGACTTTTCCTCGATTAATTCTTACATATGAAAATTTTATAGGATCATTGATATTTAACCTATTTATTTGCAAATACTACATAAACTTTTTATTCAAATCTAATCGTGGATTTCAAGATCAATGACTCTAATTTTTTAGATTTTTTTATTTTGAATATTTAAAACAATTTTTAAATCATCTATTAGGATGATCGAAAGTCCAAATTAAAACAGGAGGCTCTTATTTCCAAATATATCAACATAAGCATAAACTCTCACATTTTCCCCCAAACAAAACCTCTCTCTTTCTTTACTGATCTTGGAATTCAAGTTATGCATAGTAAGGTGATCCTTTTTGTAAAAGACGATAAAATTACTCAGGTGTTTGTTATTAATATATAAAAGAAGATCTTTTTTTGAAAAAAAACCACGAACCAAATTTACAACGAATACAAGTTACAAGAGTTATATGATTAAGGTCACCAGGTGAAGCTAATGGACTCAAAATGAAGGCTATCTGTGAAACCAGATGCACAGATTGATGCAACTTCATGCCTCATTTTCCTGGGACCGCTTACCATAACTCCAAAGCTTGAACCTTCACACCCTCTCAGTATTTCTGCCACACAATCAATCACTTTTATTTTAAACATTTGGAGAAAAAGTAGATATTTTTAGTGGTCAACACATTTTACTACCTTCAACTAAGGTCTATTTACAACTTCAATACAATAACTTTAAAATATAAGATCCCCTGTTATTTGGAGAAAACACAAAAACGTCCTCACATTTAATCACATCAAGAGGAGGTGTGGGGTGTGTGTGTGTGTGTTTTTTTTTTTTTTTTTTTTTTCCAGAGAACACAGAGGTGTTTTGTTACAATTTAAGATGGATGTACTAAAGTTATAATTAGGGCTTAATCTTGGGGTAAAATATATTATTTTCCCTATTTTTATGAATGATATAAACTATGAAGTAGTTGGAAGCTTTTGTTCCATATTAACAAGGAAAACGGATCACTTATTGTCTTAATGCTTGACATAAGTTTTAATTTCGAGCTAATATTTTTTTGTATGTTGATTTTGCCCCACATTTTTTTAATTTATTTCAATTGTATCCCTAGAACTAATGTCATCAACATAATAGACAGAAATATGTTGATATGGATTCCTCCACAGAAGATATAACTGCCAACGTGTCAAATATGTTAGATTCACGAAAAAGAAATAACAAATTTGTCACTAAAATCATCTTCATTCATATCGGAAATTTGTCATTTATTCGTGCATTTGACGTATCTAACATGTTGACAATGATGTGTCTCATTAAAGGGTCTATGTTAGCATTTTCTGTCTCTTATGTTGATAGAATTAGCCCTAGAAACAAATTAGAAACATATGGGACAAAACCAATACAAAAAAAACTTTAAGAAATTTGAATCAAACACTAAAGACAAAAAATGTGTTTTTCGCCTATTAACAATCAAATAATTGCATTAAGTATACTTCCTTTAGAAGAAGACTGAAACCATTTAGCAAAGAATATGTCAATGTGAGATAATTGAACTCAAGTTCAAGAAATGGCCAGTGAAAAAAAAAAGGCAAAAAAATAACTCTGACAAGATAATCTTACTTTTTAAGTTAGGCTTTTCATCATAATGCACTGTAGTTGCTTGACAAAGGACTGGAGGGGAAGGCTCTCTAATTCTTTCTCAAAATTGTAGTATCATGAGTTTGGAGAAATCACTGGACTTGGTGTGCATATATTGTTGATTTGCCTCAAATCCTTATTTTGTTTCTTGTTTATTGGGGAGCTTAATATTCAAGGGGATGAAAATGTGTTGTTATTTGATAAAATGGGTGCACCTCTTATTTGGAGGGTGTATTCTAGGAGGAAGAAGTGTTGATCTGTCCAGAGCAGCTTTGAGGGATATTTCAGTAATTGTATGGTGAGTCAATTAAGTTTGTTATGAGTCGTGGTTGAGCTGGTAGTGCGAAATGAGTGAGGAAAATAAAGTATAGCTTGCGGGCGTCTTTTATGTTTTTATGCATGATTTGAGTATTGTGTCTGTGGGTAAGTCTAGAGGCTTGCATTGAAGAGCTTAGCTCTGGTTAGGGGTCTAATATTAGCTTATTGGCCTTGTTTCTATTTTTGCTGTGACTTTAGGTGTTTGTTTTGTTTACTGTCATTTTTCATATTAAATATAAATATCAGTTTCTATCAGTGGTCCGACCTACCGGATCTATCGAGGGAAAGCTAGTGATGTTAGGGTTGTTTTATGCCACGAAAAATGTCAACTAGGAATGAGATCATTGAGGAGAGGTTGGGTAAAGTGGAAGAAAGTCTGGAACAAATGAAAAAACAAATTAAAGTAAAGATGGAAGAGATGCATATAAGTATTGTAGCCGAGGTAAAGAACTTACTGGAAAAGAGAAGTGAGGAAGGATAATTGTCTCGTAGCACTGATGTTCATGCACAACTTCAAGCATCGAATACCACCAGAGTTGTGAACAATAGATTAGAGGAGTTTTGACTATCTATAAAGAAGGTATAGCTGCCATCCTTCGAAGGATTTAGTCAAATGGCATGGGTTACTAGAGTGGAGACTTACTTCGAGGTGTAGTGTACATTGGAGTAGGTGAAGATTCAGCTTGCTAAATTGAGTATAAAGGGACACACTATACACTGGTTTAGTCTTTAGAGAGAATCTACTGAGGAAGTGACATGGGGAAATTTCAAGGAAGCCTTGGTGGCACGTTTTGGCATAAGAAGACTGAAAAATCCTTGTAAGGAATTGAAAGAAATAAAACAGAAAGTTTCTATGGATGATTATATAGAGGATTTCAAACTCTTTTTGGCCCAGTGTGGGCGATTACCGAAGAGACAATTTTTGGGATACTTTGTGGGAGGTTTACGCTGGGAGATTAAGAATCGGTTACGCACTTTGAAGCCAAAGAATTACTATCAAGCGATGCAGTTGGTGAGAGATATTGAGGCGAAGCTTAACCCAGATGATGAAAATACAGGGTGCAAGAGATGATGGTATGTACTGAATTACCGTCAACCCAAGACCACGACAGAAGGGAGGATATCTTCAAGCTTAAGTGTGAATACATGGCCAGCCCAAAACACTGCTTCTCAAGTAGTAGCCAAGTTAGGCAGGTCTCATGGGTTTAGTTCGATGCAACTCGGGTCAAAGGCTTCAGTTGGTTCCTTCAGTGGGTCAGCATCCAATACAACACACAATATGTTGTATTCGACTTTGACGACGGCTAAACTATCGGGAATGGAACATAGGACATTTGGGGAGAGGGATCGTGGCATGAGACACATCCCATTTGCAGAGTTGAATGAATGGAAGGCCAAAGGCCTTTGCTTCCATTGTGGGGAGAAGTACTCCCCCTCCACAGATGCGCAGACCCTCAGTTGAGATTGTTGGTGTTGGGCAATGATGAGAGGCTGAACAACGAGGTTGAATTATAAACCATAGACATGGATAATACCCATACCGAGAAATTAATGGAATGCAAGACGATCGGGAAGGTAGGACCAAGAACGATGAAGCTAACCGATGTAGTTGATCGAATTCTGCTGGTGGTGATAGTTGATACAGGGGCTAGTCATAACTTTGTTTCATCCATAGTGGTTTCGATTTTAAGCTTGAGAGTATATGATAATTAGCTATTGGGTGTCAAGTTTGGAGATGGACATAGAATTCAAACTCAGGTGAAATGCTCGAATATTCGAATATGTTTGGGTACGGTTGAAGTTAATGTGGAAGCTTATGTAATGGAGCTAGGAGGAATTGATTTAATTTTGGGAGTAGTTTGGCTGGAAAAATTGGGCAAAGTAATGATGGATTAGAAGAGATGTCTTTAGCTTTTATAGAAAAAGAAAAGAACTTTAACTGTGTAGTTCAGCAGTGGGACCAAAGAAAGGAGTAAGGTTGGAATCTGACTCCCTACATAGTATCATTAGGGAGAAACTACAGTGCACTGATGGGTTGCTATGGACCTTGGAAATAGATGGTGGCAGTGATACTAATAGAACATATTTAACAAGAGAACAACAGAGAGAATTGACTGGGCTGTTGAATACTTATCCCAAGGTTTTCTGAGAACATGATAGTTTACCCTCTATGAAGGATGACTCATTCCATAGTGTTTGTATCCAGATGCTGGTCTGGTTAGTGTGTAGCCTTATCAGTACCCCCAATATCAAAAGGTTGAAATTGAGAGGAAAGTGAAAAGTATGATGGAACAGGGAGTCATAAAGAACAATACCAGTGCATTTTTAGGCCCAGTAATATTAGTAAAGAAGATGGATAATACATGGCGAAAGTACATTGACTACAGGGCCTTAAATAAGGCTACTGTTCTAGATAAGTACCCAATTCTAGTTGTGGAGGAACTAATAGATGGGTTGTATGGTGCTCATTATTTCTCGAAATTGGATATGAAATTGGGGTATTAACAGTACAACATTGGAGGCAATATTTGCTAGGAAGAAAATTTATTATCTACACGGATCAAAAAAGTCTTAAACATTTGGTGGAACAAAGGCTCACAACTAAAAATCAGCATATGTGGATGGCAAGATTAATAGGTTTTCGATTTGAGACAATTTATAAGGTGGGTAAGGAGAACAAGGCTGCGGACGCTCTTTCTAGGTAGCATGAAGGGGCTAAATGTAATAGCTTAATTTCATATCCGATATGGGAAGAGTAGGCAACTGTAGACACTAAGATTGCAGAAAATGTCTCAATGTAGCAAATTATTAAGATTTAAAAGCTAATTCATCATCTTGGCCTAGGTATTCCTTCGTTAAGGGAAGTTGTTTTATAAAAATAGATTGGTAATCCCAGTCAATTCTTCTATTATTCCCAAATTATTAAAAGAATTTCATTCAATTCCAACTAGGGGGCACTTGGGTTTTTTGCGTACCTATCGTAGAATTGCAGCAAATGTGTACTAAAAGGGGATGCAAAATCCAGTTTAGGCTTTTGTTAAAGCTTGTAATACTTGTCAAAGACAAAAGTACCTAGCCGTTAGTCCATATGGGTTTTGTAGCCATTATCAGTGTTGGAACTAATCTGGCATGATGTTTCTGTGGACTTTATTACAGGGCTGCCAAAAAGTAAGGGATTTGAAGCTATCTTGGTTGTGATAGATTTCTAAGCACAGCCATTTGTGGCTATTAAGCATCCCTACGTTGCGAAATGTATTATAGAAATTTTTACCAAAGAAGTGGTCAGATTACATGGTATTCCAAATTCTATTGTTAGTGATCGGGATCCTCTGTTTGTTAGCATTTTCTGGATAGAATTGTTCAGACTTCATGGGACTACTCTTAATATGTCATATTCTTATCACTCACAATCGGATGAGCAAACCGAGGTGGTCAATAGGTGCTTGGAGACATACTTAAGGTGCTTTGACATTGAGCAACCCAAAACTTGGTCCCTTTGGTTGTCATGGGCAGAATTATGGTATAAAACTACATACCACATTTCTACTAGTTTAACCCTTTTGAGGTGGTACACGTATGGCCGACAACTTCTTACATTACAAAGAAGGAGAAACAAGGGTAGAAGCAGTAGCTAGAGAATTGAGGGATAGAGATAAAGCCTTAAGGCAACTAAAGTATAACTTTAAACGTGCTCAACACCGAATGAAAGTTCAAGTAGACAAGAAAAGCACTAATGTGCAGTTTGACGTGAGAGATTAGGTTTTTTTGCATTTACATCCCGACAGAAAACAATCAGTGGTTCAAGGATTAATCAAAAATTGGCGCTAAAATTCTTTGGTCCTTATCAAATTTTGGATAAGATCGGACTTGTTTCTTATAATCTTAAGTTGCCCTCTACCTCGAAAGTTCACTCGGTTTTTCATGTGTCACAATTGAAAAAGGTTGTGGGGAATTATGTGGGTAAACCCAAGCTGCTAATAGACATGGCTGAAGACTTAGAGCTAAAAATTCAGTCTTATAAGGTCCTAGCTTGGAGGATTAAACGTGATGGTGATGCCCAATACTGAGAATGGTTAATTCAATGGCAAGGAATGTTAATGGAGGATGCAACTTGGGAAGACGATGTATAACTACAGAGTAAATTTCCCTCTTTTAGCCTTAAAGACAAGGCAATTTTCACAGGGGATGGTAATGTTGGGGATCTTAATATTCAGGAGGATGAAAATGTGTTGTTATCTGATAAAAAGGGTGCACCTCCTATTTGGAGGGTGTATTCTAGGAGGAAGAAGTGCTAATTTGTCTAGATCAGCTTTGAGGAGCTTTGAAGGGTATTTTAATAATTGAACTGTGAGTCAATTGAGTTTGTTTTGAGTCATGGCTGAACTTGTAGTGGGGGATGAGTGAGGAAAATAAAGTATAGCTTAGGGGTGTCTTTTACACTTTTATGCATGATTGGAGTATTGTGTCTGTGTGTAAGTATGGAGGCTTGCATTGAGGAGCTTATCTTTGGTTAGGGTCTAATATTGGTGTATTGGCCTTGTTTTTTATTTTGCGGTGACTATTGTTGTTTGCTTTGTTTACTGTCATTTTTTCATATTGAATATAAATATAAATTTCTATCATTGTTCCACAGAAAACCAGAGGTAGCTATAATGGCTATGGAGACACATATGAGTAACATGTTTAGACTTGCTCTTTCGAAATAAGGGTATATCATATTTGAATTATGGTCAATTGGGTATATATAATATCTAGTCAGAACGGCAATCAGTAGAAGGAATAATATAAAAGAGGATGATATGATGATGCCAAGATAGAGCCAACTGTTTTGTCTTAAGACTGCAGAATTTGGCTCATCTACTGCATTTGGCTTGAAAATTATTGTTTGAATAAGCTTTTTATCATCTTTTTATGGCTCTTTCTCTCTTGTCACATAAGCTTCGATTTGAAGCTGCAAGATTGAGATATTGAAGTTGATGCCTGAAGCTGGGAGGAGGAGGTCTAGCACGATAAGATCAAGGGACTTCTTGAAAGCACATATGAGAAAAACCCTGGGAACTCTGCTTCCCTCGGTGTTGGCTCAAAGAAGAAGCGCTCGGATCACAGATAAAAGGAGTAATCCCACTTCCTCCACTCACCATCACTAGCATTTCATGCCAACTTCGAAGCTTTCCCATCTTAATTAGCTCATGCCATATGAAAGAAATTTGGATGTTGGAGGGGGAAAAAAGAAGCATAATACCTTATTTTGGTCCCTCATAGATGCCCCTTTTCTTAATTTAGTCCTTTAAATCCAAATGCTTTCAATTAGTCCCTCATAGATTTTGAGAATATTCTCAATTTGGTCCCTCCATACAGTTGTTGTTAAATAATTTAACAGAGATGTTGGAGAAATAAATTTGGATGTTGGAAAAAAAACTAATACCCTATTTTGGTCCCTCATAGATTCCCTTTTTCTCAATTTAGTCCTTCATAACTTTTTATTTCATTTTGGTCCCTCACAAATACAAATGTTCTCAGTTTAGTCCATCATAGATTTTTATTCTCAATTTGGTCCTTCTATGTAGCTACCGTTAAATAATTAACATAGACGTTGATATGGCAATTAACTTATTGATGTTGATGCCATGTAATTTTTTATTTCTTTTTGCTTATAAGATGTGTAATGTCAAGGAAATCAATGAAATTGAGTGCCATATGAAGGGACCCAAATTGAGAACATTTAGATATGTGAGAGACTAAATTAAGAATAAAATTTTTTTAGGGGGCCAAATTGAAAATATATGGATCTGTGAAGGACTAAATTGAAAATTAAAAATATGTAAGGGATCAAATTGAGAATATTTGAAACTATGAAGGATCAAATTGAGAATAAAAATTTGTGAGGGACCAAATTGAAAAAGAGACACCTATGAGGGACCAAAATGAGATTTTTAGTATAATAATTCAGTTTGTTCCTTTTAGATTAAAGCAAGTGATTCAAACCCCTATTGTTTGCTTGGTAATCATAGAGGTTGAACGAAACACTCTAATCTACATGGGGATATTCTACTTCAACTTGCTAGTTTTCTTTAGTAATTTGCTGTATTGTACTTTTGTGATTTTAACAGATTTTGCTGGTTTTGTGATGCAATTTTTTTAAAAAAATCTTTATTACATTTTCAATCTTGAAAATTAAATTTGAGTCGATAATTTTATTTGAGAAAATTTGGACGTAACAGTTGATAGATTATATGTATATAGTGACTGGTGGACAAAACGTATTAAAACACTGTAGCTAAAAAATAAACAGAGTTTGAGATGGAATTCCACATCAGGTGTATTAATTGCACCTGGTGAAACTCTTTTATGTAATTATATAGATAGATAGATAATTATTTTAATTAATTCACAAAAAGAAGTTAGACCATGCATAAATATTAACTATTTTAAAAGTATATTAATGACTTGTGTCATAGTTGATCTAAATGTTAAACCAAAATCTTTCATAGTCTAACCGGTCTTTCTTTTATTGTTATTATTGTACCTCTTGGACTATTGTTAGTGGAAAGTACAAGACTACAACCTTCTATTTTCCTTTTGTCCTTCCATTATGAACATCTTAATTAATCCTCCTGCACTAAATTTTTCATTAAAAAAGATACTGATTTCCATGTGTATCAAAATATATGAATTATTTAAAATCTGAAAATTTTATATTTTGATACAGGTTGAGGATCCAAGAGGTCAATAAATTAGGGATCCAGTTGTATGATATTGATGATCGATGATGACAACTCGAGTAATATAAATTAAGAAGCACATGATGGTCTATCGAAAGGCGATCCGTTACGAACCTCGGGCTTTTAAATATATATGTTGATCTTAATCACTAATTTATTTCATATATATTTTTTTATATGTATTCATTTGAAAATGACAGAAAGGTCTTCATCATAAGTGAGAGACAAGGGTCTCTTTGGATTAGTACTTAATTAATTGGATCACGTCAAAAAGATTCCCGATGTTAATCAATTAACCAAATCGTGTCTGCTCCAATGCCACTGAATGCTTTGACTTCAATCATAAATGATTAAGCAACTCTACTTTAAAATATTTAATGTGCAATGAATGGGTTCCAGAAAGCAATTCATCATCACTAAATTTTTTTAATTTGTTTATTTTACTGTGTTTATGAAAATGAAATTACAGTGTTTTATAATTAAAAAAGTTATTTTTTGAAAAAAATGAATTAAATAAAAATTTTTTCTTATACATATCACAATATGGTAAGAGTAAAATGTGACTTTTTTTCTAATTAAAAGTGATATTATATAAGCATAATTTAATTAAGTATGTTTAAAAAAGAAAAGTTGTATTATGACGTCATTAATGATGACATCAGCAACTATATATAATTGCAGCATTGTTTGGTATAATGGTATTGGTGATAGAAAATAATATAGTATTAATTAACTATTACTATTATTATTTTAACAAAAGAGAGGACACAGTGAGAAAAGAAATTGGCGAGAGGGGCGTGAACAACGGTCTCGTTGAATTAATTTGGGATGAAGTTGTGAAGTAGAGAAACAATGAATCTGGCTTCATTACTACTCAATATATCTAACATAATTTTAAAATATATATATAAATTGGTAGAAAAAAAAATCTTTTAAACGTAGTAAAACAATTACTTCAGATCAAAGTAAAACAATTACTTCAGATCAAAGTAAAACAATTAATTACTCTTCGTAACTTTGAGAGAAGTTTGTTTTTCACTCTCGATGAACTCTTGACTAAACTGCAATTATTTACTTTAATTTTTATCCTCGAACAAATAAAATTTTATCTTTTAAATTTGATAATTAACTTGTTTAAATTTTTTTAAAACTTTGGAGAAAGAATTTACCCAATAAGACTTTTATTGCTAGTGTAGTGTATTTTAGCCTCCCAACTAATATAAAAAGAAATGTGAAATATGCGAGGAACAAGTAAAAATGCATATTTGGCAGACTTTTACTGGTACTATGATTAATTCATACATGTGAAATATTTTATAGGACCATTAATATTTAACCTATTTATTTGCAAATGTCATACAAGCATGAGAGCGGATTTGCTCATATTTTTAAAAGAAGTTTTGTTTTGATGATCAGCACAGTCGATTTTAATATTAACGACTCTAATTTTTTAGATTTTTTTTAAAAAAAATTCTTGAATTATTAGTCACAATGATAGACGGTCAAAATCAAAACAAAAAGCTCCAATTTCTTTGCAAACATGAGCAAGTCTGCTCTACATAAGCATAAACTTTCACACTTTGCCCCAGCCACCTCTCTCTCCTTCTTAATTGATCTTGGAATTCAAGTTATGCGTAGTAAGGTGATCTATATTGCAAAAGACGATAAAATTACTCAGGTGTTTGTTATTAATATATAAAGGAAGAAGTTTTTTGGAGAAAAAAAACCACAAACCAATTTACAACGAATCATTTACAAGGACGCACTGCTTACAAGAGTTATATGATTAAGGTCACCAGTTGAAGCTGATGGACTCAAAATGAAGGTTATCTGTGAAACCAGATGCACAGATTGATGCTACTTCATGTCTCATTTTCCTTGGACCGCTTACCATAACTCCAATGCTTGAACCTTCACACCCACTCAGTATTTCTGCCACACAATCAATCACTTTTATTTTAAACATTTGGACCAAAAGTAGATATTTTTGGTGGTCAATACATTTTACTTCCTTCAATTTATAAGCTCTAATTACAACTTCAATACATTAACTTTACAAGATCCCCTGTTATTTGGACAAAACACAAAAACTTCCTCACGTTTAATCACACTAAGAGGAGGTGTTCTGTGTTTTTTCCAAATAACATGAAGGTGTTTTGTTACAATTTAAGATGGATATACTAAAATTGGAGTAGCAGAGATAAGGATGTTAAAATGGATATGTAATCATACAAGACAAGATATGATCCGTAATGATTGTATATGGAGTACAGTCGGAGTGACACCTATTGAGGTGAAAATAGTAGAAAATGGTTTAAGGTGGTATGGTCATGTTCAAATAAGGCAGCTGGAGGCGTCAGGTTGAACAGATTGTGTGGAGTCTTGTGAAAAAGGCTGAGGAAGACTAAAAAGGATTCTTGGACAAGTTATTGAATGACATCTTTTGATAAATGAGATACCTAAAGAGTAAGTCATTGATAGAGATCAATGACGTCGTGCTATTCATGTAGTTGACCCCACCTAATGGGATAAGACTTTGTTGTTGCTGTTATTATTGTACTAAAGTTATAATTAGGGCTTAATCTTGGGGGTAAAATGTATTATGTTTCCTATTTTTATCAACCATATAAACTATAAAATAGTTGGAAACTTTTATTCCATATTAACAAAGAAAACGTATCTCTTATGTTCTTAATGTTTGACATGAGTTTTAATTGTCTCTAATATTTTTTTTTGTGTTGATTTTGCCTCACATATTTTTAATTTATTTCAATTGTGTCCCTAGAGCTAATGTCATCAATAATAGATAGAAATATGTTGATGTGGATTCCTCCACAGGACATATAACTATTAACGTGTCAGATATGTTAGATGCACGAAAAAGAAATAACAAATTTGCCCTTAAAATCATGCTTCATTCAAATCAACAAATTTGTCATTTATTCATGCATCCAATGTGTCTGATACGTTGACAATGATGTATCTCATTAAAGAGTCTATATTAGTATTTTTTGTTTATTATGTTAATATTATTAGTTCTAAAGACAAAATTGAAACAAATTAAAAATATATGAGACAAAATCTTCTAAAGACAAAATTGAAACAAATTAAAAATATATGAGATAAAATTGATTAAAAAAAATTAGAGATGAAATTGAAATTTGAATCAAATACTAAGTACAAAATATGTGTATATGCACTAAGTATACTTCCTTTAATTGAAACCATTTAGCAGAGAATATGTCAATGTGAGATGATTGAACTCAAGAAATGGCCAGTGAAACAAAAAAAGGAAAGAAAAAAAAAAATACTCTGACAAGATAATCTTACTTTTTAGGTTAGGCCTTTCACCATAGTGCACTGTAGTTGCTTGGACAAAGGACTGGATGGGAAGGCTCTCCAATTCTTTCTCAGAATCGTAGTATCCTGAGTTTGGAGAAATCACTGGACTTGGCGTCTGCATATTCTTAATCTGCCTCAAATCCTTATTCTGTTTCTTGTTCCACAGAAAAGCAGAGGTAGCTGTAATGGCTATGGAGACACATATCAGTAACATGTTCAGACTGGCTCTTCCGAAATAAGGGTATATCATATCTGAATTATGGTCAATTGGGTATATATAATATCTAGTCAGGACGGCAATAAGCAGAAGGAATAACATAAAAGAGGATGATATGATAATGCCAAGATAGAGCCAACTGTTTTGTCCTAGGACTGCAGAAACTGGCTCGTCTACTGCATTTGACTTGAACCTTGTTGTTTGAACAAGTTTTTTATCATCTTTTTCTGGCTCTTTCTCTCTTGTCACATAGGCTTCAATTTGAAGCTGCAAGATTGAGATATTGAAGTTGACGCCTGAAGCTGGGAGAAGGAGGTCTAGCATGGTGAGATCAATGGACTTCTTGAAAGCACATATGAGAAGAACCCTAGGAACTTTGCTTCCCTGGGTGTTGGCTCGAAGCAGAAGCGTCCGGATCACAGAGATAAAAGGAGTAATTCCACTTCCTCCACTCACCATCACTAGCATTTCATGCCTACATCAAAGCTTCCCCATCTTAATCAGGTCATGCCATATGAAATAAATACGGAAGTTGGAGGAAAAAAAGACTAATACCCTATTTTGGTCCCTCATAGATGCCTTTTTTCTCAATTTAGTCCTTCATAATTTTTTATTTCATTTTGGTCCCTCACAAATTCAAATGTTCTTAATTTAGTCCCTCATAAATTTTTATTCTCAATTTGGTCCCTCACAAATTCAAATATTTTTAATTTAGTCCCTCATATATTTTTATTCTCAATTTGATCCCTCCATGCAACTATGGTTAGCAGAGATGTTAGAGAAATAATTTGGACGTTGGAGAAAAAAATAGACTGATATCCTATTTTGGTCTCTCATAAATGCCCCTTTTTTCAATTTAGTCCTTCATTACTTTTTATTTCATTTTGATCCCTCACAAAACCAAATGTTTTCAGTTTAGTTCCTCATAAATTTTTATTTTCAATTTGATCCCTCCATACAACTGTCATTAAATAATCTAATAGAGATATTGTTTTGGCATTTAACTTGTTGATGTGGATGCCATATAATTTTTTTTCTTTCTTTGTGCTAATATGATATGTAGGAATTCAATGAAATTGAATGCTATATAGAGGGACCAAATTGAGAACATTTAGATTTGTGAGGGATTAAAATGAAAATGTATGGATCTATGAAGGACTAAATTGAGAATAAAAATATGTGAAGGACCAAATTGAGAATATTTGGAACCGTGATGGATCAAATTGAGAATAAGAATCTGTGAGGGACCAAGTTGAAAATAGGGCAACCGTGAGGGACCAAAATGAGATTTTAGTAGAATAAATTCAGTTTGTTCCTTTTAGATTAAAGCGAGTGATTCAACCCCCTATTGTTTACTTGGTAATCATAGAGGTTGAACGAAACACTTCAATCTACATGGGGATATTCTGAAAAGCTCCAAGCATTCAAAATATAGCTGTAAGCTTCAGCACCTTAAGAAAGAGGTTGGAGTAGGTCCATATGGTCCTTCAATTGAGACCTTAAGTTGGGTGTTTGGAGATGAAGATGATAGTTTCTGGTACAGAGTACGTGACCAGCTGCCAGCACTTTTGACCACAATGCTTAGTGTATCAGAATCAGTTTCACTGCTGGAAGTGACGGTAAAAGGATGCCACTGCAACTTGGAAATACTAGGAACATTCATGAAGATCATGCTTGTAGGAGCATAGCACAATCCTGTATATGGAATATAACAAATAAGAATTTGTCACAGCAAATAGATACTTCATGCTCTAATAGGCTATACTCACCTGGGTTCTTGCAGAAACTGAGCTCTACAACATCACAAGGTAAAACTCGGGCAGAAACCAATGGAATTCGGTGCTGAGACTGAAGGAATCGGAGGTAGCGGTCGATTAAGAACAAGTAGAATCCTGGGAGCATTATGCAAGAATAGGAGAATCCCACATGCAGCACAAAGAAGACTACAAAGACAATGTAGAGATTATGAGTGTAGAAGAAAAGCTCGAAGAGTTTTCGCCTTATGCGAGGGACGGTTGTGGACCACATGGTTACTCCTGAGAGCAAAGCTATTCCTCCTGCTACGTTTGAGATGCCAATTTTGTTCCATGTCAGCATCTGCAATCAAAACTTGTTGGTTGTCATGTCTACCAATAAGCAGAGTTTGAAAATGCCTTAAGCTATAAAGTAAACTGCATTCTTGTCGCTTCAACTCTTTAAAGCCTATACTCACACCTTTATTTCAATTTATATTGAAATCTCCTCTGTATTAATGGAACTTTTATTTTTGGCTATTATGATAAGAGTAAGGGGTGTTGAAACGAGTGTAATTCATTAGGTCAGTTGATCTCAATCTTACAAATGAAGTGGCACGAAGTAGTGGTTTTAATGGTTTATTTTAAAATTCTTAGAGTTTAAGTAAATTGAAGTGAATTAGTCACGTTGAGTTTATTTAATATATTTTTTTTGTTTATTTTTTAAAAATTTTAGTCTATCTTTAAGACATTTAATCAAATTTTTTGAATTTTCATAATTCTAATATTTAATTTTTATCATTTAAAAAAATTAAAAATAAATTTTAAAAAAAGAAGAATGGATCCATTTTAATGTTTAATATACTTTTTAATTTAATCTAATTTTTTTTGAAATTTGACAATTTCAATATCTTAGCTCAGCTTGGCTGCTGACTAGCATGGTGTTAAGCTAACAAGATCGCAGTAGGCCCCACCCTTGGCACCCAATCAGATGGCCTATAATGGCCAATAAATAATATTGACTCTCAATATTTAGTTTTTATCGTTTAAAGTAGCTAAAAATATATTTTAAAAAAAAAAGATAAATTGGCCGACAAACTTGAATGATTAAGATTTTAATCCCATAAGTTATATATAGTACAACTCAGCTCCACTCAACTCATGTTCATAATTGGTTTGACAAAACTAATATTGAGTTGGGTTGGGCCAGGGTTCAACTTATTGACAACTTCAAGATTTTGTTGGAATCGACAAGTTGTGAGATCATTGATTAGCATTACTACTTGCCTGGAAGATCTGATGAGTATTGGCCCAAAAGATAATATAACAGAGTCCATGGGCTGTGAAGAGAGCCATTGCAATATGGCCAAGCCAGATATGATACTTGATACATGCCTCAGAGGTTAGGCCAATGAGCTGCAAAATTGAAGAGCCTCTTGACACTGGAAAAAACAGAAATGCTAGGCAGATGTTCCCAACAAGCCCTAAAGCAAGTCCTGAATTTTCCAGCTTGGCTTCCCACCTGCAACCATAACAATATCTCTTACAAGGGAATGCAGTCAAAATAGAATGCTTCAATGGTGAAGGGTGATTTCTTAGTGTTTCACTTCCATTTTCTTCGTATCTATATATTTTCAGAACCTGAACCAAAAACCATCTTCATGATAAGAAAAGAAATGAACTTAAGAATGAATAATGTTGTTGTCTTACACTTGGTCTCTGTTGCTACCAGTTTGTTGGGTGATATTTTGGAACATGCCATGTAAATAGGAGCCCAAGGACCAAATTAATAGAGAAACAAACATGACAATGAAGCAGAGCTCTGTCCCAGAGATAATCCCAAGAGGACCTTTCACTACCAATGGTCTCTTCCATGATGCCAATCCAAAATATCCCTTCTTGCTAAAACCAGTTATAAATCAGTCATACATTGTTCAGTCATGCACTATCTGTAATATCCAATATTCTTTTTTTTTTCCTCTTTTTCTTCATAATCAGTAGATATTGACGAAATGAAGTAGGCATGAAGAATTGTACCTTTCAGTATAATGACCAGAACGCTTGAGTTTCAAATGGAGGTACAGACAGGCCAAAGTAGCTATTAATAAAATGGGAAATGTATAAACAAGCATAGTTGTCCCTATACAATGAGAGAAGAATGCAAGTAATTAATATAAATTACTGAACGAACAAGTCAAAATTAAATAGTTAAAACTGCTGCATCATTTTGAAACCAAGAACCACATATACCAACACAGTTTGAAGTATCACGTTGTGTCGAACACATAAGCCACAATTATATATATATATATATATATGTATTGTGTTTCGAAGTAGAGTATGTGTGTTGAGTTTTTGTGCGAGAGATGAGATTTAGATGCATACCTTGTTTGCCGAAGTATGTGGAATCTGCCTTTGCCTGAATGTGAGGGAACCACTGAAGAAAGAAAATGTTAGTGGGCATCATAGTCCAAAGCAATGAACACCCAAGAAACACCAACACTGAGAACCACCATAGCCCCATTTCAACAAACACCATTGCTGCAGAAGCACCTGCTCTTCTCGTGGTCTCTTTTGAGCCCATGATTTACTACTCTCTAACACTACACAGTTTCCTTTTTTCTGGGAATGTCGCTTCGAAGTCCTTACGTATTTATAATAATTAAAGAGTTTGAAGTTTGAACAGTGATTGGAGATTCAGGAAAAGATAGCAGAAGGGTAAGACCGTAAGAATGAAGAGAAGGCTAAATTCTGGGTTCATCCAAAATTTAGTGGAGTCAAAAAGAAAAAGGTAAAAGCATCATGCAGATTTGTTATTCAAAGAAATTGACTCCTATGTTAGGCTAATGGGAATGGGATAATTCATAATTGACTACTCAATGAGAAGAGTATGGTGGGATTACTTTTTTCATTATATACTTTCTTTTGTCATGATGCGCTTTAGATCAAAATCATCATCATTTCAAGACC
Organism: Biancaea sappan; assembly: GCA_037074585.1. Classification (NCBI taxonomy): domain Eukaryota; kingdom Viridiplantae; phylum Streptophyta; class Magnoliopsida; order Fabales; family Fabaceae; genus Biancaea; species Biancaea sappan. Next base: position 12,871,100 of record CM073490.1, on the reverse strand, counting down.
TTTTCTTCTTTTTCGGTGAAGCAGACATGACAAAACAACAGTACTATTTAAAAAAAAAAGGTGACAGTTTTTCTTTTTTATTTAATCAAATATAATCAAATTTTTAAAAGAAATTAATGCATTGAAAATAATAGTACTCTTTTTTAAAATTTGACTAAAATTATATATTTTTTTTGTCTTCAAATATTTTATTGGACTCCCTTAACATTAGATTTTAATATAAGTTGAAAAAACTTTTCTTTCAATATATTTTCTATTAGATCAACTAGTTTTTTATACAATAAGATTATAATTTATTTTTTAATATAACAATAAAAATAATTAAATTAACGTTAACATTTACTTTATAATTGTAACTTTATTTTTAACATAACAATAAAAATAAATTTAAAATAAGATAAACATGATTTTAAATTCAGATATATTCTAAAAATAGTACAAATATTAAACTTTATTAATATAAACTATAAATGTATTATAAATATCTAAATATTAATATAGACATCTGAAATCTGAATTCCCAACCGTTTTGTTTTTTAAATATAAATTTGTTAATAAAACAATTTTCATGCTGCTTAAATATTTTAACAATTCAATGCCCAACTCACTAACTTTTGATTAAAAGGTCTCACATTTTCCAAACATCACCTTTACCTTTTGTTACATCAGCTTTTTAATCACTAAAACTTACTTTTTGAGAATGTAAAATGCATTATCAAAAAGAAAAAAAGAATGTAAAATGCACACGCAAGATGCTGTTCTAAATTCTAATCATTCTTCCATCTTCAATTTTTTTCACATTAACCTTTTCATTTATAATTTACTTGTTAATATATATCTCCATATCTTTTTTTAAAAAAATTCTTGACAAATAAAATTAGAGAAAAACGTTAAAACTCTCTTAAGTTTCGAGTCATTTATAAATAATTCTCTAATTTTTTAAAATTAGCATAATTAAGTTGAACTAATTTTACATTCAAACAAATAATTTTCTTCCCTCATACTTACTATCTTATTAACCACTTTTGACTCTATATATCAACTGAGAGATTATCATAGATACATATTTTAATATGTGAATGGTCTAAAATGCAAATGGATTAATGCTATTAAAAAAAGTAGATAAAATGACAATTTGTGTGGAAGTAAAATTTCAGAAACTTAATTACTAACCATGCAAAAGATAGTGAGATGTCCCGAAAAATTATGCTATTATATTTATTCCCATTTAAATTTCAATGACAATGTGGAGTAAAGAGTATGCTTTCCGGGACGACGTCGTTTGCTTGTGGGGCTGAATTGTAGTATTTCGTCAAAGTGGCTGACCTTATTGAATGGGAAGAGAAAGATGTCATGTGCATTTTACTGTTATAGTCCCAACGTGAATTTCATTTAACAAGACTAAACGAATATCAAGAGGATAGGGTAGTTCTAATGGAAACACACGCAAGTAGTTTAATTATAATTAGACGGTTGGTAATTTTTTTTAAAGGTATTTATTATTAGTTGTCTGATCAATCAGACTACTAGTGGGGACTTTAGATTATTCTAACATTGGAGCCAATCTAAGCCCCTTCTCTCTCTCTCTCTCTCTCTCTCTCTCTCTCTCTCTCTCTCTCTCTCTCTCTCTCTCTCTCTCTCTCTCTCTCTCTCTCTCTCTCTCTCTCTCTCTCTATATATATATATATATATATATATATATATATATATATATATATATATATTCCTAGAACGCCTGAACTCCATCTTATTAAGTATGCATAGTAGGATTTACTCCCTTAAAAGGTTGACCATCTAAAGAGAGTCGTTCTCCACTCATATGATGGAAGTATCACACTCAATAGCAATAAGAAAGTCATGACGTAGATAAGCTTCACATACATATTAATGATATAGGTTATGATTGGTAAAATTAATTTATAAGTTAATTGAAAGTTTATAAATTAATTTTTAGTTCAAAAGTTAAAAGTTTATAAACTAGCTTATTGAATTAATATTTGATAAAAGTAACTGTTAAATTGGTTGAAAAATGTAAAATGACATAAAAAGACATATATTTTATAATTTTAAAATAATACAACTAAATATATCAATTTTTAATTTTTAAATTATTATATGTAATGTATTTATATATATTTTATTTTATATATATATATATATAATAAAATATATTTTATATAAATTTTATTAAAAAATAAAAATAAAAATAAAGTATGTAATATATTTATATATAATTTATTATATATAATAATATATACATACAACATATTATATATACTTAATTAAAAATAAAAATGACAAGACGATAGAGAAGAAATTTAAAAATTAAATTATAATAAGCTTAGAGATATAATGAGTATTTTAAAAAAGTAATAAAAATAAAATATAAATAAAAAATAAAAAATTATAAACTCTAAGTTATTAAAAACAACATCTTAGAATAAGTTATAAGTTATTAAAATAAATTTATTTATTAAATATTTCTAACAAACTTATAAATTAATTAAATAAATTATAAGTTAACCAACACATCCATAGCCAATATAGTTAGAAAAGCGAATAATCCGACTACCAAATAGTTTCCCACCTAGGTTTGAAAATATATATGTGTTGGCCCGCTCTTATACCTGCATCATGCCAATTCCAATATTCCCTTCCCTATCTAATTAATTAATTACTTGCTCTAGCAAAACACATTTTGGCGTTTGCCCATTATTCTTTTAAATAATACTCAATATTATATAACAAGTTCAAGTTTGAAATTCTAACAACTTTTTAATGAATTTAAAAATTTACATATGATATATTTGTTTTGAAAATTTATCATCAGAAATTAAGATTGTGGACAATAAAAGAAGAGTTAAATAAAGAAATAAAGATTTAATTTACATATATAATATTGTTTTTGACAAAGTTCTTTTTAATCATTATTGATTAAAAAAAAAAGGTGATCCATGGGCAATATGAATGAGTATTGACTTTAAAAAAATGAAACTTTTTATTAAGCGGGCTGATCCATTTTAACATCATTAAATCATGTCTAGTGACTTAAGTTTAATCCAACAGCTAATTATAATGACTTAAATACTTAATCATTACTATTTGGCTGATCTACTTTAGAACATCGATGGGAAAATAGACGAGGAAAGGAATAAAAACTGCATAAGAATCCTATAAGCTATCAAACAAAGGACTTTAATATGATCCAATTCCAACAAGAAAAGAGACAAACACATTTGTTCACAAAGAAAGGACATCACAAATGGGAATGCATCATCCACTTTTTATCATCATATGCAACAACATATATTAAGATCCAAAGGCAATAAACCATGAGCTTAAACATATTGTTAACGGCAATCATTTGGTGCAATTTAACGACGAGCCATGTAAGTAGTTCCCGAGAGATTTTAATTTTTAAATTTAAATTTCCACTCGATTATGCGTCAAATAAATTTGCTTAAAATTTAGAATATTGCTTTTTTTTCTTTGTACGTAAATATTTCTGCTGAATTATTATTATTATTATTATTATTATTATTATTATTATTATTATTTTGGCTTACAGACATAACCTAGTCCATGAAATTATAATTGGACAGGTGATCTGTAGATATATACAATTTTAGATATCATTATTTTATCTATATATAGATATGATTAGCTTAATTTACTTAACTTTTATCAATTGAGTCAATCTAATTTTTGCTTTAACCAGTGCTTCCTGTCTTGAGTCAATATGAAAATATACAAGGGGCTATGACTTATGACCCAAACAGAATTTAAATCAATTCCTCCTTTATAGAGATGAACTTGGCTATCTCAGAGTTCAGGTTCAAGAAAATCTGACCAGAGGTTAACACCAGAAGTACTTAAAGCAATAAAAAGAACACAGGGGAAAAGATTTTCTAGCATTTGGAGACTGCAAGAGGTCTCCACCAACCCTCCCATATTCTACCTATCGGCTCTCTCAGACCCCGTTCTATTTAGGATTCCAAAACTAACTTCTAGAAAATCCTACTAACAGCCAACACGTGTCCCCTACCTCTGTTGGAAAAAACGGCGGTGTGCACAATAATTGTAGAATCAAAACAATTCCCACAAACCCAGGATAATTCCCAAAACACAATAGACAAAAATAACACCAAAGATTTTAACGTGAAAAATCCAAATTAGGTAAAAACCACGGAAACTGTAGGCCGCTTAAATCTTCCACTATAACAATAATGAGAATACAATCTTCACCTTTAGGTGGATCTCTCACTCACAAAAATACTACAACAATATTTCTTCAATTTGTGAACAATAACCCTCACAAATTGGACTCATTATTTTTCCTCTCAGAAACTTTCTAAGGCACTCTCTCTATTTTTCTTCTCACTCTTTCTCTCTCAAAGTGAGGCTTCAGGAATTGATGAAGGGATGATATTCTGAGGAAGGGAAGAGCTCAATTTATAGAGAGCCTTCGCCTTCAATCATACTCAAATTCAATTTGCTTTCTCTCTGGCTTCACGCATTTTCAGCTGCCGCAGCCTCCCCTTTTCAATTTTTTCTTCAGACGGTGCCTAACTCTTTTGTCATTTTTTTACTTTGGAGTAAATTACAAAATTTGGTTGCAACTTTAGTTAAATTACAACTTGACCCTTTTTTTTAAATATTATGAGTCATGGGCCCCACTTATGGAGGGACCCACCTTTCAATTCTCCCCCTCCCGACCTAAGTGGGGGTTTTCACCAATCTTGCAACTAATCAACAGTATTCAAACTTGCTTCTTTGAAGAGTTTTAGTCAACATATCAGATCCATTTTCATATGTATAGATCTTTTCAAGATGTAGTAACTTCTTCTCCAATGCAACTCTGATCCAGTGATATTTCATATCAATGTGCTTCGATCTCAAGTGAAAGGAGGCATTCTTTCCAAGGTGAATTGTACTTTGATTGTCACAAAATAGGTCATACGTTTCTTGGTGGAAAGTAAGTTCATTTAAGAACATTTTCATCCATAGCAACTCCTTACTGGCTTCAGTTGCTGGGATAAACTTTGCTTCAATAGTGGACAGTGCAACACACTTCTGTAACTTTGACTACCATGCCACAGCTCCCCCTGCAAAAGTGATCAGGTAGCCTGAAGTAGATTTTCTCAAATCTATGTCGCCGGCCATATCTGCATCTGTGTATCCAACTAACACAGGTTTGGTATCTCCAAAACATAAGCATATTTTGGAAGTACCCCGAAGATACTTGAATATCCACTTTACTGTAGCCCAATGTTCTTTTCCAGGTTTTGAAAGGAATCTACTCACTACTCCAACTGCATGAGCAATATCCGGCCGTGTGTATACCATGGCATACATTAAACTTCCAACTGCTGAAGTATATGGAACCTTGTCCATCTCTTCTTTTTCTTCATCTGTGGAAGGGCACTGCTTAGAACTTAGCTTAAAGTGATTAGCAAGAGGACAACTAACCGCTTTAGCTTTGTCCATATTGAACCTTTGAAGTACTTTCTTAATATACTTCTCTTGTGACAACCATAATTTCTTGGCACTTCTGTCTCTAGTTATCTTCATGCCAAGAATGTGTTTTGCTGGCCTTAAGTCTTTCATAGCAAAAGACTTGCTCAATTGCTTTTTCAGGCTATTGATTCTAGATATATTTTGGCCAGTGATCAATATATCATCTACATAGAGCAATAAAATGATGAAATCATCATCAGAGAATTTCTGCACAAAAACACAATGGTCTGAAGTAGTCTTCTTGTAACCTTGCTCCCTCATAACAGACTCAAACTTCTTGTACCATTGTCTTGGTGCTTGCTTTAAGCCGTACAGGCTTTTCTTTAATCTGCAAACATAAGCCTCTTTTCCTTTTTTCTTGAAACCCTCTGGCTGTTCCATGTATATCTCTTCCTCCAAATCACCATGAAGGAATGTACTTTTGGCATCCATTTGCTCAACCTCAAGGTCAAGACTTGCTGCTAACCCTAGCACTATTCGAATGGATGTCATTTTCACCACTGGTGAAAATATCTCATCAAATTCAATCCATTTTCTTTGGCTGAATCCCTTGACAACCAATCTGGCTTTGAATCTTATATGGGAACTGTTCTTTTTATGCTTGATTTTGAACACTCATTTGTTCTTCAAAGCCTTCTTGCCTTTTGGCAGCTTCACCAGTTCAAAAGTTTTATTCTCATGCAATGATTTTATCTCATCTTGCATAGCCTCAATCCACTTCTTCTTGTGTTCATCATCCATTACTTCTTCAAAACTTTCTGGTTCTCTCCCGTTAGTTAATAACACATACTGATTTGTAGGGTATCTAGTAGAGGGTTATCGAACTCTAGTAGATCTTCTCAGTCCTAGAGAACCCATTGGAACTGGTGGTTAATCATGAACACCATCATCATTATCAGAATCTTCTGATGGAATATCAATGGGAGCATCTGGATTACTTGTCTCAGGCTTATCATTCTGTATTTCATTTCTAACTTGTCTTGGCACCGGTGTTGGAGGAATAACTTCTGAATCAGTTGAATCACCATTGGCTTTAGAAATATCTTCAATGGTCTGATTTTCAATGAATATAGCATCACAACTCCTGACTGTTTCTTCTCTACTGGATCATAAAATCTGTAGCCAAAATGATCTTAACCATATCCAATGAACACGCATTGTCATGTCTTAGTCTCAAGTTTGGACCTTTCATCCTTTGAAATATGTACAAAGGCTTTACACCCAAACACTCGCAGATAGTTGTTGGAAACATCTTTTCCCGACCATACTTTTTCTGGAACATCTGGCTTTAAAGGGACACAAGGTGAGCGATTCAGCACGTGTACTGCTGTTAGTAAAGCCTCACCCCAAAATTTCTTTGGTAACTTTGCATGAGAGAGTAAACATCTGACTCTCTCCATCAAAGTTCTGTTCATCCTCTCAGCAAGGCCATTCAGCTGCGGTGTTTTTGGAGGCTTTGTCTGATGCCGAATACCATGCTCTTTACAGTAGACATCAAAAGGTTCAATGTATTCTCCACCATTGTCTGTCCGAATACATTTTAGCTTCTTCTCAGTCTCTCTTTCAACTGAGGCATGAAACTCTTTAAAGACACTTAGCACTTGATCTTTTGTCTTTAAAGTGTATGCCTATATCTTCCTTGAATGGTCATCAATGAAAGTCACAAAGTACTGAGCACCACCAAGTGACTTTAATATTGGTCCATATAAATCTGAATGTACTAAATCCAGTATATTCGCCATTCTAGAAGGAGGGTGGCTTTTGAATGTAGCGCTATTCTGCTTTCCTGCCAGACAATCATCACACTTCTTCACGTGAACTTGATCCAAATCAGGTAAGGCATTCTTCTTAGTTAAATGGATCATGCTCTTCTCGCTCATGTGACCGAGACGTTTGTGCCATAGCTCAACTGTACTATCACTCTCTATTGTGTTCACAACATCCTTAGAGAGCTTTGCTTGCATAATGTACAATTTGGAGTCATTGTTCCCTCTGGCCACCACCAACGATCCTTTGGTGAGCTTCCATTGGCAATTAAAGAAGGTATTGCAGAAACCTTCATCATCTAGCTTGCCTGTTGAGATTAGATTCAGGCGCATATCTGGAATATGCCTTACATCCTTCAAGACTAATCGCGTACCATTCTCCGTCTTTAAACAACCATCTCCTTTACCTGCAATTATTGAAAGATTATTATTTCCCATTCTTACAACACCAAAATTGCCTAGTGTGTAAGATGAGAAAAATTCCTTCCGAGATGTAGCATGAATGGTGGCACCACTATCAATCACCCAGCTTGTCTCATGGGTTGTAAGATTGACAGCATCATCATTATCACAGACAATGTTGAATTCCTCAATAACAGCTGCTTGCTCATTATCACTACTGTCGTTTTTCTTCTGTCCTCTGCCTTTGTTCTTTTCCTGATCCTTCTTGAACTTGTGGCAGTGTATTTTGATATAACCCTTCTTTTTATAGTAATGGCATTCAACATTGGCATATCTGTTAGATTTACCTCTACTCTTTCCTCTAGGTTTTTGATCCCTCGATTGGTTCCTCCCCCTGAAGTCTGAAACCAGAACATCTGGTTGTGATGAAGAAGATGAGCTTTGTGATCTTTTTCTCATTTCTTCATTTAAAATACTGCTTTTAACAGACTCCATATTAACTACACCATCAGGTGCAGTGTTGGTGATGGAAATTTTCAGAGTCACCATGACTCTGGTAGATAGCCCAATACCAACAAAGCAAATATTTCGTCGTCTAGATTTATGCCAATTCTGGACAGTTGATCCACGACCCCTTGCATCTCATTTAGATGATCTGCTATGGAAGTTCCTTCGTTGTATTTCAACTGCGTCAATTTTGTCAAATAAAATAATTTATTGTTACCAGTTTTTGACACATAAAGCTGTTCAAGCTTATTCTATAGCGTCCGGGCATGAGTCTCATTACAGATGTAGTTGTACATGTTGTCTTCGACATATTTTCGGATGAAACCACACACCTGCTCATGCTCAAACCCCCATTCCTCATCTGTCTTACCTTCAGGTTTATTTGATGTAAACACTGGTAGATGCATTTTTATGACAAATATAAGATCATTCATCTTACTTCTCCACATATGATAATTTGTGTCATTTAGGCTGATCATTTTAGTGTTTTTTGTCTCCATTGAGATCAATAGTCAACAGTTTTAGCTGATTCCAAAACTTTTTTGGCAGTGAATAGTATTTTATACGTATGAACAATACCTTTGTATGTATGAACAGTACTTCTGTATATATGAACTGTCACGACCCGTTTTCTGGGCACATGACCGGCACAATGATGAATATCCCATCACTGTAAACCTTTCGATAAATTCTACCCATGAGTTTAGTCATTATCAAAATAACCATTCCTGAAGAAAATATATCAAATTTTCTTATTTGAAATTCATAGAGATGATTTGCACATAATAATAGATTCTCAATATAAAATACATTATTATGCTGACATACAAGCCAAATGCTAAACCCCTGACCAAGATGTCCTAGACGATTACAGAGCAACATAATCTACAACAATAGAGGGGCCTACCCGATAGCGGGAGGATCCAAAGTGATCTACTCTTCTAGCGGATATTCTTCATTGGCAACCTGATCTGAACAAAAAAGGTTGTACAAACAATGTGAGCTTTTAAACTCAATGAACGAATCGGCCTCGCGTTAATAAAATTCAAATACATTACCAGTCATGCAAGTATATCCGAAGGCTCATACTCAACCAATAGACAGAAGATAAAAATTCATCCAATTCAACAAACGTTACTAGTACTCGTCAATGGCAATATATCCCAGAGAGCGCACACAGTGATGTGATTTCCGGAGGGAAAACACTTGATCGATTTTCTGAATAGGTTGAAAGAAACAAACAAATGAAACCAAATCACTCAATTGATAAGCCAAAGGGCGCCACAACTAAGAGAAATGGGTTGATCTCGCCACACTCAAGAAAGAAGAACGTGAGTGATAAGAAATCTAGCCACTCTCGCCACTAACACAAGTTAGATAAGAGAAAGAACTCAAGAATCCTCTTGAAAGCAAAATGCCAATATCTCATATATGATTCAAAGATGGTTTACAACAAATGGCAAGGACCCTTTTTATAGAGGGTCTCCAAAACAAAAAGACAAAAGACTCCAACTAATGCATTCAATGCATCAACTAAAAGTCAAGTAGTGTAGGCTAAATGTCAAAGACAATAAATGCATAGGTAGCTAAATGTCAAAGACAATAAATGCATAGGTAATAGACTACAACTATATTCAACAAATGCAACTATCTCACATGCAATCTTTTTCACACTTCTTCCACTTTCAACAAAGTGGTTAAGCCCAATCCAAGCCCTTTAGCCCTTAAACGAGTTAGAGGCCCAATTAAAGTGTTCTCCCTTTCTTGGGCTGCAATTAGTCCAAGCTCTTTAACCCTTGAACGAGTTAGAGGCCCAATTGAAGTGTTCTCCTTTTCTTGGGCTGCATGGGGTTATCCTTGATTACATCATCCTCCCCTGGTTGAAATGGATTTGTCCTCAAATCCAAGTCCTCTTTATCTTCTAAGTACGGGGAAAGATCCCTCACATTGAAAGTAGTAGAAACAGCATAGTCTTCAGGCAAATCAATTTTGTATGCATTATCATTTACCTTGTCTATGATACAGAAAGGACCATCTGCCCTTGGCATTAATTTGGACTTCCTTTGGTTTGGAAATCTTTCTTTTCGAAGATGAAGCCACACTAAATCTCCTGGACTGAATTGAACAAATTTTCTTCTCTTGTTGGCAGTCCTCTCATAGATGGAGTTTTTCTTCTCAATTTGCTGTTTAATGTTTTCATGTAACTTCTTTATCATGTCAGCCTTCATTTTTCCATCTATGCATTCTCGAGCTTCAAGTGGTAATGGTACTAAATCAAGTGGGCTCAATGGATTAAATCCATAAACTACTTCAAAAGGAGAGTGTTTAGTAGTACCATGTACACTTCTATTGTAAGCAAATTCAGCATAGGCCAAGCATTCATCCCAACTTTTCAAGTTTTTGCCAATGATAGTTCTTAGCAAAGTAGAAAGCGTTCGGTTCACCACTTCAGTTTGCCCATCAGTTTGTGGGTGACAGGCAGTACTAAAGAGTAACTTTGTTCCCAGCTTTCTCCATAAAGTCTTCCAAAAGTAGCTAAGAAATTTGGCATCACGATCTGACACGATACTCTTTGGAATGCCATGAAGTCTCACAATTTCTTTGAAAAATAAATTGGCGATGTGCACAGCATCGTCGGTCTTATGGCATGGAATAAAATGAGACATTTTTGAAAAACGATCAACAACAACCATGACCGAATCTTTACCTCTTTGTGTCCTTGGTAAGCCTAGCACGAAATCCATACTAACATCAGTCCAAGGTTGATCTGGAACAGGTAGAGGTGTATAAAGTCCATGGGCTGCTTCCTTGCTCTTGACTTTTTTGCAAACAATACACCTTTCAATCACATGATGCACATCTCTAATCATGTTAGGCCAATAAAAATGCTCTTTTAGCATCTCCAATGTCTTGGTTTCACCGAAATGCCCAGCCAATCCTCCTCCGTGAGCTTCTCGTGTAAGTAATTCCCTTATAGAACAGTTTGGAATTACAAGTCTCCCCAAGCGAAATAAAAAACCTTCAGATCTATAAAATCCCTTATATGCCATTTTCTCACAAGCGAGATAAATAGAAGCAAGTGTCGAATCTTCCATATAATGGTCTTTAAGAGATTCAAACCCCAACAATTTAGCATTCATCATGGAAATTAAAGCATATCTCCTTGATAAGGCATCTGCAACAATGTTAGTTTCTCCCTTCTTATACTTCAACACATAAGGAAAAGCTTCAAGAAATTCCACCCACTTTGCATGTCTTCTATTCAGCTTGCTCTGACCTTTCAAGTGTTTGAGTGATTCATGGTCTGTGTGAATTACAAATTCTTTTGGTAACAAGTAGTGCTGCCATGTCTCAAGAGCTCTAATTAAAGAATAGAACTCCTTATCATAGGTAGAGTAGTTAAGACTGGCTCCATTCAACTTCTCACTAAAATAAGCTATAGGACGCTTTTCTTGAAGAAGTACTGCTCCAATTCCCACTCCACTAGCATCACATTCAATCTCAAAAGTCTTAGAAAAATTAGGCAAAGCCAATATGGGTGCATTGCACAATTTTTCTTTGACAAGCTCAAAACTTCGTTGGGCTGCATCACTCCATTTGAACTCCTTTCCTCCCTTAATACATTCAATTATGGGTGCTAAGATGGTGCTGAAATCCCTTACAAATCTTCTATAGAAAGAGGCAAGCCCATGAAAACTTCTTACTTCAGATATGGTTCTTGGAACGGGCCATTCTTTGATAGCTTTCACCTTTTCTTCATCAACTCCCACTCCTTGCTGAGATACTACAAAGCCAAGAAAAATCACATGGTCTTGACAAAAGTAGCATTTTTTTAGATTAGCGTAGAGTTTCTCCTTTCGCAACACTTCCAAGACTTCCTTCAAATGTTGCACATGCTCCTCATAACTTTGACTGTAGATCAAAATATCATCAAAATATACCACAACGAATTTTCCAATGAAAGATCTAAGCACATGATTCATCAATCGCATAAATGTGCTAGGGGCATTAGATAGCCCAAATGGCATTACCATCCATTCGTAAAGTCCATGCTTTGTCTTGAAGGCTGTCTTCCACTCGTCTCCCTCTTTCATTCGGATTTGGTGATAGCCACTCTTCAAGTCAATTTTTGGAAACACCTTGGAACCATTCAGCTCATCCAACATGTCATCCAATCTTGGAATTGGGTAGCGGTATTTGATGGTGATCTTATTTATAGCACGGCTGTCCACACACATTCTCATAGAGCCATCCTTTTTAGGGACTAATAATGTAGGCACAGAACAAGGGCTCATAGATTCCCTTACATAACCCTTTTCAATCAACTCTTCAACTTGCCTTTTTAGCTCCTTAGCCTCCTCTGGATTCATTCTATATGCTGGCTTATTTGGTAAGGCAGCACCTGGCACCAAATCAATTTGATGCTCAATTCCTCTTAAGGGTGGCAATCCCTTAGGTAGCTCATTCGAAAAGACATCCGCAAATTCTTCTATCAACTCCCTCACAAGCTTAGGAAGCTTTTCTGCAAGTTCTGGATTTAGCTCCTTGAGAATTAGCAATAATACAAAGTTTTCCCTTTTTATTGCCTTCTTTAACTCATTCTTAGAAGCAAAACAACTAGGCTTCTTCTCCTCGATTACATCCTCCTTCGGCTGTACTTGTATTGGCTTTAAGGGTGCCAACACAATCTTCTTTCCATCCTTCTCAAAAGCGTAGGTGTTTTTGAAGCCATCATGTAGTGCTCTTCTATCAAATTGCCACGGCCTCCCAAGTAGAAGATGACTAGCATCCATAGGGACTATGTCACACAATACCTCATCTTTGTAATTCTTCCCTATAGAGAAAGGTACCTTTACTTGTTTGGTGACCTTCATCTCGCCATGATTATTTAGCCATTGCAGCTTATATGGACGGGGATGATTGATGATAGGTAGCTTCAATTTTCCAACCAAGGTGGTTAAAGCAACGTTAGTGCAGCTCCCACTATCAATTATCACGTTACAAACTTTGCCTCCGATAGTGCACCTTGTTTGAAAAATATTCTCCCTCTGTTCTTCTTCTACCTTGGCTTGGATATTCAAGGCACGTCTAATAACCAAGGCAGCACCTTCATCAGCATACTCAACAACTTCTTCTTCGTCAAAATATTCTTCCTCTTCATATTCCTCCACAATATCTTCATCTTCACTCTCTATTTCCCCTTGTTTCTCCTTCAAGATCATCACTCTTCTATTAGGACATTCGGATGCTATATGGCCATAACCCAAGCACTTGAAGCACTTAATGTCTCGGCTTCTTTTAGAGGGCTGGTTGTCTTCTCTCTTATCCTTCCCCTTAGAACTTTCAGATTTGTTCGGCTCTTTCTTCCATATCTCCTTATTACTCCCTTTGGTAGTGTTTGAGGTTTGGGAAAGTGTTTGGAAAGGTTTACTCCCCAATGGTTTAGACACTCCATTGGTTCTTCCATAAACTCTCTTTTTCTGTCTCTCCACCTTAATTGCCAATTTAATTACATCTTCTAAGAAGACATAATTCTGCAACTCTACTAAGTCAGCAACTTCTCTGTTCAAACCACCAAGAAATCGAGCTATGGTTTGCTCTTGAGGTTCATTCAGCTCGCACCGAATCATCAAAGTTTCAAATTCTTTGACATAATCTTCAACACACATACCTCCTTGCCTCAAGCTTTGAAGCTTAAAATAAAGCTCTTGCTTGTAGTAATCAGGTACAAAACGCCTCTGCATGAGCCTTTTCATCAATCTCCAATTTCGAACTTCCTCGTCTCCATCTCTTCTTCGTTGATTCTTCAAATTTTCCCACCATAGATTTGCATAATCAGTGAATTCAAGGGCTGCAAGTCGGCATTTGATAGCTTCTGAATATTCTTGATATTCAAAAATCTTCTCTACTCGTTGCACCCACTCCAAGTATTCTTCAGGAGAACTTGTTCCCTTAAATGGAGGAATCTTCATTTTGATGTTGGCATCACGTTCCCTCTGCTGCCTTCTTTGCCTAGGTTGATCACCTTCTTCAGCTTCAGATTCTTCTCTATGGTGTTCAACATAAGCTCCTCTTATTGGTTGTTGTTGTTGTAGCTCCATAAATCTAGCCATTTGAGTGGTTAGTTGAGCTATTTGTTCCATCATTTCTTCTTGACCTCTTTGTAGGCCAACAATTTGAGCTTGTTGTAGGCTAAGCCCAAAAGGAACTTCAGAACTATTTTCTCCTGTCATAGTGATTTGTAATTTGTTGGTTTGAGTTTGGTGAAGGGTAGGTTCACTCTCTAAGTATTTACACTCGGATTAACAATGAACAGTAACGATGAACAATGAACAGTAACGATGAATTTTTTTTTTAAATAAAAAAGTTGGAATAAAATAGAACAACACAAGAATAGAAATAAAGATAAAGATGAACAGACTAGAAAATTAGCCTTCCATGTAGGTGGCAGATTACAAAACAAGGAAAACTAAGCCTTCCATATAGGTGGCAGAATACAAAATAAGGAAAACTAAGCCTTCCATGTAGGTGGCAAAACACAGAATAAAATGCAATAAAATTAAGCTTTCCACGAAGGGGCAAAACACAAAACAAATAATAGAACCTGAATTGAAGTGGCTCTGATACCAATATGATGTGATTTCCGGAGGGAAAACACTTGATCTATTTTCTGGATAGGTTGAAAGAAACAAACAAATGAAACCAAATCACTCAATTGATAAGCCAAAGGGCGCCACAACTAAGAGAAATGGGTTGATCTCGCCACACTCAAGAAAGAAGAACGTGAGTGATAAGAAATCTAGCCACTCTCGCCACTAACACAAGTTAGATAAGAGAAAGAACTCAAGAATCCTCTTGAAAGCAAAATGCCAATATCTCATATATGATTCAAAGATGGTTTACAACAAATGGCAAGGACCCTTTTTATAGAGGGTCTCCAAAACAAAAAGACAAAAGACTCCAACTAATGCATTCAATGCATCAACTAAAAGTCAAGTAGTGTAGGCTAAATGTCAAAGACAATAAATGCATAGGTAGCTAAATGTCAAAGACAATAAATGCATAGGTAATAGACTACAACTATATTCAACAAATGCAACTATCTCACATGCAATCTTTTTCACACTTCTTCCACTTTCAACAAAGTGGTTAAGCCCAATCCAAGCCCTTTAGCCCTTAAACGAGTTAGAGGCCCAATTAAAGTGTTCTCCCTTTCTTGGGCTGCAATTAGTCCAAGCTCTTTAACCCTTGAACGAGTTAGAGGCCCAATTGAAGTGTTCTCCTTTTCTTGGGCTGCATGGGGTTATCCTTGATTACATCACACAGGCCGGCTCACCAATTATGTATATTTCCGCCATGACGCACAACATCATCCTCTTACATACAAGAAGAGAAAAATTCATCCAATTCAACAAACGTTACTAGTACTAGTCAATGGCAATATATCCCGGAGAGCGCACACAGGCCGGCTCACCAATTATGTATATTTCCGCCATGACGCACAACATCATCCTCTTACATACAAGAAGAGAAAAATTCATCCAATTCAACAAACGTTACTAGTACTCGTCAATGGCAATATATCCCGGAGAGCGCACACAGGCCGGCTCACCAATTATGTATATTTCCGCCATGACGCACAACCTCATCCTCTTAGCTAGGGCGCCTCACGGATTTATCATCAATCCGGGCTATATCCCTACTGAGGGAATCGTTGTCTCCACACTCATTGGTCAAGACACCCTGTCAACCGGATTTTTTGCCTTGCCGTGAGAGGGGGTACTGTCCCGCTCAATCACAATCAATAGCATTTCATATCATAATCAGAAGCTCAATATAATATTCATCCATATAACAGGTATAGTATATAACTATATTATAGCTTTATAAACCACAATTCAAGAGATTCAATCTTCACATCATCATGAGATACTTACTTTTTCTTATCCATACTTCTGGATTAATTATCTCATTATATTCGCCATTCTGAATCCAATTTCCCCCTATGAATCTTGGGAGTGTCCTACGACATACTTTTTATCACCAGTAATGCTAAAACTCTATTAAAACGGGGTCGTTTCACTCACCTGGATTCCGTACGAATATCGCTTCTCTAAGTCGTTACAGACAAGAGTACACAGATGAATTTCAGTATTCTGCTACAGAGATTTTCATGAAAGATTAGAGAAAATACGTTAGGATTGTTTTCGTATAGATACTGTTCATACGTACGGTAACTGTTCATAAATACGGGTACTATTCATATGGTTACTATTCATATGTACGGTTACTATTCATACGGTTACTATTCATACGTACGGGTACTATTTATACCAGAAATAGAGAATACAATCTGTAAAAGAGTACACCAGGTAAGTTCCCAGGAAAGAGTGGAGGGTCACACTTGACACACTTAAAAACCATGTCTTTCGTTAGCCAGAACTTTCCTAGACATGTATTCTTCACAGTTTACATTCTATTTCGGTAATCAGAGAATCAAAATAACATATAAACAGCTAAGGACAGTTTTTCTGATGTGGAAGATCAGCCAAGGCCGCAACCACAGAGCATACTTAAGAAAATAACTTCTAAAATTTGAAAGACATAGAAAGGGCATAGTATCCTTACCTAAGCTGAAAAGGAAAGGCCCAAAATCTCAGAGGCCTAGCATTGAAGTAAGAGAAACTTAAGGAGAGAAGAAGAGAAGTTGAAGGTGTGAGTTTAGAAGTGAAATGGAAGGGCCTATTTATAGCAAAAGTCAAGGGTACTATTTGATACTATGCACTAATAAAATATTCAATTTACTATTTATGAAAATGACATTTCTAATAATGCAGTTACTGTACACCTCACGATGGAAAATTTTTCTGTTATTACTATTGGAAACTTAAAGGGAAAACTATCCTTTCACCTTAAACCTTTAAGTTTCTTTTCAAATCAGTCCTTTCAATTTAGTCCCTGAGGGTATTTTTACACATAAAACGTCATTTTTTCCTACGAACTTCTTTCTAGTTGTCTCTTATGACCAAACCACATCTAATACTTGACATTTCGATTGTATAAATGAACAGTACCATATACGTAAATAGTATTATACGGGTGAATAGTACCATATACTGAAATAGTAACAGTAGTTTGTAAATAAATATTTATATTTTATTTTTCATGGGTATTACATTATCACCCCCTTAAGAGAATTCGGTCCCCCGAATTCAAAACTCATCTTAAGACTGAAATAAATGTGATTACTTCGTCCATATCTCATCTTTCGCATCTCTTTCTTCCCAAACCTCTTCACATCCTTGGTAAGAATTACAAGAACATTATACTATCGACTGTGAACTCTAGACCGCATTATCAATAATTTGCATAGGACTTTTTCCTTTTCTAAACAGTAAACATTCTCTTCCTCATCAGTTTGATATTCTCCACAACCTTTTGTACCATAAAGTGTCTCATCCTCATAACCTTTACCAAACTCAAACCACCTAATCAGAGACGAACTCTGTCTCTATGTAAAACCTCAAATAGGTGTCTTCTCAACAGTGGCACGTGGTCTTTCCAGTTCATACTGAATATCAGAACACATATTTCCACACACATAGCTTATAACTTTTACGAATACAAGTACCTTACCCGAAGGCATCATTTTGGCCATAGGTAATACTCTTGCCCGAAGGCGATCCTTCTACCTTAAGGCGATACTCTCAGCTGAAGACGTCATATAAAAGGAAAAATCACATGAAATTATTACATAAATCTCTAGGAAGAACAATCCTAGAAAATGTGTTAAGTAAATAACATACTCCTCACGCATAATTATAAAATAAATATATATAGAAATTTCTCTCACCTCAATGACTCATATAGAGTCGTATCCCTTCAATGATTAGGGCAAACCCATAGTTCTCTATATATAGGTTCATAAAATACTTATTTAGCACTCCTCCATAGCTCAGAAATGCAATGAAATATCATTTTAGTAACTCTTCTCAGTCAAAAGGATATTACCATACTTTGCTTTAGAATTTCCATAATCAAGTATGAAATATAACAAGTCCAATATCTTCTCATTCCTCAAGTTCTTTCAGTAAAAGGAATCACTTCAACAAAGAAGGTCTAAATATAAACTTAAATTTTATTTCTAGTACATCGATAATTTTAATACACGAAGCGTAGACCAAATATAGCTTTAGGTACCAACAAAAGAAAGAATAAATTAAGGACGAGGAGGCTTTTGAAATGTAAAAGGTACTCCAGGTCTAGAAGAGGAAGGTGCTTCAGACCTTAATGAGGAAGCTAATCGTTGCAGCCTAGAAAGGGTTTCTGGAGGAAGCGCCTGAGAAATTTGGCGAAGAGCATAAGTTACTCCGTTCATACAGTCAATACACCTTGCTTGTTGGTCACGAAAATTTTGAGTTGCAAACATTGAATGTCTATCAACTCGATTGGCCAGTTCCCCAAAACGACGATTTATCAATTTCTCTTGGTTTTCAAAGAGACGATTTATTAGTCGCTTCTGGTCCTCTGTCTTGTATTCCAGACTCTCTATCTTACGCTCCAGATTTTCGATCTTACGCTCCAGGAATGCAAGCTTATTTTCTGAGGATGTTGCAGTACTGTCCTCCTCTAACTCTATTACATCCCTCTTTCTCTTCTTAATTTCTGGTGACCTGTCTACAGGTCTCTTCCCTTTGTTGTTTCTGAGACTTAGATTTAAATCAAGCTCTATATTGCCAGTCTCAAAATTCAAGTTGAAAGACTTATTATCGGTCATTGCTTTAGGGATCTCAGAAATAACTTCGAATGAGAAAGGAATGGAGATTGAGAAATAGGTATGTAATGAAAGAAGTTCGCTTGGTGTGATGAGTGGGGTAACGGGTGTACAAGATTTATAGACAACCCGAAGCCCCTGGAGCTAAAGCCACCACAACCTACACGCCGCTCGCTATAAGGTTTACAGATCACATACGTCGCAATGCCAGCAATTAATGTCGGACATGCAGATAAATAGTAAATGCAATTAACATAAGTCAAAGATTTCTTGAAAAAAATTTTCGGCTAATCTTGACCTTTCTCAAAATTTTCGACTAATCACCGTTTCAATCTATGATTTCCTCACTCTATACTTGTCTTATAGTGTAATCTCAGATCACGATATCACTCTATGATCGGGTAGTCTCATATTGGCCGTATCTTAGATTCTAATCGGTGTCTTTATTCTGGATTTACACATAATATATGTATATCAATATATATATTTTAAAAAAAAGTTAACTGCTTACGGTCGCATGCATTAAGCATTATCATGATGTAAGGAAATCACTGCCTTTCATTTGCCCACGAGAGCATTATATGTAAGTATGTGTAACCATGAAGATATATCATCCTCTACACATTTCATTCTATCCAAGTCATTTTGATTTCACATTCTCTATGAGTATATGTAGGATCATCACATATTCTCCTTGGTCGTAGCCTTCACTCATTATGCATGAATAACATACATACATGTAATTACAACATGATTCAATCAATTATGTATATTATACTCAACTGAAGGCTCTTAAGAACAACATAATAAAACAGAGAAATGCATTTCAGTTCATCATAAAAGCATCCAAGGCAATCTTTAATTGCTATATTCTTAACTTCTTTGAATTTCGGAAATGCCAACGGGAGAAATGGGAAAACCAAGTAAAATCGGCCGTAAATCCACCGAATATTGACTTTCGTGGTTTTGGCATTAATGCAACGCGCTATCGGTGTGCATGCCTACCCTAGACTTCTGGCTTCCAGCTTGCAGAAATCCATAGGTTGATCGTGTAGGGGTGCGGTGAAGAGATATCTTCTTTGTCTTTTAGTCCAAATTTTTCTCTATAAAAACCTTCTCAGCGTTCTCAGTTACCACACCACAAAGAGTAATAACCTCTGAGCCTACAATCCCCCAGCATTCCTCTCGCCTCATACTCTTACAAAAATTTCTAAATTTTTCCAAATCATGGCCTCAAGGAAGTACATTGATCTCACAGTAGAGGCTAAGGAAGAAGAACTTGACTTAAACTTAAGTTTATGCAGGGACAAGGGCAAAAGACCTCTCGAGGGACCTCAAGAAATTCAAAAGGAGAAGAAGATGAAGAAGATTGAGGAAGCCGAGGAGATTAGCACAGGCCATAACTCAGAGGACAAAATTGCCTATTTAGAGCAAGAGGTGAAGATTCTCAAGAAGATGATAGAGGACCTGGAGAAGTTAACCAAACGCAATAACGCGGCAATGACTTCGAGAATAGATAGGTTCTTCTATTGGTCCACCCAGTGCTTCTGCAATCAACAGCAAAGAAGTGTTGATTGTATGAATGGAATTTACACTACCCTCCGCGACATTGCTCTGTCTCTTGCTCCAAGGAATGGTCGAGGGGTGATGATACAATATAACCCTCCTAATCCAAGACCACCTCGCTTTTAGATTACTCATACATGAGTAAACTTCTTCTTTTTTTTGCAATGTAATCCTTCAGTTTTTTTTTTGTTTTTAATGCAAGTGGTTTCTTTTATTGGCTGGTACCCTAAAATAATATAGCTACACAAATTCAATCATGAATTCAGCTTATAAAATCCACCATATAAAAATTTGATCCGACAGCAACGGAATCAAAACAAATAACAACTTTTCCTTGACTAAGTTCAAAAGTGTAGCCACATCTGTCTAAAACTAAAACTGAGAACATAATTCCTAAGAAGAGATAAGTCTCGGAGGGAAAGGAAATGAAAACATCCTACAGGACCTTCAGTAGAGCCGTCTCTCTATAGTTGTGCCCGGGTTCACAACGATAGAGGAGGTCCTACTAAGGTTACCTTGCTCTGTAATCACTAGGAGACCTAACAACCATTGCTTTGATACCAACTTTGTCACGACCCGTTTTCTGGGCACATGACCGGCACAATGATGAATATCCCATCACTGTAAGCCTTTCGATAAATTCTACCCATGAGTTTAGTCATTATCAAAATAACCATTCCTGAAGAAAATATATCAAATTTTCTTATTTGAAATTCATAGAGATGATTTGCACATAATAATAGATTCTCAATATAAAATACATTATTATGCTGACATACAAGCCAAATGCTAAACCCCTGACCAAGATGTCCTAGACGATTACAGAGCAACATAATCTACAACAATAGAGGGGCCTACCCGATAGCGGGAGGGTCCAAAGTGATCTACTCTTCTAGCGGATATTCTTCATTGGCAACCTGATCTGAACAAAAAAGGTTGTACAAACAATGTGAGCTTTTAAACTCAATGAGCGAATCGGCCTCGCGTTAATAAAATTCAAATACATTACCAGTCATGCAAGTATATCCGAAGGCTCATACTCAACCAATAGACAGAAGATAAAAATTCATCCAATTCAACAAACGTTACTAGTACTCGTCAATGGCAATATATCCCAGAGAGCGCACACAGGCCGGCTCACCAATTATGTATATTTCTGCCATGACGCACAACATCATCCTCTTACATACAAGAAGAGAAAAATTCATCCAATTCAACAAACGTTACTAGTACTCGTCAATGGCAATATATCCCGGAGAGCGCACACAGGCCGGCTCACCAATTATGTATATTTCCGCCATGACGCACAACCTCATCCTCTTAGCTAGGGCGCCTCACGGATTTATCATCAATCCGGGCTATATCCCTACTGAGGGAATCGTTGTCTCCACACTCATTAGTCAAGATACCCTGTCAACCGGGTTTTTCGCCTTGCCGTGAGAGGGGGTACTGTCCCGCTCAATCACAATCAATAGCATTTCATACATAATCAGAAGCTCAATATAATATTCATCCATATAACAGGTATAGTATATAACTATATTATAGCTTTATAAACCACAATTCAAGAGATTCAATCTTCACATCATCATGAGATACTTACTTTTTCTTATCCATACTTCTGGATTAATTATCTCATTATATTCGCCATTCTGAATCCAATTTCCCCCTATGAATCTTAGGAGTGTCCTACGACATACTTTTTATCACCAGTAATGCTAAAACTCTATTAAAACGGGGTCATTTCACTCACCTGGATTCCGTACGAATATCGCTTCTCTAAGTCGTTACAGACAAGAGTACACAGATGAATTTCAGTATTCTGCTACAGAGATTTTCATGAAAGATTAGAGAAAATACGTTAGGATTGTTTTCGTATAGATACTGTTCATACGTACGGTAACTGTTCATAAATACGGTTACTATTCATACGGTTACTATTTATATATACGGTTACTATTCATACAGTTACTATTCATACGTACGGATACTATTTATACCAGAAATAGAGAATACAATCTGTAAAAGAGTACACCAGGTAAGTTCCTAGGAAAGAGTGGAGGGTCACACTGGACACACTTAAAAACCATGTCTTTCGTTAGCCAGAACTTTCCTAGACATGTATTCTTCACAGTTTACATTCTATTTCGGTAATCAGAGAATCAAAATAACATATAAACAGCTAAGGACAGTTTTTCTGATGTGGAAGATCAGCCAAGGCCGCAACCACAGAGCATACTTAAGAAAATAACTTCTAAAATTTGAAAGACATAGAAAGGGCATAGTATCCTTACCTAAGCTGAAAAGGAAAGGCCCAAAATCTCAGAGGCCTAGCATTGAAGTAAGAGAAACTTAAGGAGAGAAGAAGAGAAATTGAAGGTGTGAGTTTAGAAGTGAAATGGAAGGGCCTATTTATAGCAAAAGTCAAGGGTACTATTTAATACTATGCACTAATAAAATATTCAATTTACTATTCATGAAAATGACATTTCTAATAATGCAGTTACTGTACACCTCACGCGTACGATGGAAAATTTTTCTGTTATTACTATTGGAAACTTAAAGGGAAAACTATCCTTTCACCTTAAACCTTTAAGTTTCTTTTCAAATCAGTCCTTTTAATTTAGTCCCTGAGGGTATTTTTACACATAAAACGTCATTTTTTCCTACGAACTTCTTTCTAGTTGTCTCTTATGACCAAACCACATCTAATACTTGACATTTCGATTGTATAAATGAACAGTACCATATATGTAAATAGTATTATACGGGTGAATAGTACCATATACTGAAATAGTAACAGTAGTTTGTAAATAAATATTTATATTTTATTTTTCATGGGTATTACATGAACAGTACCTCCATATGTATAAACAGTACCTCGTAAGTATGAACAGTACCTCTGTACGTATGAACAGTACTAGTATGCTTGAATAGTACCAATACGTATGAAAATATTAGTATATATGAACAGTACTGTATATGTGAATAGTGTTCATACGTCTTCGTACAGTATTTGTGAATAATACTCGTACGGTATTCTTTAATGATACTCCACCCAAAAGCTCTGATACCACTTATTGGGAAAAACGGCGGTGTGCGCAGTAATTGTAGAATCAAAACAATTCCCACAAACCCATGATAATTCCCAAAACACAATAGACAAAAATAACATCAAAGATTTTAGCGTAGGAAACCCAAATTAGGTAAAAACTACGGGACCCGTAGGTATCTTAAATCTTCCACTATAACAATAATAAGAATACAATCTTCACCCTTATGTAGACCTCTCACTCATAAAAATACTACAATAGTATTTCTTCAATTTGTGAACAATAACCCTCACAAATTGGACTCACTATTTTTCCTCTCAGAAACTTTTTGAGGCACTCTCTCTATTTTTCTTCTCACTCTTCTCTCTCAAAGTGAGGCTTCAGGAATTGATGAAGAGATGATATTCTGAGGAAGGGAAGAGCTCAATTTATAGAGAGCCTTCGCCTTCAATCATACTCAAATTCAATTTGCTTTCTCTCTGGCTTCACGCTTTTTCAACTGCCGCAACCTCCCCTTTTCAATTTGTTCTTCAGACGGTGTCTAACTCTTGTCATTTTTTGACTTTGGAGTAAATTACAAAATTTGGTTACAACTTTAGTTAAATTGCAACTTGGCCCTTTTTTTAAAAAAAAATATTATGAGTCATGGGCCCCACTTATGGAGGGACTTACCTTTCAACCCCCTGGATTCTTCTCCAAACTATTTCCAGCCAAGCCCTTAGTTACCAGTTCCAGATCTCCTAATTGGGAGGAAGGTTCGTCCATAATGTTACTTTAACTAATTATCACCAAATCAAAGTACACAAAAGTCTGCATAAAGTTTCAGATTCAAATAATTTCTGTCCTTAGATAAAATATATCAGGACTTAATATCCAAGAAAGAACTCCAAAAGTAGCAAAGACTTGGGATAGGTTATATATATATATATATATATATATATATATATATATATATATATATATATATATATATATATATATATATATATATATACATATACATTCTTGAGAAACTTGACAGGATCCCACTTAGAGAAACATCCTCATATATCTTGGAAGCACATTTTGCTTATGCTTTCTACCTAGGTATTACTAGCCCACCTCAGGTTTTTTTTGAACTTGATAATTATCTAGTTCCTCTATGCCATGATACTTGTATTATCGAGTACCTTCAAGCCATGATACTTGTATCATCTAGTTCCACTTACTTTTGGAATCCTTTTCCTTTCATATAATCCTAACCCAAGCCATAAGAAACCCTGCATCCAGTCTGCCTTGATAGTTGGAACATCATAGTTCAATGCTTCCCACTCTCTTCCCCTCCCCCCAACAAAAAGCAAAGCAATAGATAGAGGTTTTTGAAGCCTTACATGTGAGTGTCAAAATAAAGATTTACATGCTTCAAAACTAGAAAATCCACTAAAGTGATCAGTAAATTATGTGAAGCAAGAGATTTTTTAGAGATTATGCTACCCGTATCAAAACTAGTGAAACAGTATGACCGGTAGGTCGAAGGGAACCAATCTGCCTTGGAAGGAGAGAGTAGCTAAAATGACTATGATAGCCGTAATCCCTGGAAGAGTTCCGCCTTGAATTCTAGATAATTTTGTAAGGCAATGGGCAGCTTTACATATTAAAAAGGATGTAGCAAGTGAAGTAGCAAGCTGCAACACAATAACCTTGCCCTCCTTATTGGACTCCATATACATTGCATCATCTGCCAATATTAGTTTTCTTGTCAAGCCAGAGTTTCTATTAGACAACTATTTTAAACCACTTTTAGTTCTTCATAATGGACAAATAAGTTTAATTTTACTCATCTTAATAGAAAGAATAACTCAATGTATGGATCTAGATTCAGGATCTTGTACAGCCATCCTTTCTACAAAATAAAAACCCACCAGCTTCCCATCAAACTTTCAAGCTACAAAGAATCCTCTGTTGTTTCTATTTTTGAATCTCCTTTGAAGACTAAAAAGATTTTATTTTTAGGAATTAGATGCATCGGGAAGGTTCATTGATAAGATAAGTACTTTGACTTTCTTTTTGTATTAGATGAGATCATTGCAAGACAAATTTTCCTCTAATCAAATTTATGAACAAAATTATTGAACATTCTTAAAATCATGTACTGTTGATGGGGTAAATGGGTATAAAGAAAATATTTATGTTTGTATTGTTTGTACTTTGCAGGCAAAATTAATTAAATTGCAATGTTTTAGAAGCCAAACCAATGACTAAACAAGTGAAGGGAGAAGGTCAATGGGCAGTGATTCAACCAAGATTGAAACATAATGTAACCAAGATTTTTAATACATATTTTCTAATGATACATTTGATTTATTTTTAGCACTATTAACTTTCATACTATTCATTTTTTATGTGACACTTACAGTGGAGAGAATCTACATATATAGGTGCTTATGTGTTCATAATAACTAGATGATATATGGACAATCAATTCTTAATACATGAAATATCTTAATTAGAGTGAACCAAAATAGCATATAATTTGTAAAACATAAAATTACAATTATTCAGCAATCTTAACGAAGTTACCATCAGGTAAAATTTAGAATTTACAATTTTTGGTAGCCTGTCTATGGGAAGAACTTAAAAGATATTCATCATGCAGAACAAAAGGATGTGAAAAGAACAAGAATCATACCAGTGGTTGAGGCTGTTGCTTCAGGAGGTATTTAGAAGTCAATGCAAACAATACCATGAAATAAATGGCATAAATAACATTATCTGCAGCAACTCCTGCAGCTAAAACTGATGCTGACATTGACATACCTAGTGCCTCTGAAATGGCAACATAATTAACAGCTACACCAATCAACCCAAGCAGTCAGGAAAATACCAAGGAAACTTTCAGTCATTCTATTATATTTGTAAAAATGAATGCCTATAAATTTTTATTTTGGAGGAGGGGGGAAGGGGCCAAGACTGTAATTCTAACTTCCAACCATCAGAGTACCCCCACTTAAGTACCAAAATCAAATGTCAGAAACAATGCAATATAGCCATCCAAGAAGTCCAAATAAAGGATTTAAAAGTTGAATTATTCTGGCATCATCAAGTATCCAAAGCAGCCAAGCGATACACAATGAATTCTACAAAATTTCGGTTAAAGAATAGAAAAGCCAATTTAGGAAATCATTTATTATATGAAGGACCAACACTAATAGAGCTTAGTGATAATACCTTAACAGCAAATCCCTGATTCAGTCCTGGTAATGAGAGCTGTAAATTGTAAGCATCAGAGAACAGATCTAACTAGTTGCTAATCCCCAGTATTGTATCAAGTATGTCCTTTAACTCTTGTTGGTTATGTGTGTGTGTGTGAAAGAAACTTCACAAATTCAGAGAAATAATTTGGTCATTTCTCCATCTCTATATTTTGTCTTTTGGTGAACGACTAACGTTTTGTCATACATCAAAGGGGATCTCCTAGAAAAGAAAGTCATATTGCAGCCAAAGAAAATAAACACATTACAATCTTAGCTAAGTTAAACATGCTAATGGATTATATCCAGGAATTCCATCATTAAATCATTTGTAAGTCTGATAAATATAGATTAGGCAGACTTCTAAAATTTTATCTCCTGACGTTTGCATTATGTGTTGGAGGAATTTAGAGACAAATAATCATCTTTTCTTACATTGTCAGGTGGCTTGGGATATTTGGAATAGGTTATTTAGTATCTTTGAGGAGAGTTGGGTTTTCCTGAGTGATCTTGATGTCTTTTGGGCCACTAACTTCTTCGGCTTTGGCTCGAGAAAGGAAAACAAGGTTTGTGGAAGGCAGCTTCATTGTCAACTGTGTGGTGTCTGTGGATGGAAAGAAATGCTAGAGTTTTCAAGTATTGTTTTTTGCCACCTCATTTGCTGTGTGATAGAATTTGCCATGTGACTTCTCTTTGGATCACTGGTAATGGGTTTTTAAGGGGTTCCTTTAGTAGATGTTGATCGGGATTGGAAGACCTTATTGTATTAGCCTTGTTTTTGAGTTTCTTTGGACATTTTCTTTTGTTTTATTTTGTTTTCTGTTTTGAGGGGTTTACAACTAGTGTGAGAACGTCTGGAGGGAAGACAAGAAGAAATTTCTAAATGCATGCTTTTTACAGATGATATTGTTCTCATGGCAGAGTTAAGGGAGAAGATTAACTCTAAACTTGAGTTATGGAGAGGTACTTTAGAATTGAAGGGTTTTCATCTAAACAGGAGTAAGGAAGAATATATGTATTATAAGTTTAACAAACGGCAAGCTAGAAACGAGTTTGAGATTAAAATTGGAGATCATGTTATATCACAAGCATCAAAGTTTAGGTATCTGGGATCAGTTATACAAGATGACGGTGAAATTATTGGAGATGTGGCACATAGGATATAAGTTGGGTGGTTGAAATAAAGAATGGCATCGAAAAGTACCTGATAAGTTCAAAGGGATGTTTTATCGTACTGCTATAAGACCATCAATTTTATATGAGAGTGAATGTTGGGCAATGAAAGGACAACAAAAACAAAAAATTGGAGTTGTAGAGATGAAAATGTTGCAATGGATGTATGGTTATACAAGACGAGATATGATCCATAACGATTATATATGAAGTAGAGTTGGAGTAGCACCTATTAAGAAAAAAATGGTAGAAAATTGTTTAAGGTGGTTTGGACATATTCAAATAAGACTGTTGGAAATGCCAGTAAGGAGGGTTGAGAAGATGATATGGAGTTCTGTGAAAAAAGTCGAAGAAAATCAAGAAAGACATTTAGAGAAGTTATTGAATAAGATCTTCAGGTAAATAAGATACATAAAGAGTTAGTTATTGATAGAGCTCAATGGTCTCGTGCAATCCATATAGCCAACTCCACCTAGTAGAATAAGGCTTTGTTGTTGTTGTCTATTTTGTTTTCTCTACGAGGATCGCTAATCCTGCTTTTCTCTTTTGTCTTTTTATCCTTTGTCTCCTTCTTTCGCTTCAATGATATATCTTTTCTTATTAAAAAGAAAAGACCGCAATTAATTTAATGAATAAATGATTAGCAACAATCCGTTGAAGAACTTACATCCACCAATATAGCTACCCATGAGAGCTGCTATTTTCCAGTTGTCAGGACCAAGAGATCGCATAGGCACTATCAAAAATGCCACTAGAGTTCCAACAATAGATGCAACTGCAATCTACATGATTATATTAAAACGACAAAAACTAAATGTCCATGACATCTAATAAATAAGCAACATGGCACTGTCTATGACATTCTAACTGTTTCATTCTTTCCTGAGGACAAGGAGAAACAATAATGAATATGGTGATCAAACATCAATGAGACAGGTCTCTGAATAACAAAATGGAACAGTTTTTGAATCCGTCATAATCTGATCACAATATGCATAAGAGATGGAAGGAAAAAAAAAAGATTTCACCATAAGTAGAGACAACAAAATATATCCACTGATCATTATACTGAATAATAGTGGCGCATAGGTCCAACTATTCCCACTTCCTGTAAGACATCAAGAAGAAGATATTTGACTATTCAGTTGTTCTGGCTGACATCATTAACACAATTGTGTTGGAGTAACTAATACCTTCATTTCACTTTGTCTACAATCTAATCCCATTTGGTACATCCATTATAACCTACTCAATTTTTTGCTTTCCCTTCTAATTTTGCAGGCAAATATCAACAACCAAATAGGATAATCATTTGAGATAAATTCTTATAGCTTTTCCAGAGACAAGAAAATACGCAGAGGAGCATTTCTTGTTTTGTGGTTATGCTTGAAGATACAGGAATATCCCAAGTAACTAGTATCACCTGACCCAAATGAGAAAGCTAAGAGCAGTGTCCCAGTTGAACGCACGACATGATGCAAATTCGCTCTAAACAATAGCAATGGAATGGCTAATGTAACAAAAACTCCAAGACAACTGAATAAGCTGGTGCATCATAAGGAAGTATTCCTAGATTACTCGCTGCAAGGCCCACTAAGGTACTCACCAGGGCAGCACTTACCATGCTTCCAACCTTGGTCTTCTCCGAGCTTGCATTTCACAGTAACATATGTTCATTTACTACCAAGTTGCCCAACATATGCCTACAAGAACTTATGTTTCTATATATAATCACATTCCAAAAAAATGTGTCACAGAAAGAGAAAAAATCGAAATCGAAAATAGATACATCTTGGAGAATTAGTGAGAAATGACACTGGATGTGAGTGATGAATTTCTGACTCGTTGGAAATAATAAACCTGAAAGGAGAAAGCAAATGAGACTACGAACAGAGCCTCATACTATCTGTGATTGTGAGATATTTTGCTCCCTTTCCCGTTAATTGTTTTTTCGTAATTACATTGCTTTTCTCACGAGAAGAAAGAAAAAGCCGTTCCAAGAATATCATAGGCTTCAATTATGTAAAATGCTTTAAGAATAGCAAAGCGACTTGATTCTCTTTAGAACAACTATGCTCTGTTCAGCATGATGAGCTTATAATTTATTTGACTAGCTTATAACTTATAATTTATGTATTTTTTTCTTTTACTCTTATTATTCTATGAAAATATTCATTATACCTTTCATATTTATTATATATTTCACATTCATTACACCCTTATATATAAATATATATAATATATATAAATATAATAAAATATGTAAATATATTTTATTATATATAATAAAATATATAAATATATTATATACGTAAAAATATATTATTCATATATAAAATATAATAAAAGTTAGGTTCCATGTTTGAATTTTTTAAAAGTTAGTTTGGAATCTCGAACGTTATTTTGGATATAAACGTAGTTGTTTTTTAGGTTTATTTTACTTTTCAAACAACATTTTTTTTTTGCAACTTTTATTTACTATAGGCAGCTTTGACTTGTTTTTAATTAATATCAAGTTTAAAAATTAAGTTGATCTAAAATTAAGTTTGTCCAACTCCAATTTAAATACAAACTTTCTTCGTAAGTAATATTTGGGAAACTCAATTAAAGTGTGTACTAGTGCTTGAAAAGTAAGATTGCCTTTAGATATTGAATTTTAAAATTTAAAAAAAAATTGAGACAAATGTAATTTTTTAAATATTAAATTTAAGCATTTAATTATATAAGAACTAAATTGAGATAATTTTAATTTTTTATTGACTAAACGAGTAATTTACTCATCTCAGAATGATGAAGATTAAATGAGCTGCATAAGAATTAGAGCCATGCCCTGACCAGAGGGTGCAAAATAAGCAAATGGTTTTGGAAATGCAGTGGCGAGAATGCAACAATGGTTGTGATGATTGGAAGTTGACGTCATTGAATTTCAATGTAATTTGTGAGAGCAGAGGAAATCTTGCAGATAGCAAATGAAGGAGGAATAGATGTGGCCATAGGTGTATAGTACTACTAACTGGGTTGAGTCGAATCTGTTATAAACGGACTTAAGATATAATGTTTAAGTTTATCTATACTTGACTTGCGAGTTAATGGATTAATAGCCGAGTGTATTTTTTTAAAAAAATTTGTTTTGTTTCTTTAATTTTTTTTACTAAATACAAATAAATGTTATTTTTAATATGCTTAAGCTATAATTTATTTATTTGAGGATATATTTATTTACTTAGTTTGTTGAAATAAAAATAAATTATGTATATTTTGTATATTCTTTATTTGGTTTCATTTACAAAATATAAATAAGTAAATTTACAAGTAAATAAATATATAAACATTTAAACTTATATATGATAAATCAATCTCATTACAAATAAATAAGTATATAAACATTTATATTTATATATGATAAATCAAAAAAAAATTAAAAATAAAAGTTGGGTTGGCTTGCAGGTCCCACCTGTTTAACCTGCGAATTAAATAGGTCAGCTCGTTTATACCCGTTTTTAAACGAGACTGAATAAAGGGACTAAAGCCTGCCTATAAATAAGACAAACTTATGATGGCCCATGAGCCCAATTGACAGTGCTACTATGATACAAGGGCCTTGTTCTTTTCTTATGATCCTTCATCTAATTTTGCACTTGCCAAATGTTCCTCATGGTCATCTATCGTTGTCAGAATGGACCAAAGCTCAGGGCCGGCTTATGTCCCACTCGTATTTAGGCGGATTTGAACATGAATTTTTGGCCTGCAGGAATTTTTTAAAATTTTTTTACATAATTATATTATTTAGTATATAAATAACTTCATTTTATCACATTTTTTATATTTTATAATATTATATTCAATATACATGTGTCTCGTTTTCACCCTTTTGTCTGTCATAGTAACTTTTGACAACAAGTTTAGTGACAAAAAAGACTAGAATAAGAGATATTTTAAAAACTAAATTGATATATTTTATTTTTAAATAATTAAATTGAGTCGGATATAATTTTTTGTTCAAAGATCAAATTAATAACTTACTCTAAAGCTTTTCAACGAGACAAACGAATTTAGGGTGTAAGTAATATAAGCATGACTGGTTTTTATTTTGGGGATCCGCAGAATTGTCAAGACGAGAGAAAGCAGCAAATATTAAGCTTGATCCAGACATTGATGTCTTCATGAAGGTAAGATCAAGAAAGAAAAAAGCCATAATCACTATTTATATTTTCATCACACCAAAATAAGATATCTTCATAGTAATCAAATATCTCAGCTTTGAATTAATCGGTTTCTGATTTACCAGGCAGCAGCAACTGAAGGACAAGAGGACATGGTGGCAGATTGCATCCTAAAGGTATTACTAACACCACTTTTTGTCTATTCAAAACGACCCAACCCATTTTCAGCTAGCTCGAGCTGTTTTGATAGTCCTAGCTCATCACAATAAAAAACGTTAAATATATTTTTTTAAAAAAAAAAGTAAAGTACTAATTTAGTTTATAAAAAATTATAGTTGTCTAAATTTAACTTGAAAAATTATATTTATCTTAATTTTGTTAAAAATTTTTATAACAAAAAATTTGAAATTTAGTAACAATAAATTTTACAATTTAACAATGAAGATGACCAAATCAAGGGAAAAAAAAATTTTAATGACGAAATTAAGATACTTGATCTTTTAACAAGAACCAAATTGAAACAACTGAAATGTTTTAGAGGCTAAATCAGTAATTTGCTCTAAAAATAATTCTCGGCTTGATTCATTTAAAAAAAAAAATAGATAGGTAAAATTAATTATATGAGCATATTAGAGAAGAATTTCATTGAAGTGTAATCAACAGGAAAGCATGTAAAATCAACCATGAATACGGTCCATATTCATACATGTCTAGATTGGGTGTTTTTTAAGAATTTTGCAATGTTGAATAGGTAGAAAAATATAGATACTCAGATCAGTAATAATGGGCATATGATTCATCAAGAAACAAACAGAATTGGCATAGCTTCTCCTGATGCAATATGGTCCCAAACAGAGGGTCCATAGACGTCGCACACCCACTTATGGCACTTCCAAGACTCCATGCAAAATAATAGATTATGGTGAATTGGTGATTAATCATTTTTGAACTAAAATTTTATCTTACTTTATGTAAATTTTTAATTGAGTCCTTAATTGTTACTTTTGATTTGGTCCTTGACATACTACAAAATATTTTTTTTTAATTGAGTCTCCTAATCATTAAATTGCTATTTGCTTATAAATCATTGTAATGTTGTCTTTTATTGTATTTTTTATCTAAAATTTAACACTTAACCCAATAATAAACTAATTTGGAAAATCTATTCTATATCCATTATTTAGATTTTAGACTACATGTGTCACTTAATAATATTTAAGTCACAAAACAATAACATTACAAATATATTAGTAATTCAAAAACAATTTTAAAAAATCTACAAAGGACTAGGATACAATTTTTTTAAGAGTTACTATAATTTGAAAATCCATTAATCCCTTACTAATCTATTTCAAGTCAGTTTGAAATACAAAAACATAAAATTCTTTTTGCGTTAATTTTCTTCGTTCGCACAAATTGAAATTGTGATCTTACTCAATGAAAAATAAGCGACAAATTATTTAAACGAACGAGAGTTGATACTAGGATATGATTTATTTGCAATTTTGGCTATAACTTGTTACCAGAACTTACCATATTCCAAGCTCCAGAGGCAAAGAGAATGGTCCACATTCCCCAATGGTCATTGGGAGAAACAAGAGGCAAGCTTCAATTGGATCCCACTGTCGTCAAACATGATCGAGCTGATAAACTACACTTCCCACAAGTAGTAGGAAGAACAGGGAACAGAAATGGCGTTCAGTTTTTATTACCGAGAGAATGGCGTGCAGGGAAGAAGCAGCTTCGACGGCATTGTCGAAAACGGCAAAGGAGAATGAAGACGAAATCGGAAAGCTTGATGACGTGGAGGGAAGATGATGTGATTTGACAGTAACCACGTTTACACAGTGAACATTATTCTTTTACCTCTTCGAGGACATCAAGGAGCAAAATGGTTGAAGAGTGGCTTTAAATTTAACAAAAACTACCTTCATCTCCGAATTTCACTAGCAATCATATTTATTCATTAAAAGCTAGAATTTAAAAGTCAAACAATAAATAATTTAAGGTAAAGAAGAAGAATTTCATATCATGTAGAGAACCATCCTAGGCTTTATGTTACAAAATAAAAATTA
Organism: Biancaea sappan; assembly: GCA_037074585.1. Taxonomy (NCBI): domain Eukaryota; kingdom Viridiplantae; phylum Streptophyta; class Magnoliopsida; order Fabales; family Fabaceae; genus Biancaea; species Biancaea sappan. The sequence goes on along the minus strand of CM073490.1, from coordinate 12,836,874 downwards.
GTCACAAGTATTGGGGTTTGATTAATCAAATGGTTATAACACCTGCAACTTGACGATCATTCATTTTGTACGTCACTTAATTTACCCTTGATTTTACTAAGTTTAGTTACAGAACTGCCTCAAGACAAGTCATCAGTTTGCTTCTGTTTCTTTGGCCTAGAGCTTTCCTCCTCTAAGGATTTCAATTTGTTCTTAATTGCAGCTATTTTTGCAGTACGACTTGTCTGTCCCATGCCACCACCACTAAGGTTCACCTTGTGCCCTTCTCCCCCAGCTTTCAAAGAGTTATCAGCTGTTTCTATAAGGCACTTCTCACCAGCGAGACGAACAACCAGCGGCCGCCCACAGGCTAGCCTCCCATGCATTTTTTCCTTGGCCAGTTCTGCTTCCTGCATACTCACTTTAATAATAGAAATCAGGGATTGCTTGAAAGAAACTAACTAAAATACTCGATCAAATGCACCCTACCTTGGAGTTTGAACAGCCTACTTAATCCTAAATTTTCTGTTCCCACACCCCCAACCAAAAAAAAAAAAATCACTCAAATTACCTCTTTTGAGCTGTACTGGATGAAAGCAAAACCACGTGGCTCCCCACGTTTTGGGCCGCGAGTGTGCCACAAGAAGTCCTCAGATACAATCTTTCCATATGGAGAAAAAATTTTGATAAGAGCTGCTCTGGAGGATATGGAAGCAAAAGGGAGATAGATAAGAATGTGAGATGTAAACAAGAACAAGATTTTAAATAGCTTTTTTTTTTTTTGGGAGGAGGGGGTTAGAGAGTCTTATGGGTAAACCTACAAAGCATTCAGCCTAAAAATACTTACTCAGTTATTCTGAGATCGAGGTTTCCAATGTATAGCCTACTGTCACACTTTGCATCCAGAAAACCATTAGGGTCCTGCATAGATTCATTACACCAAAATAAGGTCAGAACTCATAATACAATCAGATGACATGGGAAACATCAAAATGCATCTATTGTGTTTCTATCAACCAGTTGACAAAATTCTAAAAAAAATCCAAAAAATAAGATCTATTTCCAAAGTACTTTCTAAACATAGCAAAAGCAAGACCTATAGTGGACAGAATAACAAGTAGAACATGAGGTATGCTATAGATAACACCAGCAGATTGAAAACATGAAATTCATAAGAAATTGATAAATATATGAACTGGTTCCATTCTCCCAGTAACATTATAAAAGTTGTATATAAAATATTGATTATTGAAAGAGCCATATTCCTTAAGCCCAAAGGAGAATGATATCAAGAAAAGTTTGTTGTGAGCTTATGTACAATAATACCAATATATGGAAGTTTTCAACCCATATTCTTCTATCTCTGATACTTAGACAAGGAAGTATCACACCAACCAAAAGTCAAGAATCACACGGAACTTCATGAAACAAAAAAGTGGAACAGGTGTTTATAGCATTAGACATTGCAGTAGCTTTTGACCAGACATGAAGAGCAGAAGGTCCAGATTCCAAAAGCTGAGGTTAAATCAAATTAAAATGGAACAGATTAACAGTCTAAATTTAAAATATTAGACAGAATACACACCATGACAGCAAATTCTCCAGTAAAAGTTCTCCCAAAACTCTAAAGCATCAAATTTGCATCACCCTGCATACAAACAATTCATTGTAACATTTAGTCCACTCACACTTAAAACAATAACTTCATACACTTAAAAGGATACATCTGCAAGCAGTCAATTGTATGTATTATGTGTATTGTCATCATCTAATGAAGAAAGACCTCCTCTTGAAGTGCAGTTAATTAAAAATAGTAGAGGAGTCCTAATCAGCTTGCATTTAATGGAGAGTAGAAGTTAAACAGTTCTAACTATCCATGAATAACAATTCCTTTTAAACCTCTATACTAACTAACGTTGCATAATTCCTCCAGTGTGTATAACTTCAATAAAAAGGAAATGCAAAGTTCATCCTAGTAAATTTTTCAATCAAGATAAAATCTTCAATAAATTCAAAGGCATTATAAAAATTGAAATTGCAGTTAGGTAAAAAACAAGGCTACATTAATAAACCAAAAGTCTAATTGTCAACTGGGGCTAAATTATTTCCTGAATTTAGTGTTTTGTTTTGCTTAAAAGTTAATTCTGTACTGGAGTCATTGAGTCTGTATTCTATTGAGAGTTTTCAGGTCAAGTCTGTACAGCTGTCACACTTGTTACTGCATGCAGCTTCCTGTAGTAATGAAGTTTCATTCACCCACGGGTGAAAAAGATATCAATTATAGTGGGTAGTACTACAGACTGTAGCTGAACACAAAATAACTGAAAGGTAATCAAATTTGCAATTTGCAAATGGGTTCGTTCTTGCAAGGTTAGAACTATAAGACCTATTCCCATAGCAGAAAAACCCATAAACAGTTTCTAACGTGAAAACCAGCAAAACTCCCTTTTCAAATCAGATAAACCTAGGCAGCAATGCAAAACTGGCCCCCAAAGAGGCCTTCCAACAACATTAGATAAATTAATTGCTTAATTTCAGCTGCCTGCAATCAACAATCGGTTCACTTATATTAAATTATAATCTAATGAATTGAATAAATATATGTTACACTCCAGTATAGAAGGGGTGGAAGAGGATCAAGCCGTTCAAATGGCAATAGATATCATGTGTTTGCTCGTTTGTGTGATACTGAATCTGAAAGCGAAAACTTTGAAGAACAAATTCATAGAGGGAGACTTACCAACCATATATATATATATCTGACCTTCCACCAAGTAGCCGATGTCGTCGATCAGGGAAACCAGAAGGAAGAAAGCTGCGTAAACGAAGAAGGGTTTCCTTTCTCTTTTCTCCAGGTCCCTTCTTATTTTCCGAAACATAAAAACCTCTTTGGTTTTCTTTCCTTTTGTCGGTAAATCTCTTTTCATGGACTGTAACTAATTATTAATTTTTTTTTTTCAAGTTAGATTTTCTTCCCCGTTGGACCTGAATGGGATTATTATCATTAGACCTCTTGGACTATTTTTTTTGTCAAAACAGAACAAAAATAAGAGGTAGAAAGAAAGAAAGTGGTGCCATAGTGGGCCGTACACTCATGGGCTTTATTTTTTTATGGGCTCAATTGAATTAAGTCCTTTCAACAAACGAATTTTTATATGATTGGCAGTCTATCATAAATTACCCCATTTTCTGTTGCTTTTTCCTCTACTAGGGTTTTGAAGGATGTGGAATATAAATGCTTTGGTTTTGCCTTAAACTCTTGGAGTAGGAATTGAAGTCTCTACTAATATGTTGGGCTCCTTCTCCCTCAATTTCTGGGACTTGAGTGGTAGCAAAACATGAAGTTTGAAGAGAGCTTAAGGGAAAGAGAGCTAGTGCAAATCCGCATCCGATTTTGAAAAATGTCATAGTTGATCTCTTCAGGAAGGGGAGCACAAGCTAGTGAGGGCTGCCACCGTCTTCTTCTTCTTTGTTTTTCTTCTCTTCGTCGTGAGAGTTTTTTTTTTCCATCTTTTTTGGAAGAGGTTTTTTTTTTTTTGGAAGTTTTATGAAGTCTAGGACTGTTTGAACGAGGCATGGCCACCTCACGCTTGCGTCTGCAATCTTCCCAGGAAGAGAATGTGGATCGATGAGTTGGGGTCGTTGTCGCTGTTCTTGCTAGTGTTCGCCAGGAATATAGCTCTGGTGGATCACATGTAGAACCAGCACGGGCTTAAGGGGGACAGCTTCCATAGGCTTTGTAGGGATTTGCATCCGGGCCCAACGAGTCAGTTGCAAAGTTCCACATTCTTTAAAAAAAAAAAAAATTTTGCTAGAAAATGTGCTCTATTTTCTCTCTTTGGATAGGAGTATTGAGATGAGATGTGTTACCCTTACTTTTTAGTCTTCTAGTATTTATGTATAGATCTAGGTACTGTTTTTAGGGTATTACCTTAAATTATGTATTTTTTATCCCATAAGTTCAAGTTTGTGTTGTAACCTTTAGATCTTGTTAAATGTTATGTATCCCTGGTTTGGTGTTTTTTTAATGAAAATGATTTTTATTTGTCCAAAAAAAAAGTCTATTATAAATTTTTATTCTGACATTTTACAAAAATTATAGAATAATAATATGACATAATCATGTTTTAAGTAATGTTAAATTTAATTTGTTATCTTAAACTATATAAATATGAATTTAGACTCTACAGTGTCTTGGTGTGACAACGAGGACCAAAAGCAAAATAAAATTTATAACAAATGAATAAACTTTATTGCAGAGAATTAATTATTAAACAATTTGTGATATATAAATTTCATTTTAAAAAATAATGGATAGTCATTTTGTTAATTGTTTACATTATTGTTGTTAAATCATCAAATATATTAATGTTAAATTTCAAATTAATCATTATCAAAAGTCATTTTGATAAATGATGAAACAAATTTTAGACAAATATAATCTTTTAAAAATTAAATTAAAAGGTAAAATAGTACTTTATATCCTTAAGATTTACATCAATTTCATTTTTTCCCCTAAGGTTTTTTTTGGCCCGTTTATGTCCTATGTATTTTAATTTTTGTCATATATATCCTTTTTTTATAACTCCGTCAGTTAAATTAACAGTAATGCTGACTGGGTTATCACGTAAAAAAAAAAAAGATCTGTCACGTGGCAGCAACATGTACTCCTTAAAAAAAATATTTTAGTTTATTTTTTTAGGTTCTTGGTCAAAATTTTCTTTTTGTCTAATTTTTTATATAAGATATTCTTTTGTTTCATCTAGATCCCTAGTTTAAGAATATATTTTCTTTCTTTGTCAAAATCATCCCCTATAAACTTTTTAATTTGTTCACTTTAGTCTATGTTCTTCACTTTCATATTTTTTTCTCACAATTTGGTCTTCCAAATCAATTCGTAGTTTCATTTTTAGTCATAATATGATTCAATATATTATTTCTACCAAAAAAAATACAAGAAATGACTGTAGCCACTGTCTTTGGCCACAAGGCTCAAACGCAGAGTGGCCCCTGCGATGGCGTTAATCTTGGTCACTGATTTTTCATCGCCGATCACTATTCTTCATTGCTAGTCAGTGTCGCAACATAGGGACGATGACTTTGTTTAGATGGGTCGGGTGGGTTAGTTGGGTAATGGATTGGGTTTGGGCCTTAAGATGATCTGAAATTTTTTTGTCCAAGTCAGTTGTTAATGTGAACAAAGAGAGATGACGTGTCATTCTCTAATTCTAGTCAGCGTTAACTAACGGTCAAATAGACGAATGAGCCTTTTTGCATAAAAAAAAAGTTTATAAGAGTTCTTTGTCTAGTTTTATAGTTCATGAGAATTTTTTACACATTGAAAAAAGTTCATTGTAATACTCGTGAAAAATAAAATATAAATATATGTTTGCGAACTATGGTTACTATTCTAGTATACGGTACTATTCACATGTATAATACTATTTACATATACGATACTTTATACAATCGTAATGTTGAGTACTAGATGTGGTTTAGGCATAAGAGGAAACTAGAAAAAATGCATAAAAGAAAATGACGTTTTATGTGAAAAAATCCCCTTAGGGATTAAAATGAAAGGACTAAAGCGAAATAAAACTTAAGACTTTAGGAGAAGTAATCATGCCATTGAATATGAAGTAATCTTAGCCATTGAAAATTTTTTTGTATGAATATATTTTACATAAAATATTGATAAAATTAATGGCTAAGATTTGTTGAAAAATTAATGGCTAGGATTAGTTTCACACCTACCACACTTCAATGGCTAGGATTAGTTCCACACCTACCACGCTTCAATGGCTAGAATTAGTTCCACACCTACCATATCTCAAGAGCTAGGATTAGTTCTACACCTACCAACATCAATGGCTAGAATTCATTCTTGAAGCCTATATAAGGGGTGTTTAAATGGTATTTCTATCATTCCATTTCATTTCTTCTTTCCTCTTGTTTAGCTTCTTATTTTCTAGAGAGAAAGAAGAGGCAAATTCTTTGAGTGATTAGTCTTTTCTCTAAGTAAGAAATAGACAATTTCTCTTGCTCCGGTGTTACTTTCTGTCACATCCCAAATTTGGGCATGTGAGTAACTCCGTAAACTCAAGAGTATACCTTTATGGTGTCCCATAAAAACTCTGATCAGTACTAATATATATAACAAAACTTTCCAAGAAAGATATTTATGTATATATATACATATAAAAAGTTTAGCATAGTGAAACAGAAACACAAGTCAAATATCATACAATATGATACAATTTTCCAAGCCTAGGTGACCTATAGAGATTACAGAGCATTCCTAAGCTTTTGGATTTATAAGCCCTCCAGATAAAAAAAAGTATCCTCGAGGAATACTAATTCTCCTGCGGATTTTCTTCGTTGACATCCACTGTATCTAAAAAAATGTTCATAAAGAGTGTGAGTTCATCAAAACTCAGTGACTAAATGACTGTGCAGTAATAAATATATCACAAGTATAAATACCAGAATCATAATCACAATAACAACAGTTATTTTGATATCCAGGGTTTCTATACCTCTGTATTTTATGTTCAAGAATTCAGTCTCCACTTATAATCTCAATCATTACATGTATTGGTATCTTGGAAATAAAGCCCTCAACCATTCCATGTGTAAAATTTCATGCATTGGTATCTTGGGTCAAGCCCTCAACCATTCCATGTGTATAATTTCATGCATTAGTATATTGGGTCAAGCCCTCAACTATTCCATGTGTATTATATACTCAATTCATAATAATCTTAAATCAACAATAAATTTCATTATCTAGCAATCATCAATAGAATCTAATTGCGATATGAGATGGAGTTTATATTGTACTTGGAATAAAAGTAAATAAAGTCGGTTAGCAAGGTCATCCACTCACTTAGATTCCGTATCCCAGTCACTTTTTCGAGTTGCTACAAAGAAGAGTACGTAGCTGGATTTCAGGTTCCGCTACGGAGATTTTCATAAAGATCAGATATAGAAAGTCAGGGTTGCTTTTGTACCAAAATAATATTCATACGTATAATCACTATTCATACGTACGATCACTATTCATACATACGGATACTATTCATACGTACGATCATTGTTCATATGTACATGGACTATTTATACATACGGTTACTATTTATACGTATGGTTACTATTCATACGTACAAGTACTATTCATACCAAAAATAGAGAATACAATCTGTAAAAGAGTACACCAGGTAAGTTCCCAGGAAAGAGTGGAGAGTCCCAATGGATACACTTAAGAACCATGTCTTTCCTTAGCCAGAACTTTCCTAGACATGTATTCTTCACAGTTTACATTCTATTTCGGTAATCAGAGAATCAAAACAATATATAGGTAGCTAAGGACAGTTTTTCTGATGTGGAAGATCAGCCAAAGCCGCAACCACAGAGCATACTTAAGAAAATAATTTTTAAAATCTAAATGACATAGAAAAGGGGTATAGTATTCTTACCTTGGATCTAGGCTAAGGAAGAAAGACCTAGAATCTCAGAGCCCTAATGCCGGAGCAAGAGAAGTTTTGAGGAGAGGAGAGAATAGAAACTGAAGGTGTGAGTTTTGAAGTGAAATGGAAGGGTCTATTTATAGGAGAAATTATGGTACTATTTGCTACTGTTCCATCTACCGTTCTCCTTTACTATTTCATCTACCAGTTTCACTTACCAGTTTTCATCTACCAGTCTCACTTACCAGTTTTCATCTACCAGTTTCACTTACCAGTTTTCATCTACCAGTTTCATCTACCAGTCTCACTTTCAACTATTCATTCTAGATTCCACTTTTGAACTGTATTTTTACTTAATAGGATTAATTCCATATCGTATCATCGATTATATCCCACAATTTATAGAATCTATAAATAAAAATTTGTATTTTCAACAATATGCACAAACGAGTATACAAAAATTAAACCGATAGGGAATTTATTTTCTCCAAAATAAATTTATCGTAATTCTTGAATACTTATAACTTAAAAAAATATAATGGGTATTACATTCTACCCCCCTTAAAAAAAATTCGGTCCTCCGAATTCGAAAACTTACCTCATGATTCGAATAGGTGTGGATATTTTGTCCACATTTCATCTTCTGTTTTCCATGTGGCTTCCTCGTGAGTATGATTCCTCCACAGAACTTTGACAATGGGAATTTCCTTGGTGCGAAGTTTCTTGACTTGCCTATCGAGGATAGCTACTGGCACCTCTTCATAAGCAAGAGTCTTATCAAACCGTACATCTTGTGGCTGGATGACATGAGAGAGGTCAGGAAGATACTTACGTAGCATCGATACATGAAATACTGGATGTACTCCCTCTAGGTTCGAGGGTAAGGCTAGGCGATAAGCCACGTTACCCACTCTTTCTACAATCTCATAAGGACCAATATATCTTGGGCTGAGCTTCCCTTTCTTTCCGAATCTCATTACTCCTTTTATCGGTGAGATTCGTAAGAAAACCATATCACCAACAGAAAACTCTAAGTCACGTCGCCGATTGTCTGCATAGGACTTTTGCCTACTCTGAGCGGCTAATAACCTCTCCCTGATCAGCTTAATTTTATCCACAGCCTCCTGTATCATCTCAGGTCCCACTATTTTAGGTTCGCTTAGTTCAAACCAACCAATAGGAGATCGACATCGCAAATTCAATAGCTTGATAACTATTATTATAAGCAAATTCAATAAGCGACAAATGGTCTTCCCATCTGCCACCAAAATCCATTACACATGCTCTCAGCATATCCTCTAAGGTTTGAATAGTTCTCTCAGACTGACCATCAGTTTGAGGATGAAAAGCTGTGCTCAAATCTACTCTAGTGCCTAAAGCTTTCTGAAAAGCTCTCCATAATCGGGAAGTGAACTGGGGTCCTCGATCTGATATGATAGACACTGGTACGCCATGGAGCTTTACTATCTCATTCACGTATAGTCGACTAAGTTTTGCCACACTGTAGGTGGTATGAACAAGAAGGAAATGTGCCGATTTAGTAAGTCGATCCACAATAACCCATATAGAATCGTATCCATTCAAAGATCGGGGCAAACCCACCACAAAGTCCATAGTAATCAATTCCCATTTCTACTCGGGAATCTCAAGCCTTTGCATCAACCCAGGTGGTCTCTGATGTTCGGATTTGACCTGCTGACATGTCAAGCATCGAGCGACAAAGTCAGTCACATCTCGCTTCATGCCCTCCCACCAATAAACTTGTTTCAAGTCCTGGTACATCTTGTTGGCACCTGGATGAACAACATATGGCGCTCCGTGAGCTTCTTGTAAAATCTCCCGCTTCAAGGGTTCAATGTTCGGAATACACAATCTCCCGTTAAACCATAACACATCTTCTTCATCTACTGAGAAACCCTGTACTAAACCTACCTTTGCCTTCTCTCTAGTTTTAACCATTTCGGTGTCATTCTCCAATGTTGCCTTCACCCTTTTTACAATGAAGGATTTAGCTGTCAAGTGAGCCAAGAAAGCACCTGCCTTAGTAATCTCAAAGAATACCCTACTAGCCTCTAATTCATGTAATTCTTGAATCATGGACCTCCTTACTGTGGTAATATGAGCTAGACTTCCCATCGACTTCCGACTAAGGGCATCTGCTACCACGTTTGCCTTCCCTGGATGGTAGAGAATGGTACAGTCATAGTCCTTTAGGAGTTCCATCCATCTCCGTTGTCTTAGATTGAGATCTTTCTGTTCAAAGATATATTTAAGGCTTTTGTGATCAGTGAAAATCTCACATGTCTCCCCATATAAGTAATGCCTCCAAATCTTTAAAGCAAACACTACTGCTGCCATCTCTAGATCATGAGTAGGATAATTAAGTTCATGTTTTTTAAGCTGTCGAGAGCCATAAGCAATGACCTTACCGTGTTGCATTAACACGCATCCCAATCCTACCTTTGAGGCGTCACAATATACAGTGTAACCCCCCGGTCCCGATGGTAGAACTAGAACTGGTGCTGAAGTTAGACACTCGTTCAACATAGAGAAACTTTGCTTACAAGCATCATCCCAAGTATACTTAGCGTTCTTCCTAGTCAACTTTGTCAGTGGAAGAGCCAACTTAGAGAAATTCTTGACAAAGCGACGATAATACCCCGCTAAGCCAAGGAAACTCCGAACTTCAGATACAGTTGTTGGTCTAGGCCACTGATTCACTGCTTCGATCTTACTTGGATCTACATGAACACCTTCTTGAGAAATTACATGCCCCAAGAATGTTACTTGACTCATCCAGAATTCACATTTTGAGAACTTAGCGTATAACTGATGTTCCCTCAAAGTTTGCAGCACCATTCTTAAATGTTCTACATGATCCTCCCGACTCTTGGAGTAGACCAGAATATCATCAATGAAGATGATCACGAATCTATCAAGGAAAGGTTTGAACACTCGGTTCATAAGGTCCATAAATGCTGCTGGCGCATTAGTCAATCCAAATGACATTACGAGAAATTCATAATGCCCGTATCGGGTCTGAAAAGCGGTCTTGGGTATGTCTTCCTCCTTAATTTTCAGTTGATGATAACCAGATCTCAGATCTATTTTTGAGAAGCATTGTGCCCCCTATAATTGGTCAAACAAGTCATCAATTCTTGGTAAAGGATATTTATTCTTTACCGTGACTTTGTTTAACTGACGGTAATCTATGCATAATCTTAAAGAGCCATCTTTCTTCCTCACAAAGAGTACTGGGGCACCCCAAGGTGAGAAACTTGGGCGGATAAACCCCTTATCTAGCAGATCTTGTAATTGCTCTTTAAGCTCTTTCAACTCAACGGGTGCCATGCGGTAAGGAGGAATTGAAATTGGTCGAGTGCCCGAAACCAATTCAATATTAAATTCAAAATCCCTCTCTGGTGGTAAACCAGGTAAATTTTCTGGAAATACATATGAAAATTCACTAACTACTGGTATTCGTTCAAGACTTCTTTCCTCCTTGTCTATATCTTTGACGAAGGCTAGAAATCCATGACACCCTTTTCGTAACATACGTCGGGCGATTAACATGGATATTATGTTACAGGGAACCTCACTTCGGTCTCCTTGAAATATGAAATTATGTCCACCCGGTATACTAAAAGAAATAGTCTTGTCATGACAATTCAATGTAGCATGGCATGAGGATAGCCAGTCCATTCCTAAGATTACATCAAAATCTGTCATACTAAGCAGCATAAGATCTACCTCTGTCTCTATGTTCTTAACAGTTATCTTACAAGAACGATATCCAGATCTAACTACTAGGGCTTCCCCCATCGGTGTAGCTACCAGGAATGGTTCGTCCAGTATAACTGGCTCAGACTCGAACCTCTTGGCAAACAGAGGTGACACATACGAATGTGTGGAACCAGGGTCAAATAATATATGTGCAGCTAAAGCGCCAACTAATAAAGTACATGTAATAACAGCATTGGATGCTTGGGTATCTTGTCAAGTCAAGGCATATACTCTGGCAGTTCCTCTACCAGTTGCTTGCTGCCCACGACCTCCTTGGCTTCTGCCAGATCCTCTCCCAAAGCTTCCTCCAGTAGAAGTGGTAGGTGTACGAGCAACTGGAGTAACTCCCGGTTGGGTGTGAGATGGAAGAACAGATGCTTGACCAGATTCAGAAGTAAGTTGAGGGCATTCCCTCCTGAAGTGCCCTTCTTGTCCGCAATGAAAACAAATTAATGTTCCCATCTTCCTGAGGCATTCTCCAAAATGAAATTTTCCACACTCAGGACATTGAGGCTTTCCTCTTCCTGCTTGAGAACTACCCCTGTTCGAAGAACTGTAACCACCTTTATATTCTGAGCGAGGCTTAGCTGCACTAGCCGTGGAGAATGTGGGTTTAGATGATGCAATCGGAACATGCTGTGAAGTGATGGAAGGCTTCGAGGTTCCTGAGTTCCCACCTTGGTTAAAATACCTCCCATCTCTAGACCTCTTTTTATTTTTAAATTCTTCCTTTTTATTCCACCTCTTTTCCATTCTACGTGCAGTATCGACAGCGGCAGAGTAAGAGTTATAATTAACCATATTAGGACCCACCTGCGAATAAAGAAAATCACGAAGACCTTCCACAAACTTCTCTACTTTAGCCTCTTCTGTAGGCACTAGTTGCGGAGCATATTCTGCTAACTTAATAAACTGGGCATTGTATTCGTCTACCGTCATGGATCCTTGTTTCAAATACAAAAAGTCTCTTACTCTAGATGATCGAACACTTTTTGGAAGGAATTCATTGATAATCATTTTTTGGAATTCTGCCCATGTAATTGGTGGTGCATCTTGGGTTCTCCCATTCTTCCAGGCCTTCCACCATTTACCGACTCTCCCTTTTAGTTGAAAGGAGACAATCTTTACTCTTCGTGCATCAGAACACCCCAAAGTATCACAAATTGCCTCGCAATCATCCAGAAATCGTTGCGAGTCCTCATTAGGATCTTCGCCGGTGAAAATGGGTGGCATCATCTTTAGAAACTCAGACATTTTCACGTCCTTAACTGTGCCTTCTCCAGCCCGTTTGGTCTCAATAGCAAGAGAAACCTTTGGTGTATCAACATGTTTTGCTCGTTCTCCCTCTATATGATCTAACCGATCATTCACCAGGCTGAACATTTGCATGACAACAGCAGCGTCAATTTGTTGGGTGACTCCAGCTCCCTCCGCCCGGCCACCAGTTGAATCATCAATATTCGGAACATGTGAACTATCTCCATGGTCAGAAAGGTTGTCCTGTGTATTAACTGGTGGAATTAAAGTCCCTGAGCCTACATGCTCATTATGATTTAAAGATCCCTCTGACATCGTAGAGTTAAGTCTACACAGAGAACAAATACTTCTCAGATCAAACAGGATTACCTCATATTAGCCCACCAAGGAATAAGTTATAAAAACAAAAGACATTATACTCTATAAGGTCTTTTATGGAACCTAATCCCATGGTCATGCCGCGGCTCACGATAATGGGGAAGGGTCCACAAAGAACACTTTGCTCTGTAATTTATAGGGGACCTAAAATACCTCTAATACCAAAACTGTCACATCCTAAATTTGGGCATGTGAGTAACTCCGTAAACTCAAGAGTATACCTCTATGGTGTCCCATAAAAACTCTGATCAGTACTAATATATATAACAAAACTTTCCAAGAAAGATATTCATGTATATATATACATATAAAAAGTTTAGCATAGTGAAACAGAAACACAAGTCAAATATCATACAATATGATACAATTTTCCAAGCCTAGGTGACCTATAGAGATTACAGAGCATTCCTAAGCTTTTGGATTTATAAGCCCTCCAGATAAAAAAAAGTATCCTCGAGGAATACTAATTCTCCTGCGGATTTTCTTCGTTGACATCCACTGTATCTAAAAAAATGTTCATAAAGAGTGTGAGTTCATCAAAACTCAGTGACTAAATGACTGTGTAGTAATAAATATATCACAAGTATAAATACCATAATCATAATCACAATAACAACAGTTATTTTGATATTCAAGGTTTCTATACCTCCGTATTTTATGTTCAAGAATTCAGTCTCCACTTATAATCTCAATCATTACATGTATTAGTATCTTGGAAATAAAGCCCTCAACCATTCCATGTGTAAAATTCCATGCATTGGTATCTTGGGTCAAGCCCTCAACCATTCCATGTGTATAATTTCATGCATTGGTATCTTGGGTCAAGCCCTCAACTATTCCATGTGTATTATATACTCAATTCATAATAATCTTAAATCAACCATAAATTTCATTATCTAGCAATCATCAATAGAATCTAATTGCGATATGAGATGGAGTTTATATTGTACTTGGAATAAAAGTAAATAAAGTCGGTTAGCAAGGTCATCCACTCACTTAGATTCCGTATCCCAGTCACTTTTCCGAGTTGCTACAAAGAAGAGTACGTAGCTGGATTTCAGGTTCCGCTACGGAGATTTTCATAAAGATCAGATATAGAAAGTCAGGGTTGCTTTTGTACCAAAATACTATTCATACGTATAATCACTATTCATACGTACGATCACTATTCATACTTATGGATACTATTCATACGTACGATCATTGTTCATATGTACATGGATTATTTATACATATGGTTACTATTCATACGTACGGTTACTATTCATACGTACAAGTACTATTCATACCAAAAATAGAGAATACAATCTGTAAAAGAGTACACCAGGTAAGTTCCCAGGAAAGAGTGGAGAGTCCCAATGGACACACTTAAGAACCATGTCTTTCCTTAGCCAGAACTTTCCTAGACATGTATTCTTCACAGTTTACATTCTATTTCGGTAATCAGAGAATCAAAACAACATATAGGTAGCTAAGGACAGTTTTTCTGATGTGGAAGATCAGCCAAAGTCGCAACCACAGAGCATACTTAAGAAAATAATTTTTAAAATCTAAATGGCATAGAAAAGGGGCATAGTATTCTTACCTTGGATCTAGGCTAAGAAAGAAAGACATAGAATCTCATAGCCCTAATGCCGGAGCAAGAGAAGTTTTGAGGAGATGAGAGAAGAGAAACTGAAGGTGTGAGTTTTGAAGTGAAATGGAAGGGCCTATTTATAGGAGAAATTATGGTACTATTTGCTACTATTCCATCTACCGTTCTCCTTTACTATTTCATCTATCAGTTTCACTTACCAGTTTTCATCTACCAGTCTCACTTACCAGTTTTCATCTACCAGTTTCACTTACTAGTTTTCATCTACCAGTCTCACTTTCAACTATTCATTCTAGATTCCACTTTTGATATGTATTTTTACTTAATGGGATTAATTCCATATCGTATCATCTATTATATCCCACAATTTATAGAATCTATAAATAAAAATTTGTATTTTCAACAATATGCACAAACGAGTATACAAAAATTAAACCGATAGGAAATTTATTTTCTCCAAAATAAATTTATCGTAATTCTTGAATACTTATAACTTAAAAAAATATAATGGGTATTACACTTTCCTTCTCAATTTAGTCCGAACGGAACGCTGAAATTCACCTGTGTGCTCTTGTTCGCAACAACTTAGAGAAGTGATACTCGTACGGAATCCAGGTAAGTGAAACGACCCCGTTTTAATAGAGTTTTGGCATCATTGGTGATAAAAAGTATGTCGTAGGATACTCCTAAGATTCATAGGAGTAAACTGGATTTAAAGTGACAAATCTAGGGAGATAATTAATCCAAAAGTATGGATAAGATGAAACATATATTTCATGATGATGTGAAGTTGGAATCTTTCAAAAAACCAGTTTAATTTGTGGTCTATAAACCTATAATATAGTTATATACTATACCTGTTATATGAATGAATATTACATTGTACTTCTGATTATGATATGAAATACTGTACTATTGATTGTGATTGAGTGGGACAGTACCCCCTCTCACGGCAAGGCGAAAAGCCCGGAAAAAAATGGTGTCTTGACCAACGAGTGTGGAGACAATGATTTCCTCAGTAAGGATGTAGCCCGGGTCAACAACAGATCTGTGAAGCGCCTTAGCTAAGAGGATGAGATTGTGCATTATGGCGGAAATAAGCAAATTTGGTGAGTCAGCTCATGTGTTCTCTCCGGGATATATTGCCATTAATGAGTACTAGTACCACTGGTTGAATTGGATGAATTTATATCTTCTAGTATGTAATTTCTAACTATATTTATTGATTGAGTTTGAGCTTTCGGGTTTACTTGCATGACTGGTGATGTATTTGAATTTTATTAATACGAGGCCGATTCGCTCACTGAGTTTTAAATCTCACACTCTTTGTGAAATTTTTTTGTTCAGATCAGGTTGCTGGTGAAGAATATCCACTAGAAGAGTAGATCATTTTGGAACTTCCTGCTATCGAGTAGGCCCCTCTTTTGTTGTAGATTATATTGCTCTGTAATCGTCTAGGACATCTAGGTCATGGTTTGGTATATTTGGCTTGTATTTCAATATAATAATATATTTCATATTGAGAACCTTATTATATACAAGTCATTTCTGTGTATTTATAAATAAGGAAATTTGATATGTTTTCTTCGTATTTATTAAAGAATGGTTATTTTGATAACATAGAGATAATAACTAATAATTTAACTCATTGGTAGAATTTATCGAAAGGCTTACAGTGATGGGAGATTCATCATTGTGCCAGTCATGTGCCCAAAAAATGGGTCGTGACATTCATGGAGGCAAAATCCATTTTTCCAAAAAAAAAAATCTCATGGACTTACACATCTATTGTTTGATATCTCCATAATATATATCACAACAAACAACACAAACTATTCATAGTATTTGAAAGCATACTAATATGCTTGAACAATTGATATATAATTTAATTATCACAAACCATTGAAATTATTTATATTGATTTTGCAACAAACATTATTCATGTCCAGCGCGACAAGTGGTCCAAGATTAAATTCTAAAGTGTTAACGTCTGCGAAAGTAAGAAGCCAAAAAAAAATTAAAAATAAAAGCTTGCTTAGGCTTAATGAAAAGACTGAAGAAAATATATAACATTTTATGATATAAAGGGAAAAAAAGATAAATAAAACAATAAAAGAAATGCTTTTTGGTTGAGGGAGAAAAGGGAGAAGGATTTAAGATGGTCGTTGTCATGAACCACTAGCTAGTCAGTTCCCATATATGTATTTTAAATTAATCATTACATGCAAACATATATTAATTTTGCCAATGAAGAGTATAATATTTTGTGTAGCCTAAAAAACCTATGTTCTACAGATGATAAAAACCAGACTTAATCAATTATTTGAGCAAAAGCTAAAAGCAATTAAGAATGGATAGTTAGAAAATTATCACTAGACAAGCTTGAAGCCACCTCTTGCATTTACTGGCATTCGCAATGACCATCATATTGTTGAAAAATCTAAAATAGGTGTCTCCAAGAGTAATTAAGAAGTATTAAAGATACCCAAAATCCAGTGATAAATTCTAATGCCATGCTCCAGCAAAACTCTTAAAAGTGCATGCTTATTTGATTGGAGTTTAACTAGTTCTTTAGGTTTTTCACCTTCAAAGACATTTTTTCTCAATTGATTCTCTGCAAAGATTAGGATATCTTTATAGCTAGCTAGATCTATCAAAACTCTGCAATAGTGTGCCAATTGAAATTTTTCCAGAAAGGTTGTTATGCGATAAATCCAACATTGTTAGGCGATCAATGTAAAGAAGGTTAGAAGGAATCACTACAAGAAAAACTAGAAATAGAGATGGAATTTTCCATCCTTGATTGTAGAAAAGTCCGTCCCTGATGTATCAGAGACGAAAAAAATTATATCTCTAAATTGGGCATCACAACGAGATAGAGACAAAAAATATTTCATCTCAATATCAGAGATGAAAAAAATTCTATCTCAAAAATGTGGCGGACATTTCCGTCTCAAATCAAAGACAAAAATACTCTGTCTCAAATCAGGGACAAAAAGTTCTGTCCCTAATTCCATCTCCAATTAGGGATGAAAATTTCGTCCTCAATTCTGTCTCTAATGTCAAGGTTAAAAAAAATGAAAAGATGCATGCATAATCAAATAATTTAAAAAAGTTATACCATGCAAATCTTCAAGAAAATATTTAGCAAATAAGAATAGAATTGCAGAAATCAGAGTTAGTGGGAAGACGAATACAATTTGCAAATCAAGTTCTCTTTGTCTTTCCACTAACTCTAATGCTTGCAATTCCATTCTTGTTCGATAAATATTTTCTTGAAAAGTTACATGGTATAACTTATTTAAACAACTTGATTATGCATGCATCTTTTCATTTTTTTGAACTAAAAAAAAGTAAATTAATACCTTAGTGACTTATGAGTGATGATGTATAGAAATCTACCTTCTCCTTTTCCCGTATATATGGTGTTCAAATTGTTCACATGATTTAAAATGCACATAAAACTGGCTTCAGCCAAGTGGAAAGAGATAGTTGTAATTAGTGAAATAATTATTAATTAGGTCATTGATTACAACCATCCTCCCTCCACTTGATGAAGCTTGTGTTATGAGCATATTAACACACATCAACAATTTAAAGAAGTGGTGCACCCGGTCTCACATCAACAATATAGACATCCTATACATGATTAATGGCAATCACAAAGAATATAAAAAATGAGAAACATCAACATCGTAGCTAGCTATTAGTGGTAACAGTCATGGAGACCCAAAAATATTTTCCTATGACCTAGATTCCAAGATATTTTGCAAAAATTTCATCTAAGGTTCTCCTTAAATGACACTAACAAGCCAAAATACAACAAAGTTTTATGAATGCCACAATCAAATCATATAGAGTGATTTGAAAACAGTCTGAATTAGCAAGGATTAGGAATAAATACAACAACTTAGAAAAACCAAAAATTATTGCAAAACATTACTCTTAAACCAGAAATTACAGTTTTATAATAAATACAACAACTTCCAGAAATTATAAAAAATTCATAGAAATTGAAAAAAAAATTCCAAAATAAAAACTTTCCCTCAATTCCTACAATGCAATAGCCATAAACATGAGAGAACAAAATCATAACAACCAAATAATCAGGGGGAAGAGACAGAGAAGGATTTGAGACGTCATTGACAAAGACAGACAAAGTCTAAGAGAGAAAGAGACGAAATTGATAGAGACAAAGAGAGCAATAAAGATTCAAAGATGGGAACCCGATTAAGAGAGAAAGGGGGAGAGAGAGAGAGAGAGAACCTCAAAAATGATGTCGATGGAGCACGCCGGGAGAGATAGTACCTTGGAGATGACATTGATGGAGCACGCTGGAAGTGAATTAGAGACGATAGAAGAAAGAGAGAGTACCTAGGATTGGGAAGTGAATCATTTAGGGGGAATAGGTTTAAATCGAGGATCATAAACAGATTTTTGAGACAAAAAATTCTGTCTCTAATCCAAGATGATCTAAATTTTTTAAATCAAGGATTAAAGATAGATTTCTAGGATAGACTAACACGACGACATTTTGCTTATAATTTTTCAAATCGATAGGTCATTTGGATCAGGGACAAAATTATGGAAAAAGATAAACCAGTCCCTAACTTTTTAAATATATAAAAAAAGTAAAAAATATTAGAGATGAAGTGTTTACATGAAAAAGTCTGTCTCTGAAATTAACGAAGGAAGTTCATCAAAGACGGAATAAGTCCGTCTATGATTCCTTGTTTGAAAATTTGAAATCAGGGACAGGTTTGCAAAGGATCATGGATAGATTTTGGAGACGAACAATTTTCATCCCTAAATTTCGTCTCTGATTCTGGGTTTCTAATACTCGCGATTTTCAGGTATTATTTAAATTTAGTTTTAAGGGATAAATTGGAATACGGGGAAAAATTTTTGTTACGTAATAAAGAAATTTGAGATTTAGAGATGGCAGTGTGTGTAGAATAATGAGTGGCAGAACATTGAGGAGTGTATATGTTGAAAGGAGTCAATCCTTATATTTTATTTTATTTATTCTAAAAGTTGTTCTTTTATTTTAATTTAGTCTACATAAGTCTTATCTATTTACTAATCCTAATTTAATTAGAATCATATTTAATTTTTTAGATTAGGATAAAGTTTATTTTATTTTTTCCTAAACTAAGAATGATTGAGTGGGTATCTTTATGGCTTCCATCCTCTATTTATTCTCAGCTACTCCTCAGAATAAAAATTATCATTGTATTCATTCTTTCTTTCTTTCCACACATTATTTTTCTAGCCTTTTTTTTCTTCATTCATGCTCTGCGACAAGGAAATTCACATGGTATCAGAGACAGGTTCCTAGTTCCGATGATCCTTCATTTTTTACTTTTCGTTTGTCTATTGTGAATGCATTGAACCTCCTCCAACTTTGCAAAGTCTTTGTCTTGGCTGGACCACCTTAGGGTTTGTCTCATATCACTGTCGCCGACACATCCCGTTTGACTAGAGCATCATCGAACTTCACATGGACCGTCATGCGCCGCCCATCTCCTCAGCCATGTTTTCCACTCACCACTACTTGAGAGTGCATAAAGTCATTCCCCTGCCACTTGTCTTCACAGAAACAGTCATCGACTACCGTAGAATACTACCCAGTCAAGGTTTTGTCTATTTTGCCACCTTTCCACACTGCTCTTCCTCAATCCGTTGTAGGTCTGCCCATTTTTTGAATGCTAATAGTATTGTCCATCTTGTTCTTCATCAGCTTAGTTGTTATTCATCTAATCAAGATGATTGGCAGTGCTAAAGCACTCTAGCACTCTCTCTCTTAGTTGTGTCTTTGGAAACTCCTTCTCAACTTCAATAGTGACCCAATCTCCCCAAGATTCACCTGGTGTTTCAACTCTCCACAGCTTTCAACTTGGCTCATCGTCTCCGACACTTCCTTGTCTATCAGAGCATCTTTGGCCATCTCTCTCAGTCGTGCCTCTAGAATCACTGGTGTTTCAATTCTTTACAGCTTCAATTATAGCCTAATCTTCCAAGGTTCAACTCAGCAAAATCAACTCCAAGCTAGGATTGTATAACATATACAACTTAGCTTGAAGGGGAATGTTGAAAAAAGTCAATCCTTATATTTTATTTTATTTATTCTAAAAGTTATTATTTTATTTTAATTTAGTTTAGATAAGTCTTATCTGTCTACTAATCCTAATTTAATTAGGATCAAATTTAATTTTCTATATTAGGATAAAGTTTATTTTATTTTTTCCTAAACTAAGAAGGATTGAGTGGCCATCTTTGTGGCTTCTATTCTCTATTTATTTTTTCCTAATCTATCTTTGTAGATTAGGATAAAGTTAATTAGAATTAGTACACAAATAAGACTTATCTAAACTAAATTAAAATAAAAGAATAACTTCTAGAATAAATAAAAAAATATAAGGATTGACTCCTTTCAACAGTACATGTGACACCGAGGGAACTAGGAGACTATTTAAGTCCAAGGAGGGACTAAAATGTAATAAAAAATTGTGAGGTACCTAGGATTTGGAAATACTTGAGATGGGGATATTACGGATTTTCCATTACTAATATTGACCGAGGTTGACCAGAGGTCAAAATAGTAATTTTACTTTAAGTAGGTATATATAGGTAACTTCACACTATTTCCTCATTTTTCACTTCTCTCCCTCTCTCTTCACTCTTTTCTCTCTTCCTTCTCTCTACCTTCTCCACCCAAATCCACCACCCAAGCTCCAGCGAGCATTTCTTTGACAACAGGGCGAGTCTCCAGCAACCAAATAACATTAAGGAAAGCAAGGAATCAAGGTAGGTATTTCAAATTTTCCAAAATTTTCCTATTTTCAGATTTTAGGATTTTTGAAGGGAATTTGAGGATTGAGGTTTGGATTGTTGGTGAAAATTAGGGGTTTGGTGTCTAAATACTCTTTAGATATTAAAGATGAAAACTCATTAAAGAAATCACAAGAAACGGTGGAAATTGAGCCGGTTTTAGGAAAAAACCAAGGCCAAATCACGAATTCCAAATCGTAAGGGAAATTGGAAGAAGAAGTCATGGCATCCAAGTGCCATGAGTGCATGGCACCCATGCACCACCTATGCTGAGATCATGCAGTAGTATTTTTTCTAGATATTTTTCAAATAGTCATAACTCTTTTATTGGAGCTTCGTTTTTAGTAAATCTTATATTGTTGAAAAGCTCCTTGAGTCTAAATTCTAATGATATAAAATTGTTTTGAAAATTATTTATCAATTAAGAGTTATGACCAAAGAAGTGAGTAAAAGTTAAGATTAGTGGTAGAAAAATTCTCTGTTTTGTAACCCTGACATGTTTTTACATGGTTACTTTATAGGGATAACTTCTTTAATGCATCTTCCATATCTTTGGGATACAATGGCGAGCATGGAATTCAAGTGAGGGATCTAGCTCTTCTCTATATGAATATGTACATATACATATGTATATTTATATTTTAAAATTTATTTTCCTAAATTGTTTTAAATACATTTAATCATTAAATGTGTTATAATTGATGTGCATGGTAGGGGTTGGTTGGGATCTAGTTGGCACGATTGCGGATGGTATGAATACTACCACTTCGTTCAGATGCTAACTATAAATTTTAGGGAATGTATACATCTCGTAATTCTATTTACCTATATGTATACATCTATATCTTGGGTTCATAATATTTCTAGCATACATATTATAAATGGAGGGAAATCCTAGGGTGTAAATGGGAATGGTACTAGTGCTACCATTTTTCACATAGTGTCCAAGGCAAAATACTAATACATATTATGGCTGAGGGCATAACCCGAGAGATCAGAGGCATGTTTTGGTTAAAGGCATAATCCAAAAGATCGAACACATGAATTGATTTTCTATGGGAATAAAGACCTGTGGGGGATGAGGTCTCATGGTACACTCCTAGGGTCAGGATGGTGGTTGTCAGGTTATGGCATGAGTCGGAGCTCAAAATGGGAGTTGTACTATAGGGACAATAGACGAGGTGTCCACGGGATGGTATCTTGGTTCACGCCACGATGATGCCGAATTGCCCAAAATTGAAATCATGACAATTTTGCAGAATAATGGTCCTTAGGTTGTTTTCACTCTTGGAGCCTCACTTCTAACCACTAACTAATTGTTCTAAACACATAAACTCTAATTAAAAGCTAATTAACACATCGGGGGGTTTTGATTGTGACAGAATCAGAAAAATGCAATCAAGACAATAAACAGCAACAGTAAACAAGACAGTAGAAAATAGCATAGTTAGACAGTAACAAAAGAATGCAACCAGCCTTGATCTTTCTTAGAGATATAATCTTCCTAGTTATATTTAGATGCTAAGTGTTATTTCTTTTATCATTTGATTTCTAATTAAAAAGCCTAGAAAATCTTCTAGTCTAGATTATACTAAAACATAATCAAAGAAAACCTTCTCTAACTACATATTATTGTAACCACAGTAAAGATAATCAAATTATGTAAGAAGACCTTTGTTACATTCCATTTTCATCTCTTTCTACCATTCCAACCAGTCATGATAGACAAATCCTCATATGAAACAATAAAAACTAGTTGTCAAGTTCATAAAACTCTAATCAGAAACATTCATAAACATAACAGAACAGAGGCTTAAAGAATAAGATGAATACTGGAATAAAGTGAATAAAATTTATCTTATAAAGCTTAGGAACTCATATTATAACTCCAATCTGGACCAAGACTAATTACAAGGGATTTTAGCCCTCCATGAGAGCAGAAAACCAGAAAACAGAAGGGAGAAAAGAGAGGGAGAAGTGGTCTACGAAAATACACTAAGTTCAAAAGCTAAAACCTTAAACTAAAGTCTGAAAGCCAATCTCTACTAATGCCCTCCAAAAAGCTGATGGAAAAACTGAATTTTCTACCTTTCTCTTCTGATTTCTAATATGAGAGAACATGTTGTTGCAGTGGAGTAGTTACTTTTTTCAAAAAGTGGTATGGTGGCTGCTTCTTTCATCAAGGTTAGAGGAATGGGATGCAGAAAGTTGATCTGAAATGCTGCAGCCCTGGGTTCCACACGTCCATGTCATTAGGCAAATAGAAGAGGCTACCAAGTCATCCTAGAAGGTGCCACATCAGCGTCCAGCTCATCAAGAATGCCATATCAGTGCCAGATCATCCAGAAATCTCCAAAATTAATTCTGAAAATTACAAAAGAAGGATTAAATTGAGTCTTTAATAATTTAAGTCCTAAAAGATGAAAATAATTCATTTTTCATCTAAAATTAACTTAGACCCAATGAAATAGAAAGTGTAATAAAATTAGAGAAATTCTAAAGATAAAAATGTAAGGAGACCAAAATAAGGGTTAAGATGTATATAAAAAGTGCTAGATATCAAATCCCCCACACTTAGTCTTTTGCATTCCTGAGCAAAATTAATTAAAAGCAACAAAGGCACCAAAGGAACACAACAAGAAGCGAAGAAAGTATGTAATTATGAAATAGTTCAAGCTTGAAAAGATTTAATGCTCAGAGAAAACTAATCTTAATTTTCTAAAAAGTTTAAGTATCATGGTAATTTCATTGACAAGAATGAATCCAAGTAATAATCCACTCACAAGGGAAGTTGTATATGCTCTATTCTCTCAAGTGTTTAAGGTAGTGTACTCACATTTCAACCTATCACAAATTCACTACCATAAGCTTGTCAAGAATCTAAATCTCCACTACTTAAATCACATACATGCTTGAATTATTAGGACTTTTGTCGCATCCCAATTTAGGGCATATGAGTAACTCTATAAACTCGAGGATATACCTTTATAGTATTCCATAAAATCTCTGCATAACATAATTTTTCAAGAAAGAGATTTTTGCATATATATACATATAAAAATTTCAACATAATGAAACAGTAAACACAAGCCAAATATCATACAGTATAATACAAATTTTCAAGCCTAAGTGACCTATAGAGATTACAAAGCATTTCCTAAGCCTTTGGATTCATAGGCCTCTAGACAACGTGGAAAGTATCCTCAAGGAATACTATTCCTCTTGCGAATTTCTTTTTTTCTCATTCACTGTATCTAAAAAAATGTTCATAGAGAGTGTGAGTTCATCAAAACTCAGTGACTAAATGACTGTGCAATAATAAATATGTTACAAGTACAAATACCATAATCATTATCACAATAAGAATAGTTATATTCATATTTGGGGTTTCTATACCTCTGTATTTGGTTTATGTTCAGTGATTTAATTTCCGTTGTATTTATGTTTACGATCATTACATGCATTGGTATCTTGGGGGATCAAGCCCTCAACCATTCCATGTGTATAACTTCATGTATTGATATCTTGGGTCAAGCCCTCAACCATTCTATATGTATAATTTCATGCATTAGTATCTTGGGTCAAGCCCTTAACTATTTCATGTATATATTTGCAATCATAATTATCATCAAGATAACAATAAATTTGATTATCTAGCTATCATCATTAAATAGGTAATCTAATTGCGATATGAGGTGGGATTTATATTTTACTTGGAATAAAAGTAAATAAAATCGGTTAGCAAGGTCATCCACTCACATAGATTCCATATCTAAGTCACTTTTTCGAGTTGCTACAGAGAAAAGTACGTAGCTGGATTTCAGGTTCAACTACAGAGATTTTCATAAAGATCAGATATAGAAAGTCAGGGTTGTTTTTGTACCAAAATACTATTTATACGTACGATCACTATTCATATGTATAGATAATATTCATACGTATGGATACTATTCATACCAGAAATAACGAATATAAGCCTAAAAGAGTACACCATGAAAGTTCTCATGAAAGAGTAGAGGGTTGCAATAGACACACTTAAGTACCAGGTCTTTCCTTAGCGAGAACTTTCCTAGACATGTATTCTTCACAGTTTGTATTCTATTTTGATAATCAGAGAATCAAAATAATGTATAGGCAGCTAAGGACAGTTTTTCTGATGTGGAAAATCAGCTAAAGCCGCAACCACATAGCATACTTAAGAATATAACTTCTAAAAAGAAAAAAAACATAAATTCATGAATGCATTATTGAATCAATCACATCAATTTGTATTTAATATATTGTAATTTTCACAGAATTTAAAGGAAAGCCCTACAATATATTTCAAAAGGGTTGCTTAGAATGAATTTAATATAGTGTCATTAATAGGAATTAATTTATTCATTTAATTTTCATTTTAATTTATTAATTTTATTATATATTATTTGATGACATCCATATAATTAATACCTTAGAGTGGAATTGTTTTAGTCTATTATATAGATTCATCATTATATCTTTTGTATTATTTCAAAGGTATTAATTTAGTATACATCTATCAATGTTAAGAATATTATAACATAAAGTATCATTATAAGTAAAATTTATATACTTAATATGATAATTAAAATTATAAAAATAAAAAAATAATTAATACTTTTTAATATATATATATATAAAAAATTAAATGTGATATTTTCACTATATATTTTTCAATACTATGAACTACCATTCCAAATAATTAATCGTTTTATGTGTCAAACATTTTGATATCTTGCAAGACATCTTAAATATAAATATCAAGTGTGTTAAAGATACAACAACAACAACAATGGTAGTGAACCGAACGACCAAACGTCGGCTAAAATTAATGGCCAAAAAAAGAAAACAAAAGCCAACACTCTGCATGACCAAGCTTCTTTATTCATTAATATTAGATATGACAATTCATACATATATATGCTAGCTTTGAGCATTTAAGCCTCATTTATTTCAAGGTGCCGATTTCTACGTATGGCACTTTATAGTCAATATATATTCTAACTAAACACTGCCCTTAATGGCCTTGCTATATCCATTATCATAAAACCTATTCCACAGCATCACTCCGCCGTACTTCTTAGAGCTCTTGATCTTCGGAAGAACCTGAGACTTCAACACATCCGCCGGGATGAATCCCCCGCGGGGAGCGGCCTCCGGCGCTGCCGGCAGCCCCAAGAACACCTTCTTTGCCTGCGATGACGTCCACTTATCCCACGTGTTCTTCAGATCTTTAACGTTCCCCTTACTGTACTGACACTGAGGGTTGTTGTAGAACTGAACCCACACATAGTCAAAAAGGCCAGTCTTTATGGCTGCGTCCAAATGACGATCAGGAAAAGGACATTGCGGAGCCGCAGATAACAACACCTTATTCTTCTTCTTCAAAGCCCTAGCGAGGTCGTCCCAGTGCTTCCCCG
The DNA here is from genome assembly GCA_037074585.1 of Biancaea sappan. Classification (NCBI taxonomy): domain Eukaryota; kingdom Viridiplantae; phylum Streptophyta; class Magnoliopsida; order Fabales; family Fabaceae; genus Biancaea; species Biancaea sappan. The sequence goes on along the minus strand of CM073490.1, from coordinate 12,810,148 downwards.
ACCCGACTTCGATATCGAAGTCGATGCCGTCCAAAACGGCGTCGCCGAAAGGCCGCGTCTTGGAGGTGCCGCCGAGGAAGTTGTTCCAGAGATAGTTAGCGAGTTTGGTGGCTTCGGAGGCGGATTTGAGGGAGTATCCGCCGGAGCTGCCTCCGAGGGAGAGGAAGACTTTGATGCCTTTGTCTTGGCAGGTTTTGATGCCTCTGCTCAAGGCGGAGCAGCCGTTCTTGGCGTTGGGGTTACAGTGGCCGGCGAGGTTTAGCTGCGGATTTTGGCCGTTGCCGAAAGTATTGAGGAAAGCTATATTGACGAACTTGTAGTAGCCGGAGTTGCAAGCGTCAGCTAAGGTGCCTTCATAGACGTTTTGGCCCCAGTAGACGGCGATGCCGGTGGCTTGGGAGGATGAGATGAAGAGGGAAATTATAAGAGAGAGAGGGAGAAGGAGGAGTGAAGGATGGTTAAGGCTAAGGGGCGCCATTATTCTGTGGGTTTTGGTTTAGAGAGGACGAAAGGGTAGGAGGGTGGTGACGTATATTTATAGGTCTATCTTATATAGGCTAAAAATTAATCGGAATTAATTATACATAAATATGTAAATTGTTTTTAAAAGAAATGTGTCTAACATATATTTTTTCACCTATTTATTTATGATTTACTTAATTTTGTGTGTGTGTGTGTGTGTGTGTGTGTATCATGGTTTATATTCTTATTATTAAATTTTTCAATGAGAATATACTATAGCAAACTTTGAATTGTTGCTCAAGCTCTCATAAATGTCTTTTAAAGAAAAAAGAATAAACCTTGAGAAGCTACCATAATTCGAAACACCCACAATTTTTTTTTTCCTTACGTATTGGGAGCTCAAGCCCCCTTAGATATTTTTTTCAAGAAATAAAGGTCAGCCCAAGCCCCCGTCAATTATATAATTTTTTTAAATTAGTAGTTACAAATGTAAGAGAAAAAAATTGCCCATATTGGACATTCAGTATATTCTATATATTTTTATTGTAAGTAAAGAAATTTAAAATATTAAATTTTTTGTGGTTCAAATATAATCCAAGTCCCTATAATTTCACCCAATAGTAGATTTGGTCCCTACACTTTAAAAATAGAGAATTTGGTCTCTGTAGTTTCTAGAATTCCAAAAAATGGTCTCTGGTGTTAGTCAACCGTTAGTTTGATACACGTGACACTGATTAAGACGCTGACATAAGCACTAAACACCATCTCATTGCCACGTTAGCACAACTTGGCAAATGGGAAGCTAACTGGATTATTTTTGCCACATCATCAGTGGCATTTTTTTTTAGTTATATTTTTTATCTTCGATTTTCTATCTTCTCACTCCCCTGAACCCTTTGATTTTCCATCATCATTGCTTCTCATTGCTTCTCTTTTCCACAATCTTAGATGTTGTGCCTGTCCGTCGCGTGGGTTTTAATGTTCGACTATGCTACTCTTGATATCTTTGGTCTTCTATGTTGTTTTGTTCTTTTTTTATTCTTCCCTACCGATGTTCTCGGCTTCCTAAAAAACTCGCAATTCCTGTACTGTTTCACCATGGATACAGCAAGTAATATGACCAAATGCTGATATAAAATGTAAAAGAGATGAAATATGTGGTCCCAATATATAAATAAAATATATTGTATTGTTAATGTGCTTGTCCAGAGGTCCCAATTCGTACATGATGTTGAATTCCACTTTAAAGAACTTGTCTTTTATGATATAATGCTTCCAATAGTATAACTAAATAATACAAATTTCAATAAAATCAATTAAATTAATCTAAATGTGTGAAACAGATACAAAATTTAATGTGGAAACAAAGCAAAGAGAAGTGTGGGAAAGTACAAATTTAAATTGATAAAAATAACTGATATAGTTGAAAGTTTAAAAGTTAATTTTTAATTAGTTGAAAGCTAAAAGATGTTAAATTAATTTATTGAATTAGAAGTCATTAGTAAAAGTGGTTATTGAATTAGCTGATAGATGTAAAATGACATAAAAGGATATACTTAGATGATATTTTGTAATATTAAAATAATACAAAATAAATATATTATTTTTTAATTAAATTAATTTAAATTATTATTATATATAATTAATTAATTTTAAATATATAATAATAATACTAATACTAATACTAATACTAATTCTAATAATAAATATTATTATTATTATATAACGAATAAAGGTAGAATATGAATTTTAATAAAATAATAAGAGTAAAAGAAAAAGAAAAATATAAAAATTATAAGATAGTTAAAGTAGCATTTCAAAATACATTATAAACTATTCAAATAAGTTTGTCCACCAAACACATTTATTTTAGTCAAACAAGCTCATAAGTTAGTCAAATAAGCTATAAACTAATTTAAAAGTTACGCCAAATACAGCCTAAGACTTTGTTTAGAAAAAAATAGCTGATAAGTTAATTGATAAGCTAGCTGAAAGCTTAAGATGTGTTTAGGTAAACAGCTTAATTAAGCGCTTATACAATAAGTACTTATATGATAAACGTTTATATATAAGTTATTTATACAATTGAAGAGCCCATAAGGACAAATTTCACATAAATTCTGTATAAATTGTTTCTATAAACTATCTTGAATAATTTATGAAAATAAGCTGAAAACAGTTTATGAGCATACCATAAGTTATTCTTATAAAATTTTTTAAACACGTGCATAAGCACTTATGCTATGAGATAAGTCCAGATAAGTTCAAACTAAGCTCTTTTAAACGCACCATAAATACTAATTTTCATATGAAAGCAAAAAACTATTAAGCTAACTTATTGAATCAGAATGTTTGGTAAAAGTAACTATTGAATTAGCTTAAAGATATAAAATGACATAAAAAGACATACTTATATTATATTTTATAATCTTAAAATAATATAAAATAAACATATTATTTTTTAATTAAATTTATTATTATTATTATTATTATTATTATTATTATTATTATTATTAAACTACGAAAGAATAGAAAGGAATACCTTTTACTTTCCCTTTCCATTGGTAGCTTTCCATCTTACCATGCGCACTCGGATCCATTTGAAGTCTTCCAATGGAAATTTTGCATGAAACAAAAAGCCTTTTCATAAGGCAGAGTTTATAGCACAAATTAAATTCCAAACAATTATATAGATATATCACAAATTAATTATTTACATTTATGTAAAAATTATTAGCATAAAATTCATGAAAACTATAAATACACGATTTTTAACTTCTTAATTTTGTGTTAACAATTTTATATAAATATAACTTATTAATTTATAATTTAACGATAATTATTTTGTGTATGAGAGAAACTTTAATTAATTTATTTTGCACTTACTAGGATTGATATGCCCAAGAAATTTTATTGTGAACACCCACTTCCTAAAATTCTATCTTAATATTATTACTTTTATATGTACGATGACCGATTGAACCCTTTGTTGGGTTTTTTTTTAATATATAAAAAACACTGAATTACTATCGACCTGCAAGACAAGACAAAACACTGGGCTTCTAATAAACAAGCGAATGTTTTAAAATTTCAATTTACAAAACTAATACAATTAGTTTGTCATTAATTCGATGGACTAAAATTAAAGTTAAGACTATGAGATAGACTCTTCAAATTTGTTTGTCATAGCCGTCTCTCTCCTTAATTAATGTAGACATATATGGCATGTAGGCTAGAATAAGATGCTAATTGTCTAATCTTTGGATCAATGTGATATTCATGGCAAAAGATTTTTTTAAAATTTAATGATCAAAGAGACCCATACATAAAATATTTGTGGATTCTTTGATAAATGACATTGTTTTAAGGGTTAAAATATTTGGATAACTATATCATTAATTTAAAAGATCATTTTTATCAGAAGAAATTATTTAAATGACAAAATAAAAAAATTATCTTTGAAATACTAAAAATTAAAAGAAAAATAATCTTTTAATAACTAAATTAAAAAGTTATATCTTTAAATGATCGAATTGAAATTAGAGTAATCTTTCAATGAATATATTATTAATTCATTATCATGATAAAAAAAATCTTTATTCGAATATAATTAAAAAATATATTATTTCAGAATGTTGTCTCTAATAATACTTTTTCGAGTCATAAGTGTTTATAAATTCTAATGCCTGTCGATTCAATTTCTATCCTGTTGCTTTCCCCACTATCAAAACTTTCAATTTGTAAAAAATAAAAATAAAAAATAATTATATGAAAATAGTTGACCATAATTAACTTTGGGAAAGTTTTGGATTGGTTTTTATTCAATAAACAAAGTTAAACTCAAAATTAATTAATTTAATATTATACGATCAATGTAAAATCAGTTTCAAAGTCATATGTACCCAAAATAACATATACGTATAGGGAATTACCTCAGTCATATGTACCCAAAATAACATATTTGTATATACAAGGTCATCATTTATTTATGAATTTCACCAATTTCAGAGTGATTATTGCAGAAATTATCTTCGAAAATGCTTAGGATATAAAAGAAATAGCATCTCTCCTTACTATATTGTGATGGGGTTCCAAAGCTTATAAAGGGGAAGATACGTGATTTAATTCCATCATCTTATAGAATAATATAATGTTGTTGTTGTTGTTGTTATTATTATTATTATTCACAAATATTTTTCACTAGAAAAAAACTTTACTTGAAACATGGTCAAACACTAAATTTTGGCACCACTTTAATAGAAATTTGAACTATATATATTTCATCATCTTATGATGAATATTAACCTTCTTTTTATTAAATCCAATTCTCATTAGTATATAATAAGTATATAATAGTTGTATAGATTTAAATAAAAATCACTTATATAAATAGAGAGTAGATAATTCTTTAATATTAATTATAAAAATGAAAATTTTCTAACAACAACGATAAGTCTATATATAACGTATTTTGTCCATTAAAAAAATCGCTTCATATGAATTATTAAAAAATAATAAAGATGAGTACTTATAGAAGAATTAAAGAGATAAAAATTTAAATTTTTTAAAAACTAAATTGTATATTTTTAAAACTTAAAAATTAAATAATTAACTCATGTTTCTTTAAAATATTAAACCCTAAAACATGTAAAATTTGTATATAGATCACTAATATAAGAAATATACAGTCAATTATGTCTTAACTCTCCCACTTCTAAAGTGACCAAAAAAAGTAGAGTCAATTATATATACAAAACTTCACATTCAACCATCACTTTTCATTCAAGTTTCCAATTGTATTATTGGATGGAACAACTTTAAATTTTATTTAAATATTTTAAAAATTAAATAGGAAAGGTTCTAAATTAAAATGAAAATTTTCTAACAATAATAAGGATAAGTCTGAATATAATATATTTTGTCCATTAAAAAAATTGATCAAGATGAGTATTGACAAAAGAACTAAAGAGTTAAAAATTAAAAGTTTTTAAAAACTAAATTGTATATTTTTATAACTTAGTAACTCGTGTTTGTTTAAAATTTAAAATATTAGACCCTAAAACATGTAAAATCTGTATGTACATCAGTTGCATAAGAAACATACAAGTCTAAACCTTAAATCTTAAATCTTAAACATACAATCAATTACATGTTATCCCTCCCACTCCTAGAGTGCAAAACTTTACATTCAACTATCACTTAATTAGCCCTCCCACTCCTAAAATGATTAAAAAAAATAGAGTAAGTTATGTACTTATGTGCAAAACATCATATTCAACCACCACTTAGTCCTCTCACTCATAGAATGATTAAGAAAAGTAGAGTCAATTATGTACTTATATGCAAAACTTCACATTCAACTATCACCTTTCATTCAAGTTTTCAATGCATTATCACAAAAGGGACTTCATTCATTGGTTTCAAAGAGAAAATTCAGAAGGAAACAATAAGTCTTTCTATTATGGAGGCTTTACTGCACAAAATTCCTACAAATGACATTTCGATATGTCACAAATCAATTATTTATATAATGTAGAAAATAATAATATAGAAATTAAGAGAACAATAACGATAAGTCTGCATATATAATGTATTTTGTCCATAAAAGAAATGCATCACATCATATGAATTATTAAAAAACAATAAAGATGAGTGCTGACAGAAGAACTAAAGAATTAAAAATTAAAAGTTTTCAAAAACTAAATTGTATTTTTTCAAAAACTTAAAAATAATTAATTAACTCATGTTTGTTTTAAGTACTAAACCCTAAAACATGTAAAATATGTGTATACATCACTAGTCTAAGAAACATATATACAATCAATAACGTGTTAGCCTCCTCACTCCCAGAGCGACAAAAAATGTAGAGTTAATTGTTTACTTATACACAAAACTTCACATTAAATGATTAAACCATCACTTTTCATTCAAGTTTTCAGTTCAGTGTTACGAGAAGCTTCAGTCATATTTTTTGAGGAGAAAATTCAGCAAGAAACAATAAGTATTACTAGAATGGAGGCTTCACAGCACAAAATTCCAACAAATTTTATAGAGATGTCACAAATCAATTATTAATATAATGTAGAACTTATTAATATCAAAATTAAGAGAACAATAACGATAAGTCTGCATATAATGTATTTTGTCCATTTAAAAATAATGCATCTCGTAAGATCAATTATTAACTAGTGCAAGCTTTAGACTAGTTTTTTTTTTAATAAATTAAGTTAAACTCAAAGTTAATAAATCAAGTTCTTAGCCATATCAACCCAAATAACTTTATAAAATGTTGTTTTCTTTAAAACTCGGGTTAATGGTGTCATCAAAAAAAGATTATTAAAATCGAAAAATATAGTTGATTGAAATGTGTTATATCTCATTTTGTATTACGACTCCATAACTAAGTTCGACACTGTACTTCTTTACGTTTTGTATGATACTTGGATATAATAATATTAGAATAGTATTTGAAAAAATTGTATTCATATATCAAACGCCTCTTTTATAATTTTTCCATCAAAGTTTTTGTAAATTTATATGAAGATTTTCTATTTTAGGTTGAAAACATATGATGATTTGATTTTTTTGTTTTTGGTCTAAATGATATGATCATCAGATCATGTGAGGCGCCATCCAAGGCAAAGTTGGGCCTAACTTTGGAATTCAGAGTCGGCCCAGTCCAACCTTATAATTAGGGTGGATTGGGCTTTCACGTTACCTAGTTTATTGCAACAAAAACAAAAGTTACCTAGCCTATGTTATAAAAATGTTTTTTTTAAAAAAGTGTTTTTTAATGATTTTGTGTGGTTCGTCTCATCTCAACCCATATATTGGGTTAAGTTAGTCTGATGAACCAAGAATTATATTTTAAAAAAATTATTTTATGATAGCAGTAAATTTTAATAAAGGATAAGTTTTTAATACCTTAAAGAATTGTACTTTTTTTTTAATTTGAAATTTGATCTAGTGCCTCGGTGTTGTCAACTGTCAAGCATGTCTAATTAAGTGAATAAAATTTGGAATAACAAATCTTATATCAGAGAACACAGGGACGGTAATTTGATGTATATTCAATGAGGTTTGAATATTAAAATTAGGTACTCAAATTAATTTTAGACAAATTCAAACTTTATGTTTCAATTTTCAATATCTTTTTGAATATCAACAGGTAAATAAGTTATACGATATTTAATATCTAATATTTAGATATTATATAATAATTAAAATAAATATAATGATTATGCATACAATATGTGTTATATTAAATAATTATATTTTGTTACTTATTATTATTTTTTTATGTCAGAGGTTGAAATTTTTCCAGTAATTCCTCAGGATTATAAATTAAATGGCAATGAGATAGTCAATAGTTTATGAATATATTATGTCAATATGCTATTTATTTCTAGTAATTATTTATTTGAATAAATTACTAATTTATTCTTTAAAATATTATAATTGTTTTAATTTGATTCTTTAAAATTACTAATTTACTTCAATATATTATGTCAATATCGCTATTTTCTAGTTCTGTTTGACATTAGATTACGACTTCAATATAATAAAATGTATGGAATTTAATAGGATAAAATGTGTTCAAAGAAAATAAGTATTTAAGAAATAAAAAAAGACACATTTAATTGACTAAAATACGAAGAAATCAAATCTAAATTCCTATTAAAAACAATCAAATGCTTCCTTATATAAAATCACTTCTTGGTCTATGAATCCTATGTATGTATTTGCAATTTGGTCCATATATTAGTTTTTTAAAAAAGTTTTTTTGAGCAAAAAAAAACAGTTTTTGTTCCACGTACAGATAATAAAAGCCAAGCTTAATCCATCAGTTATTTGAACAAAACAGAGCTAAACATAAAGTACAAGCAATTAAGAAGGAACATCAGACCTTGAAGCTATGACCATCACATAAATGGTGTTTGTCAAATTGTTCAAGAACCTCAAGTAAGCATGTTTTCAAGAGTGGTTGAGAAGTATTAAGCCAAAGATTCTATAAAATATAATGATAAATCCCACTGCCATGCTCCAATAAAATTCTTTACAGAAAAATGAAAGTTTTTTTTATTTTTTTTGGAAGTCTACTAGTTTTTTAGATTTTTCATCTTTAGGATACTTTTTCTTAAACAATTCTCCATAAGGATCAAGATTATCTTATTAACTCGACTTATTAAAACTCTGCATTTGTTACATCAACTTAAATATTTTAACAATTCAATGCCCAAGTCACTGACTTTTGATTAAAACGTCTCACATTTTTCAAACATTATCTTTTGTTAAATCAATTTTTTAAATCACTAAAACTTGCTTTTTGAGGAAGTAAAATGCCCATAAGATGCTGTTCTATTCATTCTTCCATCTTCAAATTTTTTACATTAATCTTTTACTTTATAACTTAATTGGTAATATTTTGGTATCTTTAAAAAAAACTCCTCAAAAAGAAAATTAGAGAAAAACGATAAAACTCTCTTAAGTTTTGAATATATATACAGTGACGGAGCCACATTATACTGAGGGGTGCATCTGCACCCCCTGAAATTTCAAAACTTCTATATAAAAATTTATTTTTTTGGTTTTTACCCCCTCTTGATTTTTATTTTTGACCCCCAAAATTTTTTGAACCTTATACTTTTAGAGGAGACCCATGTTGTGCACTCTCTAAATTTTTCTAAAAGTTAGATTTATAAGTATAATATTTTGAAAATTTATATTTTGGTCCTAAATTTTAAACCTCCTTTTCACTTTAGCCCCATTTTTTGGCTAAAATTACAATTTTAAATATAATATTTTAAAAATTTATATTTTAACCCTAAATTTTAAACTTTTTTTAATTTTAGCCCTTACAATATTTTAAAATTTATATTTTGACCCTCTGACCAAGGGGTCCTAGATCCGCCACTATATATATATATATATATATAATTTAAAAATATAATGCTGTAGACGTCTTGGTGTGACAACGGGAACCAAAAGCAAAATAAAATTTCTAAAAAATGAATAAATATTACTCGAAAGAATTAATTATTAAACAATTTGTGATATATAATTTTAATTTTCAAAAAAAAAATAGTGGATAATCATTTTATTAACCCTTTAATTATCTTTTTAAATCACTAAATCTACTAATGTCAAATCTCAAATCAGTTTGTTGTCAAAAGTCATTTTTGATAGATGGTAGAACAAATTTTAGATAAATATAATCTTTAAAAAAATAAATTAATATACATAATTTTCTATAGATTAAATTTTTTTTTTCTTGCAAAAATGTGCATTCAGATAGTCATTAATGATCAGTACCACATATGCAAGGATGAAGAATTGAAAAAGAAAAAAACACTAGGTATTGTCTTAGTTACCTATGGCATGTTGCAAGATTTTTATACTTGAAATATCTTATGTTTGTATATGATCAATCATGTTAACAGATTTTAGTCATATGTTATAAGTGCTAATGTTTTTTAAAAATATAAGAATGTAATAAGTTAGAGGAATCAAATGAAAAATTGAATATAAATATGTAGCTCAACATAATAATTAACTTTTTGACTAATCAATATAAGTGTCTTTTTATTGTTGCCATTAAATGACTAATTAGAGAAATCAAAAAGAAACTTAAGGAAAAAAAAAATGATTGTCTTTCTTCTGTCAATCAACATATTCAATTGCAAATGTAAGAATACAAACAAGCAAGCAGATATTACTTATTAATTTCGTTTTTGTCAGAGGAAGCTTTTAGATATCATGTGTTTGCTCGTTTGTGTGATACTGAATCTGAAAGCGAAAACCTTGAAGAACAAATTCATAGAGAGAGACTTACCAACCATATATATATATATATATATCTCTCTCTGACCTTCCACCAAGTAGCCGATGTCGTCGATCAAAGAAACCAGAAGAAAGAAAGCTAAGTAAACGAAGAAGGGTTTCCTTTCTCTTTTCTCCAGGTCCCTTCTTATTTTTCGAAAAAAGAAAAACCTCTTTGGTTTTCCTTCCTTTTGTCGTTAAATCTCTCTTTCCATGGATTGTGATTATTTTTTTTGTTTTTAAGTGAGATTTTCTTCCCCGTTGGACCTGAAGAGGATTATCATCATTAGACCTCTCTGATTTTTTTTGTTGTCAAAACTGAAAAACAAAAGAAAGAAAGAAGTGGTGCTATAGTGGGCCGTACACTATGGGCTTTATTTTTAATGGGCTCACTTGAATTAAGTCCTTTCAACAAACGATTATTAAACATATTTAACTTTAAAAAAATAATGGATAACCATTTTATTAACCTTCACATTATCGTTATTAAAACATCAAATTTATTAATGCTAAATTTTAACTTAGTCATTATCAAAAGTCATTTTGATAGATGATGAAACAAATTTTAGACAAATATAATTTTTTAAAAATTAAATTAATATATTTGATCTTCTATAAATTAAATTGAGATAGTTTTATTTTTTTTACAAACTACAATCAATAATTTATTCAAAATAAAGAAAAATCCAATCATCATCTTCTTTTAGTCTTAAACTTCATTTGTTTGTACTCAATGAAAATTTCAATCTAATTTATTTAGACTTCACACCATTAAGTGGATTTATATTTTTTTAAGTATTTAATACGTCTAAAGACATCTTAATGAATCATATTTTATGAAAAGTTTTAATATCATTCAAATGTATTATTTATTTTAGGTAAAAATACATTTCACCCCATAAACTTTATCTTATGTGCATTTTATTCACTCTAAACTTTAAAACTTAATAAACAACTTCAAACTTTACAATCTACGCAAAATAACAGTTTTGTTAAATATTCTGTTAACTAGACTAATAATCAATTCTTATTTGTTAAATTTTAATTTTTTCAACTCACAATATAATTCTAATTTTTAATTTTGATTTTATTTTTTATAATATATGTTTAATTACTAATTTATTTGAATATTTTTTTATTCATAAACAATTTCTATTTATTTAGATGTTAGAAAAAATTTCCCTTAAAATCTTTTTATTGCATTTTTTGTCATTGCTCATGTGGTATCCCGTGTTCAGATTAAAATGCATCTTTTATATAACATAATAGAACTTTGAACTTAAACTTTCTTGTATATTAGTTAAAGTCCCAATCATTAACTCATCCTTGTGAATTGCTGATTTGATAGTGAAGCAAATTAGTTTTTCATTTTCTAAGTAATGCATATTAATAGAATATTAAGTTTATTATATTCTTGTAGTATTGAAATGTTGAATACCATTACTAGCATTGCTGTCTTTCGTTGTCGGTTTTGATTTGTCTAGAATCTTTTATTCTATATATATGCGCATTTTATCTTAATATATAGAAAGTAAAAGGAAAAAAATAATAGAAAACAGTTGAGCCCTAGTCAGAGCACGCAACATATCATAGTATGAGCTTAAACTAATATTTGTTCGAGTAAATTTTTCTTGCAAAAATTTGCATTCAGATGAAGGTGAGTTATGAAAAGCTATCAATTATCAGTACCACATATAAAATGATGGGGAATTGAAAAAGAAAAAACACTAGATTAATCATGTGTTAGCAACCTATGGCATGTTGCAAGATTCTTATACTTGAAATATTAAGATGATTACATGTCTCCAAGAACGGTTAAGAAGTATTGAGCCAAGGATTCCCCAAAATCCAGTGATAAATAATTTATTTTGTCTATTAAAAAACATCAATTCATATGAATCATTTAAAAAAATGATCAAGATGAATACTAACAAAAGAACTAGAGAGTTAAAAATTAAAAGTTTTTACAAACTAAATTGTATTTTTTTTAAAACTTAAAAATTAAATAATAACTCATGTTTCTTTAAAATATTAAACCATAAAACATATATACATAACTAGTATGGGAAACATACAGTTAATTACGTGTTAACCCTCCTACACCTAAAATGACCAAAAAAAGTAGAGTCAATTATGTACTTATATATATCACTAAAACGTATATACATCATTAGTATAGGAAACATACAGTCAATTGCGTGTTAAATTCCCACACCTAGAATGACTAAGAAAAGTAGAGTCAATTATGTACTTATGTACAAAACTTCACATTCAATCATCACTTAGTCCTCCCACTCTTAGAGTGACCAAGAAAAGTATAGTCAATCATATACTTTTGTGAAAAACTTCACATTCAATCATCACGCTCTCCCACTTTTAGAGTGACTAAGAAAAGTAGAGTCAATTATGTACTTATATGAAAACTTCATATTCAACTATCACCTTTCATTCAAGTTTCCAATTCATTAAAGAGACTTCATTCATAGTTTTCGAAGAGAAAATTCAGAAGGAAACAAAAAATCTTTCTATTATGGAGGCTTTACAACACAAAATTCCAACAAATTATATATCGAAGTGTCACAAATCAATTATTATATAATGCAGAAAATATTAATATAGAAATCAAGAGAACAATAACGATAAGTTTGCATATATAATGTATTTCGTCCACAAAAAAAATGCATCAAGTCATATAAATTATTAAAAAACGATAGAGATGAGAGCTGACAGAAGAACTATATAAAGAATTAAAAATTAAGTTTTCAAAAACTAAATTGTATTTTTTAAAACTTAAAAATAATTAAATAACTCATGTTTGTTTTAAGTACTAAACCCTAAAACATGTAAAATCTGTACATACATCACTAGTCTAAGAAACATATGTACAATTAATAACCTGTTAGCCTCTCCACTCCCAGAGTCATAAAAAAATGTTAAGAGTCAATAACTTAGTTATACACAAAACTTCACGTTAAACCATCACTTTTCATTCAAATTTCTAGTACATTGTTGCAAGAGAAGCTTCATTCATAGTTTTTAAAGAGAAATTCAGCAAGAAACAATAATTATTACTAGAATGGAGGCTTAACAGCACAAAATTCCAACAAATTTTATAGAGATGTCACAAATAAGTTATTTATATAATGTAGAACTTATTAATATCAAAATTAAGAGAACAATAACGATAAGTCTGCATATAATATATTTCATCCATTTAAAAATAATTCATCTCGTAAGATGCATATAATGTATTTCGTCCATTTAAAAATAATGCATCTTGTAAGGTCAGTTATTAATTAGTGAAAGTTTTAGACTAGTTTTTATTTAATAAATTAAGTTAATCTCAAGGTTAATAAGTCAAGTTCTTAATCATATCAACCCAAATAACTTTATAAAAAGTTGCTTTCTTTAAAACTCGGTTTAATGGCGTCATGAAAAAAAAGATTATTAAAAGCGAAAAATATAGTTGATTGAAATGTGCTATATCTCATTTTGTATTACCACTCCATAACTAAGTTTGACACTTTATTTCTTTACGTTTTGTAAGATACTTGGATATAATATATATATATATATATATATATATATATATATATATATGTGTGTATGTATAATTTTTTAAATTTTATATATTTTGTGTCCTGAATAATATTAGAATAGTATTTTTTTTAAAAAAAATTGTATTCATATATCAAACGCCTCTTTTATAATTCTCCCATCAAACTTTTGTAAATTTATTTGAAGATTTTCTATTTTAGGTCGAAAACATATTATGATTTGATTTTTTCTTTTTGTTTTTGGTCTAAATGATATGATCATTAGATCATGTGAGGCACTATTCAAGAAAAATTTGGGCCTCACTTTAAAATTTAAAATCGGCCCAGTTCAACTTGTAATTAGGATGTCTTTCATGTTACCTAACTTTAAAATTCAGAGTCGACCCAGCCCAACTTTATAAAATGTTTTTTTAAACAACTTTTTTTTAAAATTTTTTTGTGTGGTTCATCTAATTTCAACCCAGGCACTGGGTTAAGTTAGTCTGATGAACCGATAAATATATTTTTAAAAAAATTATTTTATGATAGCAGTAAATTTTAATAAAGGATAGTTTTTAATACCTTAAAGAATAGTATTTTTGTTTAAAATTTGAAATTTGATCTAGTGCCTCGGTGTTGTCAACTGTTAAGCATGTCTAATTAAGTGAATAAAATTTGGAATAACAAATCTTATATCAGAGAATATTGGGACGGTAATTTGGATGTATATTCAATGAGGTTTAAATATTAAAATTAGGTACTCAAATTAATTTTAGACGAATTCAAACTTTATCTTTCAATTTTCAATATCATTTGAATATTAACAGGTAAATAAGTTATACGATATTTGATATCTAATATTTAGATATTATATAATAATTAAAATAAATATAATGATTATGCATACAATATGTGTTATATTAAATAATTATATTTTGTTACTTATTATTTTTTTATGTCAGAGGTTGAAATGTTTCCAGTAATTCCTCAGGATTATAAATTAAATGGCGATGAGTTAGTCAATAGTTTATGAATATATTATGTCAATATGTTACTTATTTATAGTAATTATTTATTTGAATAAATTACTGATTTATTCTTTAAAATATTACAATTGTATTAATTTGATTCTTTAAATGCCAATATCTTTATTTTCTAGTCCTGTTTGACATTAGATTACAACTTCAATATAAACTAGCTTGACCATAAACATCATCATAGTAACAATAAAATGTATAGAATTTGATAGGATAAAATGTGTTTAAAGAAAATAAGTATTTAAGAAATTAAAAACAAGACACATTTAATTGACTAAAATACGAAGGAACCAAATCCAAATCTATATAATAGACTAAAATAATTTCATTTTAGAGTATTAATTACGTGGATGTCATTAAATACTATATAATAAAATTAATAAATTAAAATAAGATACTAATTACATAAATTTGAAAAGTTACATTAAATGAATTTGAAAACAATTGTTCTTATTAATCATACCATATTAAATTACATATATTAAAATTAATAAATTAAAATAAAATATTAAATGAATAGATTATATAAATTACTAAATTCATTCTTATTAATCACTACATTAAATGTATTAAGTAAAATTAAAACAAATTCATTCTTATGAATCTCATATCTTGTCATGGACAATTAGAAAAAGCTCTATTCATTAGTGGAACAACAAAATTTGAAAAAATGAATTTAAAATGGTAAAGCAACCATTTTGAAATGTGATGAGGGTTTTTACTATTAATACATATTCCTGACATTCTTAAATTTAAATTCCGTGAAGATTGCAACTATCATGCAAATTGAAATTTGATTATATAATTGCATTAAAATAAATTTAAAAAAAATTGCTCTTATTAATCGTGTTGACCCTAAGGCTTTATGCCATAAGTTTTGATGATGACAAATGTATTTGAATTGTAGCATTGATATATATAAAGATTAATTATCATATATATGCTACAAGTACTTAAGCATGATTATGTTACTTAATATATATGTTGCATATATTGAATCATGCTATTATCATGAATTGAACTAACCATTGGATTTGCAAGTAAGACATATTTTATAGGTTGGTTCAAAACAAGGAAGAGTAAGCATTGTATTGAAGAACAAGGAAAAGCAATATCATGCTTCACTCAAGGAAAGCAACATACAAGGACAAAGCTCCAAGAAATGAAGAATTAGAAGATTTGAAGTCTTTGAAGCTTGGATGCATCAAGATAGCCTATGTATTTATATTAGGTATATTTTATATAGGCTAGTATACTTGGGCAACTCAATGATTTAGATTTGCATACATTGGCTCAAGCATTTTAAACAAAAAGATAGTGAGATATGAAGTTTTACAAAAGTTAGTTTTTGACCTTTGGTCACTCCTATATCATATCTCATAAATGAAAAATCAGTTTTTCAAGTATCTTAATCTCATTTGATAGTAGACTCAAAGTTCTTTCCAACAGTATATTATTTATTCAAAACGGAGTTCAAATGAGAAATAGATGACTATTTAAAATATAGTTTGAAAAACTGAAAGTTGATTTTACTATACTAAAAAATTATTCTGTTCTGACCTATAGTCAGTGTTTTGATTATATCTTTTAAACAAAAAATAATTTTTGAGTAAAACTTAGCTCATTTGAAACTAGACTCCAAGAGCTTTCCAATGATATATTATTTGTTTAAAACGGAGTTCAAATGAGGGAGTTATAAATTTTGAAAGAAAGCTCAAAATCTGTATTTCGCTACTGCCAGCCGGTGGTCGACCAGGCAGCTTCAGACTGGTCGACCAGTTGCCCTGAAAATGCTACATTTTGCTACTGTCAGTGGGTGGTCGACCAGGTGACCCCCACTAGTCGACCAATGGACATATGGACTGCATAATAAGTGCTGTAACGGCTATATAACGGCTAGTTTTTTAAAATCTTATATATATGACCTTAGATACACGATTTTGAGCCACAACAAAGTCCTACAATGTGATATTAACTTCTTCTATCATCTTTGAGAGAAAGGAAAGCATTCTTGAGCCAAATCTTGCATATTTTTTATCATTAGAGTTATTAGAGCTTCATTTGTATTCATCTACTCTTTAGAGAGAGTTTCTTTGTATTATTGATTTTGATCAACACATATATTATTCCGAGTTGAGGTTCGCAAGTACCGGTGTTGGAAGAACTTGCTTTGGGTTGAGGAGGAGCCCGGATTCATAAATTCTCCATTGTGGTTTTGCAAATACCCAGATCGAATTTGCGTGGTTGTAGTGGTTTGCAAGTACTCGGATTAAACTTGCAATTATAGTGGAAATACACAAGTGGTCTTTTGAGGACTGGATGTAGGCTTGGATTAGCCGAACCAGTATAAATCTCCGAGTTTGCTTTCTCTATCCCTTACTCTTTAATTTGTGCATATTGATATCTATTCTTTAATTCCTTGATCTTTATAATTATTTATCTTGACAACACATTGATTTTCTGTATTGTATTTATTATCCTAAGCATTGTACTTTTACAAAAAATTATTTTAACTTCCAATTAATTCTTGTGAAAAATTTATAAAACCCAATTCACCCCCCTTCTTGGGTTCCAACCATTACTTTTAAATCGCACCACATTAAATTGCATATATTAAAATTAATATATTAAAATAAAATATTAAATAAATAGACTACATAAATTACTAAATTCATTCTTATTAATTAATCACTACGTTAAATGTATTAATTAAAATTAGGGTAAATTCAAATTCAAATGGTAAAATAACCGTTTTAAAATGTGACTAAGGTTTTACTATCAATGCATATTCTTGGTATATTCATGAATTTACATTCCGTGAAGATTGCAACTGTCATGAAAATTGGAATTTGATTATGTAAATTACTAAATTATTCTCATTATTATTTAATTATTTAATTTATTTAATCACACCACATTAAATTACATATGTTAAAATTAATAAATTAAAATAAAATATAAAACGAATATATTATGTAAATTACTAATTATAAATTAGTCGTGATTAAATAAATAGATTTGTCATGATTGTGGTTATAATAATTTAATAATAAACTACTAGACCACTAAATTATATAGCATTTAATATATTCAATTAATTATGTTCAAAATTCATATTATATAAATAAAAGGTCATTCCAACTGTCATGTATTCCTCCTGTATTTGTATTATTTATTCTTTATGCAGAATCTTAGTTCTTTTCATATCACTAAATTTAGTAACGTTGTTGATATTAACGCATCAAAGGATAATTGGAGGATTAAAGTTCAAGTAGTAAGGTTGTAGACAGTTTCATCGTTCTTTTCATATGGCTAAATTGTTTACATGTGGTTTATGCCTAAATATGATTCACCTGAAGAAGTTAATAGTATAGAAATAGTTCTACAAAATTCATAGGTGTTTTCTCTGCCTTTTCCTTTTATTGTTTTTGTTATCTGGGCATAGATTTTGGTTTATATAGTTTTTTTCTTTATCAATTCTTTTTCTTCAGGAATTTCACATTCATACATCTGTCAAGCAGGCTTTTATTAAGAAGTTTAAGCACATTATTTTTGAAGATAATGTGTACATTATTACATAATTCAATATTATTGGTAAGGATGGTGGTAATTATTTTACCACCATGTATTTAAGATAAATTTCTAATACTTCTCTAAAGCCGGTCGAGTTGAAGATGACATTGCTATTCCGGGCATAACTTTGTTTTATTCATTTGTAGATATCTCATCTCAACATATTGATAAAAATTATTTGATTGGTTTGTGTCATCTCTATAAACTTATTATTTTTATCATATACAGTTGATTATTCCCACAATATAAACTCATAATTGTTTAGTGCACCTTTTGTGTATTTTATAAATGTCATTGGCAAGCTAATAACTGTTGTCTGAGCTGTTGAAGATATATGCAAGAATATCACGAAGAACGGGTCCGGATTTGCTGCTGTTCAATGTTGCTGCTTTTGTTGCTTTTCACTTTTAGCAACGGTTTTTACCGTTGCTAAAAATTATAGCAGCAGTTATTTTGTTGCCAAAACTTTCAGCAACGGTAAAAACCGTTGCTGAAAGTGAAAATAGCAAAAGCAGGGACTTCGAACAGCAGCAAATCCGGATTCATGAAGAACAAAAGGACGATTATTGAAATGTAAGATTTAGAGTAATTTAGCTATGATTTTAATCTATAATTTATTTTGGTTGTTTATGTTCATTAACTACATTATATCATTTTAGTGCAATAACGTGATTTGTACTCTATAGGAGAATTTTGCTAATTAGATTGCATTGTATATGGGCTATGATGTTAATGGACCACCTATTATGGTTGTTTAATGTTGTAAAATGATTTTTCGGATTAATTTCATAAACTTTATTCTCTATAGTTTAAGTTAGTATAAGTTTTTATTATAACATAACCATAGGATTCTAAAATGTTAGGGTCATGATATATATCAAATTATTTGAATGCTTTAAGGTTATTTATCAACCCTGATATGGTAGAATGTTCTAATTATGTTTTAAAGTAATATTGTTATTTTATCCTTAATAAGTTGTTACTGCTTATCTATATTAATTATTATATCTTTATTTGAAAGTTTTTTTTTTCATTTACGATGGTAGGTTTAAATTGGGTTGTGATGGCTTAACTCAAATGCCATACCAACTTTCTATACAGTCATCTATATATAGTACTAATGAGTTCTTGCAAAAATATTCAAAAAAAGTTCCTACAAAAATATTCAAAAAGTTTTGTTAGATGCAAGTAAATTTCATTTTATTTTTTTCTTATTATTAATACATTAATCTCTATTTATATCACCCCTTATAGTAATGTCAAAACGGGACTAAGTCCATGGGTTGGCCTGTGACTACTTGTAAATAAGCGGTCTTGGGCATCAGATTATTTTTAATATTTTATAGCAAAGTTGTTTTATATTTCTTTATAATAATTCATGATTTTTGTATATTTTTTTTGTATATTTCATTTGTTAATATTGTTTTTGCACATGTATTTTTTTTTTCTGAACTTTTGCTATAAATATAAGCAATCGCTTTCTTCGGTTGGATTATATCGTGCAAATTTTGTTTTTAGTTATGGTTAACTTTATGTTGTCATATTAAGAATGAAAAGTATAAACTGATTAAAGATTTTGATATTTGACAAGTGAGAGAATCTAATGACAAGTATTACTAGCGTAGTGTATAAAAAAGTATTCCAAAATCTATATTAGAGGTCAATCACTTTTATTTCAACTCTTTTTTTTATCATTAGTATATTTGTCTAAATTAATTCATGTAATACCTTATTTTTATTCTTTTCATTTGACATTATTCACATTCAATCTTCAAGGTAATTATATTTAATGAATTAGAAGTATATGTGTTTTAACATAACTTGAATATCTCATTATTTTTGTACATGTATTTCTTTATATGTATATTAACTATTCTTATTTATTTATTTGATAAGTAAAAATAGTAACATTTATATTAATCCGTACATCGCACGAGTGACAACACTAATTCCTATAAAAAAGAATCAAATGCTTCCTTATGTAAAATCACTTCTTGGTCTATGAATCCTATGTATGTATTTGCAATTTGGTCCATATATTAGTTTTTTCCCAAAATATTTTTTTTTGAGCCGAAAAAAAAAACAGTTTTTGTTCCATGTACAAATCATAAAAGCCAAGCTTAATCCATCAGTTATTTGAACAAAACAGAGTTAAACATAAGCTACAAGCAATTAAGAAAGAATATCAAACCTTAAAGTTACGACCATCACATAAGTGGTGTCTGTCAAATTGTTCAAGAACCTCAAGTAGGCACATTTCCAAGAGCGGTTGAGAAGTATTAAACCAAAGATTCTCCAAAAATCTAGTGATAAATCCCACTGCCATGCTACAATAAAATTCTTTACAGAAAAGTGATAACTTTTTTTTTTTTGGAATTCTCCAGAGGAATCAAAATTATCTTATTAACTCAACTTATTAAAACTCTGTATTTGTTACATCAGCTTAAATATTTTCACAATTCAATGCCCAACTCACTAACTTCTGATTAAAACATCGTCTCACATTTTTCAAACGTTGCCTTTACCTTTTGTTAAATCAGCTTTTTAATCACTAAAACTTGCTTTTTGAGGAAGTAAAATGCGCATAAGATGTTGTTCTATTCATTCTTCCATCTTCAAATTTTTTTACATTAATCTTTTACTTTATAAATTAATTGGTAATATCTCGATATCTTTTTTTAAAAAAAAACTCTTCAGAAAGAAAATTAGAGAAAAACGCTAAAACTCTCTTAAGTTTTGAATATACATATATATATATATATATATATATATATATATATATATATATATATATATATATAATTAAAAATATTATGCTGTAGGTATCTTGGTGTGACGACGGGAAGCAAGAGCAAAATAAAATTTCTAAAAAATGAACAAATATTACTCGAAAGAATTAATTATTTAATAATTAGTGATATATAATTTTAATTTTCAAAAAAATAGTGGATATTCATTTTAATAGCGCTTTAATTATCTTTGTTAAATCATCTAATCTACTAATATGAAATATCAAATCAATTCGTTGTCAGTAGTCATTTTTAATAAATGGTAGATCAAATTTTAGACAAATATGATCTTCAAAAAAATAAATTACTATACATACTTTTTATAGATTAAATTGAGAAGACTAATTTTTTTTTACAAATGACCACCAATAATTTATTCAAAAGAAAGAAAAATCCTTTCATCATCTTCTTATAGTTATAGTTAAGACTTCCTCAATTATTTCATATGTTTCAAGTTGTTACATTAAGTGTGGTGCTGCCTGCATTTTAACCAATATTTCAATTGCTTCTCTACAAGCCTTAATTCCCAACGTCCTTTAATTTTAACCTCAACCTCGTCCTTGTTTGTTTTTTCTTAAAAATCTTTTTATTGTTCGAGTAAATTTTTCCTGCAAAAATTTGCATTCAAGTAGCCATTAATGATCAGTACCACATATGTAAAGATGGAGAATGGAAAAAAAAAACATTAGATATCATCTTAGCAACCTATGGCATGTTGCAAGATTTTTATACTTGAAATATTAAGATGTTTGTATATGATCAATCATGTCATCAGATTTTAATCATATACTATTAGTGCTAATGTTTTTTAAAAATATAAGAATGTAGTAAGTTAGAGGAATCAAATGAAAAATTAAGTATAAATATGCAGGTCTACATAATAATTTAACTTTGTGACTAATCAATATAAGTGTTTTATAATTGTTGCCATTAAATGACTAATTAGAGAAATCAAAAAGAAATTTATGGGAAAAAAATGATTGCCTTTCTTCTGTTAATCAACATATTCAATTGTAAACATAAGAAAACAAACAAGTAAGCAGATATTACTTATTAATTTTATTTTTGTGAGAAGAAACTTGTATGTCAATTTGGTAACCGGTCATTTTTTTTTTGGTGATTACACGTGGCAAAAGCCCAAAAAAATAAAATAAAAAAAGTTAGCTTGAAACTATTCTAGGCCTAAAGTCCCCAGGCTTTAGATTACTCGCTTCAGTCTGCAACAAATCAAATATGCAAAAGCATATAGTCAAATCCAAGCCTAGCTGTGTTGTGCACAGCATAGAGTGCAAGGTTAGAACTTTAAGACCTATTTCCACAGTAGAAAACCATAAACAGTTTCTAATGTGAAAACCAACAAAACTCCAAAACAATTAGTTACAGATATTTGAAAACTTTAGATCGTGATTAAATTAAATTATGGTTAAAATTTATATTTAGTCACGATTTTTATTGTGATTAATAAAGAATTAAAATATCCAAATTCATGTATAGCTAACTAATCCTAATCCACAAAACTCCAATTTTCAAATCAAATAAACCTAGGCAGCAATGCAAAACTGGCCAACCATTGTAGGTGTCTTGTAGTGACAACGAGAACCAAAAGCAAAATAAAATATCTAGACGATGAATAAACGTTATTCGAGAGAATTAATTATTAAACAATTTGTGATATATAACTTTAATTTAAAAAAAATGGACAACCATTTTATTAACCCTTCACATTATCATTGTTAAATCATCAAATTTATTAATGCTAAATTTTAATTTAGTTATTATCAAAAGTCATTTTAATAGATGGTGAAACAAATTTTAGACAAATATAATTTTTTAAAAATTAACTTAATCTATGTGATATTCTATGAATTAAATTGAGATGGTTTTATGTTTTTTACAAACCACAATCAATAATTTATTCAAAAGAAAGAAAAAAATCCAGTCATCATATTCTTTTAGTCTTAGACTTCATTTGTTTGTACTTAATGAAAGTTTCAATATGATTTATTTAGACTTCACACTATTAATTGCATTTATATTTTTTAAGTATTTAATAAGTCTAAATACATCTTAATAAATCATATCTTATGGTAAGTTTTAATATCATTCAGATTTATTATTTATTTTAGGCAAAAATGTATTTTACCCCATAAACTTTATCTTATCTTTAAAATTTAATAAACAACCTTCTCAAACTTTACAATCTATGCAAATCAATACATTTGTTAAATATGATGTTAACTAGATTAATAACCAATTCTTATTTGTTAAATTTTAATTTTTGCAACTCACTATAATTCTAATTTTTAATTTTGATTTTATTATTTTTTATAATATATGTTTAATTACTATTTATTTGACTATTATGTTTTTTTAACTCATAAACAATTTCTATTTATTTAGATGTTAGAAAAAATTTCCCTTAAAATCTTTGTATTGCATTTTTTGTCATTGCTCATGTGGTGTCCCGTGTTCAGATTAAAATGCATCTTTTATATAACATAATAGAAATTTGAACTTAAAATTTCTTGTATATTAGCTAAAGTCCCAATCATTAACTCATCCTTGTGAGTCGCTGATTTGATAGTGAAGCAAATTAGTTTTTCATTTTCTAAGTGGTGCATATATTCTTGTAGTATTGAAATATTGAATACCATTACTAGTATTGCGGTCTTTCGTTGTCGGTTTTGATTTGTCTAGAATCTTTTATTCTATACAAATGCGTATTTTAATCTTAATATATAAAAATTAAAAGAAAAAAAAATAGAAAACAGTTGAACGGCAAACACAGAGCAGAGGCTCTGGTCAGAGCACACAACATATCATAGTATGAGCTTAAACTAATATGTGTTCGAGTACATTTTTCTTGCAAAAATTTCCATTCAGATTAAGGTGAATTATGAAAAGCTATCAATGATCAGTACCACGATTGCAAGGATAGAGAAATGAAAAAGAAAAAAGAAAAAAAGAAAAAACAATAGATTAATCATGTGTTAGTAACCTATGGCATGTTGCAAGATTTTTATACTTGAAATATTAAGATGGTTGCATATGATTAATTATGTCAACAGATTTTAATCATATACTATTAGTGTTAATTTTTTTAAAAATATATGTTAGAGGAATGAAATGAAAAATTGAGTACAAATATGCAGGTCAACATAATAATTTAACTTTTTAATTAATCAATATAAGTTTTTTTTTCATTTTTGCCATGACTAATTAGAGAAATCAAAAAGAAATTTATTGGGAAAAATTGATTACCTTCCTTCTGTTAATCGATAAATTCAATCACAAATGTAGGAAAACTAACAAGCAAATATTATTTATTAGCCAGCATTATACTCCCTCTTCCTTGTGATTTCACGTGGCAAAAGCCCAAAAAAAAAAGTTAACTTAAAACTATTATGGGCCAATGTTGTGCACAGCATATAGTCCAAGCTTAAATTCTAGGAGCTCTTCACTCTTCAAGCCTGCCAAAAGTAAGAAACACAAAACCCACTTGTTTGGGCTCAATGAACAAATGGCAAAAAAGGATACAAAAACGTCAAAAAGAAAAAAAAAATTCATTATAGTATACCTTGTACCCATATGTATTATATATGCTTATGAAAGAATAACATATTATATTTTAATCAAAAATTTTACTTAATTTATCAATTATATAGTAATTTATCTTAATTTTTTTAAATTTATTTTATGTGATGTGATCAATTTTTCAAATTTATTAATTTACTTAATTTATTAATTTAAGTTTATTCTATAATACATAATTTAATGACATACCAGTAATTTATTAATTTATCTAATTTATTCATTTAATTTATTATATTTTATATAATAAATATTAATTTACCAAAGGACAATATATTATATTTTAATCAAAAAGTTTACCCAATTTTTCAATCATATAGCAATTATATAGTAATTTATCCTAATTTTTTTCAAATTCATTTTATGTGATGTGATTAATTTTGCAAATTTATTACTTTACCTACTTTATTCCTTTAAATTTATTCTATTATACATAATTTAATAACCTACTGGAAATTAATACCTTAGAGTGAAATTAAATTGAATATAATAATAATTATATAGTAATTACTGTTATTGAATTTCAATTCAAATCAAATAATAAAGGTAATTGTTATTAAATTTACCTAATTTACTAATTACATAGCAATTATATTACAGTTATAGCAATTATATAGCAATTTATCCTAATTTTTTCAAATTCATTTAATGTGATGTGATTAATTTTTCAAATTTATTAATTTACATAATCTTATTTAATTTATTCATTTAAGTTTATTCTAAAATACATAATTTAATGACATACCGATAATTTATTAATTTACCTATTTATTCATTTAAATTTATTTCATTATATATAATAAATGTTAATTTACTAAAGGAAAATATATAATATTTCAATCAAAAAATTTACCTAATTTATCAATTATATAACAACTATAGCAATGATATAGCAATTTACCGTAATTTTTTTCAAATTTATTTTATGTGATATGACTAATTTTCTAAATTTATTGATTTACTTAATTTATTCATTTAAATTTATTCTATTATACATAATTTAATGATTTACCGGTAATTAATGTCCTAGAGTGAAATTATTTTAGTCTATTATATAGAATTTTAAAATTTTATATATTTTTATGTGTCCTGAATAATATTACTGTGCGTATAAAACTAGTGTGATTTATTAACTCTAATGTGGTTCCACAGCTTATTGGAAAGGATACATGATCTTATTATGTCACCTAATACCAAAAGGGCTAGCTCCTCATGTGGATATAAAAGAAATAGTATATCTACTTATTGGATATAAAATTGGATGTGATTAAAATATGCAGATCGACACAGTAGTTTAACTTTTTGACTAAATGTAAGTTTTCGGTTGTTGCCATTCAATGACTAATAAATAAAATTTATGGAATTTATTGGATGACAGAATACTTTGAAAATGAAAAATAAATTTGTGGGGAAAAAATGTCTGCCTTTCTTATGTTCATCATCATATTTAATAGCAAATGGAGGAAAACAAAGTAAAAGAAATTACTTAATAACTTGTTTTTTTAATTAAAAGAGGCTTGCTTATCAATTTAGTAGCCAATAGCATTACCCATTCTGGGAAAAAAATAATAACCATAATATAACAATAAATAGTACAAACTATTCATATTACTTCAAAGCATACTAATATGCTTTAACAATTCATTATATAGAAAAAATTACATAAAATTGAAACTATTTAAATAAATTTTACGACAAACACACTCAGTCATGTTGAGTACAACATAAATATAATCCAAGCTTAAATTTCAAAAGATGTTCAGGCCTGCGAAAAAAAATTGAGCTTATTGAAAAGACTGAACAATATATAACATTTTTATGATATAAAGAAAAAACAGAGAGATTAAAAAATAAAACAAATACTTTAAGGTTGAGGGAGGAAAGGGGGAGGATATTAGATGGCCATTGACCCGAACCACCTATATATGTAATTTAAGTTCTAAATGCAAATATATATTAAACTATGTTCTACATATAATAAAAACCAAGCTTAATGAAAACATCAGTTATTTGGGCGAAACAGAGTTGCGAAGAACATAAAATCAATTGAGAATGAATAGGCATAAAATTCTTACCAGATAAGCTTGGAGACACCTCTTGAATTTATTGGTATTCACCATGGCAGTCACATAAATGGTATCTGTTAAATTGCTCAAGAACCTAAAGTAGGCATGTCTCCAAGAACGACTCAAAAGTATTGAGCCAAAGATTCCCCAAAATCCAGTGAAAAATCCCAATGCCATGCTCCAATAAAATTCTTTAGAGAAGTGTGAATGCTTGCTTTCTTGGGAGTTAATTGGTTCTATAAAATTTTCGTCTTCAAGACACTTTTTCTTTAGTGGCTCCCCACAAAGATCAAGATTATCTTCATAACTCGACTCATTAAAACTTTGCAATTGTGTGCCAGTTGGAATTTTTCCGAAAAGATCGTTATGTGACAAATCCAACATTCCGAGACGATCAATATGAGTAAGGCTTGAAGGAATTGAACCGAAGAAATAGTTTCTTGACAAATCAAGAAATTCTAGTGATGTCAACTGTCCAATCTCTGAAGGGATTTTTCCAGTCAAATGATTTCTTGAAAAATTTAAATATGTCAATTTAATCAAACTCATTAATTCTACTGGAATTTCTCCAGTTAGTTGATTGCATGAGAGATCGATGCCTCTATTTAAAAGTAAATTAGCGTTCTGGAACTTTTGTTCCTCACCTTTCCACATCAACAATGCAATCAAATCATATGCTTCAGTGTAAGAATTTCCCTTATATTTATAGACAAAGTAGTATCCATCTTGAAAATCTGATGAACTCTCTTGAACCATTGCAGTAAAATTTTTGAAGCATTTCGGTATTTGTCCGTATAGACTATTCAGTGAAAGATCCAAAACTTGAATGCTTGTCACATAACAAAGATACGATGGTATACTTCCAGAGAAATGATTATTTCGTAAAATTAAAATTTTCAACACATGTAATCCACTCCCAATCCATGAAGGTATAGGTCCTGAGAACCTATTTTCTCCCGCATCAAGCATTTCTAAGTTTGATAAATTCATCAAGGGCAAAGGTAGCTTCCCAATAAACTGATTGTTTCTCAATATCAAAACTTTGAGTTTATGTAAAGAACCAACAGAGGCAGGAATTTTTTCAGACAAATTATTATTACTTAAATCCAAAAATAGTAATGATGTGAAATGGCTCCAACAATCAGGAAGTTGTCCTGATAATTGATTATTGGAAAGATTGAAAACTTCCAATGTTTCAGTTTCACTCTTTGAACATAAAAACGTGTGGAGTTCTGAAAATTTATTACTGGAGAGATCGAGTCGAGATGCATAACGCAGAAATTGTGGAATTGGGCCTTCAAATTGATTTGAAGCCAGAGAGATTTGAGGATTTACTTCAGTAAATTTTATGGAGAAATTTGGTAACATGCCCCACAAGTTGTTGTATGAAACATCCAAAAATCTTAGCTTTGGTGACAATAGACCCCAAAACCAATATGGAGTATTATCTGAAATTCCAGCATTTGAAATATCAACTACGGTGATATTGTTTTGAGTTTGCAACCAATTGGGAAGACCCGGACCCAACTTGCAATATCTCAAACCTATCAACTCCAACTGAAATGGAGGGACCCACTGATGGCTAAATCCCAAAGCAAATAAGTTGTAGGATAGGTCCAAATGCCTTAAGTTGGTCATATTAGCAAAATGGGAGTCAGTGAGGAAACCTTTCAAAGAGTTGGAAAAAATGTACAAAGATTTCAATTGAGATGGAAATTGATAATCTTTAGGTATTGTCCCATTTAACTGATTGATTGCCAAGTCTAATGTTTTTAAAGACATGAATGTGGAAAGGTCAGGAAGTGTGCCAATAATATGATTATATGATAGACGCAGTTCTTGCAAAGAATATCTAACACATCCTCCAGACAAATTTTGAAGAATTGTTGGAAGATCTTGACTCAAATGGTTGTGAAATAGGTCTAATGAGCGTAAGGTACATATATGACCAAATTCATATGGTATGGGACCCTCCAAGAGGTTGGAATAAAGATAAAGGTCAACAAGGTTGGGGCTGACACTCGAGAGCCACTGAAATATTATAGAGGAAGTGAAGCTATTGCTAGAGAGATCAATCGAGGAAAGGGAATGGGAAGAGTTAAATTTCAAAGGAGTTAGCGGAAGGAAATAATGATCTGAAAAATTGTTATAAGATAGGTCAAGTTCTTTTAAGTTTGGTAGCTTTGCAATCATTTGCAGCCACTTGTGAGAATATTTGAGATCATTTATGTCCATCAACGCAAGATGGGTTAAAGAAGTGAGAGTAGAGAGCCACTCACCTCCACCACCGCTCTCATGGTCAATCTTGAGCATTCCATTATATCCAAGATAAAGGTGCTGCAAGTTGGAAAGGTTCCCAAGTTGATGAGGAATCGCTCCCACTAGATTATTCGCTGACAGATCAAGATATCGCAAGTGTGAAAGACTCCCAAGTTGAGACGGAATATTTCCAGTGAAATTACAATATTGGAGGTCAAGGTATCTCAAGTTGCTCAAATAAGGAAAAAATTGTGGGAAATGGGTGTCTTGAAAAGTACACCGACTGAGGTTGAAATACATCAAATGTTGCAACTCCATCAAAGAAGAGCTTATCTCACCTTTCAATGGGTATAGAACCAAAAAAGAATCACAATGAAGGTCGAGCTTTTCCACATGGCCAGATTGGTTGCTACAAACAACTCCCTCCCAAACACAACAATCATGGGATTGGGAGCCCCAAGAAGACCAGGGTGGAACAACATCAGAATGATCCACAATCCCAGCCTTAAACTGAAGCAAGGCTGCCCTCTCCCTCTCTATGCACCCTGACTCTCCCCCAGCAACAAGCAGTCCAAGCTCGAGCACTATTATCATGGCTAATTGAAGCATTTTTAGAAAACCCAGATACCTCATCTTTCTTTTCGCTAACTCACTCTTTAGATTGATAATGCTACAGAGTAGTGACTTGCTAGTGCTTCATTTATTTATATGTATATAGCCCTTCTCATCCTTTTCTTGTAGCTGGTTAAGTTGTTGAGAGTAAAGTAGTTTTTAATTTTGTTTATACAACATGTATATATCATTGCAAAGCCAAGTGGATCTATTTTTTATACATCAAATTATTATTATAATTATTAGTGCCTGAAAAATAGTAAATCAAATGTTGTTGATGAGTGAAACAATGGAGTTTCACTGGTTTATTATGTAGGTAGAAATAAAATTTAAATTCTCAATTTAATTTATGTCAAAATAAATGAAAAAATATTGGGGAGTGACATATAGTCGCAATAGATTCAAGTAAATATTGTCATTTAATATATATATAGATTATTTTAAAATTAGACTTGAAAAGTAAAATTGGTTAAAAAAGAAATTTTCTCTGATGCGTTACACTAGTTTTTTTTTTATTCCTGTTATCCATTGAAAAAACTAGATTTGAGATTTGATGTTGTCAAGAAAGCTATAAGACTGTTAATGCACCAAAATTCACGTTCAACTATCATTTTCTCTCGTTTTAATTTGTGCAATGTAAAACTTTGAGGATTATACAAAAGAAATATCAAATATAATTGAATGGAAAGAAAAAGAAAGATATATAGCAACTCTAATAAACGTGCCCCGGTACGTAAAATGGACTAATTGTATTATTGGACGGACTGACTTTAAATTTTATTTAAATCTTTTAAAAATTAAATAATATTGGTTCTAAATTAAAATGATAATTCTCCAATAACAATAATGATAAGTTTGCACTTCATCAGTAAAAAATACATCAGAACAGACATATTTTATTTAAAAAAAAAGACAAAGATGAGTGACAGAAGAACTAAAGAAATAAAAATTAAAAATTTTGAAAATTAAATTATGTATTTTAAAAATTCTAAAGTTAAATATCAACCAAGGTATGTAATTTTTCTAAACATATATCACATAACTTGTTCATATCCATTATTGGTCCAATCTGCTCAGGCTTTGTTATTAGTATACTAACTATTTTAATATAAGAGATATTTGATATATGAAACAATTTTTTTTTTATAATTTTACGTGCTAACCTCTCACTTCTAGCATGACCAAGAAAAGTACATTAATGAATTTAAAAACTTCTATTCAATTGAACTTCCTAGTTCTATTGGAATTTTTTCAATTAGTTGATGGCTTGAGAGATCAATGCCTTTTAAAAATAAACCATTGTTCTTGAAATTTTAATGAATTAAAAGAATAATTTAACCAACATCTTAATTTTTTTCAATATAGCAAGCTCGTGTTTCATACTCATTTGTGCACAATTTCTTCATTGATTTTATCGCCCAAGTGTGTACTTCAAAAAAGTCAGACTTTTAGAAATTCTTTTAAAAGTCTCCAAAAAAAAGGTAGGATTTTAAAAGATTCTTTTGAAAGTGTAGTGCAAATTTAGGATTTTTCAAAGATGCTTTTAAAAGTGTCGGTCATAAAGGATGATAAAAAAAAAAGAAGAAGAAGAAGGGGGGGGGGGGGGGGGGGAGGGGAACTGTCATTGTTTGACCTCTACACAAAGGCTTTAGGAATTCCTAATTCAATCTCTTGCTTGGCAAGTTGAGCATTCACAATCTTCATGCACCAACTTGAGGTAGATATACATATATTTGCTCATTATGTGTTGATATTAGGTTATTATTTGTTTTTATTGGTTGACTAATTTTATTAAGCAACATTGTCTTTAGGAACATTTGTCATCAGGAAAATTTTGTCTAGTTTGTTTGCTGATCCGAGTAATGTCAGTTTACAATTATTGTATATTTTTATTTTGTATCAGTGAGAATGTACGACATTCTTGATCAGAATTTTTACAAAAATTGACTGTCTTTCTTATGTTCATCATAATTATCTAGAAAAACAAACAAGAAGAAATTACTTAATAGCTTTTTTTTTTTAAAAAAAAAATCAGAACAGGCTTGTCAGTTGGTAGCCAATAGCATTATACCCATTCGGGGAGAAAAAAAAAAGCTCATAGACTTACACTCCTATTGTTTGATATCTCCATAATGTTTATCACAATAAACAGCACAAACTATTCATAGTATTTCAAAGCATACTAATATGCTATAACAATAACTTTATTTATATTGATTATTTTCTCAATGTCAGCAAAGTTAGAAGGAATTGAACTAAAGAAATGATTTTTCGACAAATCAAGAAATTCTTGTGATGTCACGACCCGTTTTCTGGGCACATGACCGGCACAATAATGAATCTCTCATCACTGTAAGCCTTCCGATAAATATATCAAATTTTCTTATATGAAAATCATAGATTATCAATTTAAAATACATTATTATACTGACATACAAGCCAAATGTCGAACCCCTGAACTAGATGTCCTAGACGATTACAGAGCAACATAATCTATAACAGAAGAGAGGTCTACCCGACAACGGGAAGGTACAAAGTGATCTACTCCTCTAGCAGATATTCTTCGATGGCAACCTGATCTGAACAAAAAGGTTGTACAAACAATGTGAGCTTTTAAACTCAATGAGCGAATCGGCCTCGCATTAATAAAATTCAAATACATTACCAGTCATGCAAGCATATCCAAAGGCTCATACTCAACCAATAGACAGAAGATAAAAATTTATCCAATTCAACAAACGTTACTAGTACTCGTCAATGGCAATATATCCCGGAGAGCGCACACAGGCTGGCTCACCAATTATGTATATTTCCGCCATGACGCACAACCTCATCCTCTTAGCTAGGGCGCCTCACGGATTTATCACCAATCCGGGCTATATCCCTACTGAGGGAATCGTTGTCTCCACACTCATTGGTCAAGACACCCTGTCAACCGGGTTTTCCGCCTTGCCGTGAGAGGGGGTACTGTCCCGCTCAATCACAATCAATAGCATTTCATATCATAATCAGAAGCTCAATATAATATTCATCCATATAACAGGTATAGTATATAACTATATTATGGATTTATAAACCACATATCAAGATAACAATTAATCCATTTTTGAAAACATTCAAACTTCACATCATCATAAGATACTTATTTCATTTTATCCATACTTATGGATTAATTATCTCATTTAGATTCGTCATTCTGAATCCAATTTCCCCCTATGAATCTTGGGAGTGTCCTACGACATACTTTTTATCACTAGTAATGCTAAAACTCTATTAAAACGGGGTCGTTTCACTCACCTGGATTCCGTACGAACATCGCTTCTCTAAGTCGTTACAGATAAGAGTACACAGATGAATTTCAGTATTCCGCTACGGAGATTTTCATGAAAGATTAGAGAAAATACGTCAGGATTGTTTTCGTACAGATACTGTTCATATGTACGGTTACTATTCATACGGTCACTATTCATACATACGGTCACTATTCATACGTACGATCACTATTCATACGTACGATCACTATTCATACCAGAAATAGAGAATACAATCTGTAAAAGAGTACACCAGGTAAGTTCCCAGGAAAGAGTGGAGGGTCACACTGGACACACTTAAAAACCAGGTCTTTCCTTAGCCAGAACTTTCCTAGACATGTATTCTTCACAGTTTACATTCTATTTCGGTAATCAGAGAATCAAAATAACATATAAACAGCTAAGGACAGTTTTTCTGATGTGGAAGATCAGCCAAGGCCGCAACCACAGAGCATACTTAAGAAATTAACTTCTAAAATTTGAAAGACATAGAAAGGGCATACTATCCTTACCTAAGCTGAAAAGGAAATGCCCAAAATCTCAGACGCCTAGCTTTGGAGTAAGAGAAACTTAAGGAGAGAAGAAGAGAAGTTGAAGGTGTGAGTTTAGAAGTGAAATGGAAGGGCCTATTTATAGCAAAAGTTAAGGGTACTATTTGATACTATGCGCTAATAAAATATTCAATTTACTATTCATGAAAATGACATTTCTAATAATACAGTTACTGTGCAAATAGCGGCAACGGTACTGAACCTTTAGAGCTACCTTTAGCTCTGATACCAGAATTGGCCCCTTACTATGGATCTAAAGGATCTGACTTTCTGCAAACAGATCCCGCTGCCCGGTTTCTACGGCAAAGGAACAAAGAAATATGGGCTACGAAAGGCACAGAACTATAAAGGAAAACCTCATGACTCTCATGTAAGGGTTTTCACTAGTTCTTCACCAATGATTGGTGGCATCTTTCGGAAGAATTTGTTAGATAATTCCTCTCCGATGAACATTCTTCCTCTAATCGTTGCAGTAGAGGTTGGAATCGGTTCTGGAAACTCGGAAAGGTTTTTCCGATGTTAAAACAGACGAGTTCCTGGATGATATGAAACTCCTGTTCTCCGAAAATTTTTCTATTATTACTATTGAAAACTTAAAGGAAAAACTATCCTTTTACTTTAAACCTTTAAGTTTCTTTTTCAAATCAGTCCTTTCAATTTAGTCCCTGAGGGTATTTTTACACATAAAACGTCATTTTCTCCTACGAATTTCTTCCTAGTTTTCTTTTATGACCAAACCACATCTAGTACTTGACATTTCAATTGTATAAATGAACAGTATCGTATACGTAAATAGTATTATACAGGTGAATAGTACCATATACTGAAATAGTAACAGTAGTTTGTAAACAAATATTTATATTTTATTTTTCTTTGGGTATTACATGTGATGTCAATCGTTCTATCTTTCTTTAGTCAAATGATTTATTGAGAAATTTAAAAACTTCTAATCAATTGAACTTCCTAATTCTACAGAAATTTTTCCAATTGGTTGATGGCTTGAGAGATCAATGCCTTATAAAAATAAACCATTGTTCTTAAAATTTTAACTGTAAGGACTAAAAGAATAATTAGGCCAATATTTTAATTTTTTTTAAATATAGCTAGCTTGTGTTTCATATTAGTTTGTGCACAAATTCTTCGTTGATTTTATCATCCAAATGTATAATTTCTTGTAAGAGTTTGTGTTTTTAGGTCTATTTCTCTAGTATTGTAAGAGTTTTTGTTTTTAGATCTATTTTTAGATTTTGTTTCTTTGTAAATTTTTTGTTTTGTTTGTTGTTTTTCGTGTTGATGTTGTTTAGTTTTCAATCATTTAAGAGAGCTTCGGAGCTACAAGTAATTTTAGAGAAAATGAAACTCATTATTAATCACAATGTAAAAGTACCTGTCAATATGATGTGAAGATGGATAGATAAAATGATTTCAGAAGTTCCAGTGGTATATTTTACTTTGCCTCTTTTGGTTGGTAAATTGATGTATATTTTTTTCTCTAAATTCCTTGATTGTTTTCAGAGTTTCTTTGAGAGATTCTTTTCTTTTCATTTTTTTGCCTCAGTTTGCTTTTGGCATCTTGGTTGCTTCTGACTAATACAGTCTCCAAAATTTTCTTAATATGACATGTTTTGAACCTTATTGACATTTTGTTGGCCAATTTTTTTAAATAAAAATATAAATATTTGATAGCAAAAATGAGCTGCTTAGCTGACAAGTAATCATCCTCAGTGGTACAACAAAGTAGTGTTGATTGCTTAATTGTCAAAATAATTGATCTAGCACAGAAATTCGACAGAAGGGGGTCGACAAGCAAATTCAGACATGGTCAACAAACAGATCGACTATAGTTGTCGAAAGATGAAAGTATGTCGATTAAATATAACTTGGTTGTCGAACGTGAAGATAAGGGAAATTGTCTAATTGGAGCGGTCAAAGACAGTTATTCCTATCATTAGATGACTAGGACAGTTATGTCGGACCATGTAAATTGTTACTTACGTGAGTTTAGATAATTATACCGATGCAATTAAAAACAATTGAAAAATCTAGACAGATGTAAATTATTGAGGCCGACAATCCAAAGTGACCGCCAGAACCAACATGAATCTTGAATCATATAAGGCAACAATGGAGTGCGGTTTCCCTGCTTTTCGCCAATGTGTGATAATCGACTTTTTGGAGGTATGTGTATTTCCAAATCTCTCCCTCTCTCTTCATTTTATTGACAATTA
The DNA here is from genome assembly GCA_037074585.1 of Biancaea sappan. Lineage (NCBI taxonomy): Eukaryota > Viridiplantae > Streptophyta > Magnoliopsida > Fabales > Fabaceae > Biancaea > Biancaea sappan. Next base: position 12,774,314 of record CM073490.1, on the reverse strand, counting down.
CAAAATTACCACTCTACTTTATAATTATTTCAAATTTCATCAAAATTCACATTCAACTATCATTTTCTCTCATTTTAATTTGTGCGATATAAAACAAAATGTCCCTCAAGAAAGACTTTGAAGATTATTCAAAAGAAATATCAAATATAATTGAATGGAAAGAAAAAGAAAGATAGCAACTCGCTTAAATGTGCCTTATTACGTAGAATGGACTAATTGTATTATTAGACAAACCAACTTTAAATCTTATTTAAATCTTTTAAAAATTAAATAGAATTGGTTTTAAATTAAAATGATAATTTTCTAATAACAGCAATAATAAATTTGCGCTTGATCAATTAAAATTACATCACAATAGATATGTATTATTTAAAAAAAAGACAAAGATGAGTGACAAAAGAGCTAAAAAGTTGAAAATTAAAAAAAAATATGTGTTTTAAAATCTCAAAAATAAATAAAAGTCTCTTTGAACCTAGAAGCCTATCTTGACCGTAGCAGAGCTGGGCATCTACCTTAAGTCAATTTTTCTCCAAAAATAAGAATAAATAAATCTAAAACAATTTGTCTGCCATTAAATCAATGGAGACGTTATTTCAAAAGTGAATAATTAGATTGTAATCGAATTATAATTAAATTAGATTATTTAAAAATATTAAAAAATAATATAATAAATAAATATTATAAATATAAATTTATAAATTAAATTTAAAATAAAATTTAATATCAAATTACATAAAATAATATGTACAATCAAAATTTCATTGTAAAAATTAACTAAATAACAAAGAAATATTATTAATCAATATAATATTTTTTCTTATCAAATTTATAAAATATCAATATATTGACATTTTCACTAAAATAAATTGATCTATAATATTAATTTTTTCATTATTTGATTATAGAACAAACAAAATTAAAAAGATAAAAAATAAATCAAGTAAATCGGTTCATTTAGCACCAGTTCTTATTCGGTTTAACTGGTTCTTAATTAGTTTGATTACTTACCGATTTTAAGAATTATTCTAATATGTTCTTGGTCCAATTCGTTAAAACGGTCAGTCTTGTCCAGGTCTTACAACAATATTATTACTTGAAGAATGAGGAATTTAATTAAAATTAGTGAAATTAAGTAGATATTTATCAATCAATAAATCCAAATTTTCAAATTTTCACGCTCTACATAAACACGTAATTCCTAATTTACAATAAATCCTTCTCTGCAGCTGGTGACGTTGCTCCTTGCTGCCTGCCTCAACCTAGATATAAACGTCAAATAAGAAAATTCTATTACTTATACAAGAAATGGATTAAAATTCAAGTTTCAAAGCTTACCTTTTATTCACTTAGGTCCTTAGTCAAAATTTTCTTTTTGTCCAATTTTTGATATAAACTCGTCTTCTACTTCGTCTAAATACTTAGTTTAAGAATTTTTTTCTTTGTCAAAATCATCCTTTACAAATTTTTCAGTTTGTTCAATTTAGTCCCTATTCTTCACTTTCATTTTTTTCTTATGGTTTGGTTCTCCAAATCATATCATGACTAAAAATGCAATTATGGATTGATTTGGAGGACCAAACAGTGAGAAAAAAATGAAAGTTAAGAAAAGATACTAAAGTGAACAAAATAAAAAGTTTAAGGGATGATTTTGACAAATAAAAAAAATATATTCTTAAACTAGGTACCTAGACAAAGTAGAAGATGAGTTTATATAAAAAAAATTGGACAAAAGGAAATTTTGATTAAGGACCTAAGTGAATAAAAGGTAAGCTTTGAAACTTGAATTTTAATTCATTTCTAGTAGTTTTTAGGTAAAAATGATAGACTAAATTATATCATGACTAAAAATGAAATTATGGACTGATTTAGAGGACCAAACTAGAGAAAAAAGAATGAAAGTGAAGAACATGGACTAAAGTGAACAAACTGAAAAGTTTGTAAGAGATGATTTTGACAAAGAAAACATATATTCTTAAACTAGGGATCTAGATGAAGTAGAAGATGAGTTTATATCAAAAATTGAATAAAAGGAAAATTTTGGACCAAGGACCTAAGTGAATAAAATGAAACTTTTTTTTAGGGAGTTCACGTGGCTAGTCCACGTCAGCATAAGTGGTACACAGTCAGCGCTAACATAGATTTTAATACTGATATCAGCATCCCAGTCAGTATTGACTAATGGTTAACTAACAAAAAAAACCTCGGGGACCTATTTCATAGTTTTGAAAATTATAGGGACTAAATTTATTATTTTCAAACTATAGTGTAATACCCATGAAAAATAAAATATAAATATTTGTTTACAAACTACTGTTACTATTTCAGTATACAGTACTATTCACCTGTATAATACTATTTACGTATATAGTACTGTTCATTTATACAATCAAAATGTCAAGTACTAGATGTGGTTTGGTCATAAGAGAAAACTAGGAAGAAGTTCGTAGGAGAAAATGACGTTTTATGGGTGAAAATACCCTTAGGGACTAAAATGAAAGGACTGATTTGAAAAGAAACTTAAAGGTTTAAGGTGAAAGGATAGTTTTCCCTTTAAGTTTCAGAAAAATTTTCCATACGCGTAAGGTGCAGCATTATTAGAAATGTCATTTTCATGAATAGTAAATTGAATATTTTATTAGCGCATAGTGTCAAATAGTACCATTGACTTTTGCTATAAATAGGCCCTTCCATTTCATTTCTAAACTCACACCTTCAACTTCTCTTCTTCTCTCCTTAAGTTTCTCTTACTCCAATGCTAGGCCTCTGAGATTTTGGGCCTTTCTTTTTCAGCTTAGGTAAGGATACTATGCCCTTTCTATGTCTTTCAAATTTTAGAAGTTATTTTCTTAAGTATGCTCTGTGGTTGCGGCTTTGGCTGATCTTCCACATCAGAAAAACTGTCCTTAGCTGCTTACATATTATTTTGATTCTCTGATTACCGAAATAAGATGTAAACTGTGAAGAATACATGTCTAGGAAAGTTCTGGCTAAGGAAAGACCTGGTTTTTAAGTGTGTCCATTGTGACCCTCCACTCTTTCTTGGGAACTTACCTGGTGTACTCTTTTACAAATTGTATTCTCTATTTCTGGTATAAACAGTCTCCGTATATATAAATAGTGACTGTATGTATGAATAGTATCCATACGTATAAATAGTAACCGTACGTATGAATAGTAACTGTATGTACGAATAATATTCGTATGTATAAATAGTGCCTATATGTATGAATAGTACCGTATATATAAATAGTGACCATACATATGAATAGTAACCATATGTATGAACAGTGTCTGTATGAAAACAATCCTAACTTGTTTTCTCTAATCTTTCATGAAAATCTCTGTAGCGGAATACTGAAATTCATCTGTGTACTCTTGTCCGTAACGACTTAGAAGTGATACTCGTACGGAATCCAGGTGAGTGAAACGACCCCGTTTTAATAGAGTTTTAGCATTACTGGTGATAAAAAGTATGTCGTAGGACACTCCCAAGATTCATAGGGGGAAATTGGATTCAGAATGACGAATCTAATGAGATAATTAATCCATAAGTATGGATAAAATGAAATAAGTATCTTATGATGATGTGAAGTTTGAATGTTTTCAAAAACAGTTTAATTGTTATGTTGATTTGTGGTTTATAAATTTATAATATAGTTATATACTATACCTGTTATATGGATGAATATTCTATTGTACTTCTGATTATGATATGAACTGTTGTGCTATTGATTGTGATTGAGCGGGACAGTACCCCCTCTCACGGCAAGGCGGAAAACCCAGTTGAAAGGGTGTCTTGACCAATGAGTGTGGAGACAATGATTCCCTCAGTAGGGATATAGCCCGGATTGGTGATAAATCCGTGAGGCGCCCTAGCTAAGAGGATGAGGTTGTGCGTCATGGCGGAAATATACATAATTGGTGAGCCGGCCTGTGTGCGCTCTCCGGGATATATTGCCATTGATGAGTACTAGTAACATTTGTTGAATTGGATGAATTTTTATCTTCTTGTATGTAAGAGAATAAGGTTATGCGTCATGGAGGAAATATACATAATTGATGAGCCGGCCTGTGTGTGCTCTCCGGGATATATTGCCATTGACGAGTACTAGTAACGTTTGTTGAATTGGATGAATTTTTATCTTTTTGTATGTAATTTCTAACTATGTTTATTGGTTGAGTATGAGCCTTCGGATATGCTTGCATGACTGGTAATGTTTTTGAATTTTATTAACGCGAGGCCGATTCGCTCACGAAGTTTAAAAGCTCACACTCTCTGTACAACCTTTTTGTTTAGATCAGGTTGCCGATGAAGAATATCCGCTAGAAGAGTAGATCACTTTGGACCCTCCCGCTATCGGGTAGGCCCCTCTATTATTGTAGATTATGTTGCTCTGTAATCGTCTAGGACATCTAGGTCAGGGGTTTGGTATTTGGCTTGTATTTCAGTACAATAAATGTATTTTATGTTGAGGATCTATTATTATATGCAAATAATCTCTATGAATTTCAAATAAGAAAATTTGATATATTTTCTTCAGGAATGGTTATTTTGATAATATAGAGATAATGACTAATAATTTAACTCATGGGTAGAATTTATCGAAAGGCTTACAGTGATGGGATATTCATCATTGTGCCGGTCATGTGCCAAGAAAACGGGTCGTGACATATAGGGACTAAAATCATTTTTCAATGGAACTATAGGGACCTCAAGTATATTTAAACTATTTTAAAATTTTATATATTTTATGTGTCCAGAATAATATATTGAGGGTTGATAATAGAGTTGTCAAATTGAGGCTAGCCCGTGAAGGACTAGTGAAAAGTGAGCTGGGTTAGCCCATTTTTTAAACGAGTTCATATTTTCATGGCCCAGCCCATACCTCTGAGTGAAAAGTGCATTGTTATTTCTTTGCAATTGTTTGAGAGATTCATTATAATGTCATATATCCTCTAAATAAGCTATCTTTCTATTTAGTTTTGTGTGAACTATCTAACTTTTGTAACTCTTGTACTTGTCCTATGTAAGGACGTGATTTAGGAACTTGCTGAGGTTTCTATTGCTATAAGAAGTACAAGTCAAGGGCTACGCCTTTCTAGAGGAAAGGTTTTCTATTGAAATGTTTGCTAGGGACATATGAAGGCCTAATTATGTAAGCATGAAAGCATGACCATACTAAGCCAATGTTGGAGGTTGCTAGGTTGTTAGCAAGCATAAAAGTGAGAAAGTTGAGCCTTGGCCAGGTTGCTTTAATCAGAGATGGAAAATTTCATCTCTGATGGATCAGAGATGGATTCAGAGACAGAACATATTTCATCTCTAAACTAGCCGTCACAACTAAATCGAGACAAAAAAATATTACATCCCAACATCAAAGACGGAATTAGACACGGAAGTTTCAGAGAATTCTGTCTCAGATCTAGGACAGAAAATTTTGTCTCCATGTCAAATCAAGGACAAAAAATATTTCACCTCAGATCTAAGAAGGATTTTTTTCTCTCCTTGAGGTTGGTGAGATTTTTGTTTTAATACCATAAAAGACAAAAAAAATTCAATCAAATAAATTACAATGCAAATTTGAAAATTCCAACAAACTCAATCAAAGCAATGTAAATGTCATTAAAATAAATTTGACTGCAAATTTAAATGTATTACAATGGTGCGAATTTAAATTAATGTAATGTAACTTTATATCATGCGAGGAAAAACCTAATATAAAAAATCTACTGTAACTTGATGTATTCCTCCTTATTGCTGTGGATTAGTTGTCGCGTAATGTCCTTGCTAATTCATTCTGGCTTGGGCCGATGACGGTATTGAGCACGAACACTCCACGTCATGCATCGCAAAACCTTGCCACATTTCTTGGTCCAATTTCTCCATATTTGGTCCTCATGTTCCGGCAATCACTTGTACCGTATATGCACAATGAAACAAAAATTAAATATTTAGGAAAAAAAAAGAAATTACACAACAATACATATCACCCACTCTTGGAACCACAGTTCCTTGAGTTCATTTGGAATTGTTTTCATGTTGTAGTTAGCTGCCTCAAATTGACCCCTGATGACATGGGAAGTATCTCTAACCGCATCTACAACATGGTCAAAACTATGAATTCGATTATAAAAGTTAGTGTATACAGAATAGGAAATTAATACTCTTTTAAATACTAACCAAAAAGTAAAAGGAAATATAAATAACTCACGAATCGTGATCTGGGCGGATCCAATGGTGCTTATCAATTGTGTCAATGTCGCCACCGCTAGAACTCGATGTTTGTCTATATTAATGCCAACGTGGTAATTCATTGTAGTGTAGAAGATCTTTTCAGTCAGGGAAATAGGCTAAAACAACCCCATAATAGGCAATCCTAGAGGGTTTGCATATAAAATATATATAGTGGCTATCATTGTGTCAGCTCATCCAAACCATACACAGTATTATATGAACTAGATATAAAATAAATTATGGCCAATGGCACAACAAGACAAAACAAAAAAGTAATACTATGTATATGTCTAATTATAAATGCTAGCATAAGGCATTGAGCAATAGCAGATAACCACCACTCATTATCCAAAGCAATGAGCAAAGAGACAACTGTCAGAAAACCTCAGAAGTAGATAAGCCTTGGTCTTAGTAAATTAGTCTATTTATCTTTTAGTCTGTGATGGACTGCTTCGGGCTGACTGTTTGACCGTGCTAATGTTATATAATATAATATATGAACATTCAAAATGGAAAAAAAAGGAGAAATGCACAATTTTGCAGACATTCAAAAGCACAAATAGGGCAATATATTTGATAATCAGATGTTTGAAGATTAAAAATGACAATAATTCAATATTTTAAGATACCTTAAATTCTTTATGTTCCCTAAACTTGAAATAGATTAATCTCTTATCAATTGAAAGAATACCTTTGATTTTTTTTTAAAAACACAGACAAACAAAAGCATATATATAATATAATGAAAGGACAAAACTAGAGTTATAAAGCAAAAAAAGGATTAATTTTGCAGCTTCAAGATCTTAAACTTATAACTTTACACAAATTCTTGATCCTTAATTTGAATATATATATATATATATATATATATATATATATATAGTGTTAGACAATAATTTTCAATTGTCAACAGAAGTCTACATTTCAACAAGAATGCCAATTAGTGATTATACGATTTGGCAGCTTTGAATTCGACGGATATTAAGTGTTTGTCGAAAATATTGGCAGTTGTAAATTCGACAGATATTAAGTGTTTGTCAAAAATTTTTCCAGTTGTGAATATGACGGATAATAACTGTTTGTCAAATGGAGGAAGATGCTAGTCATATCCTGACGTTGTTAAGTAATTGCACGATAGAACTATCAAATATGCTGATTGACGATATAACAAAGTTGTTGAGAATTTTGGGTGTGTGAAATTGTCAGATGGACATGAACAAAGTTGTCAAAAGTGCTGATTGTGTGAAGCTATCAAATGAACATGTTGATCGACAACCAAGTCGTCAAATATCAAAGACATACTAATTGATTGACGATCAAGTCGTCAAATGTCAAAGACATGTTGATTGATAGCGTGACCAAGTTTTCGTCAAATATGCTGACTGACGGTGTGACAGTGCAATCAAGTTGTCAGATGTCGAATATGCTGTTTGATGAACAGATTGACTGTGTGATGGTGTAACCAAGTTGTCGAACATTGAATATGCTATTTGATAGGCAGTTTGACAGTGTGATAGTGCAACCAAGTTGGCATATGTTGAATATGATAGTACAACCAAGTTGGCATATGTCGAATATGCTGTTTGATGGACAGATTAGGAAGACATATCTAATGGCTTTTGAGGGTTATGTCTGGTTTATTATACTATGTAATATGCACAATAGCTGTCACTTACGTGGCCAATAGATAGATAAACAGTTATATTCATAGTTAGCCTGCACAATAACTGTCACTTATATGGCCAATAGTATATAGATAGTTATTTCTATGATTTGCCTGCAATATACTTTTTTTGTACTTTACATTCTGCAATTTCATTTCTGCACTTACTTTCCGCTTTTTACCGTTTTCATTTAACTTTTCTACAACAAAGTACATTTCAGGCCTTACGTTCTTTCATGAAGTCATTCTCATTCGACACATTTTTATCAAAAACGAGATTACCGTATAACTTTGAAAACATTTCACTCTCAATTTTCATTATTTGTTGTCAAACTTGGCTTTGACCAAAAAACACTATTAATAAATTGGCACACAGGATATTTGTTGTCAGATTTTGATTAAACAAAAAATTCCTGTAAACATATAGCAATTTCATTTTACATCATAATACGTATAAAAAAAATGTAAGGAAATCCCCTCAAACCAGTAAGAGCGTATTAAGTCTTCTGAGAGATGACTTCCCATATTTAATGCTAATTGCTGAGAATTAGGGAAAATAATTTGTAAGATAAAGAAATGATGAAGAGCAAAGTTTAAATAAAGCAGCAATAAAAAAAGAAAAGAGAAATAAGCCTCAAATAAGTTCAAATCCCTCATAGATGTCAATTTTCAAAATGGCCCTTTGTAAATGAATCCATAATCAAAAGTCGGTCTCTCGTATATTAAATTTAAATGGAATTGGACAAGGAAAATGAGAAAACCGATGCAGGAGAAGGAGGGAAGATAGAGAGAGAGTACCAGCGAACATCAGAGAGATGATGGAGGCCTACCACAGAGACTAAGAGAGATGACAACAACAACAGAGAGCATATGAAGAATAAGGATGATGATGGAGGGAACAGACAACAGAAGGGGGCGTGGATTTGGAAAAGACGAGTATTTGAGATTTGAAATTTGGGTAAATATGATTATTGAGGATTAGAGACAAATTTCAAAGGTGGGAAAATTTGTCTCTCATCCAAAACTATGTTGTTTGGATTAAATTAGTCAGAGACAGAATTCCCGTGACAAAATTCTGTCTCTGTTAATTAAGAAAAAATCACATTTCTAGTAAATGCAGGGACAAAATTTGAGACGTAATAATTCATCCCTGATTACTAGCTTCGAACTTAGAAAGGATCGAATTAGAGGTAGAAAATGTTCGTCCCGGAATCTGTCTCTGATACCTTAAGCCAATCAGAGACGGATTAGCAATACATTAGGGACGGAATTAGAGATGGACAATTTTCATCTCTGATCTCTTGTTTTCTTGTAGTGCTTGTGTATTCTTGTTACTATTGCCCTTAATAAAATATCATAATTGTGTGTTTTGAGGAGCGAATGATGTATGAGTATCGTTGAGATATACTGAATTACTATAAATCCTGGTATTCTCTATTTACTTTTGTAATACCCATGAAAAATAAAATATAAATGCGTGTTTACAAACTACTATTACTATTTCAGTATATAGTACTATTCACCCATATAATACTATTTACGTATATGGTACTATTCATATGTACAATCAAAATGTCAAGTACTAGATGTGGTTTGATCATAAGAGAAAATTAGAAAGAAATTTGTAGGAGAAAATAACATTTTATATGAGAGAATTCCTTGAGGGACTAAATTAAAAGGGAAACTAAATTAGCAAATTGATTATACTAGTAGGTGAGACTAGTAAGTGAGACTAGTAGATGAGACTAGTAAGTGAAACCAGTAGATGAGACTAGTAAGTGAAATTGGTAGATGAGACTAATAAGTGAAACTAGTAGATGAGACTAGTAAGTGAAATTGGTAGGTGAGACGGGTAGATGGAATAGTACCCTTAAATTTTCCTATAAATAGACCCTTCCATTTCACTTTCAAAATCACACCTCCAACTTCTCTTCTTCTCTCTTTAAGATTTCTTGGTCCGACGCTAGACCTCTGAGATTTTGGGCTTTTCCTTTTGCTTAGGTAAGGATACTATGCCCTTTTTATGTCTTTCAAATTCTAGAAGTTATTTTCTTAAGTATGCTCTGTGGTTGCGGCTTTGGCCGATCTTCCACATCAGAAAAACTGTCCTTAGCTGATTATGTGTTATTTTGATTCTCTGATTACCGAAATAGAATGTAAACTGTGAAGAATACATGTCTAGGAAAGTTCTGGCTAAGGAAAGACCTGGTTTTTAAGTGTGTCCAGTGTGACCCTCCACTCTTTCCTGGGAACTTACCTGGTGTACTCTTTTACAGATTGTATTCTCTATTTCTGGTATGAATAATACCCGTACGTATGAATAGTAACTGTATGAATAGTAACCGTATAAATAGTACTCGTATGTATGAACAATATCTATACGAAAACAATCTTAACATATTTTCTCTAATCTTTCATGAAAATCTTCGTAGCAGAACACTGGAATTCACCTGTGTACTCTTGTCCGTAACGACTTAAAGAAGTGATACTCGTACGGAATCCAGGTGAGTGAAACGACCCCGTTTTAATAGAGTTTTAGCATTACTGGTGATAAAAAGTATGTCGTAGGACACTCCCAAGATTCATAGGGGGAAATTGTATTCAGAATGACGAATATAACGAGATAATTAATCCAGAAGTATGGATAAGACGAAGCAAGTATCTCATGATGATGTAAAATTTGAATCATATAGTTATATACTATACCTGTTATATGGATGAGTATTATATTGTGCTTCTGATTATGTTATGAACTGTTGTACTATTGATTGTGATTGAGCGGTACAGTACCCCCTCTCACGGCAAGGCGAAAAACCCAGTGTAAAGGGTGTCTTGACCAATGAGTGTAGAGACAACGATTCCCTCAGTAGGGATATAGCCCGGATTGGTGATAAATCCGTGAAGCGCCCTAGCTAAGAGGATGAGGTTGTGCGTCATGGCAGAAATATACAGAATTGGTGAGCTGGCCTGTGTGCGCTCTCCGGGATATATTGCCATTGACGAGTACTAGTAACGTTTGTTGAATTGGATGAATTTTTGTCTTCTTATATGTAATTTCTAACTATGTCTATTGGTTGAGCTTGAGCCTTCGGATATGCTTGCATGACTGATGATGTATTTGAATTTTATTAACGCAAGGCCGATTTGCTCACTGAGTTTAAAAGCTCACACTCTCTGTACAAACTTTTTGTTCAGATCAGGTTGCCGCCGAAGAAAATCCGCTAGAGGAGTAGATCACGTTGGACCTTTTCGCTGTCGGGTAGGCCCTTCTTTTGGTATATAGTATGTTGCTCTGTAACCGTCTAGGACATCTAGGTCAGGGATTTGGTATTTGGTTTGTATTTCAGTATGATAATGTATTTTGTATTGAGGATCTATTATTTTTAATTAAGAAAATTTGATGTATTTTCTTTATTAAGGTTTGGTATTTTGAGAGTATAGAGATAATGACTAATAATTTTACTTGTGGGAAGAATTTATCGAAAGGCTTACAGTGATGGGATATTCATCATTGTGCCGGTCATGTGCCTAGAAAACGGGTCGTGACAAAGTTGGTATCAGAGCATAGGTTGTTAGGTCTCCTAGTGATTACAGAGCAAGGTGTCTTTAGTGGGCCTTCCCCTATTGTCGTGACTGCAACACGACCATAGGATGAAGATCCACCAAAAGCCCTGTAGAGTTTTAAATCCCTTTCTTTCGTGTCTTTCCTTGAAGCATAATAGTGACGATATATATTATTCTTAATTGTAGAATAAGTTTAGATGGCACCAAAAAAATCAAACGCTTCTGGGATCCGCACAAGATCTGGCAGGGCCCTGGTCCCTCCAGTTGCTCAGTCAGCAGATGCAAGGCTAGAGATGCCTAATCGTGCAGAAGGTAACCGTGCACAAGACAGGGAGATATCCACTGAAAATCCTGAAAGAAATGGTGGAGTACCATCACAAATTGACGCGACTGTAGTAATGGAAGCATTAGCTGCAATGCAGAACGAGGTGAATGGACTAAAGGAACTTCTGATGGGACAGTCATCTGAAGGTGACTCACAGGCATCAGTACATGCTACAAGAGCGCAAGAGACAGACCAGATGTCACCCCCACCCCCTCCTCAGGATTGGGTAGGGACAGAGATCAAGATCTCAGAATTTATGAAGTTGAATCTGCCAACCTTTGCAGGAGATGTTAATGAAGACCCACAGCATTTTCTAGATGACTGTGAGAAAATCCTTAACACGTTAGAATGCCCTGATCCTCGAAAAGTAACCCTTGTTACCTTTCAATTAAGAGGTAAGGCGGACCGCTGGTGGCGAACGTGGAAAAAGGGCATGGCCAGAAATGCCGCACCCCTTAAATGGAAGGACTTTAAAAGAATTTTTCGAGAACAATTTATTCCAGAGAGTATACGAGAAGCAAAGATGAATGAATTTGAGGCACTCCGACAAGGATCACGAACCGTCGATGAATACGACAATCTGTTTGTAGAGTTGTCTGAATATGCTACTCACATGGTCCTAACTGAGAAAGAAAAGATCCGACGGTTTATTAAAGGCCTTCGAGAGTCTTTATTTGACAGGGTGGGATCGAAGATACGAGATTTTTCATTTTACACAGAAGCTATCAACATCGCTCGTATGATGGAAGAAAGAGATATGCAAAAAGAAAAATGGAATAACAAAAGAAAAAGGAAACAAGATGAGAAATCACGCTACTACGGAGAGAGTTCTGCACCCACTAAAACCATTGGACATGCAGCCTCTACCGCTAGCGCACCATAGCGTCAACAAAGTGGTACAGAGGGTCAACAAAGGCCCTGGTGCTCTAAATGTGAAAGAAACCACTTCGGTGCTTGTTTTGTCAACAACAATACTAGGATCTGTTACCAATGTGGTCAACAGGGCCACATCAAAAGAGATTGCCCCCAACTCTACACAAGATCTGGCCAAGGATCAGTACGCCCTAATCAATCAGAGGCTACTGTGGCCAACAGAGCCCCTGTAGCTGCAGGAGGCAATGGAATCGGAAGAGGTGCTGGCAGAGGACAAGGTGGTCGAGGTCAAGCTTCAGCAGGCCGAGGGACCGCTCGAGTATTCGCTTTAACCCGTCAAGATGCTCAAGCGTCTAATGCGGTGGTAGCAGGTACCCTTCTGATTGAATCAAATTTTGCGCATGTTTTGTTTGACTCTGGCTCTACGTATTCCTATGTGTCACCATTCTTTGCTAAAAACTTTAAACAAAAAGTTGTTAGATTAGAATGTCCGTTCTTAGTAACTACGCCTACTGGAGACACCCTACTAATAGAACGAGGCTACCAGGCTTGTAAGATAAGAGTCGGAGAAATAAATACAACAGTAGACCTAATGCTGTTGGATATGACAGACTTCGATGTCATCTTAGGCATGGATTGGCTAGCATCTTGTCATGCCACTCTGGATTGCTATAATAAGATAGTTAAGTTCAATATTCCAGGGGAACCCTCCTTTGTATTTCATGGTGAACGGAGTGAGATTTCTAGAAATCTTATATCATTAATGTGTGCCCAACGTTTATTGCGAAAGGGCTGTCAAGGATACATGGCGTTTGTTAAAGATATTAAGAAAGAAGAACTAAAAGTAGAGGACGTCCCAGTAGTCCAGGAGTTTGTAGACGTCTTCCCGGATGATCTACCAGGTGTACCCCCAGATCGAGAGATTGAATTTCAGATAGAGTTAGCTCCAGATACTCGTCCAATCTCCATACCCCCTTATAGGATGGCACCAACAGAATTAAAAGAGCTAAAGACTCAGTTACAAGACTTGCTAGATAAAGGCTTTATTAGGCCAAGTTATTCACCTTGGGGAGCTCCTGTTCTATTTGTGAAAAAGAAGGACGGATCGATGAGGCTATGCATAGATTACAGGCAATTGAATAAAGTAACTATCAAAAATAAATACCCGTTGCCTCGTATTGACGACCTCTTTGATCAACTTCAAGGAGCCAAGTGTTTTTCAAAAATTGACTTGAGGTCTGGTTATCACCAACTCAAGATCAAGGAGGAGGATGTGCCTAAAACAGCCTTTCGTACCAGATACAGGCATTACGAGTTCTTGGTAATGTCATTTGGACTAACAAATGCACCAGCTGCTTTCATGGATTTAATGAATAGGATTTTTAAATCCTTTTTAGACAAATTCGTCATTGTCTTCATAGACGACATTCTGGTGTACTCAAAGACTTCAGAAGAGCACGAACAACACCTTCGTATTGTGTTGCAGACATTGAGGGATCATCAATTGTACGCCAAATTCTCTAAATGCGAGTTTTGGATTGATCGCGTGACTTTCTTGGGACATGTGATCTCTAAAGATGGCATCCAAGCAGACCCAAGCAAAGTAGAAGCGGTCAAAATGTGGCCTAGACCTACCTCCGTCACGGAGATTCGCAGCTTCTTGGGATTGGCAGGATATTATCGTCGTTTCATCCAAAATTTTTCCCAGTTAGCCGCCTCTCTCACACGACTAACTAGGAAAGGAGTAAAGTACCAATGGGATGACACTTGTGAAGAAAGCTTCCAAGAACTCAAGAAAAAGTTAATCTCTGCACCTGTATTGGTCTTACCCTCAGGACCTGGAGGTTTTACAGTGTACTGCGATGCATCAAGAGTAGGGTTGGGATGCGTTCTCATGCAGTATGACCAGGTAGTGGCATATGCATCAAGACAGCTTAAGAAACATGAACAAAACTACCCTACCCATGATCTGGAGATGGCAGCAGTAATTTTCGCTCTAAAGATATGGCGACACTATCTATACGGAGAAACCTGCGAAATCTACACTGACCATAAAAGTCTAAAGTATATTTTCGACCAAAAGGACCTAAACTTGAGGCAAAGGAGATGGGTAGAATTACTAAAAGATTATGATTGCAATATTCTTTACCACCCAGGCAAAGCGAACGTGGTGGCAGATGCTTTGAGTAGAAAATCTATGGGTAGTTTAGCCCATATAGCAGTGACAAGAAGACCATTAGTCAAAGAACTACAGGAGATGAGAGCAAAAGGTGCTACTCTCGAGGTTACAAGGGCAGGATCATTTTTAGCCCATATCAGGGCTAGATCTTCCCTTGTAGACCAGATACAGATATCCCAAATAGAGGATCCTGAGCTTGTCCAAATTATGGAAAAGGTGAAGATTGGTGAAGTGAATAGTTTTACACTCGACGATACAGGAGTCTTGCATTTTAAACAACGGTTGTGTGTACCAGATGTTGGAACTCTTAGACGAGACATCATGGAGGAAGGCCATAATGCTGCATATGCTGTACATCCAGGGGCCACCAAGATGTATCAGGATCTGAAACAGATCTACTGGTGGAAAGGAATGAAACAAGACATAGCAGAATTTGTGTCTCGTTGTTTAACCTGTCAACAGGTTAAGGCTGAACATCTAAAGCCGGGAGGCTCGTTACAGCAATTAGAGATTCCTGAATGGAAATGGGAACGAGTGACGATAGACTTTGTTGTTGGTCTACCTCACTCCACAGGAGGTTATGACTCAGTTTGGGTCATTGTTGACCGACTAACCAAATCAGCACACTTTATTCCAGTCAAAACCACTTACGGTGTGGTGACGTTGGCACAATTGTATATTAAGGAAATAGTGAAGCTACATGGAGTACCCATATCTATTATTTCTGATAGAGGTCCTCAATTTACTTCTCGTTTCTGGAGAAGTTTTCAAGAAGTATTAGGTACTCGAGTGGACCTCAGTACCGCTTTTCACCCACAGACAGACGGACAGTCAGAGCGGACGATTCAGACGCTAGAGGATATGTTACGAGCTTGTATCCTAGATTTCAGTGGTAGCTGGGAGAAGCATTTGTATCTCGTAGAATTTGCATATAACAACAGCTATCAGGCCACTATTGGGATGGCACCCTATGAGGCCTTGTATGGGACACGTTGCAGATCTCCGATCTGTTGGTTCGAGATAGGTGAAGCGAAAGCATTAGGACCTGACTTGGCCCAGGATGCCCTAACCAAGGTAAAGACAATACAAGATAGGATGCGAGCAGCTCAAAGTAGACAAAAGGCATACGCTGATCATAAACGACGCGATTTGGAGTTCTTAGTCGGCGATATGGTATTCCTAAAGGTCTCTCCAATGAAAGGTGTGTTGAGATTTGGAAGGAAAGGAAAGTTGAGTCCTAGGTATATCGGGCCTTATGAGATTTTAGAACGAGTGGGAAAAGTGGCTTATCGGCTTGCCTACCTATGGAATTGGAAGGGATTCACCCTGTTTTTCACGTATCCATGTTGAGGAAGTACCTTCATGACCCTTCTCACATACTTCACCCTTCTCACGATGATTCTATCCTAGTAGATGAAAACTTGTCATACGAGAAGATACCGGTGGCTATCCTCGATAGTCAAGTAAAGAAACTCCGATCTAAGGAGATTCCATCCGTCAAGGTTTTGTGGAGGAATCAAACTCACGAAAAAGCCACATGGGAAGCTGAGGCCGACATGCGTTCTAGATATCCGCATCTTTTCACGACTTGAGGTAATTTAAATTCGGAGGACCGAATTTCTTAAAGGGGGTAATAATGTAATACCCATGAAAAATAAAATATAAATGCGTGTTTACAAACTACTATTACTATTTCAGTATACAGTACTATTCACCCATATAATACTATTTACGTATATGGTACTATTCATCTGTACAATCAAAATGTCAAGTACTAGATGTGGTTTGATCATAAGAGAAAATTAGAAAGAAATTTGTAGGAGAAAATAACATTTTATATGAGAGAATTCCTTGAGGGACTAAATTAAAAGGGAAACTAAATTAGCAAATTGATTATACTAGTAGGTGAGACTAGTAAGTGAGACTAGTAAGTGAAACCAATAGATGAGACTAGTAAGTGAAATTGGTAGATGAGACTAATAAGTGAAACTAGTAGATGAGACTAGTAAGTGAAATTGGTAGGTGAGAAGGGTAGATGTAATAGTACCCTTAAATTTTCCTATAAATAGACCCTTCCATTTCACTTTCAAAATCACACCTCCAACTTCTCTTCTTCTCTCTTTAAGATTTCTTGGTCCGACGCTAGACCTCTGAGATTTTGGGCTTTTCCTTTTGCTTAGGTAAGGATACTATGCCCTTTTTATGTCTTTCAAATTCTAGAAGTTATTTTCTTAAGTATGCTCTGTGGTTGCGGTTTTGGCCGATCTTCCACATCAGAAAAACTGTCCTTAGCTGATTATGTGTTATTTTGATTCTCTGATTACCGAAATAGAATGTAAACTGTGAAGAATACATGTCTAGGAAAGTTCTGGCTAAGGAAAGACCTAGTTTTTAGCTGTGTCCAGTGTGACCCTTCACTCTTTCCTGGGAACTTACCTGGTGTACTCTTTGACAGATTGTATTCTTTATTTCTGGTATGAATAGTACCCGTACGTATGAATAGTAACTGTATGAATAGTAACCGTATGTATGAACAGTATCTATACGAAAACAATCTTAACGTATTTTTTCTAATCTTTCATGAAAATCTCCGTAGCAGAACACTGGAATTCACCTGTGTACTCTTGTCCGTAACGACTTAAAGAAGTGATACTCGTACGGAATTCAGGTGAGTGAAACGACCCCGTTTTAATAGAGTTTTAGCATTACTGGTGATAAAAAGTATGTCGTAGGACACTCCCAAGATTCATAGGGGAAAATTGGATTCAGAATGACGAATATAACGAGATAATTAATCCAGAAGTATGGATAAGACGAAGCAAGTATCTCATGATGATGTGAAATTTGAATCATATAGTTATATACTATACCTGTTATATGGATGAGTATTATATTGTACTTCTGATTATGTTATGAACTGTTGTACTATTGATTGTGATTGAGCGGTACAGTACCCCCTCTCACGGCAAGGCGGAAAACCCGGTGTAAAGGGTGTCTTGACCAATGAGTGTGGAGACAACGATTCCCTCAGTAGGGATATAGCCCGGATTGGTGATAAATCCGTGAGGCGCCCTAGCTAAGAGGATGAGATTGTGCGTCATGGCGGAAATATACAGAATTAGTGAGTTGGTCTGTGCGCGCTCTCCGGGATATATTGCCATTGACGAGTACTAGTAACGTTTGTTGAATTGGATGAATTTTTGTCTTCTTATATGTAATTTCTAACTATGTCTATTGGTTGAGCTTGAGCCTTCGGATATGCTTGCATGACTGATGATGTATTTGAATTTTATTAACGCAAGGCCGATTTGCTCACTGAGTTTAAAAGCTCACACTCTCTGTACAAACTTTTTGTTCAGATCAGGTTGCTGCCGAAGAAAATCCGTTAGAGGAGTAGATCACGTTGGACCTTCCCGCTGTCGGGTAGGCCCTTCTTTTGGTATATAATATGTTGCTCTGTAACCGTCTAGGACATCTAGGTCAGGGATTTGGTATTTGGTTTGTATTTCAGTATGATAATGTATTTTGTATTGAGGATCTATTATTTTTAATTAAGAAAATTTGATGTATTTTCTTTATTAAAGTTTGATATTTTTAGAATATAGAGATAATGACTAATAATTTTACTTGTGGGAAGAATTTATCGAAAGGCTTACAGTGATGGGATATTCATCATTGTGCCGGTCATGTGCCTAGAAAACAGGTCGTGACAACTTTGTTGTTTACTTAATTTAATTGCTTATTTCAAAATCACTAAGTTTTCATCAATAGCAAGTATTTGAAAACATTTTTAAGAGAGAGAAAAAATCTTTTAAAATATTCTAAAATTCAATTCACCCTTCTTAAGTATCCATCTGCACTAACATTTGTTTGTGCATTCACATAACCTGCTGTCGGCGACCTTACTAGAACATACGTGTTTGATTGTTGTGAAAATTTAATGCTTAATTCATTATCATGATAAGAAATTATTTATTTCAATATAATTAAAAAATATATTATTCCAGAATTTTGTTTCAAATAATACTTTTTTAAGTCATAAGTGTTTACAAATTCTAGTGCCTGTGGATTTCAATTTCTATCCTGTTGCATTGGCCACTCTTAGAACTTCATAATTATTCAATTTGTAAAAATAGAAACAAAAAATAATTATATGAAAATAGTTGAATGAACATAATTAACTTTGGGAAAGTTTTGGATTGGTTTTTACACAATAAACTAAGTTAAACTCAAAATCAATTAATTTATTATACTATCAATGTAAAGTCAATTTCTAAGTCATATGTACCCAAAATATCTTATAAGCTTTTCATGCTATATTATTTATTTTATGAATTTCCCCAATTTCAAAGTGATTATCTGCGGAAATTATCTTCGAAGATGCTTATGATATAAAAGACATAGTATCTTTCCTTACTATTTTGATGGGGTTCCAAAGGCTTATACAGGGAAACATACATGATTTAATTCCATCATCTTATAGAATAATATAATGTTGTTATTATTATATATTATTATTATTATTATTATTATTTACAATTATTTTTCACTAAAAACAACTTTACTTGAAATATGGTCAACCACTAAACGTTAGCACCACTTTAATAGAAATTTGGACTATAGTTCATCACCTTATGATGAATATTGACCTTTTTCATCATATCCAACTCTCATTAATATATAATTAGTATATAATTTTATTATTTTCACCCAATCAATCAATCCATCTCCAATTAAAAGGACTCAAACATTAAAATGATAGTTGTATAGATTTAAATAAAAATCACTTACTTGTTATAATATAAATAAAGATAGGAGTCATTACAGCATTTTATTTGATACTTGATATTAAAAGACTGTTGCAAATCATAAAAAAAACCGTTGCCTATTTTTTTGCAACGATTTTTTAATATTTATTAGGCATTGCATTCACTACAGTTGCTTTCACTTTTAGGCAACAATGTTAGAAAACAAATGCAACAATATTTGCAACACCATTATGTAATGATTTTTTAATATTTTTGCAACGGTTTTCATTTTATTATAGGTAACAGTTTTGATCATTTTAGATAACATTTTAAAACTATTATAGTAAAGCTTGCAACACTTTTTATTATCATAGGCAACATTTTTAAAGTATTGCAATAAGGATTGCAAAACTTTTGTTAAATTTTTAAGTAACATCTTTAAAACGTTGCCAATTTACAATCTCAGCAATACTTGAAAACTATTGTCTTTTGAATGTCTTTTAATATTTATAATTTATTATTTTTATACTAACATTTTTTGTATATTTATTGATTTTATTCTAATATCAAGTAATAAACACAAGTTGAAAGAAATTGATATAAATTTTTCATTGGTTCTTTCCAACAAAATATCCACTAACAACACCATTAAATATTTATTATTGCAAAAACTATTTAAAGTTTATTTTACAAATTCAAATCAAAATTTTCAAAACATCTATCATCTTCGTCTTCTTTTGCACCATCTATGTAATACCTGTGAATTTTTAATTCACTTGATAAATATGTTAATCTTGTTAAATGCTTATATGTGAAATTTTGGGGTTAATTTGAAATTTTGTGAAATTATAAAAATCTTGAATTCTCTAAACTTTTGTTGTGAGAAATTTTCAAGTAAATCATGAACGAAGGACTTTGGAGGAGAAAAGAGCTCCAGGAAGTTGAGTGAGGAAGCTGGAGTTTCGAAAATGGTGGAAGCGGAGCCAAAACAGTGAATGGGCTGATGAGAGAGACTAAAATGAAATAAAATAAAATTTGATGTTTTAAACAAAAGAGGTTGAGAAATGGAATCTTGATATTTATGTGTGTTTCTATGAGTGTGACTTGGTGTCCATGCTGACTATTTCTTTAAATTAATCCTCATACCTCATTTAAGGGACTTAAGTGAACTTATCCAAATTTTGAGGGGCCAAATGAAAGAGGAAGTGGACCCCATACTCATTTTAACCCACACCTACATTAGAAAATTTCACACTCACTCATTTATTTTGCTTTCTTCCTCCCTCTCATACTCTCCCCCTCTCCCTTCATGTCCTCCATCCTTTTGGCCAAAAAGGGAGACATCTATGTGTTGAACTCATTGCATTTAAAGTACCTTCTGATTTTGATGAATGACAAAACAACTTAAAATAGTGCATGTCTAATTAATGAGACTTCATTTTCTATAGACTTTTGAATTTCAGCATAACATTGGTCGACCACCATGCTTACACTGGTCGACCAATGGAGCTCAGAAGCTAAAGAATATATTGATGCTATTAATAAGTCCTAAAAAGTCACCAAATAATGCCATCATATGTGGGATTTTCTGTCCTCTTTTAGCTTTGTTTGCTTTCCTTTTGCACTTTTTATCTTTGTTTTCGTGTAGTTTCCTTGTGCTTTATAGTGTTCTTATTTTCTTGTTTTATTCCCCCTTTTCTTTCCTTTTTAATTTATTTTAGTTATTGTCTTTTTTAGGTGCAATTTTGGGGAGAAAACAAGAGAAGATTGAGACTCTAGTAGCTTGGCGCCCAGGCACCAAACGTGGCGCCCAGGTGCCAAGTGTATAAACAAGAGCAGCCCTCTGCCCATTTTGGCGCCCAGGCGCCAAGTCACGAATCTGACAGTTAAAAGCCTCTTTTGGGGGTTTTTTGCCCTAACTTTGGATTTGGGAGATTTTGGGGAGTTTGGAGGCAGCAAGGAAGCATTCTACAGAGCTGGATAGGGGGGAAGAAGGCCTTCCCTCTTGGGATTGGTCTTCCTTCCCCCATCTCTTCTCTTTTCTCTTCATTTTCTTCTCTTTTCATGTTGTATTTTCTTGTAGTTTGTAGTTATAGGTAGTTTGTAACTATAGGGTTGTTATGATCCCGATTTTAGATTAGGTTTTGTGTAATTTCTTGAACTATTGTAATTATTGATTGGTTAATACATGTTTATTTATTTCAATCTTAATGATTTCCTTTAATTTGGCCACTTATTGGGATGATTTGGTGTTTTTACTAAACTTGGGAAAGGGAGGTAAAAACTAGTCCTAAGGAATGAGTTGTATGAGTTCTTGAACCTTAAAGGAGAGGGGATTGATTCGCTAATGTCATAGGAATATAGATATTAGCCTCATATAGTCAATTTAGGGTTTGCTCATGTAATTAACTTGATTTTCACATAAGGAATTATGGAGAATTAGGTTTTACCTTAGTTGAGGTTTGGAAAAATCCTTTTAGGAATATTTGTGCCCTAGACTAGCATGTACAATTGATGAAAGCAAGAGTAAGAGGATGATAATATAACCTATGAGAAATGAAAGGCTTGGTGGTTGATGTAATTTAATTTCTTATGAAGTTTTGTTGTTGAGTGATTCTTTTTAATTACATTTCATATTTTGTTGGAGTGGATTTTACTGAATTGAATTACTCTAAAAATGTTTGATCACCACTTTTATGAGTTTGGGGTTTTATCTATGCTAGGGATAGCTAGATATTAACTTAACCCATTATAACTTCCACCATAAATCGGATTAATATAGGAATAGATAATCTTATTTATGTGGTTTTTATGAGTTCCTAAACTTAATCACCTACTTGAATGATTGGATTAAGGAATTAAACAATCATTTAGGTTAGGTAGGTTTGTTTCTCCAAGGGATTGGGTTCAAACAATTTTGAGAGCTTAACCAACACCAAAAGGATTTGTAATTAGATTGAATCATTCTTCAACAACTCAAAGACTCATTTGTCTATGAATTAGTCGGATTAAGAATTAAATGAAATCAATCCCATCAATCCTAGGTTATTGTCTTTAGGAGTAGCTTATTTTAGGTTCTAGATAATAGTTTTAGTTTAATTTGTAGCGTTAGATTTATTTTTCTGTTTAACGATTCGTCTAGATAGTATTTAACTTTAGCTTCACCGGTAGTTGGTACCTCAATCCTCGTGGGAACGATACTCTACTCACTCTGTATTACTTGTACGATTGGTACGCTTACTAGTCCGTCACTAGCTATCACACTGGTCGACCACCATGCCTGCACTGGTCGACCAATGGATTCCGGAAGCTAAAGACTATGTTGGTGATATCACACTGGTCGACCACCATGCCTGCACTGGTCGACCAATGGAGTCCAGAAGCAAAAGACTATAGTAATGGTGACACAGTGGTCAACCACTCTACCTGCCTTGGTCGACCACTCTACCTGCCTTGGTCAACCAATGGACTCCAGTAAGCAACACTGCAACTCATTGGTTGACCACTTCTTGGACACTGGTCGACCATTGTGCTCTAGTAAAAAAAATGTTTTGAAGCTCTAAAGACTGGTCGACCACCATCATTCCACTGGTTGACCACCTAACTCCAGTAGATGAATGAGAACAAGCACTGGTCGACCAATGCAATGTGGCTGGTCGACCACCGACATCAGAAAATGTGTTATAACGGCTAGTTTTTGCTGACATCATGCAAATCTATTTTGGGATTCATCTCCAACGGCTCTATTCCTTTTTGGTCTTTAAATATTAGCCTTAAGGAGGTTCAAAGAATTAGAGAAAATACATTAAGTATGTCTTATATTCTTAAAGTGATTCTTCTTCAAATCTCTGTATTTCTGAAGAGCTTATTACTGTCATATTCACTTTGTTTTGAGAGTTTCTTATGAAAAACCATTTTTCTCTTGAGTGTATCAAGGAAGTTCTTTCCTTGAGTCTACTTGTATGAGGAAACAAATCTGTGAGGGGAAGAGACACCCTTGGAAAGAAAAGGATCTTTGTTGTAGTGGCTCACAAGTGTCCTTTTGTATAAACTTGTGGTTCATAGTGAAAAACTCAAGAAGTGTTTTTGAGGACTGGATGTACGCTTGGATTAAGCTGAACCAGTATAAATATTTGTGCTTATTTTTTTCCTTATTTCTTTAACTGCTTAAAGTCTTGCATTTAATTAATTGCACTATATCTTCTTTCATTTTGATATTACTCTGTTTTCTGTATTGTCAACGAATTTCTACTGAGCATTTACATTAGCTTGAACTTCCAATTATCTTTTAAGAAAATTTTTATTTAACCCAATTCACCCCCTCTTGGGTTCCAGCCACAGTTATCAATTGGTATCAGAGCTTGGGCTCTTGATTAAAGATTTAACAGTCTAAGAGTATATAATGGCTGGTCTTGGTGATTGTATTTTACCTGAAGGAAGCTCCTTTACAAAACCTCTTGGTTTTAATGGTAATCATTATAGCTACTGGAAATCCAAGATGAAACTATTCTTTAATGCAATAGACCTAGATCTCTGACATATTGTAGAAAATAGACCTTACACACCTATGAAGGTTGTTGAAGGGCAAAGTATTCCAATACCCAAAAGAGAATGGTCTGAATCAGAAAAGAAATTGGTTCATCTAAATGCCAAAACTATAATGATTATTGTTAGTGCCTTAAGTCAAGATGAATATTTCAGAGTTTCTAGCTATACAACTGCCAAAGAGATGTGTGATACTTTGGAAGTTGCACATGAAGGAACTCAAGGAGTTAAGGAATCAAAAATTAGTACTCTTACAAATGAATATTAAAATTTCAAAATGAAGAGTGAAGAAAGTATAAGTGGAACGATGGACGAGACCTCATTCAATTATTTACAGTCTCTGTCCTGGAACAATAGACGAGACCCCATTCAATTATTTACAGTTTCTGTCCTGGAATGGTAGACAAGACCCCATTCAATTATTTACAGTCTTTGGCTTGGAATGGCAGACAAGACCCCATTTAACTATTTACAGTTTCTATCCTAGAACGGTGGATGAGACCCCAATTAATTATTTATAATCTCTGTCCTGGAACAGTGGACATAGTACACATAGGTAAATTAATATCATAAATGTATTGAATTGTTTACTTCTGTTAATAGGAAAAGTACATGGGAATGACTAGTATTGGAAATATTTTTACCAAGTTGTGATTATGTATGCTTGTGTATATCGTGGGACTTTTTACTCGACTTACAAGTTATGTGAGGTGAGTCCTTGGTCTTATGTTGGTGGATGGGATCCCTCTTGGTGTCTTATCCTTGTGAGCGGTACACAAGTCATAATTATATTTCTGGTTGTTTTTTTTACTGAGTATTTCCATACTCATTCCTTCCTTTGTGTATCCCTTGCAGGTTCTGTATTAGAAGGCGAGTCTTTGTATGAGGAGTAGCAGAGTCTCTGGGTCTGTGTTCCTCTATCTTGGAATACCGGTATGTCTTATAGTTAGGTATCTGTGTTACTCTGTAGTTAGATAGAACACCTAGTAAATCTTGTGTTGGTTGTTGAATAAACCCGTATTCAGTATATTTATTTCATGAGTTAATGATTGAGATTAGGCTTACGGTGGTGGGCAGAATCCACCTCTATGTCGGTCATGTTCCCAATGTGGGGCATGACAATCGAGCACTTGGCTATCAATATCATTTGTTTTTCCAAAAAATTCACTTTCCTATATGATATTAAATATATCTATTAGTATACAAAAAATATTGGCATATTAATAACATCAACACAAATTTAAAAAAAAAGGCACATATTAACAACATCAACACAGAAAGCAATTTTACCTTAGAAGTAGCATTACTTGATTTTCCAAACTTCTACTTGGTTTCCTTCAACTCCATTGTCTTTTTCAATGGACACATTAGTTTGTAATCTAGGGCTTCTAAACTTATGCACATGAGCAAGTTAGATGTTGTAATCCTTACGAGGATGAGCTCCTATACCTTGCTGCTTATAAGAAGCCTTATCTAGCACAGAACTTGACTTTACAATTGAAGGAGGAATGAATCTAGCTCTTTTTTTGCTTTGTTAGATATGCTGCCAATATTCTTAGGGTTTGAACTTCCTCTTATGTTACAAATTTTAGCAAATAAGAAACACAAATGGAAGAAAAATATTTTGTTAAGAACTATATGAAGAATATAATAGAAATTGTTCTGTAGAACAAACACAAATGACAGAACTGTAAAAAGGCAGACAATCTTTGGCAGCAAGCTTCTTTCATAAATCGACTAGTTTCAGTCACAAGTTGTCTCTTCAAAATATTTATATCATTAGAGATAATTAATTGTAACTATGTAATAAACACTAACAATATAGATATTATATAGGATCATTTTTCATGATTGTTAATTATATAGCGTATTGATCATAATCGATATCAAGTGTTATATAATTTGATGCATATATACATTAATAAATTGACTTAGCACATATGGAAGAAAATAATTACTGCACATGCTACATCTTTTCAAGAGTGCAATATATATATATATATATATATATATTATATAGCGATATTTTTTTCCTTCGCTTCATATAGTACAAGTACATAATTGAACAAGACTAGGGGTTGATGAATTAATTTACTTTAGGAAATATATATACATATAACACACAGAACATTACCTTTCATTTTAAAACACCAAGCAACAATCAAGATATTGAAATGTGTACCTGGTAGTGTTGGATGGGGGCTCCCTTGTTCAAATTTAGACTACTTAAATCCTGGAATTCAAGACAAGAAAATTGATAATGGATATTCTGCAAACAACATTGTAAAACCATAATAAATTTCCAAGAGTAGAAACTCACCTTCTTTAGTACATTAAAACCACTAGGCAAAGGAGATGACAATAAATAATCATCTCTCTTAAAATGAAAATAATTCTTAAAATTATAATGAATAACACTTTTCAAATCTGATCAAGTTGAAACTAAAAGCAAAAAAATAACTACAAGCAAAAAGTATAAAAGCTGATGTAATGATATTAGGATGCTTAACACCATTTTATTCCATAACTTTTTCATTCCCAATTAGCATCATTATATTGTTAAGAACATCAAAATCTTCATCATTGGTTTCACATTGATCAACATTAAGCATAGGCAAAGACTGATTTATGATGGTCTCACACAAATTTTGCCTACCCCATTGGATATCCTCATTATTAACAAGACCACTAAGGTAAAAATTATTTACCAAATTAAAAGGTCTCAAAATCATATATAATAATATTGATAATTAGAAGTATGCAGTGGAACTCGTGGAAAATAAGGTGTCCAAGGATGTTCTTGCTAAGAACTCAAGTTACAGTATATGGGTAGAGGAATTAAGAGAACTGAGAGAACCTAAAGTGAAGGTACAGAGCTCTCCTCTAGTCCTTCTCAGTTTCCTCCTCAGTTCTAGCTAAGAAGGTGTCCAATGATGTTCTGCAGAAAATTTTGTAGTCTGATAATTTGAGTCTGAAGGTAAAAGCAAACCTTGTCCACAATTGTTTCAACCATATCGTTTGAGAGTTCTAGATTGGATTTAATCAAAAGCGCCAGAACCATTTCCTTCAATTGTAAATGTTCATAAGGACATGTTTCCAAAGTTAATTGAAGATATGATCAAATTGTTACTTACACATAAAAATTCATTAAAAAAAGTGAAATATAAAGTTTAGGGTAAAATGAAATACAGGTTATGCCCTTATCTAACCGAGGTATCATAACAACCTAGAGAGTTGTTGAACAATGGACAAGGAAAGTAATATCACAGAATTTGCAATAAATAAAGTCTAGATATCAATTTGGGGCAAATAGGAAGGTTTAATCACAAAGAAGAACCGAGATCTCAAATATCTTTAGGTAACTGCAACTGCAGTTATACAGAAGCCACAAAAATGGTCATTCTCATATAGCCCATTGTTCACCATCTCACAAAACGCAACAATAACAGAAGAAAAATGCAGAGCAATAGTGTATTGATCTATGAAGTGATAAAAAGTTAGGTCTAATGTTAGCAATGAGTGTTGGTCTTCTTGGTTTATCGGTGAAGGCTTTTGTGAGGAGGTTTGTGTTCAAAACGTACAAAATTTATTAAATTTTTTTTTAAATATAAGGATTGAAAAAGTATTGATTTTAAAAATATATGGACATATATGATGCGATATTTTTCGACAAGTGTATCGGGTCGCACAAGTAGTAAAGTGATGAGAAAGAGTTATCATCCTCAGAGATTGACTTTTAACAATTATCAATTTCACTAAATCAAATTATATTTGGACGGAGGAAAAGGTATAAGATTACTGAAAGTAAACTAAACTAACGACAAGGAATTAACTAAACACCAAACAAAGAACTACGCCATAACACAACGGGTAGGGGATTGACTTTCTTAACTCCTAATCAGATTAATTCATAGACAAACCAATCTTTGAATCGTTAAAGAATGCTTAGATATATTCGAAAATTCCTTTTAATGTTGGTCGAGTTCACAAAAATATTTGAACCCAATGTCTTGGTGAGCAAATCTTCCTAGCCAAAATAATTAGCTAATGTCTTAGTCCAATTATTTGGTTCGGAGTTTAAGTTTAAGAACTCATAAGACCACGCAAACAAGATTATCTATGTCTAGACTAACCCCATTCACGGTAGAAGTTACAAGGGCATGTTTATATCAAGCTATGTCTAGCATTAATACAAACCCTGAATGCATCTAAGTTAGATGATTATAAATCACGTAAAAGGAAATAAACCAATAACAACTACTCCAATAATTAGAAAAGCAATTATATTTAAGCATTCAACAACAAAGTTTCAAAGGAAGTCAGTATACATTAATCCCTTAACCCTAGAGTTTATAACAAGAGGAAGAAATACATAACAAATACATAACAAAACATGATCAAGAGGAAGGAGAAAAAGGAAAAAAAGCTTCAAACTCAGTAGAGAAGAGGTCTCCCATCTCCTCCATCCTTGCCCTAGCAGAGCTCCCTTCACCTCCAACCAAAAGATCCCAAAAACTTCTGCATAAATCTTATATATAGCAGAGAGCTCGCAGGTGCAGAACAGGGGCGCCTAGGTGCCAAGCACAAAATAACTGGAAACACGAGGATTGGCGCCTGGGAGCCCTCAGTGGCGCCTCAGGCGCCATGTTCTGACTCTTAGACAGAGAGTTGAGGTGCTGGCGCCAGCCATCAGATGAGCAGTAGAACTTCAGTTTCTCCATGTTCCAGACCAGAAAGGAAGGCCTACAAGAATGTACAATAGAAAGCATTAAAAGGCAAGGGAAAAGAGAGTAAAACAAGATAAAACAAAGAAACTACTATGTACAAAGCGGAAAGCAAAAATAAAGGACAAAACAAGCAAAAGGATAACAAAAATAGGACCAATGAGAGGAAAAAGCCCTAAAGAAGCAACCTAAATTACCCAAAATAAAGGACTCATCAATATAAATTAAAATCTCAAGTTTTACCACATGAAACACAAATAAAAAAGGTTATTTTCAATATTGTTAAATAGTTTTTTAATCTTTTAATAGTATAAAACAGTTTTAAATTTAAAATATAATTTTTTTCATTTTGCAACAGTTTTATACTTGTTGCAAAAAACTGTTGCATAAAACTTTATATTTTTTTACAAATAGGTTGCAACATTAAAAGACCATTGCAATACTGTTTCAATAAAGATCAAATGCAACAGTTTTATACATGTTACATAAAAATGCTGCCTATATCTTGAAGTTATCTGCAATGTTGTAAAACCGTTGCCTATTTTATCAAATACAATGGTTTTTCAATGTTACAATTCAAATTGTTGTTGAAGTCCCGAAATGTTGTAGCGAGTTTATTATTTAATATTACAAGACCATAATAAATATTTTTCTTGATATTGCCAAGAAAGTTATATTGAATCGAGAATTAATTCTTTAAAAGTTCACGTTCAACTATTATTTTCTCTCATTCGGTGTCTCTGTGATGTAGAAGAAGTATCGCATGGGAAGACTTCGAGGACTTCAAGAAATATAAAAAATAAGAAAGAACTCACAAATGGCGGATTTGGATTGTCTGCCTTTAGGATTGGTGCCTTTGTCTACCGTGAACCAATGAAATAGCGCTACGTGTGAGAACCGTGAACCAAATGTTGAAAATTGCTTTTTCAATGAATTTCGATTCCCGACATCCAGTAGTCCTTTTTTTTTTGAAACTCTAACCAATTGGCGGATGACAAGTGGCACATAATGAAAAAATAAGATGAACTTTTCAATGCCTTCTACCAAGGTTCGAACGCATTCCTTCCATCATTTCCGCCTCTTTTTTTTTTTTTAATCCAAACCTTACCCAATCATAAAATAACACATGGCAATGGCTGAAAATAAAGTAATAAGCACAAATTCAACCAAAAACGCAGGAAACTCACGGGAACAATACCAGGAAAGTTGCAGCAAGCTAAAATTCTTCATTATTCTTCATTCTTCTTCATCTTCAGTGGTGTATTGGCTAGGGACAAATGTGAGTATATTAAGTCTTTTTAATGATTTTATTTGTGTCTTTTTCTCTATTTTTATTGACTTTGTTCTTGCTCTCTTTGTGCTTTTTTTTTCTTTTCAAGATTGTTACATTCTTGGGGAAAGAAAGAAAAGAAAAAATGGAGAATTGGGAGTTTCAAATAAGAATATTGCTTATTGTTTATTGTTTAAATTTATTGTATTGTTGGCTAAATATTTTTATTCTTATTTTGTGGTCCTCCCAAACATGTAATTGCATCTTAGCAAGCAAGAACATAGCAAAGATAAATTTTTTAATTAAAATGATATGCTTTTACATAGCAAAGAGAAATTTTTTAATTAAAATGATATGTAATTCAATTTTTAAAATTTTACAATTGAGTAATATTTTTACGTATTTGTTTTTGACATAGGTAACGGAAATTGACAACACTTGGAAGCCTAAAGTAGGTATGGTGTTTGAAAATCTAGAAGCGGCGTGGAACTTTTGGCTAGAATACGGTAAAAGAAGTGGATTTGGAGTGAGGAAGAGGTATGCCAATCCAGGAAAAGAGGGAATGAAGACGTCGGCACGGTTTGTTTGTTCCAAAGAGGGTGTTAGACGACCAGACAAAATAGATGTGAAAACAAAAAAATCGCATCTTGAAACTAGAACCAATTGCATGGCAAGAATTGGATTAAGACTTGTGAATGAGAAGTATGAGGTGCTTGAATTTGTGGAACAACACAATCATGAGCTCCACACTCCATAAACTAGCCACTTCCTTGCATCACAACGAAGAATATCTGAGGTTCAAGGTTATGAACTTGAGTTGGCGGAGGATTCTGGTGTTCGACAGAAGACATCATTTAACCTTATGAGTATGCATGCAAGAGGGAAAGAAAATCTTGGATATACTCAGTTAGATGTGAAAAATTATTTAAAGAAAAGAAGACAAAAGAATATGCAATACAGGGATGCGGGTGCTTTTTTCCAATACTTCCAGAAGCAATTGGTGGAAAATCCTTCATTTTTTCATGCGTACCAAATGGATTCGGATGAACAAATCACTAATGTATTTTGGGCCGATGCACAGATGTTGATGGATTATGGATATTTTGGTGATATGGTATCACTTGATACAACCCATTATACTAACAAAGAGAACAGACCGCTTGCAATATTTTGTGGGTTTAATCACTTCAGGGTATGGTGGTATTTGGAGCTGTATTATTATATGATGAGACAACAGACTCATTTAAATAGCTTTTTGAAACTTTTTTGGAGGCCAATAGACAAAAAAAGCCATTGACAATGTTTACTGACCAAGATGCAGCAATGACAAAAGCATTGCACGAAGTAATGCCAGATACAGTACATGGCCTATGCACATGGCACTTACTACAAAATGCCACTAAACACTTGGGCAATGTGAGACATGATGGAAGGAGTATTCTCAGTGATTTCACGTAATGCATGTATGAATATGGTGATGTGGAACAATTTGAAGCCGCATGGAGTCGATTGTTATTAAAGTATAATGCCCAGGACAATCGATGGCTTGCTTCGACTTATGATATTAAGGAGAAATGGGCGGCGTGTTACATGCGGAAAGCTTTCACTCTTGGCGTCCGAAGTACTCAATTGAGTGAGAGTTTAAACTCAGACATCAAAAGCTTTTTGAAGCCCGACTTAGACTTGATACAATTCTTCAAGCACTTTGAGAGAGTTGTAGATGACAAGCGTCATAAAGAATTGAAAGAAGAATTTGATGCAAAGGAAAAAATACCAAGATTGAGAATGCCACAATCACCAGTGTTGCAACAACTCTCTAGAATTTATACTCCCCTCATCTTTGAGTTGTTCCAAGATCAGTATGATGATTATGTGGCTGCATGTGTGAAGGAGAAAAATGATTGTGAAGCTATATGGGAATATGTCGTCTTTTTGTTCAATAAAGAGGGAAATTACAAGTGGCATTTGACCTACATGATAAATCCATTGCATGTAGTTGTAGAAAATTTGAGAGCACAGGTATACTTTGTTGCCATGCTCTTAAAGTATATGATGTCAACTCGGTAAAGTTGGTCCCCGATAAATGCATTCTAAACCACTTGACACGAAAGGCAAGAGAAAGTGTGGTTTATGATGTAAAAGGAAAAGCAATTGAAGAAGATATAAGGTTGGAAAGCACCCGACGATTCAAACGAATCGGTCATAATTATATAAATTTAGTATCACAAGCGTCTTATTCTAGTGCGGCAAGTGACTTCTTAGATAGTGTCTTACCTGAGTTGACGAAGAATGTGAATGAGCTTAACTTGATGGAAAAAGGTTCAGACAACAATATTGACACTACCATCTCACCGAACCAACCAAGTCATTGCCCTCCTCTTGTAGCGGGATTGAAGAAGAAGGTCGGTGTAAAGACGAGGAGACGCATTAGAAGCTATCTTGAACTTCATAGAAATAATAAAAAAGGATCCTCAAGAGCTAAAGTTAATCTAAGAAATACGATTAACATTTATATTATAATATCATATTGTTGTCAATATGGATTAATATAATGTCCATGTTAATCATGTAGGGGAATGAAGCTCATAATCAGATGCCATCTGGAGTATCATGCTCAGCACTCCCAATGCCCTATGAGCATGCTCAGCACTCCTATGTCGGTGCATTAGGTTTCACCGAATTGCTAATGGTACCAGATTGTGTGATTTTGCTTTTTACAATTGTATTTTATAATTCAATGGGCTAATGGTAAGGTTTCAATGCATTAGGCACCATTTGATGATTCTACGTTGTCACTTGAAGAAATGGAGTTTGGTCACAATTTTTCAAATGATAACCAATATAACAAGGGTTAGTTTTAATTAAAAATGCATCTAAAATCATTATATTAGAATTATTTGACATATTAATTATGTATTTGTTAAATCTTCTTATTCTTTACACAGGGATGCAGTGAGTGCTAATTGGTGCATTAGCATTGAGGGATTGAAGGATTGATCCAGCTACCCAATTGTTTTGCATTGAGTGCTAATTGTTCTGCATTCAGAATTTGTTTGAACAATTGTAACCAATACACAGAAAATGATAATGGCAAATTTTGCATTTAGTAAGTAATTTTACAATTTACATAGAAAATGAGTGTTTTCACTTTATCATATGAACCACAGTAAGACACAATAGAACTTTATACATAGTCCTTTACAATTTACACAGCCCTATACCCTTTACAATTTACACAGCCCTATACCTTTTACAATTTACACAGCCCAATACCCTTTACAATTTACACAGCCCTATACCTTTTACAATTTACACAGCCATTTCCAAGCACAACTAAACTTACAGGATTCATACTCCAAGCACAAGAGCACAACAGGTCATTCCAATCACAGCAGCCCATCTTTCTTACACAGTTTTGTATGTGACAAAGGTAGTTGAAAAAAAAAGTAATTTTGTGTGTGAATTATCAACTTAGGAAAAAAAAAAGCAGCACAAGTTGAAAAAAAAAGGTAGTTCTATGTGTGAATCATCAACCTAGGAAAAAAAAAGCAGCACAAGTTGAAAAAAAAAAGCAGCACAAGTTGAAAAAAAAATTCTATATGTGAATTATCAACCTAGAAATAAAAAAAAAGTAGCACAAGTTGAAAAAAATACAATTGTGTGTGTAAGTCAATTTCAATGTGTTTCCAGTGTTTCCATTATGATTATGGTAAGTGAGTGTGTTTCCAAGCAGTTCTAGTGTTTCTAGGCAGTTCCACAAGCACAAATTTTCCAGTGTTTCAGTGTGTGTGTTTCTGCTGTGTGTGTGAATTTTAGTGACAGTGTATGTGTGTGTTTCCAGTGTATCGCAATAGCTACAGACAACCAGTCTTTTTCTTGCATATCATCTCTGGCAAAATTAGTGCAAGCTCTGGAGGAACTTTTTCAACATGTAAATTTACTTCTAATATATTTGGAATTACTAACTAAAAAACACAGTATTTTCATCACGCCATTTGGAATTACTAACAAAGGTTTCACTATTACAATAAACCGGCACCCCCCATTTCACTCAAAACAACAGTGTTTTCCCCTGAAGATTCACCCCAGAAGAATACTTTCAGAACAGAATTTTTTGCACATGACAGCATAATTTCACAACATATTAACGTGCTTAAACAACCCATCCATCAATGGCCTTTCCCCCTCCAAAACAGCATATTACATACACCAAAGCCCTGAAATTATTTATTTCCTGATTTTTGAGCTAATAATTTTTTATATATTGATAATTTGTTAGACAATATTATTTTGTGTCTGTGACTGCAATTATCTACTTTGAACTTGCTAGGATTGAGATGTCACATGAACACTTACTTCCTAAGCTTCTGTCTCAATATAATATCGCCTTTATATGTCTGATCACCAATTGAACCAACCTTTATTGGTTTTTTTTAATTTAATATATAATGAAAACAGTGAATTACTATCCATCTACAAGATAAGGCAAAACACTGGACTTCTACTAAACCAGCGAACGACAAAATTTTAAATTAAACAAAACAAATACAATTAACGGGGCCGGTTTATTTTCTCTGTCGGTATGAGAATCTCATTAGTGCGGCATCTAACTTGCCTAAATTTTTCTTAAAATAAATAAGTAAAAGGCTCATTTTAGTTAACAAAAAATATTTAGATGACTAAATTAAAAGTTTTAAAGGATCAAAAATTAAGAGAAAAGTAATTTTTTAATGATTAAAGTGAGAAGTTTTATCAAATTAAAATAAGAGTATTCTTTTAATGGCTAAATCATTAATTTGTTATCATCATTAGTATAAAAAATATTCTTTATTTTCTTTATTTTCAATTGCAGCCCTACGACCGCCAAAGAGTCGTCAACAAATGAAAGAAATGAAATACAACAAATTTAAGATGCAACAAACACAGCATAGCAGTATGTAATTGGCCAACTGGTAAATTTCTGTTTGATATATAGGCGATAATATACCATCAGACTTTTTCGTCTGTTTCTGTGCTGAGTATTCATATTTTATCAATTTAACCAAGGTCCATTTATTAATTCACATTCTTCTTAATTAGTCGGATGAGCTCGTTTCATTGATTAATATGTGGTTAAAGTCCGCCTATGACTTGAGAATAGATTCTCTATTTAGTTTGGAAAGTGAAGTAAGGTATATGATTCACTTGTGTTATTTATTGTGAAAAACAAAGATCTAAATTTTATAGTTATTTTGTAAAAAAAGTAAAAAAAATCTTAAAATTTGAATTGTTAATTAGAAAAATATGTACATTAATTTAACTTTTTGACTAATTAATATAAGTTTTCGGTTGTTGCCATTAAATAACTGACAAATAAAATTTATGGAATCTATTGGATGACAGAATACTTTGAAAATTAAAAAATAAATTTATGGGAAAAAAATGTCTGCCTTTCTCCTGTTCATCATCATATTCAATAGCAAATGGAGGAAAACAAAGTAAAAGAAATTACTTAATAACTTGTTTTTTTTTATTAAAAGAGGCTTGCTTATAAATTTAGTAGCCAACAGCATTACCCATTCAGGGAAAAAAATAATAACCATAATATAACAATAAATAGTACAAACTATTCATAGTACTTCAAAGCATACTAATATGCTTTAACAATTCATTATATAAAACAAATTACATAAAATTTAAACTATTTAAATAAATTTTACGACAAACACTCAATCATATTGAATATAATATAAATATAGTCCAAGCTTAAATTTCAAAAGATGTTCATGCCTGTGAAAAAAAAAAACTTGAGCTTAATGAAGAGACTGAACAATATATAACATTTTTATGATATAAAGAAAAAACAGAGAGATTAAAAAATAAAATAAATACTTTTAGGTTGAGGGAGGAAAGGGGGAGGATATTAGATGCCCATTGACCCGAACCACCTATATATGTAATTTAATTTAAGTACTAAATGCAAACATATATTAAACTATACATATAATGAAAACCAAGCTTAGTGAAAACATCAGTTATTTGGGCAAAACAGAGTTGCGAAGAAGCTAAAAGCAATTAAGAATGAATATGTATTAAATTCTTACCAGATAAGCTTGGAGACACTTTTTGAATTTATTGGCATTCACCATGACATTCACATAAATGGTATCTGTCAAATTGCTCAAGAACCTAAAGTAGACATGTCTCGAAGAACGACTCAAAAGTATTGAGCCAAAGATTCCCCAAAATCCAATGAAAAATCTCAATGCCATGCTCCAATAAAATTCTTTAGAGAAGTGTGAATGCTTGCTTTCTTGAAAGTTAACTGGTTCTATAGGTTTTTCGCCTTCAAGACACTTTTTCTTTAGTGGCTCCCCACAAAGATCAAGATTATCTTCATAACTCGACTCATTAAAACTCTGCAATTGTGTGCCAATTGGGATTTTTCCAAAAAGGTTATTATGCGACAAATCCAACACTCCGAGACGATCAATATGAGCAAAGCTTGAAGGAATTGATCCAAAGAAATAGTTTCTTGACAAATCCAGAAAGTCTAGTGATGTCAATTGCCCAATCTCTGAAGAGATTTCTCCAGTCAAATGATTTCTTGAAAATTTTAGAGATCTCAATTCAATCAAACTCCCCAATTCTACTGGAATTTTTCCAATTAATTGATTGCATGAGAGATCGATGAGTCTATTTAAAAGTAAATTACTGTTCTTGAACTTTTGTTCCACACCTTTCCACGTCAACAATGCAATTAAATCATATGTATCAAAGTAAGTTTGTCCTTTATAGTTGTACGAAAAGAAGTGATCTCTAAAATATGATGAACTCTCTGAATTCTCTTGAGCCACTGCAGTAAAATTTTTGAAGCATTTGGGTATTTGTCCAAATAGACTGTTCAATGAAAGATCCAAAACTTGAATGCTTGTAACATAACAAAGATATGACGGTAAACTTTCAGAGAAATGATTATTTCGTAAAATTAAAATTTTCAGCACATGTAATCCACTCCCAATCCATGAAGGTATAGGTCCTGAGAACCTGTTTTTTCCCACATCAAGCATTTCTAAGTTTGATAAATTCATCAAGGGCGAAGGTAGTTTTCCAATAAACTGATTGTTTCTCAATATCAAAACTTTGAGTTTATGTAAAGAACCAACAGAGGCAGGAATTGTTCCAGACAAATTATTATTACCTAAATCCAAACATAGTAATGATGTGAAATGGCTCCAACAATCAGGAAGTTGTCCTGAAAATTGATTATTGGAAAGATTGAATATGCCCAATGCTTCAATTTCATTATTTGAACATAAAAACTTGCGGAGTTCTAAAAATTTATTACTGGATAGATCGAGGTGAGATGCATGAACCATAAATTGTGGAATTGGGCCTTCAAATTGATTTGGAACCAAGAATATTTGAGGGCATTGAAAAAATTTCATGGGAAAATCTGGTATTATACTCCATAAGTTGTTGTATGAAACATCCAATACCTTTAACTCTGGTGACAATAGACCCCAAAACCATTCTGGAATAGTGTCTGAAATTCCAGCATTTGAAATATCAAGTTGGGTGAAATTGCTTTGCTTTTCATCTGAAACGGAGGGACCCAATTATGGCTAAATCTCAAAGCAAATGAGTTGTTGGATAGGTCCAAATGCCTTAAGTTGGTCATACATATTAGCAAAATGGGAGTCAGTGAGGAAACCTTTCAAAAAGTTGGAAGAAATGTACAAAGATTCCAATTGAGATGGAAATTGATAATCTTTAGGTATTGTCCCATTTAACTGATTGATTGACAAGTATAATGTTTTTAAAGACACAAATGCGGAAAGGTCAGGAAGTGTGCCAATAATATGATTATTTGATAGATAAAGTTCTTGCAAAGAATATCTAACACATCCTCTAGACAAATTTTGAAGAATTGTTGGAATGTCTTCAGTCAAATTGTTGGAAGATAGGTCTAATGAGCGTAAGGTACAAATATGACCAAATTCATATGGTATGGGACCCTCCAAGATGTTCCAAGAAAGACTAAGGTCAACAAGGTTGGGGGTGACACTCGAGAGCCACTGAAAAATTTCAGAGGATGTGAATTTATTGTGACTAAGATGAATGACAAAAAGAGAATGGGAAGAATTAAATTTCAAAGGAGTTAGCGAAAGGAAATAATGATCTGAAAGATTGTTATATAATAGGTAAAGTTCTTTTAAGCTTGGTAGCTTTGCAATCATTTGCAGCCACTTGTGAGAATATTTGAGATCATTTATGTCGATCAACGCAAGATGGGTTAAAGAAGTGAGAGTAGAGAGCCACTCACCTCCACCACTGCTCTCATGGTCAGCTGCAGCAGCCACCAATTTTCAATTTGGTGACTAACTATTTTGTCAACTTTTGACTTTGGAGTAAATTAAAAAATTTGGTTGCAATTTTAGTTAAATTGTAACTTGGCTTTTTTTTTAATATTGTAAGACATGTGCCTCACTTATGGAGGAACCCACCTTTCAATGAGCTCGTTTCATTGATTGATTTTCATTTTGGTATGATGGGCTAATCAAAATCTGGAGCACTTTTGTCTAACCATCTATCCATTTTAATTTTAG
Organism: Biancaea sappan; assembly: GCA_037074585.1. Lineage (NCBI taxonomy): Eukaryota > Viridiplantae > Streptophyta > Magnoliopsida > Fabales > Fabaceae > Biancaea > Biancaea sappan. The sequence goes on along the minus strand of CM073490.1, from coordinate 12,735,600 downwards.
AAAATGTGCTATCTTTGTAAGCCTTTTGAATATTTGGATAAACTCTCATGCCATAACTTTATAACAAAAATGATTGTATATCGGGCTTCCTAGTGGTGTTGTTCTATTGTAATGACCTTCTCCGCTTTTTTATGGATATTCAGAACCATTATCTGCCTCCCTTGTAGGATATTATATTTTCATATCAGGACAGCTCCAATAGACATTCTTAAGGGTTTTTAATAAGAACAGATTCTTATTGAGTTTTATTATTATAATTTATCAGCGTGATTGCCACATGTAAGAACAGTTCTTATATAAGAATCGATTCTTTAAAAATTTAATAAAAAATAAAAAATAAAACATTAAATAATCTACATTAATTATTATACATTCATTAAAGTAGTAGAAATCAGTTGCTTAAGGGATCCATTTGTAAATTCTTAATAGTTGCACTATTAGAGTTGAGAGTTGCTTAAAACAGTAGAGTTGTTTAAAATTAAAAGTAGTGATGTGATATAGTGGAATCCACAATAAATAATTCATTAAGAGTTGTACTATTGAAGATGCTTTTAAGAACTAGATCCGTTTTTGATATTTATTTCTCTACTTAAATATAATTGAGTTAAATGAGTCATTTTGATTATTTTTTTTGATCTTTTCTATCCTTTGGTTTTGAAATGTGCTTGACGGTTTATTTTCGCCAAAAATGTTTTGAATAAATGCTCTTTTATCTCTTAGTTAGGTAAATAAGCTGAAATTTGCCTGATGATATGTTATGATTTGTCATTTGAGAACTGTGATGTTCCTGACATCTTTGATGACTCGTGTTTCGTGGCAATAAAACTAGTGTGATTTATTAACTCTAATGTGCTTTCACAGCTTATTGGAAAGGATACATGATTTTATTATGTCATATAATACCAAAGGGCTAGCTCCTCATGTGGATATAAAAGAAATAGTATATCTACTTGACAATTGGATGTGATTAAAATATGCAGATCAACATAGTAGTTTGACTTTTTGACTAATTAATGTAAGTTTTCGGTTGTTGCCATTCAATGACTGATAAATAAAATTTATGGAATCTATTGGATGACAGAATACTTTGAAAATCAAAAATAAATTTATGGGAAAAAAATGTCTGCCTTTCTTCTGTTCATCATCATATTTCAATAGCAAATGGAGGAAAACAAAGGAGAAGAAATTACTTAATAACTTGTTTTTTCAAATTAAAAGAGGCTTGCTTATCAATTTAGTAGCCAATAGCATTACCCATTCAGGGAAAAAAATAATAACCATAATATAACAATAAATAGTATAAACTATTCATAGTACTTCAAAGCATACTAATATGCTTTAACAATTCACTATATAAAAAAATTACATAAAATTGAAACTATTTAAATAAATTTTACGACAAACACTCAGTCATGTTGAGTACAACATAAATATAGTCCAAGCTTAAATTTCAAAAAATGTTCAGGCCTACGAAAAAAAAAATTGAGCTTAATGAAAAGACTGAACAATATATAACATTTTTATGATATAAAGAAAAAACAGAGAGATTAATAAATAAAATAAATACTTTTAGGTTGAGGGAGGAAAGGGGGAGGATATTAGATGGCCATTGACTCGAACCACCCATATATGTAATTTAAGTACTAAATGCAAATATATATTAAACTATGTTCTACATATAATAACCAAGCTTGATGAAAACATAAGTTATTTGGGCGAAACAGAGTTGCGTAGAAGATAAAACCAATCAAGAATGAATAGGTATAAAATTCTTACCAGATAAGTTTGGAGACACCTCTTGAATTTATTGGCATTCACCATGGCCATCACATAAATGGCATCTGTCAAATTGCTCAAGAACCTAAAGTAGGCACGTCTCCAAGAACGACTCAGAAGTATTGAGCCAAAGATTACCCAAAATCCAATGAAAAATCCCAATGCCATGCTCCAATAAAATTCTTTAGAGAAGTGTGAATGCTTGATTTCTTGAGAGTTAACTGGTTCTATAAGATTTTCGTCTTCAAGACACTTTTTCTTTAGTCGCTCCCTACAAAGATTAGGATTAGCTTCATAACGCGACTCATTAAAACTTTGCAATTGTGTGCTAATTGGAATTTTCCCAGAAAGGTTGTTATGCGACAAATCCAACATTGTGAGATGATCAATACGAGCTAGGCTTAAAGGAATTGAACCGAAGAAATAGTTTCTTGACAAATCAAGAAACTCTAGTGATGTCAATTGTCCAATCTCTGAAGGGATTTTTCCAGTCAAATGATTTTTTGAAAAATTTAAATATGTCAATTTAATCAAACTCACTAATTCTATTGGAATTTCTCCAGTTAGTTGATTGCATGAGAGATCGATGCCTCTATTTAAAAATAAATTAGTGTTCTTGAACTTTTGTTCCACACCTTTCCACATCAACAATGCAATTAAATCATATGCCACAATGAAAGTATTTCCTTTATTTTTAAAGAAATAGTGGTATACTTCTTGAAAATCTGATGAAATCTCTTGAACCATTGCAGTAAAATTTTTGAGGCATTTAGGTATTTGTCCATATAGACTATTCAATGAAAGATCCAAAACTTGAATGCTTGTCACGTAACAAAGATACGATGATATACTTCCAGAGAAACGATTATTTCGTAAAATTAAAATTTTCAGCACATGTAATCCACTCCCAATCCATGAAGGTATAGGTCCTGAGAACCTGTTTTCTCCCACATCAAGCATTTCTAAGTTTGATAAATTCATCAAGGGCAAAGGTAGCTTCCCAATAAACTGATTGTTTCTCAATATCAAAACTTTGAGTTTATGTAAAGAACCGATAGAGGCAGGAATTGTTTCAGACAAATTATTATTACTTAAATCCAAAAATAGTAATGATGTGAAATGGCTCCAACAGTCAGGAAGTTGTCCCGATAATTGATTATTGTAAAGAGTGAATACTTCCAATGTTTCAATTTCACTCTTTGAACATAAAAACATGTGGAGTTCTGAAAATTTATTATTGGATAGATCGAGCAGAGATGCATGACGCAAAAATTGTGGAATTGGGCCTTCAAATTGATTAGAAGCCAGGGAGATTGCAGGATTTACTTTAGTAAATTTAATGGAGAAATTTGGTAATGTGCCCCACAAGTTGTTGTATGAAATATCCAAAAGCCATAGCTTTGGTGACAATAGACCCCAAAACCAATATAGAATAGTATCTGAAATTCCAGCATTTGAAATATCAAGTGCGGTGATATTGTTTTGAGTTTGCAACCAATTGGGAAAATCAGGACCCAACTCGCAATAAGCCAAAAATATCGTCTCCAATTGAAACGGAGGGACCCAATTATGGCTAAATCTCAAAGCAAATGAGTTGTTGGATAGGTCCAAATGCCTTAAGCTGGTCATATTAGCAAAATGGGAGCCAGTGAGGAAACCTTTCAAAAAGTTGGAAGAAATGTAAAAAGATTCCAATTGAGATGGAAATTGATAATCTTTAGGTATTGTCCCATTTAACTGATTGCTTGACAAGTCTAATGTTTTTTAAGACACAGATGCGGAAAGGTCAGGAAGTGTGCCAATAATATGATTATTTGATAGATACAGTTCTTGCAAAGAATATCTAACGCATCCTCTAGACAAATTTTGAAGAATTGTTGGAATGTCTTCAGTCAAATTGTTGTAAGATAGGTCTAATGAGCGTAATGTCACGGCCTAGATATTTGAAGATTGGGTTTGCACAACATGTTCAATATTGTATTGGTTCACTTGGTTTTTAACTGCAATCTATTAGTTGTTGCTCCAATGGATGTATAGTTGTGCATGCCTTGTGGGTTTGTCCCCTGGGCACCTCACTGGTTGGGAGTTGGAGCCACTCCCCTGACGAGTCCATGGCAGGACGAAACCAGTGAACCCCTCTATCTATATGGGCAAAACGGCTGAACTCCTACCGAGTGGCAGTAAGGTGGGGGTGCCGCACGGGCTGAACTTAGTGTCGAATCTCTAAGCTCGTGACAAGTGGTATCAGAGCGGTTCCGGCCCATGGGAAGGTTGCGCATGAGTAGTCCGCACGAGGATAAAATATTGGCTGTGTCATTGTGGTGGGAGTTGTGTTCTCCCAAGGGTGTCACGCGGTGTGACATGATCGTGGTGATCTCGCCCAGAGAGATTCTCCAAGCGCTTGTTCGTCGGAGAGAGTAATGGGCCAGCCGATTAAGGGTGAATGGCTTGGTCGCTGCACGCCGGGTACCAGTAGGCAGGGAATGGGCGTCCCTTGTTTCCACTGACGAAAGCCAAGATGGTTGTATGCGGACTGCTTCGGTGTTATTGGGCGTGGTGTTCTGTGAATTTAGCCATGCACGGGGACGTGCATGAAATTGTGGTGGGAGAATGTCAGGGCCCAGATATTTGAAGATTGGGTTTGCGCAACATGTTCAATATTGTATTGGTTCACTTGGTTTTTAACTGCAATCTATTAGTTGTGGCTCCAACGGATGTATAGTTGTGCGTGCCTTGTGGGTTTGTCCCCTGGGCACCTCACTGGTTGGGAGTTGGAGCCACTCCCCTGACGAGTCCATGGCAGGACGAAACCAGTGAACCCCTCTATCTATATAGGCAAAACGGCTGAACTCCTACCGAGTGGCAGTAAGGTGGGAATGCCGCACGGGCTGAACTTAGTGTCGAATCTCTAAGCTCGTGACAGTAAGGTACAAATATGACCAAATTCATATGGTATGGGACCCTCCAAGAGGTTGGAATCAAGATCAAGGTCAACAAGGTTAGGGGTGACACTCGACAGCCACTGAAAAATTACAGAGGATGTGAATTTATTGCCACTGAGATGAATGACAGAAAGAGAATGGGAAGAATTAAATTTCAAAGGAGTTAGCGAAAGGAAATAATGATCTGAAAGATTGTTATATGATAGGTAAAGTTCTTTTAAGCTTGGTAGCTTTGCGGTCATTTGTAGCCACTTGTGAGAATATTTGAGATCATTTATGTTGTCCAACCCAAGATGGGTTAAAGAAGTGAGAGTAGAGAGCCACTCACCTCCGCCACCGCTCTCATGGCCATTCTTGAGAATTTCAAAAGATCCAAGATAAAGGTGCTGCAAGTTAGAAAGGTTCCCAAGTTGATGAGGATTCGCTCCTATAAGATTATTCCTTCTGAAATCAAGATACTGCAATTTAGAGAGATTTCCGAGCTGGTAAGGTATGGAACCTTCCAAACTGTTATCACTAAGATCAAGATATCGCAACTGTGAAAGACTCCCAAGTTGAGGGGGAATATTTCCAATGAAACTACAATTTCGGAGGTCAAGGTATCTCAAGTTGGTCAAATAAGGAAAAAATTGTGGCAAATGGGTGTCTAGAAAAGTACACCAACTGAGGTTGAAATATATCAAATGTTGCAACTCCATCAAAGAAGAGCTTATCTCACCTTTCAATGGGAATAGAGAACCAACATAATCACAATGAAGGTCGAGCTTTTCCACATGGCCAGATTGGTTGCTACACACAACTCCCTCCCAAACACAACAATCATAGGATTGGGAGCCCCAAGAAGACCAGGGTGGAGCAACATCATAATGATCCACAATCCCAACCTTAAACTGAAGCAAGGTGTTGAGTTCTCAATTTACTGTCATTTTGATGCTAAATACCCTCTCTTTTGATCTCTTTCTTGTTGTCTTGTAATTCTTAGCTCATATTTTGAGTAGTTTAGATTAGTTTTAGTTTTCTTTGATCTTTTAATAAATGGAGTGATTTCATGATTCTTTCATGCGATTCAATGAGTTTATTTGCTATTTTTGGTGTAGGTTGAGTTGGTAAAAAGTTCGTGTTAGAAGATGGAATGCTAGAGCTGAAATTCTGAAAATGCTGATGTGAATACTGTCTCCCACAGCTATAGCGGTAGAATTTACAGCTATAGCGGTAGAGTGCTGGAAAAAAGATTTTGCAGCCTTCTTCTCTGCCATCCACCGCTATAGCGGTAAAACCTTAAAAAACTCAATTTTAAGCCTTCTTCTCTGCCTCCTACCGCTATAGCGGTGGGAACTTACCGCTATAGCGGTAGTTCGCGATCCTGCACTGATATAAAAGGCTTCAGATGAAATTTTTAGGGTATTCTGCAGTTGGAGACTGAAGGGGGGCGCCGTTTTTACTGAGAGGAGCAAGGGAAACCTGATTCTCAAGGCTTGGGGAGCTCAATCCATCATTCCACCTCATATTCATGGCCAACTTCATCTCTTTTTCTGCTTTCTGCTGTTTGTTTTCTATGAGTAGCTAGATTTTCTATCTAGGGTTACTATGAACTTGACTCTTGAATAGATTTTACATTCTCTCATGTATTTGCAACCTTATTTCAATTAATATAAGTCTTTCTATCCATTTTATTGTTGCGTTATATGGACTTGATCAATCTATATGTATGCTTGTTGCTGTCTTCGAACTCGGGAGAGGGAGGTGAGAGTAGAACACTGAATAGGAAGGACGAGTGCGTGAACCTTACTAAGTGTTTTCGCTTGTTAGCTAATAGGAATGTTAGTTAATCTCGTTTAATCAAAGCTAGGTTGGTTGTATTAGGCTTAGCCCACACAAGGAATTGCGTAGGAGTTGAGTAACTTAATTGAGATTCGGGAGGATTCTTTTAAGTTATTAGAATAACCTAGGATTAACTTATAGAGTTGAATAAGTTGCGAGTACGTGAGAGGGGTTTTGTAATTTCTAAGATAGAGGAGAGGGATTAGTGACCCTAGGCTTTAATTAAACTATTTCATAAGTTTTTGCATTGTTTACTGTCATTAAAAGAAAATCTATAAAAATTTACTATCATAGTTCACTTTTATTGTTAGTTCTTTATTAGAGTTGTCCTCAATCCAATTGCTTCGTCCAACTAATTCAATTAAATTTCTTGGGTACTTAGTCGCTTAGTCCTCGTGGGAACGATACTTTTACTCTCAAATCACTATATTACTTGTGCAATTGGTGCGCTTGCCAAAATCGACTAACACAAGGCTGCCCTCTCCCTCTTTATGCACCCTGCCTCTCCCCCTGCAACAAGCAGTCCAAGCTCGAGCACTATTATCATGGCTAATTGAAGCATTTTTAGAAAACCCAGATACCTCATCTTTCTTTTCGCTAACTCACTCTTTAGATTGATAATGCTACTGAGTAGTGACTTGCTAGTGTGCTTCATCTATTTATATGTATAAAGCCCTTCTCATCCTTTTCTTGTAGCTGGTTAAGTTGTTGAGAGTACATAGTTTTTAATTTTGTTTATACAACATGTAGAATTATTGTATATATCATTGCAAAGCCAAGTAGATCTATTTTTTATACATCAAATTATTATTATTAGCGCCTGAAAAATAGTAAATCGAATGTTGTTGATGAGTGAAACAATGGAGTTTCACTGGTTTATTATGTAGGTAGAAATAAAATTTAAATTCTCAATTTAATTTATGTCAAAATAAACGAAAAAATATTGGGGAGTGACGTATAGTCGCAAATGATTTAAGTAAATATTGTAATTTAATACATTGATTATAGATTATTCTAAAATTAGACTTGAAAAGTAAAATTGGTTAAAAAAGAAATTTTCTCTGATGCGTTACACTAAGTTTTTTTTTCCTCCTGTTATCCATTGAAAGAATTAGATTTGAGATTTGATGTTGTCAAGAAAGCTATAAGACACTGAATGCACCAAAATTCACGTTCAACTATTATTTTCTCTCATTTTAGTTTGTGCAATGTAAAACAAAATGTCCTCCACAGACGATTTTTTTTTTTGTAATAAATTTACTTGCTAACCTCTCACTTCTAGGATGACCAAGAAAAGTACACTAAATTACTAATATACCAAATTTCACGTTCAACTGTAATTTTCGCTAGGTGTGTCAAAATAGACTAAAAATCAATGGTTGGACCAAATTTGTCCGTAAATGTGTGAGTTTGAACATATTATTTTAGGCCTATTTAAAATAAATTTCAACAAGCTAATTTATTTAGCTCACAGGGCTTACAGTCTGGCCGATTTAAATTATTTTATATTTTTAGAAGGAAATGAACCAAATAAATGATTTCTGGACCACTCAAGAAATTCTAGTAATACCAATCATTCCATCTATAAAGAAATTCCTTTAGTCAAATGATTTGTTGAGAAATTTAAAAACTTCAATTCAATTGAACTTTCTAGTTCTATTGGAATTTTTCCAATTAGTTGGTAGCTTGAGAGTTCAATGCCTTTTAAAAATAACCATTGTTCTTGAAATTTCAATGAATTAAAAGAATAATTTAACCAACATTTTAATTTTTTTTTTTAATATAGCAAGCTCTTGTTTCTTCATACTCATTTGTGCACAATTTCTTCATTGATTTTATCGCCCAAGTGTGTAATTCAAAAAAATCCGACTTTTAGAGATTCTTTTAAAAGTCTCCGAAAAAAAAGGTAAGATTTTGAAAGTGTAGAACAAATTTAGGATTTTTCAAAGATGCTTTTAAAAGTGTTGGTCATAAAGGCAGATAAAAATGAAGGGAAAAAAAGGGCGCGGAGCCAGGGGAAGGAGGGGGGAACTGTCGTTGTTTGATTGGATGCTGCAAATGCAATATGTCGTAGGTTAGAGATAAAGTCATTGTGTATTAGAGTTTTATTTGACCCTTTATTTAATATCATTTTTTCTAATAATTAAAACTTTAACCAAATTTTGAAAGATAATATTCATTCCGCTTTATATTCCTATTCATGTTTAGCTCGTCGATCTCTACACAAAGGCTTTAGGAATTCATAGTTCATTCTCTTGCTTGGCAAGTTGAGCATTCACAATCTTCATGCACCAACTTGAGGTAGATATACATATATTTGCTCATTATGTGTTGATATTAGGTTATTATTTGTTTTTATTAGTTGACTAATTTTATTAAGAAACATTGTCTTTAGGAACATTTTTTATTAGGAAAATTTTGTCAAGTTTGTTAGCTGATCCTTAAGAGTAATATCAGTTTACAATTCTTGCATATTTTTTATTTTGTATCAGTGAGAATGTACGACATTCTTGATCAAAATTCTTACAAAAATTGACTGTCTTTCTTATGTTCATCATAATAATCTACAAAAACAAACAAGAAGAAATTACTTAATAGCTTCTTTTTTGAAAAAATAAATCAGAACAGGCTTGTCAATTGGTATCCAATAGCATTATACCCATTCGGGGAGGAAAAAAAATCTCATAGACTTACATTCCTATTGTTTGATATCTCCATAATGTTTATCACAATAAACAGCGCAAACTATATTTCAAAGTATACTAATATGCTTTAACAATAACGTTATTTATATTGATTTTGCAACGAACTTTCATTCATGTCCAGTGCAAGCTTATTTTCTTGGAGTTTAGCTGGTTCTTCAGGCTTTTTATCTTCAAGACATTTTTTCTCAATTGGTTCTCGGCAAAGATTAGAATTATTTTCATATCTAGAACTATTTAAACTCTGCAATTGTGTGCCAATTGAAATTTTTCCAGGAAGGTTGTTATGCCATAAATCCAACATTGTTAGGTGATCAATGTGAGCAAAGTTAGAAGGAATTGAACTAAAGAAATGATTTCTCGACAAATCAAGAAATTCTAGTGATGTCAATCATTCCATCTTTCTTTAGTCAAATGATTTTTTGAGAAATTTAAAAACTTCAATTCAATTGAACTTCCTAATTCTACTGGAATTTTTTCAATTGGTTGATGGCTTGAGAGATCAAAGCCTTTTAAAAATAACCCATTGTTCTTAAAATTTTAACTGTAAGGAGTTTTTAATATAGCTAGCTCGTGTTTCAGATTAGTTTGTGCACAAATTCTTCCTTGATTTTATCACCCAAGTGTATAATTTCTTGTAAGATTTTGTGTTTTTAGATCCATTTCTCTAGTCTTGTAAGAGTTTTTGTTTTCAGATTTATTTTTAGATTTTGTCTCTTTGTAAGTTTTTTATTTTGTTTGTTGTTTTTCGTGTTGATATTATTTGATTTTCAATCATTTAACAGAGCTTCAGAGCTACAAATAATTTTGGAGAAAAATGAACTTATTATTAGTCAAAATGTAAAAAAATTTGTCAATATGATCTGAGAATAGATAGATGAAACGACTTTAAAAGTTCTAGCGATATATTTTGATTTACCTTTTTTGATTAATATATCGATGTATACTTTTTTTTCTAAACCCATTGATAATTTTTAGAGTTTCTTTGAGAGATTCTTTCCTTTTCATTTTTCTGCCTCAATTTGTTTTTGATCCCTCTGTTGCAACTAGTCAATGCAGACTCTTAAATTTTCTTAATATGATCTGTTTTGCACTTTCTTGACATTTGTAAAAAAAAAGTCCGACCTTTAGAGATTCTTTTAAATGTCTCAAAAGACAAATAGATAGGATTTTGAAAGACTCTTTTGAAAGTGTCAAAAAAATGTAGGATTTGATCTTTTAAAAGTATTGGTCATAAAGGCAGATTAGGCACACAAAAAAAAAAAACGGGGGTTGGTGGGGGGAGATAACTGTCGTTGTTTGATTGGCTGCTGCAATATGTTGCAAGTTAGAGATAAAGTCATTGTGTACCAGAGTTTTATTTGACCCTTTAAACTTTATTTAATATCATGGTTTTCTAGTAGTTAAAACTTTAATCATCACACTGGTCCTTTTTTTTTTTCATAACTAGTAAAGATCTGTGCACTATCCATCAAAAATAAATAAATAATAATCTTTATTTTTTAGTTCTGTTTGACATTACATTACGACTTCAATATAAACTACCTTAACGATAGATATCATTAGTAACAATAAAATGTATAAGATTTGATTAAATAAAATGTGGTTAGAATAAATAAATATTTAAAAAATTAGAAAAAGGCACATTTAATTGACTAAAATACGAAAGAATCAAATCCAAAATTTTATCAAATACAATCAAATGCTCCCTTAAACACAAATCAAAGTTGTATACAAACGACTTTAGGTATATAAATATTTTTCTGAAAGAATCCAAATAGCTATAAATATTTTTAGACACCATCAGTTTTATTCATTGAATTAAACAAACTGACATCATAGTTGTATATGCATATGACTTATGTTGTAAAATTTACCATTATCAATACAGTCTGAGTCGCGTCTTTTAAGAGACGCTGTCCTTAAGGAAATTATTTCACAACTACAGAAATTATTCTGCGTCTACGGAACTTCCTTCAGGATTAAACAGACCCTTCTGAGTGTTCTCTCAAGAACTGGAACACTCAAGTGCCAGAATAGCAGAAAATAAAACATGTAACCCAGAAAGTTTGAGAGAAAGAAGAAAGAAGACAACCTCTAGTTGTCTCTCCCTCTAAAGTGAGGGAAAAGAACCTTTTTATAGACATAAAAATGTAACAGTAAATGACATGTACATAAAAGACTTTTAATAGCAATTAATATTTCATAACCGTTTTTATTAATTGCTATTAAACTTGGCAATTAATATCAATTAAATAGTTGTTAAGAAATATTAAAAGCAATTAAAATTCTCTTATCTTTTTTTAAAAAAACTCTTTTGAAATATCAAGCTCATTAAAATGCTATTTTTCCAACAATTCCTCACATATTTCAAAAGATACTTTTGAAAAAAAACTTTTTGGTTACGTATGGGTGTAGACACATTAATCCGGTGTCTCTTTTTAGACTATGAACCAGACCTAGACCGATAAGATTTATCTTACAGAGTAGTCAGTGAAGCATATAGCTTCTATGAACCAATATATTCTTAGTCGTAAGATAGTGACCTTAGGAGTCGCATCTCACCCCCCACATTTCTGCTATTAACGCCGTTGTGCGCGTTATTTCGGCCTTGCGCGTGCCTAGAATTCATGAGTGCTCTAGAGATTTTGCCACGATCTCATGGGAGCGGCCCCACTCCACACTCATATAGGTGACTTCATTAAGTGTATCTGCAATGAATACACCACCCTTATTGTAGGGCTATGAAGATCATAAAGAGCTTACACTCAACCCACAAGTCAATGCATTCTAGTACTTCACACTTAACACCATAGAAAATGGACTGAAAATATAGTGCTAGCAGAATCAATAGACGACTTGTTATTATCCATATGAACCTTCTTCATGGGATCTCTAATCACAAAGGTTTGGTTTCCACCGTTGTTAATTTCATATTGGCTTAAGTCCAATTCCCCTCGATGTATGAAGGACTAATTTCCTTCTTACATGCATGTTTAGTCAGTGAATTGGCCAAATTCACTTTTGACTTTACAAAATTGATCAGTATACTTCAAATTTTATTTTTTAGCAATTGCTTGATAACTTTATGTCTCAACACAAGTGTCTACTCTTACCATTGAAAGTTTGTTCTTTACAATGGCTATTGCCACTTGGCAATCACAAAACACAGACACTGACATCATTGGGCTCTTACCCAACTAAAAAATTTGCTAAGAAGTTTTTCTACTACTTAGTCTTGTTTTCAGCCAACTCCAAAGCACTAAACTCTGATTTTATAGTGAACCTATAAATTTGTATGGTTGTTCTCTTCAAAATAATGTCCCACCACAAGGGTGAGGTTTTAACCACTAGTGGACTTTGTCTCATCTGAATCAAAGATTCAGTTAACATCATTGTATTTTTCTAATACAATGGGAAATCCACTTTATATGATATCGTAAATTACGATACTTCTCAACTCTTTTATTGGAATTGTGTACATATAAACACTCATCTGACATATAACACATGATATGTCAGACTAGGTAAAGTTTATTAAATACAACAGAGACTCTCCTCTGTTTTCCTTAATTGAGTGTTAAAATCATAAGGAGTTTTCACCAGTTTATCATCTTGATGATCAAACTTTTAAGACAATTTTGAACATAACGTTCTTGTGATAGTAAAATATCATCACCTTTCCTTATGGTTTTAATCCCAAAATTTCATTTACTTCACCCATGTCTTTCATGTCAACACTAGATGTAAAGGAATATTTGACTTTATGTAACATTACGTCACACATATACAGACAAATAATCATCCTTACCATCTATCACTTCCACATACATACACATCCATCTTTAATTAAAAAAATATTTTCACTAATTACGAAGAGAAAATATTAACAACATAATAACTAAGGTTTTATAATTAATTTATTTTTCTTATAGTTGTGTAATACAAACTTTGCAAAATACCCCCACATTTTTAAATTTATCAGAGTATGATTACATAACTCATATGAAACCTCATACAAAACCTTATAATTATTATAGATGAGTATCAAACGCATAACATATATGCGCATCTAAATTCATCCATCATATAATATTATTTTTCAAGAGAATAATTTCATAGAATTATTTTGAAACTTTTCAATCTCATTTGTGACCAATAACTCAACAACATTGTACCTCTATGTACAATTGAAGAGTTTCATGGATTGACATTAGAAAATGCTAATTCCAGTTTATATATATATATCACATATCATCATCTCAATGAGATGGTTTCCTCAACTTGAAAATTGACAGCGTATCATCATCTCAAAGATATGGTTTTCTTAATTTTCAAATTGGCCCAAAATTTATATGCCAATATCTTCAAATTTGATCACAAATCTACAAAAATCATGTTCCAAAATAAAACTCTCAAAAGCTTAAGATGAAGCTATTTTGAATTCTTAAATTAAAACCCTCACACATATGTTAATTTTAAGAATTCCACATAAATAAAATTCCCAAAATAGAGAAATTTTAAAATATTTCACATGTAAGCTTTAAAAAAGCTTTTTTATATTATCAATAGTTATGTTAATAGAAATTTATGGGACATACTCAATACACAAATATAATAAACTCATAATTTCTATTAAACTACAATATCATTAACTATTGACTATAAAACATTTTTACGAAAATTCGTATATTTTTATAACAACGCACATCCCCCACTTGCTGTTTTAAAAATATTATCCAAAAATATTTTTCCTCTTACCCCTACTATTAATATAAATTCTCAAAAAGAGAAAAATTAAAATAGTGTAACATACCTCATGATATAGGGAGAATAAATCATTATTGCACAAATTTGCTTCATGAGAAAAATTGATCAGTTCATAATCACTCAAAATTAGAACTCTAAAAATTATGAGTTGTGCTCATAAAAATAATAGCAAATAATAATTTCACTCAATGTATATATATTTGCTCCACATAATACAAACACTATATATAAATATATGCACAATCTACTTTAAAAGAATTTTTCCAAACCAAGTTAAAAGAATTTGTAAAATATTGTAGATACAAAAGACAATATATAGTCAAAGCTAAAGTCTTGTATCAACATGCCTCATCATATGTATTTCATATAGTAAAAAATTCTTTTAAATAAAGTGTCAAAAATATCATATACTTAAATTCCAAAAACATCATACAAGAGTGTATACAATATATATATATATATATATATATATATATATATATATATATATATATCATATGCCAAAACCATACATATATGAATATATAATCATGTTTTCCCATGAAAGAGTAAATCATATGTTGGCCACATGATATGATGAGAATAATTCTCATTAAATTGGACCAAACAACATAAACCAACGTATATGTATATATAGTAAACACACATTGGTCCCACGATTATATATATACATCAATTCTTCCCACGTCTATATACACCATCTTCCCTCATAAAAGGCCATAATTATACATATATCATTAACTCCCACGGCTATATATATATGTATATATATATATATATATATATATATATAAATGCACCCACAGTTATGAATAATCAATCCGGTTATATATACGTAAAAGCTGTTAAAAGCCAATGGTAAAAGGACTTAATGGACCACCATAAAAGAAAAGAAAAATCAAAGTCCATTAAGAAAGGTAAATAACATTGATACACGTCTAAAAGATTGAAAATCGTAAAGGCCAGCGTATGAAACAAAATTTGCTATATATAAAGGCATTAATCACAATTCAAGCAACATTAACATAGACATTAATATAATGTCTTTCAATTCTGATTTAATATAATGGCGTAAAAGCATGCACGAAATTGCAACGTAATTTTTGTAAAACAAAATTTTTTATTTAATATTTTAAGATAATATTTTTCAACACAAGCTTTATACCTTTAGCAAGTATATACATCAAAGTAAATAATAAGATATTACTTTCTTGAATTTGAGTTGTACACTCTCTCAAAGTTACGACTGTGGCAGAGTCGGTATATAATTTCTTTAAGATTGTTGTAAAATTTACCGTCACCAACACAGTTTGAGTCGCGTTTTTTAAGAGACACTGTTCTTAAGGAAATTATTCCGTCACTACAGAAATTATTCTGCTTCTACGGAACTTCCTCCAGGATTAAACAGACCTTCTGAGTGTTCTCTCAAGAACTGGAACACTCAGGTGCCAGAATAACAGAAAATAAAACATGTAACCCAGAAAGTTTGAGAGAAAGAAGAGAGAAGACAATATCTAGTTGTCTCTCCCTCTAAAGTGAGGAAAATGAGTCTTTTTATAGACATAAAAATGTAATAGTAAATGACATGTACATAAAAGACTTTTAATAACAATTAATATTTCATAACCACTTTTATTAATTGCTATTAAACTTGACAATTAATATCAATTAAATAGTTGTTACGAAATATTAAAAACAATTAAAATTCTTTTATTCTTTTTTTTAAAAACTCTTTTGAAATATCAAGCTCATTAAAATGCTATTTTTCCAACAATTTATGGGCTTTGCGTAGCAAGATATTTTTAGAGTATTTACAGTGATAATTTTTAAAGAGTTTTTAAATTTAAAAATTAGTTCTTATTTTGATTTATTATTATAGTTTGGTTGCAATGCATAAAAATGATTCTTCTGTAAAAACTAATTCTTATACAAAAAATAATAATAAAATAATCAACTAACAATAAATATTAGTAGAAAATAATAAATAAAATAGTAGTAGATACTTGATTGTGAGATCCATTTGTAAGTTGTTAAAATGCTTACTACTTAAGTTGAGTTAATTAAAATGGTGGGGAATTGGTTAAGCTAATGTAACATTATAAGACCGACAATAAAATTTGAAGTGAAGTTCATCATTGTAAACGCTGTTAATGCGTTTCAATATTCAAGTTAAATCATTTGGTTTTTGATGATTATTGGACTTCAAGTTTTTTTTTTAAAGTCTTCAAGACACTTTTTTTCAAATGGTCCTCCAAGAGATCAAGATTGTCTTCTTATCTCAGGCTTGCTATTGTTACATCAGCTAAATATTTAATAATTCAATGCCCAGTTCATTAACTTATGATTAAAACCTCTCACATTTTTCAAACATTGCGTTTACCTTTTGCTAAATCAGCTTTTTAATCACTAAAACTTGCTTTTTGAGGAAGTAAAATGCGCATGAGATGCTGTTCTAATCATTCTTCCATCTTCAATTTTTCACATTAACCTTTTGCTTTATAACTTACTGGGTAATTTCTCGATATCTTGAAAACAATTAAAAACAAATATAACTCCTCAAAAAAAATTAAAGAAAAACGCTAAAACTCGCTTAATTTTTGAATATTATTATTGTTATTATTCACAAGTATTTTTCACTAAAAATAATTTTATTTGAGACATGGTCAAACACTAAATGTTCATCATCTTATGATGAATATTAACCTTTTTTTTATTAAATCCAATTCTCATTAGCATATAATAGTTGTATAGATTTTTAAAAAAATTTCTTACTTCTTACAATATGAATAGAGAGAGCAGTAAATTCTTTAATATTAATTATGAGGCCATAGTAAATATTTGCCTTGATATTGCCAAGAAAGTTACTGTGAATCGATAATTAATGCCCCCCAAAGTTCACGTTCAACCCAGGATCTGAGAATCGAACCAGACCAGCTGGTCGGACCGGAAAATCAGTGAATCGGCCATGGTTCCGGTCCGAAATAACCATTGAACCGGAGAGCTTAAAAACCGGTTGAAAATCGGATGAACCGGTATCAAACCGGAAAAATCGGTCAAAATCGACCGGGTCACGGTTCAAGCCGGTTTTTGATTTTTTTTTTTTGCCTTTTGATCCAAATTTTGCCTTGCTTATACTTAATCTCACTCCTTTTCTCAGCAATATTCAAGCAGTTGAAACTAAGAACACCCCTAGGTGAAAGTTTTGGACCAAAAGAAAAAAAAAAGGTAATGATGAATTTAATATCTTAGAACAGCTATTATTGGAATCCTTTAATGAGATTGGACCTAGCGTTAGTGTTAGTGAAGATGAGAGTGGCAATCTTGGTGGAGATGCTAACATACCAGGATTTGATATGAATGATTGTTATATTGATCATGATCCATGATATTATATATCTTTGCTAATTTGTTAGCTTTTATTTAATAAATTTAACTAAGTGTATTTGATGATATTGTAAACTTTTACTTAATAGATGTCGTTTTATGTTGAGATATTAAATATTTAATTGAATTTCCATATTTATATTTATGGGATATTTAATTATTTATGATTTTATATATATGTTAATTATATATTTTAATATTTTAATATATTTTAATTATCACCGGTTCGACCGCGGTTCAATTCCAATCCGACCACTAACCCTTGAACCGGTGCCTCGACTGGTTCAATGACCAGTCTGATTTTCTGAACCTTGCGTTCAACTATTATTTTCTCTCATTCCCTGTCCTTATGACGTAGAAGAAAAAAGGCTAAAATGTATTTTACTTTCCTAAACTTTATTTTATATGTAAAAATTTTTCTTAAATTTTTAAACTCAACAAAAAATTCTCCTCAACTTTTATTTTGTGCCAAAAACCCCCACAATTAGTTGACCGTCAGTTGACTGTTAATTAAATGTCATATCATCAGTATACTAGACACCTCAAATGACACGTCAGACATTTTTTACAGTTTACTTACCATGTTAGCGTTGCCAAATCGTCACTATCAGCATTTGAGGTATGAAAAATGTTTGACATGACATTTGAAGTGTCTAATATACTGATAACGTATTATTAGTTAACGATCAACTAACTGTAGGAGGTTTTTGACACAAAATAAAAGTTGAGGGGGTTTTTTATTAAGTTTGAAAGTTTAGGGGTTTTTTACACATAAAATAAAGTTTAAGGAAGTAAAGTGTATTTTAGCCAAGAAAAAATGTTGGAAGACTTCAAACTTTAAGATACATCAAAAATAATTGAATGGAAAGAAGAAAAAAAAAAGATAGCGACACTTGGCTGCATTTGTTTATATTTAATACGAATTTGAATTTGATTTGTTTATTATTTATACCATTGAATGATTTTTTATCAAGTTTTCATTAAATTTGAATACATTTTATTTAATCAGATTTTATAAAAAATTAAAAAAATAAGTATTAAATGTTCATGATACATTTTTATCGGCATTTATTTAATATATATAAATGTTAAAAGATAAATAATTTTAATTAATTAATATTCATATTTAGAGATAATATCTTAATATTCAAAAATATATTTAAATTTAAATATCTTAATCTTAAAAAAAAATGCTCCATCAGTAGAATGGACTAATTGTATTATTGGATGGAATAGCTTTAAATTTTATTTAAATATTTTAAAAATTAAATAGTAAAAGTTCTAAATTAAAATGAAAATTGTCCAACAACAATAACATAAGTCTATATGTAGTGTTTTTTCTCCATTAAAAAAAGCATCACTTCATATGAATTTTTAAATAAAATGATAAAGATGAGTACCGACAGAAGACCTAAAGAGTTAAAAATTAAAAGTTTTTAAAAAATAAATTGTATATTTTTAAAACTTAAAAATTAAATAATTAACTCATGTTTTTTAAAATAATAAACCCTAAAATGTATATACATCACATTATAAGAAACATACAGTCAATTAAGTGTTAGCCCTCTCGCTCCTAGAGTGACTAAGAAAAGTAGAGTCAATTATGTACTTATGTGCAAAATTTCATATTCAACCATCACTTAGCTCTCCTACTCCTAGAGTGACCAAGAAAAGTAGAGTCAATTATGTGTTTATATGCAAAATTTCACATTCAACCATCACTTAGTCCTCCTACTCCTAGAGTGACCAAGAAAAGTAGAGTCAATTATGTGTTTATTTGCAAAACTTCACATTCAACAATCACTTAGCCCTCCCGCTCCTAGAGTGACTAAGAAAATTAAAGTCAGTTATTTACTTATGTGCAAAACTTCACATTCAACCATCACTTAGCCCTCCCACTCCTAGAGTGACTAAGAAAAGTAGAGTCAATTATGTACTTATATGCAAAACTTCACATTCAACCATCACTTAACCCTCTCACACCTCGAGTGACTAAGAAAAGTAGAGTCAATTATATACTTATGTACAAAACTTCACATTTAACCAACACGTAGCCCTCCCACTCCTATAGTGACCAAGAAAAGTAGAGTCAATTATGTGTTTATATACAAAACTTCACATTCAACTATCACTTAGTCCTCTCACTCTTAAAATGACTAAAAAAAGTAGAGTCAATTATGTACTTATGTGCAAAACTTCACATTAACCATAAATTTTCATTCAAGTTTCTAATGCATTGTCGGGAAGGAAACCTCATTCATAGTTTTCGAAGAGAAAATTCAGAAGGAAATAATAAATCTTTCTATCATGGAGGCTTTACAGCACAAAATTCCAACAAATTATATATAGATGTGTCGCAAATCAATTATTTATATAATGTAGAAAATATTAATATAGAAATTAAGGGAACAATGATGATAAGTCTGCATATATAATGTATTTTGTCGATAAAAAAAATGCATCACATCATATGAATTATTAAAAAACGATAAAGATGATTGTTGACAGAACAACTAAAGAGTTAAAAATTAAAAGTTTTCAAAAACAAAATTGTATTTTTTTAGAACTTAAAAATAATTAATTAACTCATGTTTGTTTTAAGTTCTAAGCCCTAAAATATGTAAAATCTGTATATACATCACTAGTCTAAGAAATATATGTACAATCAATGACGTGTTGTAGAATGGAGGCTTAACAGCACAAAATTCCAACAAATTTTATAGAGATGTCACAAATCAGTTATTTATATAATGTAGAACTTATTAATATCAAAATTAAGAGAACGATAACGATAAGTATACATATAATATATTTCATCCATTTAAAAATAATACATCTCGTAAGATGCATGTAATGTATTTCGTCCATTTAAAAATAATGCATCTCGTAAGGTCAGTTATTAATTAGTGAAAGTTTTAGACTAATTTTTATTTAATAAATTAAGTTAACCTCAAGGTTAATAAGTCAAGTTCTTAGTCATATCAACCCAAATAACTTTATAAAAAGTTGCTTTATTTAAAACTCGGTTTAATGGCGTCATGAAAAAAAAAAGATTATTAAAAGTGAAAAATATAGTTGATTGAAATGTGCTATATCTCATTTTGTATTACCACTCCATAACTAAGTTTGACACTTTATTTCTTTACGTTTTGTGAGATACTTGGATATAATATATATATATATAATTTTTTAAATTTTATATATTTTATGTCCTGAATAATATTAGACTAGTATTTTTTTTAAAAAAATTGTATTCATATATCAAACGCCTCTTTTATAATTCTCCCATCAAACTTTTGTAAATTTATTTGAAGATTTTCTATTTTAGGTCGAAAACATATGATGATTTGATTTTTTGTTTTTTTGTTTTTGGTCTAAATGATATGATCATCAGATCATGTGAGGCGCTATCCAAGGAAAATTTGGGCCTAACTTTAAAATTCAAAATTGGCCCAGTCCAATTTGTAATTATGATGGCTTTTATGTTATCCAACTTTAAAATTCAGAGTCGGCTTGGCCCAACCTTATAAAAATATTTTTTTAAAAAACCTTTTTTTAAAATAGTTTTTGTGTGGTTCATCTAATTTCAACCCAGGCATTGGGTTAAGTTAGTCTGATGAACCGATAAATATATTTTTAAAAATTATTTTATGATAGCAGTAAATTTTAATAAAGGATAGTTTTTAATACCTTAAAGAATAGTATTTTTGTTTAAAATTTGAAATTTGATCTAGTGCCTCGGAGTTGTCAACTGTTAAGCATGTCTAATTAAGTGAATAAAATTTGGAATAACAAATCTTATATCAGAGAATATTGGGACGGTAATTTGGATGTATATTCAATGAGGTTTAAATATTAAAATTAGGTACTCAAATTAATTTTAGACGAATTCAAACTTTATCTTTCAATTTTCAATATCATTTGAATATTAACAGGTAAATAAGTTATACGATATTTGATATCTAATATTTAGATATTATATAATAATTAAAATAAATATAATGATTATGCATACAATATGTGTTATATTAAATAATTATATTTTGTTACTTATTATTTTTTTATGTCAGAGGTTGAAATGTTTCCAGTAATTCCTCAGGATTATAAATTAAATGGCGATGAGTTAGTCAATAGTTTATGAATATATTATGTCAATATGTTACTTATTTATAGTAATTATTTATTTGAATAAATTACTAATTTATTCTTTAAAATATTGCAATTGTATTAATTTGATTCTTTAAATGCCAATATCTTTATTTTCTAGTCCTGTTTGACATTAGATTACAACTTCAATATAAACTAGCTTGACCATAAACATCATCATAGTAACAATAAAATGTATAGAATTTGATAGGATAAAATGTGTTCAAAGAAAATAAGTATTTAAGAAATTAAAAACAAGACGCATTTAATTGACTAAAATACGAAGGAACCAAATCCAAATCTATATAATAGACTAAAATAATTTCATTTTAGAGTATTAATTATGTAGATGTCATTAAATACTATATAATAAAATTAATAAATTAAAATAAAACACTAATTACATAAATTTGAAAAGTTACATTAAATGAATTTGAAAACAATTGTTCTTATTAATCATACCATATTAAATTACATATATTAAAATTAATAAATTAAAATAAAATATTAAATGAATAGATTATATAAATTACTAAATTCATTCTTATTAATCACTACATTAAATGCATTAAGTAAAATTAAAATAAATTCATTCTTATGAATCTCATATCTTGTCATGGATAATTAGAAAAAGCTCTGTTCATTAGTGGAACAACAAAATTTGAAAAAATGAATTTAAAATGGTAAAGCAACCATTTTGAAATGTGATGAGGGTTTTTACTATTAATACATATTCCTGACATTCTTAAATTTAAATTCCGTGAAAATTGCAACTATCATGCAAATTGGAATTTGATTATATAATTGCATTAAAATAAATTTAAAAAAATTGCTCTTATTAATCGCACCACATTAAATTGCATATATTAAAATTAATATATTAAAATAAAATATTAAATAAATAGACTACATAAATTACTAAATTCATTCTTATTAATTAATCACTACATTAAATGTATTAATTAAAATTAGAGTAAATTCAAAATCAAATGGTAAAATAACTGTTTTAAAATGTGACTAAGGTTTTACTATCAATGCATATTCTTAGTATATTCATGAATTTACATTCCGTGAAGATTGCAACTGTCATGAAAATTGGAATTTGATTTTGTAAATTACTAAATTATTCTCATTATTATTTAATTATTTAATTTATTTAATCACACCACATTAAAGTACATATGTTAAAATTAATAAATTAAAATGAAATATAAAACAAATATATTATGTAAACTACTAATTATAAATTAGTCGTGATTAAATAAATAGATTTGTCATGATTGTGGTTATAATAATTTAATAATAAACTACTAGACTTCTAAATTATATAGCATTTAATATATTCAATTAATTATGTTCAAAATTCATATTATATAAATAAAATGTCATTCCAACTGTCATGTATTCCTCTTGTATTTGTATTATTTATTCTTTATGCAGAATCTTAGTTCTTTTCATATCACTAAATTTAGTAACGTTGTTGATGTTAACGCATCAAAGGATAATTGGAGGATTAAAGTTCAAGTAGTAAGGTTGTGGATAGTTTCATCGTTCTTTTCATATGGCTAAATTGTTTACATGTGGTTTATGCCTAAATATGATTCACTTGAAGAAGTTAATAGTATAGAAATAGTTCTACAATATTCATAGGTGTTTTCTCTGTTCCTTTTATTGTTTTTGTTATCTTGGCATAGATTTTGGTTTATATAATTTTTTCTTTATCAATTCTTTTTCTTCAGGAATTTCACATTCATACATCTGTCAAGCAGGCTTTTATTAAGAAGTTTAAGCACATTATTTTCAAAGATGATGTGTACATTATTACATAATTCAATATTATTGGTAAGGATGGTGGCACTTATTTTACCACCATGTATTTAAGATAAATTTCTAATACTTCCTAAAGCCGGTCGAGTTGAAGATGACATTGCTATTCCGGGCATGACTTTGTTTTATTCATTTGTAGATATCTCATCTCAACATATTGATAAGAATTATTTGATTGGTTTGTGTCCTCTCTATAAATCTATTATTTTTATCATATACAGTTGATTATTCCCACAGTATAAACTCATAATTGTTTAGTGCACATTTCGTGTATTTTATAGATGTCATTGGCAAGCTAATAACTATTGTCAGGGCTATTGAAGATATATGCAAGAATATCACGAAGAACAAAAGGATGATTATTGAACTGTAAGATTTAGAGTAATTTAGTTATGATTTTAATCTATAATTTATTTTGGTTGTTTACGTTCATTAACTACATTATATCCTTTTAGTGCAATAACGTGATTTGTACTCTGTGGGAGAATTTTGCTAATTAGATTGCATTGTATATGGGCTAGGATGTTAATGGACCACCTATTATGGTTGTTCAATGTTGTAAAATGATTTTTCAGATTAATTTCATAAATTTTATTCTCTATAGTTTAAGTTAGTATAAGTTTTTATTATAACATAACCATAGGATTCTAAAATGTTAGGGTCACGATATATGTCAAATTATTTAAATGCTTTAAGGCTATTTATCAACCCTGATATGGTAGAATGTTCTAATTATGTTTTAAAGTAATATTGTTATTTTATCCTTAATAAGTTGTTATTGCTTATCTATATTAATTATTATATCTTTATTTGAAAGTTTTTTTTCATTAAGTTAAAATTGGGTTGTGATGGCTTAACTCAAATGTCATACCAACTTTCTATATAGTCATCTATGTATAGTACTAATGAGTTCTTGCAAAAATATTCAAAAAAAGTTCCTACAAAAATATTAAAAAAGTTTTGTTAGATGCAAGTAAATTTCATTTTATTTTTTTTTATTATTGATACATTAATCTCTATTTATATCACCCCTTATAGTAATGTCAAAACGGGAATAAGTCCATGGGCTGGCCTGTGACTACCTGTAAATAAGCGGTCTTGGGCATCAGATTCTTTTTAATATTTTATAGCAAAGTTGTTTTATATTTCTTTATAATAATTCATGATTTTTGTATCTTTTTTTTCTATATTTCATTTGTTAATATTGTTTTCGCACATGTATTTTTTTTTCTGAACTTTTGCTATAAATATAAGCAATCGCTTTCTTCAGTTGGATTATATCGTGCAAATTTTGTTTTTAGTTATGGTTAACTTTATGTTGTCATATTAAGAATGAAAAGTATAAACTGATTAAAGATTTTGATATTTGACAAGTGTGAGAATCCAATGACAAGTATTACTAGCGTAGTGTATAAAAAAGTATTCCAAAATCTATATTAGAGGTCAATCACTTTTATTTCAACTCTTTTTTTATCATTAGTATATTTGTCTAAATTAATTCATGTAATACCTTATTTTTATTCTTTTCATTTGACATTATTCACATTCAATTTTCAAGGTAATTATATTTAATGAATTAGAAGTATATGTGTTTTAACATGACTTGAAATCTCATTATTTTTGTACACGTATTTCTTTATATGTATATTAACTATTCTTATTTATTTATTTGATAAGTAAAAATAGTAACATTTATATTAACCCATACATTGCACGAGTGACAACACTAGTTCCTATAAAAAAGAATCAAATGCTTCCTTATGTAAAATCACTTCTTGGTCTATGAATCCTATGTATGTATTTGCAATTTGGTCCATATATTAGTTTTTTCCCAAAATATTTTTTTTTAGCCGAAAAAAAAACCAGTTTTTGTTCCATGTACCAATCATAAAAGCCAAGCTTAATCCATCTGTTATTTGAACAAAACAGAGTTAAGCATAAGCTACAAGCAATTAAGAAAGAATATCAAACCTTAAAGTTACGACCATCACATAAGTGGTGTCTGTCAAATTGTTCAAGAACCTCAAGTACGCACGTTTCTAAGAGCGGTTGAGAAGTATTAAACCAAAGATTCTCCAAAAATCTAATGATAAATCCCACTGCCATGCTACAATAAAATTCTTTACAGAAAAGTGATAGCTTTTTTTTATTTTTGGGATTCTCCAAAGGAATCAAAATTATCTTATTAACTCAACTTATTAAAACTCTGCTTTTGTTACATCAGCTTAAATATTTTCACAATTCAATGCCCAACTCAGTAACTTCTGATTAAAACATCGTCTCACGTTTTTCAAACGTTGTGTTTACCTTTTGTTAAATCAGCTTTTTAATCACTAAAACTTGCTTTTTGAGGAAGTAAAATGCGCATAAGATGCTGTTCTATTCATTCTTCCATCTTCAAATTTTTTACATTAATCTTTTACTTTATAAATTAATTGGTAATATATCGATATCTTTAAAAAAAAAACTCTTCAGAAAGAAAATTAGAGAAAAACGCTAAAACTCTCTTAAGTTTTGAATATACATACATATATATATATATATATAATTTAAAAATATTATGCTGTAGGTATCTTGGTGTGACGATGGGAAGCAAGAGCAAAATAAAATTTCTAAAAAATGAACAAATATTACTCGAAAGAATTAATTATTTAATAATTAGTGATATATAATTTTAATTTTCAAAAAAATAGTGGATATTCATTTTAATAGCGCTTTAATTATCTTTGTTAAATCATCTAATCTACTAATATCAAATATCAAATCAATTCGTTGTCAGTAGTCATTTTTAATAAATGGTAGAACAAATTTTAGACAAATATGATCTTCAAAAAAAATAAATTACTATACATACTTTTCTATAGATTAAATTGAGAAGACTATTTTTTTTTTTTACAAATGACCACCAATAATTTATTCAAAAGAAAGAACAATCCTTTCATCATCTTCTTATAGTTATAGTTAAGACTTCCTCAATTATTTCATATGTTTCAAGTTGTTACATTGAGTGTGGTGCTGCCTGCATTTTAACCAATATTTCAATTGCTTCTCTACAAGCCTTAATTCCCAACATTGTCCTTTAATTTTAACCTCAACCTCGTCCTTGTTTGTTTTTTCTTAAAAATCTTTTTGTTGTTCAGGTAAATTTTTCCTGCAAAAATTTGCATTCAGGCAGCCATTAATTATCAGTACCACATATGTAAAGATGGAGAATTGAAAAAAAAAAACATTAGATATCGTCTTAGTAACCAATGACATGTTGCAAGATTCTTATACTTGAAATATTAAGATGTTTGTATATGATCAATCATGTCATCAGATTTTAATTATATAATATAAGTGTTAATGTTTTTTAAAAATATAAGAGTGTAGTAAGTTAGAGGAATCAAATGAAAAATTAAGTATAAATATGCATGTCGACATAATAATTTAACTTTGTAACTAATCAATATAAGTGTTTTATAATTGTTGTCATTAAATGACTAATTAGAGAAATCAAAAAGAAACTTATGGGAAAAAAATGATTGCCTTTCTTCTGTCAATCAACATATTCAATTGTAAATATGAGAAAACAAACAAGTAAGCAAATATTACTTATTAATTTCGTTTTTGTCCGAAGAAGCTTGTCTGTCAACTTGGTAACCAAACTTTTTTTTTTGTGATTACACGTGACAAAAGCCCAAGAAAATAAAATAGAAAAAGTTAACTTGAAACTATTCTAGGCCTAAAGTCCTCAGGTTTTAGATTACTCACTTGTGACTTCAGTCTGCAACAAATCAAATATGCAAAAGGATGTAGTCAAATCCAAGCCTAGCTGTGTTGTGCACAGCATATAGTGCAAGGTTAGAACTTTAAGACCTATTTCCATAGTAGAAAACTATAAACAGTTTCTAATGTGAAAACCAACAAAATTCAGAAATAATCAGTTACAGACATTTGAAAATTTTAGATCATAATTAAATTAAATTGTGGCTAAAATTTATATTTAGACTTCACACTATTAAGTGTTATGCTTCATTTGTTTGTACTGAATGAAAGTTTCAATATGATTTATTTAGACTTCACACTATTAAGTGCATTTATATATTTTTTTAAAGTATTTAATAAGTCTAAATACATTTTAATTAATCATATCTTATGAAAAGTTTTAATATCATTCAGATTTATTATTTATTTTAGGCAAAAATATATTTTACCTCATAAACTTTATCTTATCTTTAAAACTTAATAAACAACCTCCCCAAACTTTACAATGTATGCAAATCAGTACTTTTGTTAAATATGCCGTTAACTAGATTAATAACCAATTCTTATTTGTTAAATTTTAATTTTTGCAACTCACTATATAATTCTAATTTTTAATTTTGATTTTATTATTTTTTTATAATATATGTTTAATTACTAATTTATTTGACTATTATGTTTTTTTAACTCATAAACAATTTCTATTTATTTAGATGTTCGAAAAAAATTCCCTTAAAATCTTTGTATTGCATTTTTTGTCATTGCTCATGTGGTGTCCCTTGTTCAGATTAAAATGCATCTTTTATATAACGTAATAGAAATTTGAACTTAAACTTTCTTGTATATTAGCTAAAGTCCCAATCATTAACTCATCCTTGCGAGTTGTGATTTGACAGTGAAGCAAATTAGTTTTTCATTTTCTAAGTAATGCATATTAATAGAATATTAAATTTATTATATTCTTGTAGTATTGAAATATTGAATACCATTACTAGTATTGCGGTCTTTTGTTGTCGGTTTTGATTTGTCTAGAATCTTTTATTCTATACAAATGCGTATTTTAATCTTATTATATAAAAATTAAAAAAAAAATATAAAACAGTTGAACCGCAAACACAGAGCAGAGGCTCTGGTCAGAGCACACAACATATCATAGTATGAGCTTAAACTAATATGTGTTCGAGTAAATTTTTCTTGTAAAAATTTGCATTCAGATGAAGGTGAATTATGAAAAGTTATCAATGATCAGTACCACATATGTAAGGATGAAGAATTGAAAAAGAAAAAAGAAAAAAAGAAAAAACAATAGATTAATCATGCGTTAGCAACTTATGGCATGTTGCAAGATTTTTATACTTGAAATATTAAGATAGTTGCATATGATTAATTATGTCAACAGATTTTAATCATATACTATTAGTGCTAAATTTTTTAAAAATATATGTTAGAGGAATGAAATGAAAAATTGAGTACAAATATGCAGGTCAACATAACAATTTAACTTTTTAATTAATCAATATAAGTTTTTTTTTCATTGTTTCCATGACTAATTAGAGAAATCAAAAAGAAATTTATTGGGAAAAATTGATTACCTTCCTTCTGTTAATCAACATATTCAATCACAAATGTAGGAAAACTAACAAGCAAATATTATTTATTAGCCAGCATCATACTCCCTCTTTCTTGTGATTACACGTGGCAAAAGCCCAAAAAAAAATTAACTTAAAACTATTATGGGCCAAAAGACCCCAATTATATCTCCCAAGAGTGTTAGGAAGGAACCTAATACTCTAAGGTGATTTATTCCAATCCAGACTTGGTCATGTTGTGCACAGCATATAGTCCAAGCTTAAATTCTAGGAGCTCTTCACTCTTCAAGCCTGCCAAAAGTAAGAAACACAAAACCCACTTGTTTGGGCTCAATGAACAAATGGCAAAAAAGGATACAAAAACGTCAAAAAGAAAAAAAATTCATTATAGTATATCTTGTACCCATATGTATTATATAAGCTCCTAGTTTATTACATATAATAAATGTTAATTTATCAAAGAATAACATATTATATTTCAATCGAAAAGTATATAATAATTTATCCTATTTTTTTAAATTTATTTTATGTGATGTGATCAATTTTTCAAATCTATTAATTTACCTAATTTATTCATTTAAGTTTATTCTATAATACATAATTTAATGACATACCAACAATTTATTAATTTATCTAATTTATTTATTTAATTTATTATATTTTATATAATAAATATTAATTTACCAAAGGACAACATATTATATTTTAATCAAAAAGTTTACCCAATTTTCCAATCATATAGCAATTATAGCAATTTACCCTAATTTT
Source organism: Biancaea sappan (assembly GCA_037074585.1). NCBI lineage: Eukaryota > Viridiplantae > Streptophyta > Magnoliopsida > Fabales > Fabaceae > Biancaea > Biancaea sappan. The sequence goes on along the minus strand of CM073490.1, from coordinate 12,706,131 downwards.
TTTAAAATTCATTTTATGTGATGTGATTAATTTTGTAAATTTATTACTTTACCTAATTTATTCCTTTAATTTTATTTTATTATACATAATCTAATAACTTACTGGAAATTAATGCCCTAGAGTGAAATTAAATTGAATATAATAATAATTATATAGTAATTAATGTTATTGAATTTCAATTCAAATCAAATAATAAAGGTAATTGTTATTGAATTTACCTAATTTACTAATTACATAACAATTATATTGTAGTTATAGCAATTATATAACAATTTACCCTAATTTTTTCAAATTCAATTAATGTGATGTGATTAATTTTTCAAATTTATTAGTTTACATAATCTCATTTAATTTATTCATTTAAGTTTATTCTAAAATACATAATTTAATGACATACCGATAATTTATTAATTTACCTAATTTATTCATTTAAATTTATTCTATTATATATAATAAATGATAATTTACCAAAGGAAAATATATTATATTTAAATCGAAAAATTTACCTAATTTATCAATTATATAACAACTATAGCAATAATATAGCAATTTAAAATAATTTTTTTCAAACTTATTTTATGTGATGTGACTAATTTTTTAAATTTATTAATTTATTAATTTATTTATTTAAATTTATTCTATTATACATAATTTAATGATTTACCGATAATTAATGTCCTAGAGTGAAATTGTTTTAGTCCATTATATAAATTTTTAAAATTTTATATATTTTGTGTCCTGAATAATATTACTGTGCATATAAAACTAGTGTGATTTATTAACTCTAATGTGGTTTCACAGCTTACTGGAAAGGATACATGATCTTATTATGTCACCTAATACCAAAAGGGCTAGCTCCTCATGTGGATATAAAAGAAATAGTATATCTACTTGACAATTGGATGTGATTAAAATATGCAGATCGACACAGTAGTTTAACTTTTTGATTAAATGTAAGTTTTTGGTTGTTGCCATTCAATGACTGATAAATAAAATTTATGGAATCTATTGGATGACAGAATACTTTGAAAATGAAAAATAAATTTGTGGGGAAAAAATGTCTGCCTTTCTTCTGTTCATCATCATATTTAATAGCAAATGGAGGAAAACAAAGTAGAAGAAATTACTTAATAACTTGTTTTTTTAATTAAAAGAGGCTTGCTTATCAATTTAGTAGCCAATAGCATTACCCATTCTGGGAAAAAAATAATAACCATAATATAACAATAAATAGTACAAACTATTCATATTACTTCAAAGCATACTAATATGCTTTAACAATTCATTATGTAGAAAAAATTACATAAAATTGAAACTATTTAAATAAATTTTACAACAAACACTCAGTCATGTTGAGTACAACATAAATATAGTCCAAGCTTAAATTTCAAAAGATGTTCAGGCCTGTGAAAAAAAATTGAGTTTATTGAAAAGACTGAACAATATATAACATTTTTATGATATAAAGAAAAAACAGAGAGATTAAAAAATAAAACAAATACTTTAAGGTTGAGGGAGGAAAGGGGGAGGATATTAGATGGCCATTGACCCGAACCACCTATATATGTAATTTAAGTTCTAAATGCAAATATATATTAAACTATGTTCTACATATTAATAAAAACCAAGCTTAATGAAAACATCAGTCATTTGGGCGAAACAAAGTTGCGAAGAACATAAAATCAATTGAGAATGAATAGGCATAAAACTCTTACCAGATAAGCTTGGAGACACCTCTTGAATTTATTGGTATTCACCATGGCAGTCACATAAATGGTATCTGTTAAATTGCTCAAGAACCTAAAGTAGGCATGTTTCCAAGAACGACTCAAAAGTATTGAGCTAAAGATTCCCCAAAATCCAGTGAAAAATCCCAATGCCATGCTCCAATAAAATTCTTTAGAGAAGTGTGAATGCTTGCTTTCTTGGGAGTTAATTGGTTCTATAAAATTTTCGTCTTCAAGACACTTTTTCTTTAGTGGCTCCCCACAAAGATCAAGATTATCTTCATAACTCGACTCATTAAAACTTTGCAATTGTGTGCCAATTGGAATTTTTCCGGAAAGGTTGTTATGCGACAAATCCAACACTCCGAGACGATCAATATGAGCAAGGCTTGAAGGAATTGAACCGAAGAAATAATTTCTTGACAAATCAAGAAATTCTAGTGATGTCAACTGTCCAATCTCTGAAGTAATTTTTCCAGTCAAATGATTTCTTGAAAAATTTAAATATGTCAGTTTAATCAAACTTACTAATTCTACTGGAATTTCTCCAGTTAGTTGATTGCATGAAAGATCGATGCCTCTATTTAAAAGTAAATTAGTGTTCTTGAACTTTTGTTCCGCACCTTTCCACATCAACAATGCAATCAAATCATATATTCCAATGTAAGTAGTTCCCTTATATTTATAGACAAAATAGTATCCATCTTGAAAATCTGATGAACTCTCTTGAACCATTGCAGTAAAATTTTTGAAGCATTTCGGTATTTGTCCGTATAGACTATTCCGTGAAAGATCCAAAACTTGAATGCTTGTCACATAACAAAGATACGATGGTATACTTCCAGAGAAATGATTATTTCGTAAAATTAAAATTTTCAACACATGTAATCCACTCCCAATCCATGAAGGTATAGGTCCTGAGAACCTATTTTCTCCCGCATCAAGCATTTCTAAGTTTGATAAATTCATCAAGGGCAAAGGTAGCTTCCCAATAAACTGATTGTTTCTCAATATCAAAACTTTGAGTGTATGTAAAGAACCAACAGAGGCAGGAATTTTTTCAGACAAATTATTATTACTTAAATCCAAAAATAGTAATGATGTGAAATGGCTCCAACAATCAGGAAGTTGTCCTGATAATTGATTATTGGAAAGATTGAATACTTCCAATGTTTCAGTTTCACTCTTTGAACATAAAAACGTGTGGAGTTCTGAAAATTTATTACTGGAGAGATCGAGTCGAGATGCATAACGCAGAAATTGTGGAATTGGGCCTTCAAATTGATTTGAAGCGAGAGAGATTTGAGGATTTACTTCAGTAAATTTTATGGAGAAATTTGGTAATGTGCCCCACAAGTTGTTGTATGAAACATCCAAAAACCTTAGCTTTGGTGACAATAGACCCCAAAACCAATATGGAGTAGTATCTGAAATTCCAGCATTTGAAATATCAAGTACAGTGATATTGTTCTGAGTTTGCAACCAATTGGGAAAATCAGGACCCAACTTGCAATAACCCAAAAATATCGTCTCCAATTGAAACGGAGGGACCCAATTATGGCTAAATCTCAAAGCAAATGAGTTGTTGGATAGGTCTAAATGCCTTAAGTTGGTCATATTAGCAAAATGGGAGTCAGTGAGGAAACCTTTCAAAAAGTTGGAAGAAATGTACAAAGATTCCAATTGAGATGGAAATTGATAATCTTTAGGTATTGTCCCATTTAACTGATTGATTGACAAGTATAATGTTTTTAAAGACACCAATGCGGAAAGGTCAGGAAGTGTGCCAATAATATGATTATTTGATAGATCCAGTTCTTGCAAAGAATATCTAACACATCCTCTAGAAAAATTTTGAAGAATTGTTGGAATGTCTTTAGTCAAATTGTTGTGAAATAGGTCTAATGAGCGTAAGGTACAAATATGACCAAATTCATATGGTATGGGACCCTCCAAGAGGTTGGAATCAAGATAAAGGTCAACAAGGTTGGGGGTGACACTCGAGAGCCACTGAAAAATTACAGAGGATGTGAATTTATTGTCATTGAGATAAATGACAGAAAGAGAATGGGAAGAATTAAATTTCAAAGGAGTTAGCGGAAGGATATAATGATCGGAAAGATTGTTATATGATAGGTAAAGTTCTTTTAAGCTTGGTAGCTTTGCAATCATTTGCAGCCACTTGTGAGAATATTTGAGATCATTTATGTCCATCAACGCAAGATGGGTTAAAGAAGTGAGAGTAGAGAGCCACTCACCTCCACCACCGCTCTCATGGTCAATCTTGAGCATTCCATTATATCCAAGATAAAGGTGCTGCAAGTTGGAAAGGTTCCCAAGTTGATGAGGAATCGCTCCCACTAGATTATTCGCTGACAGATCAAGATATCGCAAGTGTGAAAGACTCCCAAGTTGAGACGGAATATTTCCAGTGAAATTACAACTTTGGAGGTCAAGGTATCTCAAGTTGGTCAAATAAGGAAGAAATTGTGGGAAATGGGTTTCTCGAAAAAAACACCAACTAAAGTTGAAATACATCAAATGTTGCAACTCCAGCAAAGAAGAGCTTATCTCACCTTTCAATGGGTATAGAACCAAAAAAGAATCACAATGAAGGTCGAGCTTTTCCACATGGCCAGTTTGGTTGCTACAAACAACTCCCTCCCAAACACAACAATCATGGGATAGGGAGCCCCAAGAAGACCAGGGTCGAGCAACATCATAAGGATCCACAATCCCAGCCTTAAACTGAAGCAAGGCTGCCCTCTCCCTCTCTATGCACCCTGCCTCTCCCCCTGCAACAAGCAGTCCAAGCTCGAGCACTATTATCATGGCTAATTGAAGCATTTTTAGAAAACCCAGATACCTCATCTTTCTTTTCGCTAACTCACTCTTTAGATTGATAATGCTACAGAGTAGTGACTTGCTAGTGCTTCATCTATTTATATGTATATAGCCCTTCTCATCCTTTTCTTGTAGCTGGTTAAGTTGTTGAGAGTACAGTAGTTTTTAATTTTTGTTTATACAACAGGTAGAATTATTGTATATATCATTGCAAAGCCAAGTGGATCTATTTTTTATACATCAAATTATTATTATTAGTGCCTGAAAAATAGTAAATCGAATGTTGTTGATGAGTGAAACAATGGAGTTTCACTGGTCTATTATGTAGGTAGAAATAAAATTTAAATTCTCAATTTAATTTATGTCAAAATAAACTAAAAAATATTGGGGAGTGACATATAGTCGCAAATGATTCAAGTAAATATTGTAATTTAATATATAGATTATTTTAAAATTAGACTTGAAAAGTAAAATTGGTTAAAAAAGAAATTTTCTCTGATGCGTTACACTAGTTTTTTTTTTTAATTCTTGTTATCCATTGAAAAAAATTAGATTTGGGATTTGATGTTGTCAAGAAAGCTATACGACTGTTAATGCACCAAAATTCACGTTCAACTATCATTTTCTCTCATTTTAATTTGTGCAATGTAAAACAAAATGTCCTTCACAGACGACTTTGAAGATTATACAAAAGAAATGTCAAATATAATTGAATGGAAAGAAAAAGAAAGATAGCAACTCTAATAAATGTGCCTCAATAGTTAGAATGGACTAATTATGTTATTGGACGGACCGGCTTTAAATTTTATTTAAATCTTTTAAAAATTAAGTAGTGTTGGTTCTAAATTAAAATGATAATTCTCCAATAACAATAATGATAAGTCTGCGCTTTATCAGTAAAAAATACATCACAATAGATATGTTTTATTTAAAAAAAAAAGACAAAGATGAACGACAGAAGAACTAAAGAGATAAAAATTGAAAATTTTGAAAATTAAATTATGTATTTTAAAAATTCAAAAGTTAAATAGCAACCAGTATGTAATTTTTCTAAACATAAATCACATAACTTGTTCATGTCTATCATTAGTTTAATCGCTTTGTTATCAGTATACTAATTATTTTAATGTAAGCGATATATTTGATATATGAAACGATATTTTTTTCATAAATTTACATGCTAACCTCTCCCCGAAGGAATTTATAAACAATCTCTTTATATAATTATTACAAATAACTTTATAACATATATGAATAACAGATATATTCGTACCTGAGACAATAGTAGAAACTAATTCTAATAGTTAAAACTTTAATCAGACTTTTATTTGACCCTTTAAACTTTATTTAATATCATGGTTTTCTAATAGTTAAAACTTTATTCATCACACTGGTCCTTTTTCTTTTCATAACTAGTAAAGATATGTGCACTATCCATAATAAATAAATAAATAATAATCTTTATTTTCTAATCTTGTTTGATATTACATTACGACTTCAATATGAACTACCTTAACGATAGATATCATTAGTAACAATAAAATGTATAAGATTTGATTAAATAAAATGTGGTTAGAATAAATAAATATTTAAAAATTACAAAAAAGCACATTTAATTGACTAAAATACGAAAGTTTCAAATCCAAAATTTTATTAAATACAATCAAATGCTCCCTTAAACAACAAATGAAAGTTGTATACAAACGACTTTAGGTATATAAATATTTTTCTGGAAGAATCCAAATAGCTAAAAATATTTTTAGACACCATCAGTTTTATTCATTGAATTAAATAAACTAACATCATAGTTGTATATGCATATTACTTATCGACTTTGCACAACAAGATATCTTTAGAACATCTATAGTGATGATTTTTAATGAATTCTTAAATTTAAGAATTGATTTATATTTTGATTTATTACTGTAGTTTAATACGCTGATTGTTACGCATAAGAACGGTTCTTTTGTAAAAATTAATCTTTATACAAAAAAGTAATAATAAAATAATCGACTCATAATAAATATTAGTTAAGCGTAATAAATACTAAAATAGTAAAAAGTTGATTGTGAGAATCACTTATAAGTTTTTAAGAGATTCATCACTGAAGTAGAGTTGTTTAAAGTGGTGGAGAGTTTTTAAGTTGATGTGACACTATAAGACTCACAATAAAAACTTAAGTAAGATTCACTACTGTAGATACTCTTATTGGCGCTTTTAGTTTCCAAGTTAAATAATTTGGTTTTTGATAATTATTGGACTTCAACTGTTTTTCTTTTTAATCTTCAAGACACTTTTTCTCTAGTGATCCTACAAGAGATGAAGATTGTCTTCTTATCTCAGGCTTGCTATTGTTACATCAGCTAAATATTTAATGATTCAATGCCCAGTTCATTAACTTATGATTAAAGCGTCTCACATTTTTCAAACATTGTGTTTACCTTTTGCTAAATCAGCTTTTTAATCACTAAAACTTGCTTTTTGAGGAGGTAAAATGTGCATAAGATGCTGTTCGAATCATTCTTCCATCTTCAATTTTTTTACATTAACCTTTTCCTTTATAACTTAGTTGGTAATATCTGGATATCTTAAAAACAATTAAAAACAAATATAACTCTTCATTAAGAAAATTAGAGAAAAACACTAAAACTCGCTTAAGTTTTGATTATTATTATTATTATTATTATTATTATTATTATTATTATTATTATTATTATTAAAGTTACTGTGAATCGATAATTAATGCCCCAAAGTTCACGTTTAACTATCATTTTTTTCATTCTCTCTTTTTGTGATGTTGAAGAAAAAAAAAAGTTAAAATACATTTTACCTTTCTAAACTTTACTTTACGTATAAAAAATTCTTCTAAACTTTTAAATTTAACAAAAAATTTTTCTAAATTTTTATTTTGTGCCAAAAATCTCCTATAATTAGTTGACAGTCAGTTGACTATTAACTAAATGTCACATTATCAATATACTAGACATTTTAAATGACACGTCAGACTTTTTTTACAGTTTATTTGTCATGTCAGCGTTGCCAAATCGTTACTATCAGTATTTGAGGTGTAAAAATGTTTGACGTGGCATTTGAGGTATCTAATATACTGATAATGTGACATTAGTTAACAATCAACTAACTTTAGGAAGTTTTTGACACAAAATAAAAGTTGATGGAATTTTTTGTTAAGTTTGAAAGTTTAGTGAGTTTTTTTGCACATAGAACAAATTTTAGGAGAGTAAAATGCATTTTAGCCAGAACAAATGTTGGAAGACTTCAAACTTTAAGATATATCAAAAATAATTGAATGGAAAGAAGAAAAAAAAAAAGATAGCGGACACTCACATGTGGCTGCATTTGTTTATATTTAATAAGAATTTGAATTTGCTTTGTTTATTATTTATACCATTGAATGATTTTTTATCAAGTTTTCATTAAATTTGAATACATTTTATTTAATCAGATTTTATAAAAAAATTAAAAAAATAAATATTAACTGTTCATGATACATTTTTATCAGCATTTATTTAATATATATAAATGTTGAAAGATAAATAATTTTAATTATTTAATATTCATATTTAGAGATAATATCTTAATATTCAAAAATATATTTAAATTTAAATATCTTAATCTTTAAAAAAAATGCCCCATCAGTAGAATGGACTAATTGTATTATTGGATGGAATAGCTTTAAATTTTATTTAAATATTTTAAAAATTAAATAGTAAAAGTTCTAAATTAAAATGAAAATTTTCGAACAACAATAACATAAGTCTATATATAGTGTTTTTTCTCCATAAAAAAAAAGCATCACTTCACATGAATTTTTAAATAAAATGATAAAGATGAGTGACAGAAGACCTAAAGAGTTAAAAATTAAAAGTTTTTAAAAACTAAATTGTATATTTTTAAAACTTAAAAATTAAATAATTAACTCATGTTTTTTTTTAAAATATTAAACCCTAAAATGTATGTACTTCACAATATAAGAAACATATAGTCAATTAAGTGTTAGCCTCCCACTCCTGGAGTGACTAAAAAAGTAGAGTCAATTATGTACTTATGTGCAATACTTCACATTCAACCATCACTTAGCCCTCCCACTCCTAAAATGATTAAGAAAAGTAGAGTCAATTATGTATTTATGTGCAAAACTTCACATTCAACCATCACTTAACCTTCTCACACCTAGAATGACTAAGAAAAGTAGAGTCAATTATGTACTTATGTGCAAAACTTCACATTTAACCATCACTTAGCCCTCCCACTCCTAGAATGACTAAGAAAAGTAGAGTCAATTATGTACTTATGTGCAAAACTTCACATTCATCCATCACTTAACCTTCTCACACCTAGAATGACTAAGAAAAGTAGAGTCAATTATGTACTTATGTGCAAAACTTCACATTTAACCATCACTTAGCCCTCCCACTCCTAGAATGACTAAGAAAAGTAGAGTCAATTATGTACTTATGTGCAAAACTTCACATTTAACCATCACTTAGCCCTCCCACTCCTAGAATGACTAAGAAAAGTAGAGTCAATTATGTACTTATGTGCAAAACTTCACATTCATCCATCACTTAACCTTCTCACACCTAAAATGACTAAGAAAAGTAGAGTCAATTATGTACTTATGTGCAAAACTTCACATTCAACCATCACTTAACCTTCTCACACCTAGAATAACTAAGAAAAGTAGAGTCAATTATGTACTTATGTGCAAAACTTCACATTCAACCATCACTTAACCTTCTCACACCTAGAATGACTAAGAAAAGTAGAGTCAATTATGTACTTATGTGCAAAACTTCACATTCAACCATCACTTAACCTTCTCACACCTAGAATGACTAAGAAAAGTAGAGTCAATTATGTACTTATGTGCAAAACTTCACATTCAACCATCACTTAACCTTCTCACACCTAGAATGACTAAGAAAAGTAGAGTCAATTATGTATTTATGTGCAAAACTTCACATTCAACCATCACTTAACCTTCTCACACTTAGAATGACTAAGAAAAGTAGAGTCAATTATGTACTTATGTGCAAAACTTCACATTTAACTATCACTTAGCCCTCCCACTCCTAGAATGACTAAAAAAAGTAGAGTCAATTATGTACTTATATGCAAAACTTTACATTCAACCATCAACTTTCATTCAAGTTTCTAATGCATTGGCGGGAAGGAAACTTCATTCATAGTTTTCGAAGAGAAAATTCAGAAGAAAACAATAAGTTTTTCTATCATGGAGGCTTTACAGCACAAAATTCTAACAAATTATATATAGATGTGTCACAAATCAATTATTTATATAATGTAGAAAATATTAATATAGAAATTAAGAGAACAATAATGATAAGTCTGCACATATAATATATTTTGTCGATAACAAAAATGCATCACATCATATGAATTATTAAAAAATGATAAAAATGAGTGTTGACTGAACAACTAAAGAGTTAAAAATTAAAAGTTTTCAAAAACAAAATTGTATTTTTTTAGAACTTAAAAATAATTAATTAACTCATGTTTGTTTTAAGTACTAAGCCCTAAAACATGTAAAATTTGTATATACATCACTAGTCTAAGAAACATATGTACAATCAATGACGTGTTGTCTCCCCACTCCCAAGAGTGATCAAAAAATATAGAGTCAATAACTTAGTCATACAAAAATTTTCACATTAAACCATCACTTTTCATTCAAATTTCCAGTACAATTGCGAGAGAAGCTTCATTCATAGTTTTCGAAGAGAAATTCAGCAAGAAACAGTAAGTATTACTAGAATGGAGGCTTAACAGCACAAAATTCCAACAAATTTTATAGAGATGTCACAAATCAATTATTTATATAATGTAGAACTTATTAATATTGAAATTAAGAGAACAATAATGATAAGTATGCATATAATGTATTTCGTCCATTTAAAAATAAGGCATCTCGAAAGATCAATTATTAACTAGTAAAAGTTTTAGACTAGTTTTTATTTAATAAATTAAGTTAAACTCAAAGTTAATAGGTCAAGTTCTTAGTCATATCAACCCAAATAACTTTATAAAAAGTTGCTTTCTTTAAGACTCGGTACAACGGCATCATGAAAAAAAAGATTATTAAAATCGAAAAATATAGTTGATTGAAATGTGCTATATTTCATTTTGTATTACCACTCCATAATTAAATTTGACACTATACTTTTTTACATTTTGTAAGATAGTTGGATATAATATATATAATTTTTTAAATTTTATATATTTTATGTGTCCTGAATAATATTAGAATAGTATTTTTTTAAAAAAATTGTATTCATATATCAAACGCCTCTTTTATAATTTTTCCATCAAAGTTTTCGTAAATTTATATGAAGATTTTCTATTTTAGGTCGAAAACATATGGTGTTCTATTTTTTTTTTTGGTCCAAATGATATGATTATCAAATCATGTGGCCTAACTTTAAATTTCAGGGTCGGCCCAGTCCAACCTTAAAATAGGGTGAATTGGGTTTTCATGTTAACTAGTTTATTGCGACGAAAAAAAGTCACCTAGCCTATATGATTAAAAAAACAATTGTTGTTTTTTCAAATGTATTTTGTATGGTTCATCTCATCTCAACCCATGTATTGGGTTAAGTTCGTCTGACGAACCGAGAAATATATTTTAAAAAAATATTTTATGATAGCAGTAAATTTTAATAAAGGATAAGTTTTTAATACCTTAAAGAATAGTATTTTTTTTTAGAATTTGAAATTTGATCTGTTGCCTCGGTGTTGTCAATTATCAAGCATGTCTAATTAAGTGAATAAAATTTGGAATAACAAATCTTATATCAGAGAATATAGGGACGGTAATTTGGATGTATATTCAATGAGGTTTGAATATTAAAATTAGGTACTCAAATTAATTTTAGACAAATTCAAACTTTATCTTTCAATTTTCAATATCATTTGAATATTAACAGGTAAATAAGTTATACGATATTTGATATCTAATATTTAGATATTATATAATAATTAAAATAAATATAATGATTATGCATACAATATGTGTTATATTAAATAATTATTTTTTGTTACTTATTATTTTTTTATGTCAGAGGTTGAAATGTTTCCAGTAATTCCTCAGGATTATAAATTTTTTAAATGGGGATGAATCAGTCAATAGTTTATGAATATATTTGTTACTTTTCTAGGGCATGAATTTCCAAATGGCTATGTATTTCATTTTTAAGGAATCGTAACAAAGTGTATATGTTAATTGAAAACCGTTAGATTTTAGTGCATCGAGAACGTAACAAGGAGGAGTTGTGGGGAGGAGCTAAGATGTGAGTTATAGTTATTATTAAGAGTAAAGGAATTTTATTTGACCATTTAAACTTTATTTAATATCGTTGTTTTCTAATAGTTAAAACTTTAATCATCACACTGATCCATTTTCTTTTCATAACTAGTAAAGATCCGTGCACTATTCATAAAAAATTTTTAAAAAAATTAAATAATAATCTTTATTTTCTAGTCATGTACTCCTGTTTGACATTAGACTACGGCTTCAATATAAACTATTTTAACCATAAAATCCGTGCACTCCTCTTTTGACAGTGTTAAGCCCCATATCTTAAAAAAATAAAAAATAAAAACTCTTTAGAAAGAAAATTAGAGGAAAACGCAAAAACTCTCTTAAGTTTTGAATAATTTAATAATATTTTGCTGTAGGTGTCTTGGTGTGACAACGGGAACAAAGAGCAAAATAAAATTTCTAAAAAAATGAATAAATATTACTCGAGAGAATTAATTATTTAATAATTTGTGATATATATAAATTTAATTTTCAAAAAAAATAGTGGATAGTCATTTTATTAACCCTTCTATTATCTTTGTTCAATAACCAAAACTACTTGTCTCAAATTTCAAATCAATTCCATTGTCAAAAGTCATTTTTGATAGATGGTAGAACATATTTTAGATAAACATAATTTTTAAAAAAATTAAATTAATATACATAATCTTCTATAGATTAAATTGAGAAGACTAAATTCTTTTTTTTTTTACAAACCACAAACAATAATTTATTCAAAAGAAAGAAAAATCCTGTCAACATCTTCTTTTAGACATAGTTAGACTTCCTCAATTATTTCATGTCTTTCAAGTTGTATTCATTGAGTGTGGTGCTGCCTGCATTCTAACCAATATTTCAATTGCTTCTCTATAAGCCTAATTCCCAATATCGTCCTCTAATAAAAACTTCAACCTCGTCCTTGTTTTTTTTTTCTTTAAAAATCTTTGCATTTCCCGCAAAATTTGCATTCAGATAGCCATTAATGATCAATACCACATATGCAAGGATGGGGAATTGAACAAGAAAAAAACACTGTACTTGAAATATTATGATGTTTGTATCTGATCAATCATTGTCAACATATTTTAATCATATACTTTAAGTGCTAATGTTTTTTAAAAATATAGGAATGTAATAGTTTATAGGAATCAAATGAAAAATAGAGTATAAATATGTAGGTCCACCTAATAATTTAACTTTTTGACTAATCAATATAAGTTTTTTTTATTGTTACCATTGAATGACTCATTAGAGAAATCAAAAAAAAAAACTTACCGGGAAAAAACGATTGCCTTCTTTTGTCAATCAATATATTCAATTGCAAATATAAGAAAATAAACAAGCCAATAGATATTACTTATTAATTTCGTTTTTGTCAAAACAAGTTTTTATATCAATTTGGTAACCAATCCTTTTTTATTGTCATTAAAAGTGGCAAAAACCGAAGAAAATAAAAAAGAAAAAATTAACTTGAAACTATTATGGGCTAGCCCAATTAAATCTCCCAAGAGTATTAGGAAGGAACCTAATACTCTAACGTGACTTATTGTACACTCATACTCGCTTTAGTATGCAACAAACTAAAAATGAAAAAGCATGTGGTCCAATCCAAACTTGGTCATGCTGTGCACAGCATATAATCCAACCTTAAATTCTAGGAGCTCTTCACTCTTCAAACCTGCCAAAAGTATGACAAAAAAGCGACTTGTTTGGGCTTAATGAAAAGACTGAACAATATGTCATTTTTATCAAAAAAGAAATAAATAAATAAACATAAAAAGAAATGCTTTTTGTCAGAGGGAGGAAAGGGGGGAGGATTCGAAATGTATATTAATTTGGCCAGTAATTGTGTACCCAAAAAAATTTATGTTGTACGGTATAATAAAAACCAAGCTTAATACATCAGTTATTAGAGGAAAAAAGAGTTGAGCAAAAGCTTAAAGCAATTCAGAATTGCTAGGTATAAATTTATTACCAGGTAAGAACATATACATTGGACTCACAGTTTGATTAGCTTACCTTAGCCAATCATATGGCCTAAAGTTTCAAACAAAAGTAGGAATATTAGTTCATCATACCTTGCCTAGTCATATGGCCTAAGGTCATATGTATTCGTATTATGCATAGTTGTAGATTTGGGAATTCAGTCTGAAACATAAATTATTGCTTAGAATCTATGTTAATCTTTACAGAGAAGGTCAATCATTTGAATCTTTGGGAACCTAATCGAATAGTCTCCTTATATACTTTTAGGAATAGTCATGTTTCAAAATTAGATTATGATTTCTTTTTATGCGAGACTTGAATTTCGTAGCTTGGAAATGAAATCATAGCAATGAAAAGATTAAGAGCTTATACACTGACCTTTAAACTTTGAAGAACTTCACACTTTGAAGAACTTCACAAGTAATATATATTATAGAACTAATGTAATACTCGTCAAATTTAAAATAGTATATTTTGGAGTATTACGATACATTATACTATTATTTTGGTATATTTAATTTAGTCACTTTAATATCTATATTTAATTTATTCTATTTGAATAATTTGTTGTAGAAATTGAGATAAATGACTAAATTGGATATTTTATTATGGTATTGTATCTTTTGTGAATAAAGAAAAATGTGAGAAAGGGAAATTTAATGGAGTTAAATATAATTATTGTGGAATAATTATGTTTGAGTTAAGTGAGTTTTAGACAATTGGGTATGAGTACCCATGGGTCATGCATTGACCCACATAGCCATTTAACCATTAATCTTTCATTTATCTTTCCTCATTCACGATTATAAGAGCTTTGGGAGCAAGGGAAGAGAACATTATTTTCTCTCAACTCTATCAACCTTCTCTTCCATTTCTGCTGGAGATTTTCTACTCTTTGGCCATCAATCTATTTCTTTAGAGTTACAAAGGATGGAGGTAAGTTTAATTCTTCTCTTCAATTTTCATTTTCAGATTTAGAGAATTTTGGGTTGATTTGGAGTTCTAATGGATGAATTTAGGTGTGAATATTGGTTTAAAACATTTCTACATGTTGGATAATAATTATAGAATGAGAAATTTGGAGAAAACTAGGAAAAATTTAAGAATTTGAAAATTTGAAGAAAATTAGGGTTCTTGATGAAAATTTTTAAATTGAGACTTTGTTTGTGGGTTAAAATTGGGGGGCTTGGTATTAAAAGATTCCTTAAACATCAAGGATAAAAACCCATAAAAGAAATCAAAAGAAACAGTGTTTTATATGTGATTTTGAGATTTTTGGATGAATAACACGAAAAATATTACTGTTCATTCTGAAAATTTTTCAAAAAAACATTGTTCATCGAAAAAATTTTTTTTTCAGATTTTTGCAGTTATTGTAGCATTGACTCGGTCAACGATACTATAGCATTGACTTTGGTCAAAGTTATTGTAGCTGCGTTGATCGTTAACAGTTACTATAGCATGAGTTTTAAAATGTTTATAACTCTTTTATCCAAACTCTATTTTTAGCAAATAAGAAATCATTGGAAAGATGTTTGAGTCTAGTTTCTAATGTTACAAGTTTTATTTGAAAATTATTTATTATT
This sequence comes from Biancaea sappan, assembly GCA_037074585.1. Lineage (NCBI taxonomy): Eukaryota > Viridiplantae > Streptophyta > Magnoliopsida > Fabales > Fabaceae > Biancaea > Biancaea sappan. Next base: position 12,690,649 of record CM073490.1, on the reverse strand, counting down.
TGATTGTTATATCCAGAGTAGTGATCAAAGGTCAAAATTGTAGTAGGAATTTTTCTTATTTTGTGACTTTGACATATTTTTACATGATTGTCATATAGGAATAAATTCTTTGATGCATCTTTCACATCTTTTGGGATGTTGTGACTAGATTGTGGTAGAGGGAATTACCTTCTATCATCTTACACATCTTCGAGGAAGGTTCAAGGTAAAATTATGCAACATCAAGGTGAGTGGGCAACCTTACAAAATTAATTTACTAAATTAATCAAAGCACAATATAAATCTCATTTGCATTATTTTTGAACTTGAGAAAATTACCAGTGTATGTTCAAGTTGGAAAAAATCACAATATCATTGAGAATTATTTTATTATCTTATGTGAATTAATTTCTCTAGTTGACTAAATAACTAGATGTGGTAGTTCCTTGAATAAATTGAAACATTTTGTGAGAATATGATTATATGTCATGATTGTGATTATGTTTGATACATGAATAAGGTGAGGAATTGATAATCCAACAGACCTAAATAAGGTAAGGGATTGATCACCCAATTGACCTGAATAAGGTGAGGAATTGATCACTCAACAGATTTGAATATACAATTAGTAAATCTATAGATAAATACTTCTAAGGATGAACATTGAGGAGCGTAAACTTATTGAGTACCAATAGATTTTCGGGCTTAATATGGTTGTAAGAACGTAAGCTCACAGGGTTTTCAAAAATAAAAGAGCATAAATCTATTGAATACCAATAATTTTGGCTCAATATGGTTGTGAGAACGTAAGCTCACAGGACTTTCAAAATTGACATAAAACACTGGTGTTGATACATATAAATACATTGAATGTATTGAATTAATTGATACATTTTTTATTAAATTAGTAACGTGGTATTTGTGCTTGTGATATTTTCATGCACAGTTATTTACTCATTGAGTTTTGATTAACTCACACTCTCTATGATTATCTTTTCATATACAGTGGCTGAGGAGAAGGATTTATAGCTTTTAAGGTTATACTCCACTTTTGTCTGGTGAACAAATAGATATAGATTTGATAAAAATTAGAAAATACTCTGTAATCTAGTAGGTCACATAGGCTTGTGAGATTGTAATATATGAATGTTGAATATTTCTAAGTATGTATGTAAAATATCTTTCTTAAAAAAAAGTTATATTTTACATAATTGTGAATACTACAAATGTTTATGGAGATTTAAGAATACCACGGAGGTATACCTTAGGTGATATATGTTTAATTCACATGTCTAAGTTTTGGAATGTGACAATTAAAATTGTAGAAAGAAACAAAATATTAAGAATTGAATGAGGACATGGAATACATAGAGGAAAAATAATCTCAGAAATGATTATTATATATGAAATGAAAGAAAGGGAGAAACTGGTTGGTTATTAATAATCTCAAGACACCAAAATTACCATCATGTATTTGATATTTGTCACGACCCGTTATTTGGGCACATGACCGACACAACGATAAATCTTCTATCACTGTAAGCATTTCTATAATTTTTACTCGTGAGTTAAATTATTAATTATTTTATCTCTATGTTAAAAATAATCATTTCCTTATCAAATAAATACGAAGAAAACATATCAAATTTCATTATTTGTAATACACAGTGATAACTTGCATATAATAATAAATACTTATTATGAAATACATGATTAAATTGAAATATAAACTAAATATGCCAAACCCCGAATTTAGATGTCCTATACAATTACAGAGCAATATAGTGTACAACAAAAGAGGGGCCTACTTGACAACGGGAAGGTCCGAAGTGATCTACTCTTCTAGCGGATATTTTTCGTTGGCAACCTAATCTGGACAAAAAGAGTTCATAGAGAGTGTGAGCTTTAAAACTCAGTGAGTGAATCGGTCTCGCGTTAATAAAATTCAAATACATCACCAGTCATGTAAGTATACCTGAAAGCTCAAACTCAACCAATAAACATAGTTAGAAATTATATACTAGAAGATATAAAATCATCTAATTTATCCAACGAAATTTGTACTCACCAACGGCAATATATCCCGGAGAGCACATATAGGCTGACTCACTTGTTTATTTCTGCCATGACGCACTACCTCATCTTCTCAGTTAAGGCACCTCACAGATTTAATACTGACTCGAGCTATATCCCTATCAAGGGAATAATTATTTCCACACTCGTTGGTCAAGACACCCTTTAAACTGAGTTTTTCGCCTTGCCGTGAAAGGGGGTACTATCCCACCCAACCACAATTAATAGTACATTATTTCATATTATAATCAGAAGTACAATGTAATATTCATTCATATGATAGGTATCGCATATAATTATATTACAGGTTTATAAACCACAAATCAAGATAATAATTAAGTTGTCTTTGGAAAGATTCAAACTTTATATCACCTTAAAAAACTTGTTCGTCTTATCTATACTTCTAGATTAATTTGAATTACCTTTTTAGATTCACCACTTCAAATCCAATCTACTCCAATGAATCTTGGGAGTGTCCTACGACATACTTTTTTATCACTAATAATGCTAAAACCCTATTAAAACAGGGTCGTTTCACTCACTTGGATTCCGTTCGAATATCACTTCTCTAAGTCGTTACAGTTAAGAGCATAAAGATGAATTTCAGTGTTCCACTGTGATGATTTTCATGAAAGGTTAGAAAAAATAAGTTAGAATTATTTTTGTATAGATACTGTTCATACATATGATGACTATTCATACATATGGTTACTGTTTATACCAAAAATAGTGAATACAATCTGTAAAAAAGTACACCAGGTAAGTTTTCAAGAAAGAATAGAGAGTTACAATGGACACACTTAAGTACCAAGTTTTTTCTTAACAAGAACTTTCTTAGACATGTTTTCTTCATAATTTACATTTTATTTTGGTAATCAGATAACGAAATATATATAAGCAACTAAGGATAGTTCTTTTTTGATGTGGAGGATCAGTCAAAACTGTAACCACAGAGTATACTTAAGAATATAACTTTTAAAAGTTGAAAGACATAAAAAGGGGCATAGTATCCTCACCTCGAATCTAAGTTGAAAAAGAAAGGCCTAAAATCTTAAAGACCTAACGCTGAAACAAAAGAAGTTTAAAGAGAGAAAATAATAAAAGTTGAAGGTGTGAGTTTAGAAGTGAAATGGAATGATCTATTTATAGGAAAAGTCAAGAGTCCTATTTGATTCAATGCGCTAATAAAATATTCAATTTATTATTTATAAAAATGATATTTCTATTAAAATAATTCAATTTACTGTGAGTTTTAATAATTTAGGCGACTAAATTATTAGTTACTATTGAAAATTTAAAGAGAAAACCATCATTTCACCTTAAACCTTTAAATTTTTTCAATTCAGTCCTTTCATTTTAGTCCTTAAGGGTATTTTCTCATATAAAACATCATTTTCTCATACGAATTTCTTTCTAGTTTCCTTTTATGACCAACAACATCTAGTATTTGACATTTCAATTGTATATGTGAATAGTACCATATACGTAAATAGTATTATGCAAGTAGATATATCATGTACTAGAATAGTAATCATAGTCTGTAAACACACATTTATATTTTATTTTTCACAGGTATTACAATATCCTTCACTCAACTCACCGTTGTTTGTGACGTCTAGTAACATCAATCTGTTGGCATCAGATTACTTTTCATTACGCACCCACTAGTTTCTTCCTTGGTTCGAATTAACTAGTATGCAAGGAAATTGCTAGAAAATATGCATTTATATGGGCTATCATATTAGATCTGAGAGCTTCTTGATTACATTTTTTTGGATCTGAGCATTGATAAGACAAGGTTCCAAATATATCTTTACAGTTGCTTTTTCTTTTCATATAGATTGACACATCTAAAACCCACTTAAGTGGATTTTTTTGGAAATGTCTCTTCTGATTGATTAGTATGCAGAAAACTCTAAAAATATTTGTTTATGTATATGTGTATACATATTTTTTTGGGAAACTCTAAGATAATCTTATGTGCACTGTTTGAGTTGTCCTGCGACAAGGGTCTCAGGGTCTATACTACAAAACTATGACTAAGTTTTTTTATGAGCATATGTGACTTTTTGCTATATCCAAATAAATTGATGCATACGAATGCTACCAATTGGAAACTTATGCTGATGTCATTTTATCGTAGAGAACATTTTTTTTCTTAGATCTCCAATCTCACTTTCTCTTTTTTCATACGCTAGCCAATATATGAATTTGCCTCTAGTGGTCCTTTGCGGTTCAAAAGAGCTATTGGACATAGATTTGTTTTATATAGATGACAAGGATGTGGACTTCAAAGATGTAAGAAACTAATAGTGTGCAGCACCATGATTACTCCAACTGCATTGTGCAGCACCATGATAAATTTTTGGATCCTGTAAATTATAGGTTTTTGAATCTCCATTACCAAAAGCACCCCTTGATACTACAAATACTTGCCACTGGCTTGCTATTGATGTTGTACAACCTACTATACCAGAAAATGCTCCTGTAGAAGGTCTTTCTCTAAATTTAGATAGGTTTTTGTTTAGAAATGGATTGCTTATAGTATGAAACTATAGATTATAATTGCCTTAATAATTAGTTGAAGATATCAGGAATTGTTGGATAAAGGATACTCTGATTTTATGATATTCTGGTGATCATGTTAGCATGTCATTGTGGGATAAACTTTGAAAAAATCTATCAACTAGAAAAATTAGGCATGACTGAAGTCAATGTAAATGTTCCAGTTGTCCAGTAATTTTAGCTCATTCTAATTCCAAAAAGTTTGAACACAAAGACGATAACCTTCCAGTTGACCTATCTACATGTATTATATATTGAGGGAGTTTCAAGTGTCAGATCTACATTAGCAATCATGACCTATCTTCTTTCTTCACCTAAAGTTTATTTATCTTGTCTATTGTTTCTTTGCATCTTTATTTTGATAAAATTACTGAGCTTACCCTGAAAAGTCTGATTCAGTTCTCTTTAAAGAAGCATTAGTTAGTTTGGCCACTGATTTAGGACTTCATCCATTAGTTCCTTATTTCACATGCTTTTAGCTGATTAAGAGTAAATGAAATAGAATATATATGGACCAGAATACTAAGATTCAAAATACACATTTCAGTTCATGAGTGACTGATCACATGAAGTGTTTTAGCCCTTCATAGGGAGTAAGACTAAAATGAAAATACAAAAAAGAAAAGTTACAGAAAAACCCTATCTATGAAATATGTAGAAGATGGAAGAAGGAGAAGCTCTTCCACCGCCAAAAATGCCTTTTGAATGTGTTCTTAAACTTCAGAAAAGGAGGAGGATGAAAATGCAATTTCTAGTATGTATTTTTCATTCTTATTTTTGGCCGGAAAATGCTACAGAAAATTACATCTTTACTTTAAACTTTTGTTATTTAGAACTATTATTTAATTTAAATTTTTTATGTTTACAAGTTCCAAATGAGGGAAGTATAAAAAAAGCACTACCAGTAAGTAGAAGATCTTATAAAACTACTTATAACTTGTCTTAGTAAATATTAGACTTGATATTTTGATTACTCTATTTGTATTCACCTATTAAACAATATGTCACATTTGTAAATACTTAGTATATTTATATTGGATATTGTATAAGATAGTTTCATTATCAATTAAATATCTGCTTGAGACTTATTCCTTGAGAATTTGCTAATTGTGTATGAATATTGCAATTTAGACTATTGTATAATAAAAAAAAGGGAAATTGAATAAATAGGAATATAAAAGCTAATATCAGCATTAGTTGAGATTGACATTAAGTTTAACCTCAGTTTTAACTGACACAAAAAAAGAGAAATAAATCCTTAATAATAGCATCAATTATATCTGAAATTAAACCTTGCGTCAGTCACAAATAACATTATATTTGAAGTCATTTAAAATTAACGTTAACTAATGTCAATTGTAAATGATACTAAAAGTGAAATTTTATATTTTTTGTCATAATTTAGCGTCAGTTGTAACTAACATTAAATATTTAATCTAACTTCAGTCATTCTGATAGTTACTATAATTGACATTGTATTTGTCGTGACACTAAGGCTAGCATCAATTATAGTAACTAACGCCAGACCCTTTAACGTCAATTATAACTGACACTAATAGTTAAAAATAATTGACATTAAACTATAGTTTTTTTTTTTGGTAGCAGATGGACTATCTTTGAATTTTATTTAAATATTTTAAAAATTAAATAATTAACTCATTTTTTTAAATAATAAACCCTAAAACCTTATGGAAAGACTTAATGTTTCTTGCTGAATTTTCTTTTGGAAAACTATGAATAAAGCTTCCCTTGCAACATTGAATGAAAAGTGATGATTGGATGTGAAGCTTTGCGCATAAGTAAGTAATTTTCTCTTGGAGTGGGACGTAACTGATTGTATGTTTCTTAGACCAAAGATGTATATACAGATTTACATTTTTTAATTTTTATTATTTAAAAAAATATGAGTTAATATTTAATTTTTAATTTTAAAAAATATACAAACTAAAAAATGTAAAATCTGTATATACATCATTGGTCTTAGAAACATACGATCAAGTATGTCACACTCCAAGAGAAAATTACTTACTTATGTGCAAAATTTCACATCCAACCAATATTATAAGTTCCAGCCCGGCCATCGACTCAATCAGACTTTCGTGTTACGAGATCACTAGTTCAACCGTCAGGTTATAGGGTCAATTGCTGACCCAAATAAATAAATTTAAAAATTAAAAATTATATATATATATATATATATATCTTTATAAATAAATTCAAAACCAAGTAAAATAAATAATTTATATGCAAATTTCACACTTTAAAGTCATAAACCAACAACCAACAACAAAGCCTTATCCCACTAGGTGGAATCAGCTACATAGATCACATGACGCCATTGAACTCTATCAATGACCAACTCTTTAGGTATTTCGTTTATCAGAAGATCTCGCTCAATGACTTCTTTAAGTGTCATTCTTGGTCTTCCTCGTCCTTTTTTCACTGGACTCCAAACCATCTGCTCAACTTTCCTTATTAGCGCTTCCAACAGTTTTCTTTGAATATGCCCAAACCACCTTAAATGGTTTTCAACCATTTTTTCTTCAATATGTGTCACTCCAACTCTACTTCGTATATAATTATTACGGATCATATCTTTTCTCATATGTCCACACATCCATCGTAACATCCTCATCTCAGCTACCCCAATGTTTTGTTCTTGTTGTCCTTTCATCGCCCAACATTCACTCACATATAAAATTGCAGGTCTTATAGCAGTACGATAAAACTTTTCTTTGAGTTTATCAGATACTTTTCAGTCACAAACAACTCCTGATATCATTCTCCACTTCAACCACCCAGCTTGTATCCTATATGCCACATCTCTAATAATTTCACCGTCATCTTGTATAACTGATCCTAGATATCTAAATTTTGACACTTGTGATACAACATGATCTTCAATCTTAACCTCCAACTTGTTTCTAGCTTGTCGCTTGTTAAACTTACAATGTATATATTCTGTCTTACTCCTGCTCAGATGAAAATCCTTTGATTCCAAAGTAGCTCTCCATAACTCGAGTTTAAAATTAATCTCTTCCCTTAATTCTGCCATCAGAACAATATCATCTTCAAAAAATATGCATTTGGAGATTTCTTCTTGGATGTATCTCGTCAGAACATCTAAAACCAAGTTAAACAAATAATGGCTCAAAGATGATCCCTGATACAGGCCAATTTTAATAGAAAAGTCTCTTGCCTCCCCTCCAGATATTCTCACACTAGTTGTAGCCCCTCATACATATCTTTTATAGCTCTAATATATACAACTCGTACACTTTCTTTTCCAAGACTTTTCACAACACATCTCTTGATACATAATACTTTAAAGTCATAAACATCCATAATAATTCATAAACATCTACAATAATTCAAACATAAAGGCATAAATATTCATAAAATCATCAATCAACTTAGAAATTCACCTATATAAATTAAAAATAAATTGATAATAAGATGATAAGACACACAACCTATAAATAGAGGAACAAAGTTTGATTCTTGGTAAATGTATTTTTTTTTTATTTTCATACAAATTTAAACATTGAAAAAAGAAAAATTATATAGACATGTCATAAATCAATTATTTATATAATGTAGAAATTATTAATATAGAAATTAAGAGAACTATAAACGCACAATTAATTATTTCATGATTTTTAGTTAATAATTTTTTTTATATATTGATTTTATGTGTGTGACTGCAATTATCTACTTTGAACTTGCTAGGATTGAGATGCCAGATGAATACTTACTGCCTAACCTTTTGTCTCAATATAATCCAATTGAACCAACCTTCATTGGTTTTTTTTTAAATTAAATATAAGGCAAAACACTGGACTTCTACTAAAAAAGCGATCAACAAAATTTCAAATTAAACAAAACTAAATAATTTGTTTGTTATTCATTTGTGGCTAAAATTAAAATTGAGACATATCTGACAGATTCTTCAAATTTTTGTGGCTAGATTAACTCAAAAATACAGTCATTTTTCCTTGATTGATGAATAGAAATTAATACCTTGTAGAAATATATATAGTAGAATAAAATGGGAATTTTCAAAACTTGGATCAATGTGAGGATATTCATGGAAAGAGATTATTCAAATATGACCCCAGACAGAAACTATTCGTGGCTTCTTTGATATGAAACACTTGAACAAATATATATCATTAGTAGAAGGGTCATTTAATTTTGGTTAATGAGATTTGGTGTAGTTGGTATGGAATGAATTCGTATTACACAAGGGCACAAGGGCGTCGGTTCAATTTTCTCTATTGATGAGAACCTTGTTGGTGAAGTGCTCCTTGTATATGCTCTTTGAACTGGAAATGGCTCTGTTATTGTGCGTAAAATTTCAAGAGGGTCGTTAAATTTTAATTTAATAGTTTTTATTTATTTATTTTTTAAAAATTTATAAGTATTAGTTGAAATAATGATTATAAATACAATAATATATATGAAATAATAATTTTAAATAAAATTAAATAAATGTTAAATAAATCAAATTCATTGGATCAATATTGATCTAACGGGACTCTTACACACAAGATTAAAACCATTTTCCTTTGAACCTAAAGGCTTATCTTAACTATAGTATAGTGTGATATCTAACTTACTTAAATTTTTTTTCAAAAAAAAATAATAAAAGGTTCATTTAATTAAAGAAAAATATTTAGATGACTAAATTAAAAGTTTTAAAGGATCAAAAATAAAGAGAAAAGTAATTGAAAAGTTTTATCTTGATCAAATTAAAATAAGAGTATTCCTTTAATGGCTAAATCATTAATTCTCGATGGATTAACCCTTTACACATACAAGGAATTGGAGAGCTCAACAACCGCCAAAGAGTCGTGAACAAATAAAAGAGATGAAATACAACAAATTTAATGATGCAGCAAACACAGCATTGTGGCAAGTAATTGGCCAACTGGTTCTCAAATTTCTGTTTGATATATATAGGCCAGAATATATAATCAGACTTTTTAATAGTCTATTTCTGTGCTGAGTATTAATATTTTATGAATTTAACCGAGGTCCATTTATGAGCTATAGTATAATAGGTTTCGTTCTTGCATTGCATCATATCTTGTAATATTTGGAATATTCATTTTGGTATGATGGGGTAGTCAAAATCTTGAGCACTTCTGTTTAACCGTCTATCCATTTTGTATGTTATGGGGGAACCAAATGGAAAATTGCTCTTTTATTTTAGCAAATGCACATTGCTATCTTTGCAAGCCTTCTGAATATTTGGATAAAGTCTGATGCGCCATAACTTTTAAACAAAAATATTGTATATGTTGTAAAAATATCATCACCAATACAATGTAAGTCGCATCTAAAAAAATTCTCTTCTTAAAAAAATTATTTCGCATGTGCAGAATTTTTTCACATAATTAAACAAGCCTTATGTGTGAAACTCAAGTACAAAAATAATAAAATATAAATCCTATAATCCAGTAAGAGTAGAGAATAAAAAACTCAAAGGACGATAAAATTAGAGAAGTAGTATACCTAAGAAAATAAACTCTATATCCCAAGTTCTAATTGATCATATGAACCCAAATAACTCTACTTGTTTGCTTTCTTAATAACTCTACTTGTTTGCTTTCTTTACAAGTCGGTTTTAGCAGCATCATTGATAAAACAATATTATAGGCGGAAAAATTGTAGGAAAAGGCCAAAAAGCCCAAAAAAAAAAAGTTGACTAAAATGTGGCATAACTCATTTTATATTACTCCTATATAATTCAATTTAACACTATACTTTTGTACACTTTGTTAAAAAAAAAAACACTTTAAAACCAATATGTTAAATAGTTGGATACAATAATTAAATATAAAATTTTAATATTTTATATGTCTTGAATAGTATAAGAATAATATTTTTATGAATAAATTTTAAAATATATAAAAATAAAAATTATCATATATCAAACGCCTATTTTTTTCAATTCTTCCGTCAAGCTTTTTCATATGAAGATTTTTTTTTTTCTTCTGCGGCGCCATCCAATCAGATGACAAAGTGGGCTAACTTCACAAATCCTTTCAGTCCCAATTAATGGATGCAAGACCTTTTTCTCTTTTTTGGACAAAAAAGTGTACTGAACAAAGACCTCTGAAGATGAGTTGGGCCACATTAAAGGCCCAGTCGGGTAGATTGGGCTGACAAGTTACTATTTTATATTATTAAAAAAAGTTATGGGTCCATCTAATCTCAATCCTTATATTGGTGTAAGTTAGTTGGTGGGCCACGAATCTATCTCAATTTTTTAAAAAAAAATTAGTGTAGTAATAAGATTTTAATAAGGATGAGTTTTGTAATATCTTTCTAAATCAATAATAGAATGATATCAATTATCTATATGTTTTGTACTGCACATATTAGATAAAAAGAATAATCTGGACATATGCATATAATATTTAAGTTCAAATGTTATACAGGACATTGAATTATTCTAATTTTATCGGATGTGTTTGTTAGTATATGAGCGATAACTAATACATGGATTCACGAACCTAATGCCTTGAATTTGAATTTTACTACCATTTGTGATTTGTTTTATTATTTTATTAACGTAAAATGTGGTTTTTATATAAATTAATAGACATAATTGCATTTTAATGTATTTTACAATATAACGATTAATTTATTTTATTATTGGTTAAAATACTGGTGGGCTAGCCCGTCTAAGGATAAGGAAGAATAACCTTAAAATAGTAACCAAAAAAGAAAACTAAAGGGGAAGAATTGAACTTAATGTTTAGCTTGATTTGATAAAATAGAGTGACAAAAAATTGCCAATATATATACTTAGTTGATCAAATTCTCATTCAATTGAAATTCATATTCTTTCAATAAGGAAATCTAGATTCTCATTCAATAGTCTGATAAAATTTTCAGTAGAAATTTTTTTTTGTTATTATATCTTCATAAAATTTAACAAATTACAATAATATATTATTGATATAATATTGTAAAATTTATGCTATATTTATCTCTACATTGAAATAGAAAAATTTATATCATTTCCTCTATATTTTTTTATTCATCTTATATCTTCTATTCATAAACAAAATATAATTTTTTACTTTACATTATTGAAGAAAAGCATCATTTAATATTTTTTCTATCAATGGGGATTGTTTTAAAATTCTTTTTTCATGTCTAGGTGGATTATGTCAACCAAATAATATAATGAAATCATTTTTCCTTTTTTTATGCCTCACTAGACAAAATGCTAGATCACAAGATTTCATGCCATAAAAATCATTGCTATTCTCTTGTCTATTTCCATTTCTATAAAAAATTTTCATTTAAAAAATAAGATGTAACAATTAAATTGAATTGAAAATCCACGGTTCATTTGACAAACCCTGTATCACACATGCTTTTCTTTTATAACTATATATAATTAAATCAAATTAATCTTCCAAATTTCACTTTCGAACTTCTATTTTGTGGAGATAAATTATTGCCTTTTAGAATTGTCACTGAACTTGTAGTTCAAATGATGTTGGGTTGGGATATTGTGAATTAGATATCAAGATTCACATCTCCTTGTTCTTATATATATCCATAAGTCATTTCACTTTGCATCAAATAAAATTTTGTATGATAGAGTATGTTAAAAATTATAACTACAAAAATTATATGTTTCACTTGGAAACAAATTTTTAAATTGAAATTGTTCACTCTATTCTCTCAAATTTTTGAAATATAATATACTCACAATTTGGAGGACACTAGTATACCTTTGCAACTCGAAATGGTGAGGTTCTGTTATCAAGGTCAGTGCGTCTCTTTTGTGGTATTAAAATCTTATGAATTTGAACTTAAAATTTGCTTACAATTTATTTCAACATCTTATGATGAATTAGACTACACATAAATGTATTTGATATATTAATTTTTATATTCATAGTGGCAGTTTGAAATGTAAAGATACATATAACTATCGTGTATAAAAATCAGATGAAATCCATAAAAAAATCAATTCACATTCTTAAATGTTTAACTCTGCAAACATTATAAATACCAACTGTTTTTACTTTCTGATAATATTTGATTATCATATTAAATATAATTTATTATTTAGAGTTAGATAGTTATGAGAAATTGCAGGTAAGAATTAAATTTAGAACTTTTCGCGTCAAACACAAAAATTTCACTAAACTAAACTGAACTTTGTGGGCGTACGTAAGATACTATATTTTAAGATCTTATATTTGATTATATTATGATGTGGAATATATTAAATTAAGAATATGTAAAATACTATTGTGACAAAGGACTCCCAAATAACTTGTAACGCTCTATCTAATGTTCACGTGACAAGTGGACATATACATGTCTTCAAAATATCGAGCATGTGCATGTGTCCTAAACAATGTTTCAATTAGGGGTATTGATGAGTTTGATTTTATTTTATTTTGAGCATAAATTAAATCCAACTTGCACTCACTAATTTTGCAAAATTGAACATTTATTTGATTTTTTTTTCAGTGGTTTGGTTCAATTTTAAGTGTTTTATTTTTTTGACAATACCACCAAATATATACTTGTCTCTAAAGTTAACAAACATTAAAATAAAAATGGTTAAATCCAAATTTTTAATATTATAAACATATTAAGATTATATTTTTTTAACTATCGACAAAGAAGCAATTAAGACAGATTAAATTTTGATTACAAAATTTGTAAAATAATTAAATAATTAACAAAAATATGAGATTCTTTTATTTATTTTTAGATGATATTTAATAAATATAATATTATATATATATATATATATATATATGTGTGTGTGTGTGTAAATTTATTTCGATTCAATTCTATTTTAATTAAGTTAAATTAACAATAGAATGGAATTGAGTCGGTTAAAATTTACATTTTAAAAGCTGATTTAGATTTTTTATTTTTAATTTTGATCTGACGGTGACCCAAATATACGCGAAACCTTAATTAAATTCAAATATAAGAACGGAGTCTAGATTCAAATGTGCATCTGTGTTTCGTATTAAGTAGTGATTCATTTAAATCTTTAACAATATTATGGTCATATTCTAATGCTAACGTACTTAAAATAATTGAAGCAAGCCATATTGATTGGCGTTGCGTCCTGACAACGAAAACGACGCTAATAAGTAACAAATAATAACTCCATTCCATAAATTTCAATTACTCTGGCTTTTAGTGATCACAGAGACGAAGCAAATGGAGATCATATGTATGGCAGGCATTAAAAATAATATTTAAATGGCCACAAAATCATATGTTTGGAAATATTTGGAAACGAATAGAATAACCAACGTATATTAATTGATAATAAATGAATTTAATTTAATTAAAACTTTTAAATTTGAGTCTCTAAAAATATATTATATTAAAATTTAATATAAAAAATTTTATTACTTATTATAATCTTACATAATTTAAATTTAAATTAATCGATGATTGAATATTATTCAGATACTAAATTTTTATTTAAGCAAATAAAATATCTGAACAAATCATATATACATTTATGTACGCACACATGACATATCTAATGTAGTGGATATCTAAGGGTGGAGAGGTCTATGCCATGTGACATCTGGCACAGTATTATACTATTATGAATTCCACCCACTACTACTTAATTGTAAGCGACAAACTCACTTTATCGCCACTAATAAGAAACAAATTTAACGCTATTTTATAAAATATAAATAAATTAAATTATAAATAAATACACACGCGCACATATATAAATAAAATTATTCTTCATAAATGAAATTTAAGTAAAAATTTTTCTAGAAGTAATGCACAAATATAAATTAAGTGGGCACTATTTTGGGGAGCTGGCATGCACTATATGTATGTGGCATTATGAATGGGGGAGTGAAGAATAAATTCAAAGAGATAAGGATTGAGAGCGATACACACTTTGTGTGGCTCCCAATTACAGGTGTTTGGTTTGAAAGGATTGTGTGATGTTAGTTGATGATAACTGGCAATTTGTCCATCTGTATTTGAATGTATCTACAACCCATTTCTTCCCTATCAATTCATGGAAAACCCAGCACATCAAGTTTGAAACCAACTTAATTCATTAATTTAATTAATGTACACAGCAATGTCTACATACATCAAACTATTATATATATATATATATATATATATATATATATATATATATATAGTGTTTGTGTAATACTTAATAATCAAGTTAGTCTAACCGTGAAAGCAAGCAAGTACATGTACTGTGTAATTGCCAATATATTGTTGTAATTTTAAAATATAATTTTGTCAGTTTTTTTAATGAAGTTGTGATACATATATATAATTATATATATATATATATACACACACAGTAAACCTCCATAAATTAATAACTTCCTTAAAATAAATTATTTTTGTCTCGGGAGAATTTACAAAATTAGTAATTTCAATAAATTAATAAGATATTAATTTTTAAGAAGACTCTTAAATAAATCTTTAGTCCTGTAAATATCATAAATTAATAATTCTATAAAATTACAAATATAACTAGGATAATTAATAAAATATGAATATATTATTATTTGTTTTTCTATAAAATTTAAATCTAGATAGATTTCATCTCTAACTTTTCTCATTATGTTCAAAAGCTCAAATGTCATGTTTTCAAACTGCAATAAAAAAAATTGTAAAGAGTTGTTTATGTTATGAGTAATTCTTTTCAAATGATTAGTTCTAAAAGTATTGAATCATCGTCAACAGGTTTTTCAATGATATTAGCTATAATATTTTCTAAGCTTTAAACTTTTGATCATTCATCATTTTCACCCAAGTAATTCAACATGTAATTGACATCTATTTTACTGTTAATCATTTTATTAAACTCATGATTGACTTGTATTTAATTTTATTTAAGTAGTTAATATAATAAACATTGTTTAAGTACTAAAAACAATAAATATCATTTACTTATTTTTTAAAATATATATGTACAATAAATTTTTTTAAAATTAATTCACGAAATATTATATTTATACATTGTATATTAGTGATATACACCATGATTTTTTATGTAACTAAATTTATATTTGCTAAATCAAAAAAAATATTATCTGAATTAATAAATTATTAATTTATCAATTAATTAATATCCCTCTAAACTAATAAAATTTAATGGTCCTAATATTATTAATTTATAGAGATTTTATTATATATATATATATATATATATTCGAACTTAAATGTATTATTTAAAAAATGGTGCTTGTACGTCTAAACAAATTGACTAGTGTGGATTGTCGGCAGAATTAACATGTTAATTATATAGAGGTGAATGAAGAGCATCAATGAATGATCTGGAACGCACATATATGTTGACAGTTGGCATAACCCTAAATTAACTTCTATCTGATCAATAGGAGAAACTGATTAGAATATTAATTATCTGGAAAGAAGTACCAAGTTTCATATAATCTTCCAATATATTCATATTAGTGATCCCAAGCAATGAAGTGAGCAAAGATCCAAAAAGAGAGAGAGAGAGAGAGAGAGGAAAGATCAGATAGTTTTGTCCGTCTAGCAATCATGTCAAACAACAAATATTAAAGTCAACGATTTTTGCCCAAAACATACAAATGATTTTTCTTTCTTTCTTTCTTTCTTTGTGGCGCATTGTAATCCTGTCTAAATATAAAAGCTTATATATATATATATATATATATATATATATATATATATATATATATATATATATATATATTAAACTTTTCATTCCCACTAATTAAAGGAGGTTAAGTTTAGTAAAGGAAACTATTTTCTTATAAGAAGATGAATTCAGGTCTAAATTTTGAAATAAGTGTATATATTTAGTGTCTAGTAATACATCAAATAAAATTATTTGCAGTAAATAATAATGTGAAAAATAATAGTAATATATATCCTTTAATCAATACGTATTACAGCTAATAAATGTTTACTATTAAATAAATCATCAATTAGAATATAGCTTAAAAGTGAAAAAGTCTATATTAAGATTGTATAAATCGAGTCAATCCTTTTTTTATTTGTTTATTTTTGAGATATTTATGAAAAGAAATAATTTTGAAATCCATCAATATTTCATAGGACAAAATTTACTTACATTTCTTAATTTTTTTTTGAAACTATTCAATAAAAATATGATAAATATTTGAGTAAATGACAAATTTTGTCCATAAAAAAATTACAAATATCTTAAATTGGCATTTAAAGGATGGAGTGCATTTATTTAGCTTCTAAAATATTATAATTATTTCAATTTCATATTTTGTATATTTTAGCAATAATGAGTTTGATATTTAATAATAATGAATTTAAAAAATTTAATAACAAAAATTGAGATAAGTTAAATTAATAATTTATTTGAAATAATATCATAATTTGATGCTACATAATTATAATATTTAAAATTCAGTTACACACTATATTTTTATTAAACAATCTGTGAAAAACTTTACCGAATTCTAATTCAGTCTTTTAATAATGATGAGAGTCGGTCTGATTAGGTTAAGCCATTTTGTAATTAAGTAAGATTCAACTGAAACAGCAAGAAATTAAATGATTGAAAGTGACACTTCACAAATCAAAATGAAAACATAAGAATGGTGCGAGAAAAGTAGAATGGCAGTGGGAACTTTGAAAAAACGTTATTAGTGTAGCATCATGACAGTTTGGCAGGCAGGCTGCTACCATGTACCAAAGTTTTTGAAAATTGAACAAGTGATTAAATTAGTTGAATTATTGATATTTAATTATAATTAAATTGTGATCGAATTAATATATTAAAATAAAATTTTATGTTAAATTATGTAAAGTAACATTTGTAATAAAAAATTTATAACAAAAATTAATTACAATAAAATATTATTAATTAAAATAATATTTATTCATATTAAATTTATAAAATATTACGATATTAATATTTTTATTAAAATTGAATGATATATAATATTAATTTTTTATTATTTAATTATAGAATAAGCATAATTAAAAGACAGAAAAAAAAATCAAGTAAACTGATTCAACTAATTCTTATTAAGTTCGATTAATTTTTGACGGTTCAATTGCTTATTGATTTTATAAGTTATTTTGAGTTATTTTCATGACTAGTTTTCGATCCAATCAATTGAACCAGTCGACCAGATCTAATTCTTACAATAATACTATATATATATATATATATATAGACAGACACACACATTTATCAAAACTACCAAATGAAGAAGCTTCAAAATTAAGGTTTTACCGCAACTAAATAATGTTTAGTTTATAGTTCAAAATTAAGATTTTGTAGAATTAATCTTACCTAAAATTTTATTTTATCTTGAAACAACTCTAACTTATTTCTATCCAAATCCTAGATCTTTTTAACTATTTTTTAAACAAATATTGAATACTTTTCAACTAGCGATGACAACCGCTCACAGAAAAAAGCCTGCCAAAGTAGACTCTCTTCCGTTTATGTATGATTGCGAAATAGACTACACACAATATTAGTACCACCATTTCTACTGGTAAAAACCCACCATTACCAACTAGTAATTACTAATTATTCGGTACACTTATATATAAAGTGATATTTTTTGAAAACTATCATGCTTACATTTTTATCATGTTTATCATTTTGTTATTAGTTAATATAGAATATAAAGATGATAAAAATTACAATCACGTTTTTTTTTCATTAATGAAGGATATAAACTCGTTGTCCCTCATATATACCGGCACTTACAATAATTATAAAATTTTCACATATAATATTGTAGTAAAACATTTATAATTTTATCAACGGTAATTAATTCAGGTGCGTTAACACTTGTTCTTTTTAGGAAATGTTTAGAATTTAAATTTTGTGAACGAAAAAAAAATAATTTTATGAGAATTTTACATTTTCATAATAGAACTCAATTTGAATCAAATTAATTAAATTTCATTTGATTTTTAAATACCGATGGTTTTTTTTAAAAAATGCATACTTTTTTTGAACTAAACGGTGAATAAAAGTTTTTACACTCAACCCTTTTGGGATTAAAATTCGTAATTGCAATAAGGTAATTATTTTTTATTCTTTTTACATATTAGATATATCAGTTATCCAACAGCACAAGGCTAGTGGACTTTAAAAATAAGAATAAACTAAAGAATCTACTTAAGAGGAAACACGAGATCCAAGATAGGTATATAGTTTTTTTCCGAATATGTCATAAAGATAGAATGGAAATGTGGAAAGTTTTCAGATTTGTCATAACTGGCAAGTTGAAAGACTATATAAAACTAAAAATAAAAAATACGAAAGAAAACAAAAAGATAAGCAGATATTCGTCAAATTCACCATATAAAAACAGCATTGAGAATATATATTCGAAAAATATTAAGAAAAATAAGACAATAAAAGAAAAAATTGAGTGTAATAAAGAAGATTAAAGGAAATAATAAGATATTACTAGAAAAAAAATGATAACATTAAGTCCAAATTCCCTCAAAAATCATATTTAAACTGTTAAATGATCTTATTCAACGGTTTTAATTTTATGTTTTTTTTTTTCAAAAAGTTTGTATGATTAATTTTTAATAACTTTAATCTTATATATTTTTATTTTATAAATTAATTATATAATTTTTTAAAAAAATATAAAATTAATTTCAATCAGTTAAATAATTCAATCTGATCATTAAAAAGACTTCCCACATAAACCCTGAGGGGTCGGACTCAACACTACAGTGTTGTCGCCGAAAGCAGCATCCACTCTAAGGATTGTTTTTTCTTCTTAGAAGTTTCAGGAAAAGACAATCTTACACATACATTCTTTCAACTTTAAATCATCTGCAAACAATATCATCAAGTTTAAAAATAAAAAATTAGAACTCAGGATTGGAGCATCTTATTTATGTGTAAGGTTTTGTATCACAAAATAATGAGGAAAAAAATAATAAAGAAATCATACTAATGACATAATTATATTTGAGTTTAAGTAACCTCCTGTTAAGCAACCAATCACATCACATTTTAATAATCTGTCTACCGTTTGTGAAAAGTATTGTGTTCGGTGTAGACAATATCCCTTTTTTCATCGTTGATTTCTCTGATATTTTTAATACTTTTCAATGGACCTACAAATCTACAAACCGAACCCATCTCAGTGGTGTTCGGTTGATTCAAGCTGAAATTATCGGAGAGGATCAGAAGAGCGTTCGTTCTTGTATGTGTGTGAAACGTCCAAATATGTTGTTTTTCAAATTACCGTAAAAAAAAAATGGAATTAAAGGGATCCCCCTTTTGACTTCAGTGACGAAATTCAGTACCACCTCCTTTCTGCTCAAATCTTCGCCGCGAGTCAAGTTTCTGTCACCCTTTTGTCTTCTTCTCGGATTCTTTATTATTCTTTGGACTCCCTCCTTCTTCTGCTTCTTACTCGTACAGCTCTCGGAGCGCCTTCCATGGCCACCCAGATGCTTATTGTACATTTTCTCCTTCTTCTCTTTCTTATTCCCTTCTCGTTTTCTTTCACTCCCCTGGATAATTACTTACTCAACTGTGGATCACAAACCAACACTTCGCTTTTCAACCGAATCTTCATAGGCGATTCCACGAAACCAGGCTCGGATTTTCTCGCTGCGAGTAAATCTGTTTCGCTTACGAACCAAAACCCGGCTCCGAATTCGCCCACTCTGTACCGCACGGCCAGAGTTTTCTCGAGCACGGCGAGCTACAGATTCTATATTAAGAAAAACGGTACCCACTTGGTGCGTTTTCATTTCTCACCCTTTTCGGCTCAAGGTTTTGATTTAAAATCGGCAAATTTCAGTGTCTCTGTTAACGGAAATTTGCTTCTGAGCGAGTTCCAGTTACGTAACGGTACGTCGATTAAGGAGTATGTGTTGAAGATAGAATCAAATCTGCTTGAAATTGTGTTTAGACCTGTGGGTGATTCGGGTTTTGGGTTTGTCAATGCCTTGGAGGTATTTACTGCTCCTGATGATTTTATTGTTGACGATGGAGTCAGGTTTGTGAGCTCTTCTGGTGTGGAAGAGTACAAAAACCTTTCATCTCAGGTTTTAGAGACTGTTCATAGAATTAATGTTGGAGGCATGAAATTAACACCTTTCAATGACACCCTCTGGAGGACTTGGATTCCTGATGATGCTTATTTGGTGTTTAAGGAAGCTGCTAAGCGTGCGGTGAGCACCCATACACCTAATTACCAGAAGGGAGGTGCGAGTCCAGAGATTGCGCCTGATAATGTTTATATGACCGCCCAGGAGATGAATAGGGAAAACTCAAGTTTGGCTTCAAGATTCAATATAACTTGGAAATTTCCGGTGGGTCCAGGTGGGGTTCGACACTTGGTTCGATTGCATTTCTGTGATATCATTAGCCCTGCACTTAACTTGCTGTACTTTGATGTGTATATCAATGGGTACTCTGCATACAAGGATCTTGATTTGTCAACTCTTACAATCCACGTACTTGCATCTCCAATCTATGTGGATTTTGTTGTGGATTCTGATGATTCAGGTGCTATTGAAATAAGCGTTGGTCCTTCCGATCTGAGCACTCCTTTGAGGATGAATGCCTTGTTGAATGGTGCAGAGATCATGAAGATGGTCAATGTTATGGATTCACATGTCGTTCGAAGGAGTAAAAAGTTATGGACATTGGTGGGTTCGGTTCTTGGAGGAGTTGTCCTATTGCTCTTGGCAATAGTTGCTGTTCTATTTGCTTTCAAGTGCAGGAAGAAGAAACCAAAACAAAGGACGGTGGAAAGTGTAGGCTGGACCCCTTTACGTATGTTTGGAGGAAGTTCACTAAGTCGGATGTCAGAAGCTCATGCATCTCCAGGTTCTCATGGATATTATGGCTTGAGAATCCCTTTTGCTGAAATACAATCAGCAACAAACAATTTTGATAGAAGCCTGATCATAGGATCTGGTGGATTTGGTATGGTTTACAAAGCGGTGCTCAAAGATAACTTGAAGGTTGCAGTCAAGAGAGGTATGCCCGGGTCCAGACAAGGCCTTCCGGAGTTCCAGACAGAAATAACAGTTCTATCCAAAATTCGCCACCGCCATCTTGTTTCACTTGTTGGTTATTGCGAAGAAAATTCAGAAATGATACTAGTCTGTGAGTATATGGAAAAAGGTCCACTTAAAAAGCATTTGTATGGTTCAGGACTAACACCTTTGTCTTGGAAGCAGCGTCTTGAAATATGCATTGGAGCAGCTAGAGGTCTTCACTATCTTCACACTGGTTTTGCACAGGGAATCATCCACCGTGACATTAAATCAACCAACATATTGCTTGATGAAAATTATGTGGCCAAGGTTGCTGATTTTGGTCTTTCAAGGTCTGGGCCATGTCTCAATGAAACTCATGTGAGTACTGGTGTGAAAGGTAGTTTTGGTTATCTCGATCCTGAGTATTTCCGAAGGCAGCAGCTCACAGATAAATCAGATATTTATTCTTTTGGGGTTGTGCTCTTTGAGGTTCTTTGTGCCAGACCTGCTGTTGATCCACAACTTACTCGGGAACAGGTGAATTTAGCAGAATGGGCACTTGAATGGCAAAAGAAAGGCATGCTAGAGCATATTGTTGATCCTCATATTGTTGGGCAGATCAAACCTGAGTCTTTGAAGAAATTTGGTGAAACAGCAGAGAAATGCTTGGCTGACTATGGTGTTGACCGGCCAACTATGGGTGATGTACTATGGAATTTGGAATATGTACTTCAGCTCCAAGAAAGTGGACAACAAAGAGAACAAAATACCAATGTGACAACTACAGTTGTTCCTGGAGTTCCTTCCAACAATATAAGAACAGAGGGATATTATGGTAGTTCAGACATAAGTACTAGCCAAGTTTTTTCCCAACTAATGACCAATGAAGGCAGATAGAGATAAGTGCAAGTTGCAGATATAAACAGTCGTTGCTGTTTAATTGCCACTCAATCTATTAGAAATTTCGGTTGGAGATAAAGAGGAAGAGGTATTAATTTAAGAATTGCTCAGGCTTTCTTTTTACCGTTTTTTGATTTTAAAAATTTCTGTACTTCTAAGGAGGCAACAAAATTATAATTACCAGATATACCCACGGAAGGCAGCAATAGGCTCCTAGGATAGCATATATCGTGTATTAGATTCTTAACAAAGCCATGATATCTTTTTCTTCTTGTTGTATGACATTAAAGAGATGCTTCGAAGTTACCATGAAATACCCTTGTTTATACCAAATAGCTGATTTGTTGTAGGGCTGAAGTTGTAGAAGCTGTTATGAACTATAGGTTCTGACATATCCCTTTCTTCTTGTATTACTTATGATGCGTGTTCCACAATATAGTTAAATTAAACAATCGAATACTATAGATAATCTTTTATTAACATATGCACTTTTTTACCGCCAAAAAAAAATGTATAAGATTTGTGTTATTATTAGTGGTAAGCTTTAAATGGGCCTCATTATACCAGAGGATAAACAATAAAGCAGAGTTTATGCCTTTTCAAAATTGTGGTTTGATTTATGAGAAGACTGGGTTAAATTAAATATATTGACCTGCATTACTTGTATTTCATAAGCACCATATATTATGAGAAGCCTAATGACTACTAGTAGATGATATACATTTTTACCCCTTTCTGTTCTCACTTGCCAAACACTACAAATTTCAGTACAGGAGCCTTACACCCCCCCCCCCCCTCCTCTCTTCATTTTCTTGGTTTTCATGTTTTCTGCTCTTAACCCCACCTTCCATTTTATATCTCCATTGAAAGTCTATGCTTACCTATTTTGTCCTCTGAAATACTTGATAGATTCACTGACTTCTATTATGTCAATACTGTTGGAATTCTGGTTCTTATTTATAGTGACAATTATATGTCTTATGATGAAGGATATTTGAGCCCTTCAAGTTAGTAAGTTATGTTTCCAGGAAGCATAAACCTTTCAGAATGCTGATGTTGCTATGACATTAATAGCTTGCTGGTTGTTGTATAGATTAACAGGGCGTTTGAAGGGAAAAGAGGATTGTTGTAATTTGCAAAAAAATTAAATCGATCAGAGAAGAATGGGGATTCTATATGTTGTTGCTGGCTTCATTCCGCCAGTTGTGTCACTATGTGATAATCCTGTAGATTTTGTTCTGTTATCAGGTTGTCCTGATTAAATTGTTGCACTTGAAATTTAATTAATGCCAGCTTCTTCGTTGTGTAAAATACTCATTCATCTAAACCCTATAAAGACTGAAGGGGCAGAGATTGTGAAGTGGTTTTGATGCATAATCATCTCCTAGGAGAGAAAGCACTTGGGAGTTGTTGGATGGCTGCTAATGGTTGAATCTATTGCTGTGTAGTTTTGCGTAATGGTAAAAACATGAGACTATGCAGGAGGAGTATGTCATAAAGTCATAACTGGAATGAAATTGAAGTCTAAACTGATTCCACATTCTCTTTTAACTGACTTGCCGTTCTGTGTATTTTGGATGCATCAACAAGGTTTAGATGGCGTGCATGCCATCTTTGGCCTCCTCCAAGCTGCTATTCAGATAAAATCATAAAGAATGCTGTAATCTGTTCCAATAGGTTACTTTGTTAGAAGATGGTTTTTTAATTAAGATGCATCAGACAAGAAAGCCATAGAAATTTTTAATGATTCGAACTAATAAACAAATAACCCAAGACAATGGAATCGGATTTTTTTCTTAATATTTAATAATTAATTTTTATTTTTATTTCAATTTCAATTGATACCTTTTCCAATCGGATTCAACTCGTGACCATGACAAGATTCAACCTCCATAGTGTTCCAATCACTATATTTTTCACTTAAATTATATACAATTTTTTCAATAATTTTAAATATGAACTATATATATTGGAAAATTTAGTCACGAAAATGCATATGTTTTTCTATTTTTTTAATTAGTAATTTTTACAGAAATTTCGACCTTTTCATCTATATCTCTACTCTTGTGTCGTTTTTTAGTACAAAAGCATAAACATGTGCATGCCTGCTTGTAAATAGTAATTTTATTTATAGATGCATTTTTTCACCCTTTAAATGACAAAGCTAAAAGTGTTATCTTTAAAAAATGTCGTGGGAATTTTATCCCCAAAAAAAAAAATAAAAGAAAAGAAAACAGAAACACAAATAATGACTTCCAAGTGGTAACTTTACAATTACCTGCTTATGGAGATTCACTGACTACTAGAAATAGGGTAGATAAAAGTTTTTTACGATAGTTGATTTTAATGAATCATAAGCAAGGCGAATCAGTTCACGTGTTAGATTAGGCCATTGTTAGGACAATCAATCAATCATACTAGAATTACATGGTCTTTTTTTTCTTGTACCAGGGTCAAGCTACTAATAACCTAATTCCCTCATTTGGAAATTGCGTTATGAGTTTAGTTATTGCTCTCTCTCTCTCTCTCTCTCTCTCTCTCTCTCTCTCTCTCTCTCTCTCTCTCTATATATATATATATATATATGTTTTATCAAAAACATTTTTTTTACTTAATAAGATAAAAAATTAATATTTTTTAATCACAAATGATAAGGTTATCTCAAAATTGATATTTTTGAGTATGATACTATTATTTATGAAATTCAAACAATTGTTCTCATTACTACTAGCCAGGGATTGATGCCATTTGACTAATACATTGGAAGGAACCTACCCTATATTCCAGGTACACACTACACACTCATACCCCATGTTACATGGTTTAATTATTACCAGAACCTTTTAGAGATGGCAATGGGGACTCGAATTTGAGAAAATCTGCGGGAATCTCGGCATTCAGGATCCCGTTAGCGGAAAATTTTTCCTGCGGGGACGGGAATGGGGGAAAAAAATTTTCCTGAAAGTTAAACGGAAATAGGGACGGGGATCACATTCCCCGCCCCGCGGGGTCCCCGTCTCCGAAGGGTATTGTAATAAATTTACAAAATACTCATAATATATATATATATATATATATAATATTAGAGATCTTTTAGTCATTTTATATTCAAAATAATTAAAATAAATTTAACAAAAATAAAACCCTAATCTCATTCCCCCAAAATTGATTATTTTGTTAGTCTTGCATACATGAGTGATGAATTTTTCTAATTGTTCTCCAACCTAGAAGAGAAAAGAGAAGATTTTTTATTAAAATATGTACTATTAATTTTTTTTTTACATTTTAAATTTTTTAAATAACCCCGTGGGGTCTCCGCTCCCCGCAGGTCCCCGCTCCCCGCGGAGAATGAAAATAGGAAAGATTTTTTCTTTCCAACGAGAATCGAAAACGGGAACGGGGATATATTTTGGAGACTGAGACGGAGACGGGGGAGGCACTCCCCGCCCCGCCCCGCCCTACCCCGCCCCATTGCCATCCCTAAAACCTTTCTAAGTTTGGCAATGGAGACACAATTGGAGCTTCATTCACACTTGCGTTGTTCATAGGCATTTAACACGAGTAGTTGCTTGTTTGGGAAGCGTTCACGGTTCACCACATATTTCTGTCAATAATAAAGGCATGAAAATGGATATTATGTTCCTTGCTTGTGATTTGTGAGGACCCTGCTGTATCAAAGTTGTTTTATATATGTATATATAATACGATTATATCGAAAGGAGATTGGCCTATTCATATCAGATAAATGTAGAATATTTGAGGTCAATATCTATATCTATTCCGTACCCATCTAAAATTAAACTTTTACTGTTATCCTATCTAATATTTTAATAACGGATCGATATTTGATATTTTGATTGAATGTACATAATCAGATGTACAAATTGCTAGGCTAAATCTTTTATTTTGCATTAAAAAAAGACTTCTATTTTATCGGTTTTTTTTGTTGCTTTATATTAATTCTCTTCGTCAAACTTTTGATCTGTTTCTTTGGAATTGTATCGGGATGCTTTTCTTTATTTAGTTATTTTTTTTTTGGTCTATGAGTTTCAAATAACTAAAAATACCAATTTATTTTGGTGGGGCACTCATCATTAAGAAGATTATGACAACTGACAACACTGCATATGCAGCAATTATTCACCAAACATCCATGCAGGACAAATTGTTAATTATCATAAAAAGCGATGGTCTAGAATAAACACTAATTTTATTTTTTATGCCAAACACTAATTATATAAATACATTACATGATTTCAATTAGTTCGCGCCTAATATTTACACGAAATGCATTTAATTTTTCGTAGTTGATACGCTTTGTTAACTAATAGATAGTTTATAAACAAAATTTAATAACTTAAATATGCATCCTATAATGGCTTAGTTAATGAAAGTACAAAACTGTCCATATTTAACATAACTTTTTACTGGAAATATTAATTTTTTCAAAAAGACAACGCCTTTTCCTTTTTTTTTCTTTTTGTGAAAAGGAAATATCATTAAAGATTGAAAGAAAAAATCGATTCTCAGTATGGATACATGTCTGCTAAGAAGAAAAGCAAGAAAATTGATAACAAGCCACACATACTGAGATCGAAATTGATGGACATGGAACAACAAAATTAAGTAGTGCATAAGTAAAGTTTAGCATTTGAGTATATCATTTAAGTAGGCTGAACATACAAACGACGGAGCATCTAAAAAGGTTCTCAAAAGGGAGATGCCTTTTCCTTTCTTTTCTATCCAAAAGGTCTGCGTAGTTGTTTTGTTCCCTTGAAATCTTTGAGAATTTATAGTCTTTAAATGTAGAGAGTAGGTGCCTATAATTTGTGATTAGAACGGAGAGTGGATGAAAGCTGTTTTGTTCGCAGTTTATGAGATTATAGATTTCTTGATAGTCTACTTCAATTTCCAATTTATGATATGGAGGGATTTTGCAGTTTCTAAACCTATGTAGAGGGACCATGTGTTAGCAAGCTCAACCTCTCTTATGCCTATGAATTTGGAGAAGCCTATTATTCATAATTTTGATTTGATCTTATGATTCTTCCTGTAGCCAATAAGTTTTCTTTTGCTAATTCATCTACGTTAAGTTTACTTTAACCTAATGCAAGTTTTAACCATACTGTGTGTATGTTTTGAGAACCATTTCTTGAAGGGTGGTTGGTCAATATGACTAGGGTTGGGTGGGATAACAAGTATTCAGCAGCTCTAAATATTGCTAAATTTTTTACTGCTTGGTTTGAGGTAATTTTGTTGTGGAATATTTTATTATTTATAATAGGCCAAAGGATTCTAATGGTATAGGTAAAGATGATCTGCCTATGTGTAGATTGTTTTTCACAGTTTTTTAACCTGTTAGTTTCCAACCAATCATTGTATGGTTTAGAAAAGAAGTCTTGGGGGAGAGGTTTAGGGGTTTCCAGATTGTTCTAACATGATTGTAGTCCCTCATAGCATGAAGGTGGGTTTTGGTTCTATAAGACAAAGAAGGCATAAATTGTGATTGCTACATGATGCTCTGCGAAGGGTTTTATTTGTTGGTAGGCTTTTTGTAAAGGCTTGCCAAAGAAAAAATTGCTCTCATGGTTGGTAGGGTGTATTTGTCACGACCCATTTTCTAGGCACATGACCGGTACAATGATGAATATTCCATCACTGTAAGCCTTTCGATAAATTCTACTCACAAGTAAAATTATTAGTCATTATCTCTATATTCTCAAAATACCATTCCTTAATAAATACAAAGAAAATACATCAAATTTTCTTAATTAAAAATAATATATCCTCAATACAAAATACATTATCATACTGAAATACAAGCCAAATACCAAACCCCTGACCTAGATGTCCTAGACGGTTACAGAGCAACATATTCTATAACAAAAGAAGGGCCTACCCGATAGCGGGAAGGTCCAAAGTGATCTACTCCTCTAGCGGATGTTCTTCGGTGGCAACCTGATCTGAACAAAAAATTTGTACAGAGAGTGTGAGCTTTTAAACTCAGTGAGCAAATCGGCCTCGCGTTAATAAAATTCAAATACATCACCAGTCATGCAAGCATATCCGAAGGCTCAAGCTCAACCAATAGACATAGTTAGAAATTACATACAAGAAGATAAAAATTCATCCAATTCAACAAACGTTACAAGTACTCATCAATGGCAATATGTCTCGGAGAGCGCACATAGGCCAGCTCACCAATTCTGTATATTTCCGCCATGACGCACAACCTCATCCTCTTAGCTAGGGCGCCTCACGGATCTATTGCCGATCCGGGCTATATCCCTACTGAGGGAATCGTTGTCTCCACACTCGTTGGTCAAGACACCCTTTAAATCGGGTTTTTCGCCTTGCCTTGAGAGGGGGTACTGTTCCGCTCAATCACAATCAATAGTACAGTATTTCATATCATAATCAGAAGCACAATATAATATTCATCCATATAACAGGTATAGTATATAACTATATTATAGGTTTATAAACCACAATTTAAGATAACAATTAAACTGTTTTGAAGAGATTCAAACTTCACATCATCATGAGATACTTGCTTCTTCTTATCCATACTTCTGGATTAATTATCTCATTAGATTCGTCATTCTGAATCTAATTTTCTCCTATGAATCTTGGGAATGTCCTACGACATACTTTTTATCACCAGTAATGCTAAAACTCTATTAAAACGGGGTCGTTCCACTCACCTGGATTCCGTACGAGTATCGCTTCTCTAAGTCGTTACGGACAAGAGTACCCAGGTGAATTTCAGTGTTCCGCTACATAGATTTTCATGAAAGATTAGAGAAAATACATTAGGAT
This sequence comes from Biancaea sappan, assembly GCA_037074585.1. Lineage (NCBI taxonomy): Eukaryota > Viridiplantae > Streptophyta > Magnoliopsida > Fabales > Fabaceae > Biancaea > Biancaea sappan. The sequence continues at coordinate 12,661,297 of CM073490.1, read as the reverse complement.
TGTTTTCGTATAGATACTGTTTATACATACGGTTACTGTTCATATGTACGGTTACTGTTCATATGTACAGTTACTATTCATACAATTACTATTCATACATATAGTTACTATTCATACGATTACTATTCATATGTACGGGTACTATTCATATCAGAAATAAAGAATACAGTCTGTAAAAGAGTACACCAGGTACGTTTCCAAGAAAGAGTGGAGGGTCATAATGGACACACTTAAAAACCAGATCTTTCCTTAGCCAGAACTTTCCTAGACATGTATTCTTCACAGTTTACATCCTATTTTGGTAATCAGAGAATTAAAATAACATATAGACAACTAAGGACAATTTTTCTGATGTGGAAGATCAGCCAAAGCTGCAACCACATAGCATACTTAACCACATAGCATACTTAAGAAAATAACTTCTAAAATTTGAAAGACATAGAAAGGGCATAGTATCCTTACCTAAGCAAAAAAGGAAAAGTCAAAAATCTCAGAGGCCTAGCGTCGGAGCAAGAGAAACTTAAGAAGAGAAGAAGAGAAGTTGAAGGTGTAAGTTTAGAAGTGAAATGGAACGACCTATTTATAGGAAAAGTCAAGGGTACTATTTGATACTATACATTAATAAAATATTCAATTTACTATTCATGAAAATGACATTTCTAATAATGTAATTTACTGTACATCTTAATAATTCTTGGAAAGACAGGCTTTGAATTTTTTATTACTATTGAAAATTTAAAAGGAAAACTATCTTTTTACTTTAAACCTTTAAGTTTCTTTTCAATTCAGTCCTTTCAATTTAGCCCCTGAGGGTATTTTACACATAAAACGTCATTTTCTCCTACAAACTTCTTTCTAGTTTTCTCTTATGATCAAACCACTTCTAGTACTTGACATTTTGATTGTATAAATGAACAATACCATATATGTAAATAGTATTATACGGGTGAATAGTACCATATACTGAAATAGTAATAGTAGTTTGTAAACACGCATTTATATTTTATTTTTCATGAGTATTACAGTATTCAAGAGAGATTTTTTCCATTTCAACTATTTAATGTTGAATGAATATAATTTGTTTTGTCTAATAAAGAAGTATAAGCTAATTTTGAGGTGAAAATCTTAGTTTTTGTTAAGCTCCAAATGATTTTATCTTGTGGTAGATTTAAATTTTGGATTATGGGTTGTGCTCCAATTTCAAAAGTGATTTCTTCAGGGATTTGGAAGGAGATTTCATTTATAGACCAAGAGAAATGGTTTAAGTTTCTTTCTATAATGGTGTTTATTGTGTTGTTTTTTCATTTCAATGGAAGGGACCTATTAGTTTATATCTGAGGGTTTCACTTAACCATTTGTCGTTCCAGATATTAGTGTTCTTTCCATCTCTTATAATGGATTTTATGCAAGAGTTGAACAGGGGAAGAGCCTTTTTGGATGCATTCATAAGTGTAGGATTGGACAATTTTCCTTTTGGGGAGGTTTTTCTCGTATAAGGAGAGTAATTTAGTTTCTATATCAGGTTCAATATGTCTGTTTTGTTATGATGTTCAGCTTTCTTAATTCCTAGACCACCAAGCAATTTTGGTTTTGTAATTTTTTTTTCCAACTGATTGTGTGTAATTTCCTAGTGGTGGGAATGTGACTCCAGAAGAAATCTCTAGTGTGGATGTCAATTCTAGTGGTTATACTTTTGGAGAGGAGAAGAAATTTCATGATATGACTTGAGATGTTAGAGATGGTGCATATTATAAATTGGGTTCTTCTTACTTTAGAGAGAAGATTTAGTTTCCATCATTGCAGTTTTTTGTTTAATTTATTTGTGATAAAGGAAAAACCATATTTCTTGTAGGTGGGTTTCTGGGGCTAGCTTGGGTAGGAGCCTAGATCTACAAATTGTCTAATATGGAGTGTGTTTTGGAAGAACGAGATATTTCTATGATCATTTGTATGTGAAAAACAAGCTTTTGACTTTTTCCACTAATTGTACAGAAGTTGTTAAGAACTTCGTTCATTGCTTGGATACTATGTTTTTCCTCTGCTCAAGAGTGGGACATCATTAGTAAAAAGCAGATGAGAAATTTTTAGCTTTTAAAGCTAAAAGGATGCCATTATTTTGTATTAATTTTTTTTCCTTGTATGAGATGGTTTAAGTATTTCATTCTTAGGATGAAGATGTAAAGGGAGAATAAGTCTCCTTTACAAATACCTCTTGTAGGTTATGTTTTTTTTCATTTATAATGGGAGTATATTGTTTATTCTTTAAGCAGGATAGAATTAGATTGTTTAGCTCTTTAGGGAAGTTGAAGTGGTACAACATTTTTCCTATGAAGGCCCATGAGAATGTGTTAGAAGCTTTTTTTTAAATTCCTTTTAATATCTATTTTGACTATAACCCAACCTTCCTTACTTTTTGAGTTCTTTATTGAGTTTATAGTTTTTTGGACAATAAGTATGAGTGTTTATAGGCTCAGTTTAGTTTGATTTTGAGCATTAACTAAATTGAATTGAGCTAATTAATTTTACAAAATTATGGATCCATTAGGTTTTATTTTTTTGGCGGTTTAGTTTGGTTTGAGCAGTTTTATTTATAATAATTTGTAATTTTTTATGTCAAAAAAATTTGAGATAAAAAATTAAAAAAAAGGAGAAGAAGAAAAAGACCAAATTAATTAAAATAATCTCCCAAAATTAAAAAAAAAAACAATAACTTTTTAGTCTTTACCTCATCTCGTAACATAACATTACAACATTGAGTTTCACCTCTTGACAAAAGTCCATGTATAATTATATATATATATATATATATATATATATATATATATATATATATATATATATAACATTGGGCTTCTTAAAAAATGAGAGCAGAGAAGGGAAAATGTCAAAGTAGAGTAATCTATATTTATAGAAAATTAAAAATAATATATATATATTTTTTAACTTTGCATATATAAATGTATGAATATAATATTATATATATATATAATAAAATTTTTTTATATAAAGTTAGTTCAGTTTAATTTAATTTTAACTAAACTAAACTGATAATTAAATTGAACCAATTAAATTTCATATTTTAAAAATTAATTTAAATGTCCATTTTTCAATTTTGATCCGTTTAATTTGACCTAGTTCATTTAATTTGATTTTAACACCCCTTACAATAAAGAAAAGGTCTAATAAATGTTTACCAGGTGTGAAAGTACCCTAGAAAGGGGATATTAGGTATGCAAGGTGTGATTTTATTCTATTGATAATGATTTTAACTTGTACTTTGTAACGTGTAGTGCCAAAGTGCTTGAAATTTGATATCGTGTGTGCATTTTTTTAATTTTGAAATTAGGCAAAAAAGAGTCTTCTGTCGTGTCAGTGAGGGTCCATGTTGTAAATATGTTTTGGATAAGAGGATGAGTTGAGATTTTATGATGTCTCAATTGTTTTGATAGAAAATCACATGCAAAGCATCTTCTCTTAAAGTTTTTAGAGGGCTTATACCTTCTCGAGCTTTTTTAATCTCTCTCATCCAAGATTTTTCTTTCTTTAGTGTGGGGGAGATTAAGAGCAGTAAAGTTAGTATGGTTTGTGGTCTGGAGTAAGTGTTTTGTTGGTTAACTATGAATTAATTGTCTATGTTTCTTGATCAAATAATCCACTTTTGATGAGCTTTTCGAATCTGCATAGTTTTGTTTCTTCTACTCTTGTTAATGGCTGCTGTGTACAGAAAAAAGTGGTATTTTTAACTCATGAGTTGAGTCACCATTCCCGTCTGCTTATCTTAACGTTAGTACTTAATCATGCGTGCATGATATGGGATCTCTGGCTGTCTTGAATTGCTCACTCACTACCCACCTTACTCAAATTGAGGAAATATTCGTAATTTCAAGGTCAAATTATTTTTTAATAATTTTATTCAATTTTTAATTTATTTTTTCCAGTTCAAAAATTTTAACTGAATTATTATGACTTTATAGATTTTTAATTAAGTTTTGTTGACATGATTATAACCTATAAGTTCTAAATTAATACTTTTAGTGTAAATAGTTTATGGAATAAACTAAAAATAAATTATAATGTGAAACTGATCAACATAAATACCTTGTGATAAAACTTACATTAAAGAATTTGAATTAATTAATTTAAATTGTGTAAATCAAAGTTTTAAAATAATAAATAGTTAATCAGAATAGCAAAATTTAATAAAATATTTAGAAAGTTTAATAAGAAGTTAATAACGACTAAATTAACAAAATTTTAAACTATATGAGTTTTATTGAGATTTTTATAATAATAAATAAATTAAAATTAAATAAATTATAAAATTTGAAAAAAGTTTACTTAATTTCAACTTCCATGAGGGGCAAATGAGTCATTCTACTTTGTCTTTTTTTTAAAATATTTTTTTCCATTTCATATCGTATCATTTTGGTGTGTAGTACCACCCTCGTGTCTCTCTTCTCTTTCAATTCTCTCCCTCCTTTTGAAATATAAATTCGACAAGATTTTTCCCTTGTGAACGATAGAGGATTTGTACGAGAAATTTGGTCGCCGAGGCGAAATCCCACTCCGATTCGAATCTCAGGGAGAAAGACTCGACTTATAGAGGAGGAGAAGAAGAAGAGAGGTCGCGGTGAAGAGTGGGATTTGTTGTTCCTTGAATTGAATTAATGTGTTTTGGATGGAGAGAGTTTAGGGATACAAAACCCAAGTAGGATTGAGCCGCTGAAGTTAGGGTTTTTGGTGAAGATGACGGAAGTGATACTGCATATATATGATGTGACCAATAGTGGATCGGAGAAGACGAACAACACCATCCTCCAGATCAACAAGATTTTCAAGGATGGGATTGGCCTCGGTGGTATATTCCACAGCGCTGTTCAGGTGTCTTTCATTTGTTTTGGTTGTTTGGAGGTTTAAAAAACTTTGAATGGCTGTGTTATTTGGTGGTCTGTTGTTTGAGTATTCCGAGTTCTGACAGCGAATTCGATCCCGTGTTTTGGTGCGGTTTTACAGAAGTGGTGATTTGCGTTTGTTTTATAGAATTTTAGATTGAAATTTACAAAATTACAAATTTTCATGGGTGTCACGAGTTTAATTTGGGCTTAGATTCAATCTTCGGTTAGTAGCCATATTTGCCTTATATTTAAGTCTTTGCCTGGGTGTGTGGGAGGGAGCATGATAGCACTGTGATGGACAAAACGCTAACAACTAGATAGCTAAGTGATTTGCAAATAATGTGATTAGATCTTATTTATGTATATTGTGGCTTTTGCTATCGTTTCCTCCTGGTTCTTGGTGTGGGTGTCTTTAATCAACACATATCAATCAACAATAAAGCGTATGCTGTCAATTGTTGATTAATCAATATTCGATACTTATAGTTAAACTTTTTCTTGATGGCATTTCCTAGTCTGCTGTACTGTTGTAAAATGTAGAGCAACGTTAAGGAAAAATGGTAGATAAGTAAGTACGGTAGGTGGTTTATGCTATGGCTACTGCTAAGGTGCTAAGATGAAAGACCATGGTGATAAATGAAGAGAATGATTGAGATAGGGTTACCATTTGTTTATCTACGGTGATAAATGATATGGGTATAATAGGCATTATGGAGGATATAGCTCTTGTAGAATTGAATTGGATTGAGATTGGGAACCCGAAAATCAAAAATTCAAATTTATCGTATTATTTGTTGATTGAGCCGTTGAGGATTCACATAAACTGGCTATTGCTATATTGTTGTAGCCTTTATAAGGTACATTATTTTAAAATTTATGTTGATTATCGCTTTACTATTGTTTGTAATTCATCTTAGTTGAGCTCTTTGAAGCTTTTCCTTTAATATTGAAGATATAGTATACTGTATATTACTTGAATTTATACTTTTAAAGCATGCTTTGCTTTAGTATTGGTAATTCCTGACTGAATTTATTACCATACATTGTGGTCTGGATTATCCAATTTTGGATCATATTTTTACTGACGTTATTGTGATTATAGCTGAAAATTATTGTTATAAATAGATAAGTGGATTGATTGATATGTGCCATAATTGTTTAATCCTTTTCGTTTTTAGTCCTTTCATATAACAGCTTCCTACATAGGTAAGGGGGTTTATAAATATTATAAAACAAGGTTTTCTATTAACTGGATATTGCATTTCTGTATTAATTCATTATGTGGTCTGTACCATAAATGTGAGCCAAGTGGTCTAGTCATCTAGTTAGCAGCCCAAGCATTTTCTGATTGTCTCATCACTAGGAAACTGCAGTTGCTAATTAAGCGGTAGCCGTTGAGGTTTTAATGGATATGTTTTTTTTTTTATAGAAAAAGAAATATTATTAAGAAGAGAAAAGTACAAAGGGAAGGAGTACAATAGGTGGAGGACAAGGGATCCTCCTAAGAAAATTCACGTACAAAATGTAAATTAAAAAGTACAAAAACCCCCCACAAAGTCCCAAACAAAGTATTAGTACAATAACGCCCTCCAATCCCTATAAACATAAGATATAGGCACCCCCTTAAACAACCCATTGGCCGAAACCCACAATGAGGCTGCATAACAAATTCGATCCCACAACAACTGAGTAGGCATACACCGATCGTTAAAAACTCTGGCGTTTCTTTCCAGCCAAATGCACCACACAGTTGCGAACATAGTTGTATTCCAAAGAGTTTTGTTGTCCTTCCTATGGCCAAAGCCAGTAAATTTGGTCGCAAGGAAAGTGCCAAGGTCCTTTGGACAAACCCAACTCTCGTCAAAGAGATCAAATAACCTGTTTCAAATACTCCAAGCCATGTCGCAGTGTAGGAACAAATGATTATTTGTCTTTGAATGTCTGAAGCACAAGACGCAAACGTCAGGGGATAAAGCCTCGAGAGGCCTTCTAATCTGACACAGATCATTTGTATTAATTCTGTTGAGCACAGCTAGCCACAAAAAAGCTTTAACCTTTAAAGGCGCCTTAACTTTCCAATATGACTTTTTAAAATGGGAGGAAGCAATAGGGTTACGGGCTAGAAAATTGAGAAAGGAAGCACAGGTGTAAGAGCCTGAGGGATTGAGCTTCCACAGTCTCTTATCAGGAACAGGAGAAAGGCAAATTGGGTCAAGGATTTCAAGCATCACGGAAAGGTCAGGTAAGAGTCTATCATTAACATTCCTGGCAAAATGCATATTCCAACAAGGGTGATCCCCTTGTAAGCAAAAGAAATCAGGAATGGGGGCATCATGGAGGGAAGATAAGGAATAAAGGCGCGGGAATATTTCTTTGAAGGGGGTAGGGCCTGTCCAACAGTCCTCCCAAAAACGAAAACGAGAACCATCACCAACAATAAGAGATATCGAAGGGGGGAAAAGATGGTATACCTGAGAAATCGCTTTCCAAGGACTTGCGTGCGTAACTACATCCCCCGAACCAGGGTCCCATCCATTCCGCTGCTGCCCGTATTTTGCTTTGATCACCTTATGCCAAAGAGAATTAGGCTCTAAGGGGAATCTCCATAACCACTTCGCCAAGAGAGAGATGTCTTTAGACACCAAGTTCCCAAGACCCAATCCGCCTTCCTCATTAGGTTTGCAGCACACCTCCCAACTAACCAAGTGATCCTTCTTTTCCACCCCACCGTCATTCCAGAGAAAATCTCTCATAATTCTCTCAATCTTTCTAGCCACTCCGGACGGGATTTTGAACAAGGACAAAAAGTACAGGGGCAAGCTAGATAGGGAAGCCTGAATAAGGGTCAATCTGCCTCCTAGAGAGAAGTAGGGGCCTTTCCAATTGTCAAGCTTGCGGGAAATTCTTTGGATTATAGGATCCCAGAAAGATTTGGCTCTAGGATTACCTCTAAGGGGGATACCTAGATAGTTAAGAGGCCAATTGAGAACCGTGCAACCCGCTAACTCTGCCATCTGCCCAAGAGAATCATCTTGGATGTTAATTCCAGCTAGGCCACTTTTGCCTAAGTTAACACGGAGGCTTGACACCAGCTCAAATATCTGAATCAGTGTAAGCACTCTAAGAAAATTATCCTTATCCTTGGGCAAGAAGAGGATTGTGTCATCAGCAAACTGCAAGTGAGTAACCATACAGCTATCTCCCTTTATTGATAATCCTTTAAAGATCCCTCTATCGGACCCCCGCTTCAACATGCAGCTAAAAACATCGGCCACCAGGGTGAAGAGGAAGGGAGATAACGGATCTCCTTGCCTGATCCCACGTTGCCCCTTGAACTAGGCTTTGGGCTGTCCATTGATAATAACCGAAAAGGCCACAGAGGAAAGGCAACCCTTCATCCATCGCCTCCATCTGTCCCCAAAGCCCTTGCGACAAAAAATCAAGTCCAAGAAGTCCCAATTGACTATGTCATACGCCTTTTCAAAATCTAATTTGAACACTAAAGCCTGTTGTTTTCTGCGTTTGACATCGTCAACTAACTCATTAGCAATTAGACTAGTATCAAGAATTTGACGATCAGCGATGAAGGCACTTTGATTCTCCGATATGGAATTCCCGATAACTGCGCTCAATCTGTCGGAGAGGACCTTGGCGATGATCTTGTAGACACTAGTAACCAAGCTAATAGGTCTGAAATCCCCCACTAAAATGGACTTGTCTTTTCTGGGAATAAGGGCGATGAAAGTAGAATTCATGCTGGTTGGAATGCGACCAGTATGGAAGAATTCTTCAAAGACTTTCATCAGATCGTCCTTCACAATCGACCAGCAAGCTTGGGAGAAAACCATATTGAATCCGTCAGGCCTAGGGGCTTTATCCTTATCCATCTTAGAAATTGCGATTCTAATCTCTTCCACCTCGAAGGGTATTTCGATCCAATTCCTTTGAGCATCGTCGATGGGGAGCCAGTCCAAACCCTCAATTGTTGGTCTGTCTTGAATGTCCTCTGTGTATAATTTCTTGAAGAAACAAGTCGATACTTCAGATATCCCCTCATTGTCCTTGACCGTAATGCCGTCCTCCGTCTCAAGCTCTTTAATGAAATTTCTTCTCCTTTTCCCATTCACCACCTTGTGAAAGAATTTTGAGCTCACATCACCCTCATGAGCCCATTTGATTTTGCTCTTTTGGCGCCAGCTTATGTCCTCTTTTTTCCTAATGTTATCCAAATCGTTCCTGAGAGTCACTTTGCGCGCGACTAGGGTCTCCTCAAGCCCGCCCTCGCTCTCTAGTTTGTCGAGAGCGTCCAACTCCTTAAGAATATTACTCTTTTGGATTCTAATGTCCCCAAAGGCTTCTTTGTTCCAAGTCTTTAACTTCTCCTTCACATATTTCAATTTCTTCATAAACTTAAAACCCTCCCAACCTGGAATTGAGTATTCAGACCACCACTTCTCTATGTTACTGAAAAAATACCGATGTTCAAGCCACATATTCTCGAATCTGAAGGGGGTAGGACCCCATTTGACTCTGCTAGTCTCAAGGATAATGGGGAAGTGGTCAGACGCCAAGCGTGAGGCGACTTCCTGAATGGGATCAGGAAACGAATCCTCCCATTCGGGGGTGAACAAAAATCTGTCAAGGCGAGAGGAAAAAATCGAGCCCCTGTTGACCGACCAAGTGAATTGAGCATTAGAAAGGCGAAAATCCTTAAGGCCACAATCCCTGATAAAAGAATTAAAACCTCTCAAACTAGCATTGATCCTTGATCCTCCAAGCTTTTCATCAGGGAACCTCACCACATTGAAGTCACCACCAACACACCAATGGGGATTACAAAAACCGTGAACATAAGACAATTCCTCCCACAACTCACCCTTCAACCTAGGAGTCGTCGGGTCGTAAACATTGGTAAACCACCAACACGCTTTGTCCTTGAACTCTAGAAGCACCGACAGAGAAAAAGCACCGTGAAGAACATCTTTTTTTGAGGCAATTCGAGTGTCCCAAATGACCAAAAGACGACCTGATGCGCCCACAGAGGGTAAAAATTCCCAATCCTTGAATTTGAGATCCCAAATGCTTCTGACGAGAAATCTATCCAAATCCCCTAGTTTAGTTTCCTGTATCATCCCAATATCTGGATCAACCCTCCTGAAAACTTCTTTCACCTTCGCCTTTTGAGGGGGTTACCAAGGCCGTTCACATTCCAACTTAAAATCTTCATAGAGGACCTGACTTGCCCTTTCCTTTCTTGGAGTTGCCATAATTAATAGAAGAGGTCAATCTTTTTAACTCGTTTTCAAGTTTATTCTTCCTCTTTTGGTATGTCCTAGGGGATTTTACTGGATATGTATGTTGATTATTTTTTTGGAGTCAAAATATTATCTTTTATCTTGAAATAAATATTGTTTGGTGTTAATGGAAGTGCAATTGTGTTTTTTTCTGTATTCAAAGACTAAATATTAGATGCTACAGAAAAAATTAGGAAGAAGTATCTGAAAGTGTTTCGGGCTAAAATGCTTAGAGCAAACGGGAATTATGGCAAAGAGGGGTTAACACATTTTGATAGACCGCGGCACCTATGAAAGGCAGGAAGCTGTTTTATGTGTGTATACTGTATAGTCTTGTAAACCAAAATTTGATAGTTCTTCTTTGTTTTTTTTTTTTTTTTGTGTGATGAGTAACTTGTTTACCTGAAATACAAAGTCTAAGAGGCATATTTATAAATGTTTTTGTTAATGCTTTTCTTCGTGGATATTGTTACTTTTGTTCTTGTTATTACATATAAATACTCATTTTCCTTTACTGAATTTTTAATTCATGAAGAATTTGTTTATTACATTTTAAAATCCAGTTATTCTCTTTTAACACTCCCAGTCTCAGGAAATAAAAAACATTTATGTGGATTTTTTGGTGAAAATTATCATGGCATTTTAAATGATTTTTTTTTTTTAAATTATTTTCCTTATTCATTGATAGTATGTAATTTCCTTGACATTATGGTAGGTCTATGATTTTGTCACGTGCTGATATTTTATGATTGTTTCTGCTACTGTTACAGGTTTATGGAGATGAAGAGTGGTCATTTGGTTTTTGTGAGCAAGGTACTGGAGTTTTCAGTTGCCCTTCACAGAAGAATCCGATGTATACATATCGTGAATCCATTGTTCTTGGGATAACAGACTTTTCGATTTTCAAGGTAAATCAAATATTAAGAGAACTCAGCAGAGAGTGGCCTGGAAGTTCATATGATCTGTTATCCAAAAACTGCAACCACTTTTGTGATGAATTCTGTGAAAGTCTTGGTGTGCCAAAACTTCCAGGTGAAACACCCAAAATATATAGCGTATTATTTATGATATGATGTGTCTTTTTTGTTTCTAACCAATGAGTTAGCTGCATTGTAATAGTTGTATTCTACTAAGTAATTTCTGCCATGTCTGCAAAAATGGCAATTCTGTTTTATGGTAGGCTTTGCTTTTAAAGTTGCTTGGTGTAGAAAGAGAATATTTGACCCTGGTAATCTATTCTGTGTTAGATGTTTGCTTTATTTTGTCATATGAGATCTGGTTTGTTGACTTTCTTGCTCAAGCTAAACTTAAACTATGAATTTCTTTATTGTGCTCTTTTTCTACTTTATCTGCATAGAGAATCGTTAAATAACAGAAATACCATTGAGGTGGACTGCAACGGCCCATTTTTCTTTAGAATTAAGGAAGACAAAAGTTAAAGTAGGGAGAGGATGAGAACATATGCTCTGGCACAATGAGAGTGAGGTATTTGAATGGTTTCGGAAGTACTTTCACCTCTTGGGTGGGGAGCTGTCAAAGAAGTTGGGAGTTAGTGGATCTTAGGGATGATAAGAATGAGATCATGTGTAACTTACCACTGTTAAAGTCTCCATGCTACCCTTCATCTGGAGCAATGTAGGTTTATCATTGCTCTATGTTGTAAATTATTGATTGTGTAAATTACTCTCCACTGCGTGTTCTTACAGCTTCCATTACAGGTTGGGTTAATCGGTTTGCCAATGCTGGAGACACTGCTATGGAGGTGGCTGAAAATACTGCAATGCGGGTGAGAAATGATTCTCTTGATATCTGTATCTGTATATGTGATTATTTTTTCTTATGAAGTTTATTTATTGTAGCTTAATTTCAATAATACCTTTGCTGATTCTTAACTTTCTTGTGATGCTTAAGAAGTCAACTTATTCTTTAGAATATGGTATTTGTAGTTTGTACATAATTTGCAGTATTTCTTAGTCCTGCAATCGCAAATTAGAATTAATGTGATATTTTCATACGAACATGCATTTGACAGTCATGTTTAGTTGGGGACCTGTTATCTGTGCCTATATGCCTAATAATTTCCTTGAATCTGTCTGTTTTCTCTGGTTCTTTTTGCTTTGAACTTATGGTTGACTGGTTGTCATGTTTAGCGTGCAACATGCACTTAATTATATTCCCAGTATTACTTAACACGAGTGTTGGAAAATTTGATTATATGTATGGGTTGTACGGATATACGGTAACAACTGGTTATTGCAGCTGCGGCAAGCCAGAACAGAGATTGTGTCAGCAAGCAAAGTAGCATACCGGTTCCTTTTGGGTGTCACTAGTAATGTTGTCAGTAATAACGTTAGAAGTGATCCAGAGTCCCCAAGCAATTCGAACAGAGGAGGAAGCCCTAGATTTCAAACTACTTGGTTAAAAAATCTCGTTACTACTGGTGCTAAACCAACAAGTAGTTCAGAAATTGAGAACCAGGACAGTGGTACTGAGCAGATCCAAGGAAAGCGAGAAGAGGATAGCCAGACACTGATATGCCAGAATTCATCTTCACATACTAGTATTTGAGGGAGTAGTCTCTGTCCAAAGCATAGCTATGCAATCTCTGCGGTGTATTGTACGTCAACAAAGCAAAAGGCAACTGTTCAACAATTAAAATGTGTACCAAATGTAAAATTTTTAATTGTTGTCCCAACTCAAATCTACCCGTGGTTGCCTCTTAAAGACCGTTTATTGAACAGAGGTAATGTTATACTGTGTATTCTGTCTTCTACTTGGGTGATTTGAGTTGGCTTGGGTTTAGGCACATATTTTGTTTCTTCTACCTAATTTTTATATTGAGTCTGACTATTTAAATTCAGATGCATCCAAATTTCTATCAAGTTCAATGAGAAAACTAGAGTTCTATATCTAGCATTATTTCTCTCCTCTTTGGTTATACCAGTCCTTCAAATTTCAATCGAATTCAATGAGAAAACTGGTGAGTTAATGTAACTAGCAGTATTTCTCTCCTCTTTGATTATGCCAGACCACCCACGTTAACTTCAGAGGAGAATATTAACAACGTGAAAGGAATATACTTCGTTTTCGTTTTAGCAAAATAATAATATTTACCGGTAGAAACCTCATTGACAAAAATCTGAATGTTTAATTATAAAATAAAAATAGCAAAAAATTATTCCTTTTTTTTTTGTTCTAAATTTGACCTTGAATCATTGTGGTTTCTATAAATTTATGGACTCTCATTGAATTAGTTCAAAAAACTTTAATTTATCTCAAAAATATTTATAAATTAAGAAAATTGTTTTTCTCGTTGAATGAAGATTAAGATGTTATAACTTTATGTCACTCACTGTCTTAGTTAAAAATGGTGATGCTGATAATAACCCTTTCTATTTCTTTTTTAAAAAATACCATTAGGTTTGACAAAGATTAAGTTTTATAAAATTTTAAAATTTACATCCTTTAAATTCTACAAAAACTGTACTTATTATTTATAAGTTTCTTATTAATAAAAATAAAATAGAGTAATATTACCAATGTATGTTTTAAAAAAGAATCTCAACCGCTCACTTCACCTCTCCGAACAGATGTTCAATCGAACGGTCACCACTAGCCCCACGGTCTTTCAGATGGGTCCCACTTTGAAAACTTGCTCCATTGACCTTATGCCACGGTCATGGAAACACTATAAAGTGACATAAACACCCCCCATAAGTTGCCGTCTTAGCCGTAGCCATCACTCGACACGTGTCCCTCCACTATTCGTGTTGGACACGATTGCCCTTTCTTCTCGATGTTATCGGTTATTTCTTCTCCTGCGTTTGCCATTTTTCCTCTCTCTCTCTCTCACGCGAGCTCATAACTTTCACTGCTAATCAACGCAATTACCTTATCTCCAGATCTACACTCTACGATTTCTGGCTGTCTCCTTCCTTATCAAGTTTCGTTTAATTATTTATACAGGACTGTGATAGGTCCAGCCCCTTTTCCCTCTATGCCATTCCCGCAGGTTTGATTTATCATTTCCGATTTGAATTCAGCTCTTTTGTTTCTCTTATAGGTATAATTTTTTCTTTTTTTCTTAATTAGATGGATGAATCTTGGGTATTGAAACTTTTATTTGTATTTCGATCTGGTGTCTAGACCTGAATTCTATATGAAACTGATTTCCTTGGAAGAAATTGGACGTTTCTGATTCTGGATCGAGTAGATCTTTTGGTTTATATGTTGATGTATTTGAGTTTTTAATAAAAAAATTGATGTTATTGATGTTACTGGTGGGCTTCTGGACTAGTGGATCTTAAGTATGATTAATTTGTTCAATTACACTAATTTGTTTTTACAAATTGAATTATAGCTAAGTAAATGATGTCTTCTAATCTCTTGTTTTCCTGGATATACCAAGCCAACCTCTCTATAAATAAATAATGAGTGTTAGTCTGCTGGGTGTTCTTTTGGTACTTGAGGGCTATAGATTAAAGAACAAAGGCACAATTTCTAGAATTTAAAGATCAATCAGTTTGCAGTAGGCAAATAACATGGTTGTTTTAAGCAGTTCACTGCCTTATGAATGCTACTTCTCTTCTTTAGTATTCTGCGAGCTTAGTTTGAATTATTATGATCCTTTCCTGGGTTAGTTTGGATCTATTTTATTTTCTCAGAAAGAAAAGAGTATCAACATGCTATTAGGTAATTATATTGTTTATTTAGGACTGGTGAAGATGGAAATACTAAAATAGAAGCATAACTAGTCTATATTCATCACCTCTTCATCTCTCCCTTTGTCCCACACATTTCTTTCCTTTACACACCATTATAAAGCTTAAGGATTTAAACCCCTCCCCCCCCCCCCCTTTCTCTCTTCTCTCTCTCTTATTTGACTCATTAACTCAGCGTGCTGTTGATTGCTTTCTAGTAAGCTTCAGTCATGTTGATCCCTTTTCTGTTCTCTTTCTATTATTTAGTGTAAATATTTCTTCATGCTATAAAGAATGAAAACGCTGCTTCCTTTTTCATCAAACCTATAAGATATTACTTCTTACATGGTGACTAGTACTTTTAATTATTGTTATAGTTACAAGTTTTTGACCAATTTACATCTTTATGTGGACTTGCATGTGTGCTTGTTTGTATCTTTCTTTGTCCATTTGTGTTTGTCTTTCTATTTGTGCATTGTCCTTGGAGCTCCTTGCTTTAGAGCTGTTTGGTTTCCTTGTTTTCTGTTTTCATTCCATTGTAAACAGAAATTGTGACCAAAAATATATTTTGTTGTGCCGAGTGATAATATATTCTTGAAAACGTTTTCTTAAATGGGTT
The DNA here is from genome assembly GCA_037074585.1 of Biancaea sappan. Taxonomy (NCBI): domain Eukaryota; kingdom Viridiplantae; phylum Streptophyta; class Magnoliopsida; order Fabales; family Fabaceae; genus Biancaea; species Biancaea sappan. The sequence continues at coordinate 12,645,789 of CM073490.1, read as the reverse complement.
GAAAAAAGACATCTATAGATATTTTTAATATTTCCACCAAATAACTGGTGGCACTTTTGTAATTCTGTACACTTTACGTTGTGGTATTTTATAATTGTTTTTACTTTAATGTATTTTTTATATATCTATCACTTTCGTTTTCTTTCATGATCCTCAAATTTGTTGGGCTTGAAATGAATAAAAATTGAAAAAATAAAATGAAACTAATATTTTAGAAATTGGAAACAGAGAATGAAAACTGAAAATGTTTTCAGTAAGCAAATGCACTCTTACATTTTCATAGATAATGCATTTAAATTATACATGGCTAATTGTTAGGGGAATTTAATTTAGCTGAAACCTGAAATGTCTTATTCCTTTTTTTCATTGTTTCATGTACCCTTATTGCCATAGCAACTTGTTTGCAGTGGTTTTTCATTTCCTGTGAATTTTGTTTGATTTATATCATCTGATGTTTTTGTTTTAATTTCACATGTTGATGACTTACATGTTCTGTGTTTTTGCTTGCAATGCAGTTGGGAAGGGTGTACTTGAACCAGAGTGCAGTTGTGAAATACAGATTTCTCTGTAGTTCAGAAGTCCTGTTGGTGTTTGCAGGATGGGTAGGTGCAAGGGTTGTGGGAAGTTAGGAAGAATGGGTCCAAGGGATGGGTCTATGAGTGCTTATGAATTTTCTCTGCTCTTGTCTCCAGTTGTCTCTGTTTGGGACTGCATAGTTCGCAAAATGAGGTATTCCTGCAGACCTGAGTGGGTGTAGTGGTTGGAGCGCATCATTAGTATCTTAACACTTTAAGTAATTAGAATAATTTTAGCTAAAAAAATTTAGGGAAACAGGGAAAGATAAAGTATTACAGAGAAATGTATACAGTCTTTAGGAAATTTTCTTGAAGAAAAGGAGTTCAAAAAAAGAGAAAAAAAAAATTATAGTAATTAGAGGCAGTATATCCATGGATAATATGGCATGTAATAAAGGGCAACATGTGAGGAAGGCAAAGAAGAAGCAAGTAAAAGATGAGTTGGATCGTTTGAAACAAGCTGAGAAGAAAAAGAGGCGCCTGGAAAAAGCACTGGCTACTTCTGCAGCCATTATTTCAGAACTGGAGAAAAAGAAGCAGAAAAAGAAAGAAGAGCAACAAAGACTTGATGAAGAGGGTGCTGCAATTGCTGAGGCTGTTGCTCTACATGTTCTCATTGGTGAAGACTCTGATGATTCATGTAAGGTTATAAATGAAGGGGGATGCGAGCCCTGGAACTGCAATAGTAACCTTAATCTCTTCCTCAGTGGAAATAGAGCTTGTTTTCCTCATCTAGATGGTGGCACATGGTCTGTTGGAAGGATGGGGTGGGTCTCTGATGAATACAACTATGGCTGCAAGTTGGGCAGTGTTGATAAGGGCGAGTGGTCTTTCTCTTTTGGACCGTTTAAGAAGAATGTGCACGAACCAATATATGAGGAAGCAGGATGGGATCCTGCTGGATTTCCTGCCGATCTTATTGCAGCACAAGCAGTTTCATCACTTCAGATTGCGGAGGATGCAGATGAAGAAAGGGTTCTCTTCTAACGGAATGCTGAGATGATATAGTGATAGTTTGTATCGTTTTGGTGATTGAATGGAGTCTTTATTTTATTACTGGAGGATGTTATTTGTATATATTATTACGAGTCTTGTCCTTGTCGAACACGTTCTGGTTCACTTGTGTTTGATCAAATTACTGTGTCACAATGTTCTGTTCTGATTATCTTTAACTTCTTGTGAGGCTGCTAATTCATTATGGGGTGACTTTCATACCTCGAGTATGTAGAGATTTCCTCTGGCTGATAAAGGCTTGAATGAACCTTCATTACTTATTAGCTATTCCAAATAAACCTGTTTTTTTTTTTTTCTGTCTGGATGCTTACTAATATTAACTGTACTCTGCAAAAGGTTTATCTTGCCTTTATAGGAATTGAAGTTGCATTCCGCAGCCTTACATACTGCAGAAAGGGAATAATGCAGGATTGTCCATGTAAAGCTATGGTATTAGCAGCATATGTTCAATTAGCAACATCCTATGATAATTGGAAGTTCTTCAAACGAAAGTGATGACTCATTGTGATGGGGGAATGGGCAACTGAAAATCTCTCGGGTTGGGAGGGATTCGCAAGCACCAATTTATTTAAATTTATAATATCAATGACTATCAGATAAAAAAAAACCTTTGGGAGCAATTCCCCCTATGAAAATATAAAGCTAAAATCAATTCTAAACTTCAGAAATTTGCAAAATAAATATTAGAGTGCATCATGATAAACGACACTTGAAACTAAGCAAATCAAGCTGAAAAAACTATATCATATACAAAATGACTCTAAACCAACATCTTCACATAAGATTAAGGTACAAAATAGGATTAAACTAGTAAAGTGACCTGTGTAATACATAGGCATTTGTAGAAAATATTTAAGCATATTCACACACACACGTGGTACATAAAAATCTCAGTGATACAATGTTATAAATATTTATACTACAACTTATGAGATTAGTTAAATAGAAAACATAACCATAAAGACTATTAGAATGTTGTTAATATAACTTACCCAATGAATTAATTGAATAATGTGTTTTAACTGTAGTACAAGGATGAATCTCAACGCAAATGCAATTTTTGAGATGCAAAAGCGAAATTATGCTTTATACCAACTTCAAATGAAAGATTCAACTTGGTCTAAGAATTCCGAAAAGATGGGCACCTGTATGCAGTTAAATCTGCTAGTAATAATAATCATTTTAACTTCAAGCCTATGCCATTCCCTAATTCCATTGTGGGAAAATGTGGAAGCTCGACACCAATCTATACAGTGGTAATCAAGAGTGGAATAAGGAAAACTTTTTTCCTCATTTAAAATAAAATCTACGTGACCTTCAAGTAATAACATAACTGGGCACTAATGGAAGTAATGCCTTAAAAGGGATAGAAAAGCCGAAGACTATAGGCCCCATTTAGGAATACGACTTGAGAGAATTTAATTTAATTCTTATTAGGAAGAGATCAAATAAAAGCATCAACTTCCTCAAAGGAGCCTAAGATGAAGAAGCACTTGTGTGCAACATGCTATAGGCACTATCGAGCAAACTTTCATGATTTCCTTTATTGAGACTCCATTTTTAACAACTGCAATTGAATCTGCATAGTGGATAACCCATGAGCCATTGCTACTGTAGTTCTTTCCACCATAGTTTGATCCAATGCATCCTGAACCAATTTTTCAGAATCAACATCAGGGGCACTGGTGGCTCCATCTAGTAGCAATATCTTTGGATTCTTCATTACGACTGATCCACTGCTATTTTCAGATTTTTGCCAGCTAAATTGGCAGCGATAGTCTTTAAAGAGAAATTGAATTGATAGAACACTGAAATTACCCCCTGCAAACTACTAATGAACTTGTGAGCATTTGCCAGTTCTGCTGCGGCGATAGTTTCTACCTATATTTCTTCTCCTTCCTTTCTATATGAATATTGGCTCGGATTGTGTCATTACATAACTCAGGCTCTTGACTTACCAGACCCATTTGCTGCCTTAACCATTTAGTTTGTAGCATTCGGATTTCTATTCCAACCAGTGTAATGTGACATGAATCAGGGTCATAATAATCATGCTTGAAGCAAATTTAATTTATGTATACAAACAAACTTCACCATATTACCATACTTTTAACTATTAATTAGATTTTTATTTTTATTTTCTTCCTACGTTGATAATTGTGGCTTCAAATTACTAATCATCACAAAAATCCAAATGCTGCATATTTGCAATGATTCTTACATAAAAGCAAAATAAATATAATAAAATAAAAGAAATACGTATAAAAATCGAAAGATAAAGTGAGTCTACTTTATTCTCAACAGGAGGAAAAAAAAACAAAAATATGATTAAAAGATTATTAAAGATTTGTGCTTCTTTAACGTGAGTCTAGTGAACTTGACACATGTATCCTTGGCTCGTTATGGGGTTTGAGTTACGAGATGAAACAAATCGTTTTCCCATCTCAAAACTTTGGGTCTTAAAATTGCCTTTGAGTGAGGTATGACAAGATTTAGCTTATTGTACTTTTTTCTTATTAAATTTTCTGTCTCGGGTTTGAAAATGAGTAGTCAGAGATTAGGACACTTGGATGACCAACCACACAATTGGTTAATTTCTTGCAATCTTCCACGGTACAAGAGACTCTGATCATTTTGCCGAGACAGATATATTCCATTACATTTATATTTTTATACTTAACTCAGATTTGAGATGGGTACTCAAAGGAGAAAAAGTAACGGTAATCGTAACTTCCCGCTCCTACAACACCCAATTGAAATTTAAATAGTCTGACTTAGAAAATTGTAGTAGAAAATACTAACCTAAACAAAGCCAACTCAAATCACCCAAGTTGGATCAGAGAGATTGAGAGAAAATAACATTTCAATAATAGGCATAAGAGGCAACTGAGGGCAGATTTGAGTTGAACAAAAAATGAAAATTTCACAAGATACACTTTGAATTGTTAAGGGGGGAAAAAAAGCTTTTTTACTTTGTTGACGTACAATACACAGCAGACTGCAGACCTAAGCTTTGGACACAGACTACTCTCTCAACTATCATGTGAAGATGAACTCCGACATAGCATTGCCTTGCCATCTTCTTGCTTCTCTTGGAGCTGCTCACCCAGATGCTGATTCTGGATCTCTGAATTACTTGATGGTTTGGCACCATTAGTAACAAGATTTTTTAACCAAGTAGCTTGAAATCTAGGGCTTCTTGCACCGTTTGAATTGCTTGGGGGGTCTGAGCCACCTCTAACATTATTAGTGACACCCAAGAGGAACCGGTATGCTACTTTGCTTGCTGATACAATCTCTGTTCTGGCTTGCCGCAGCTGCAATAACCAGTTATTTCCATCATTGCCGCACAACCCATACATATAATCAAATTCTCCAACGCCAGTGTTAAGTAGTACTAGAAATATAATGTCAAGTGCAACCATACTAGTATCAATTAAAAAAGCACGAATTTGAAAAGAATGTGGCAAACTAAACATATTAAACATGCCCGCTACAAGTTCAAATACAAAAGGACCAGAGAAATTTGGCCCCACAATGAGACAGGTTCTGCTGTTCTAGGACTGCAGAGACATTACTAAGCATATAGAAACCAAGTGCAGGCCCCAACCCAAAGTACCAACACGAGGCTAATAAATACTGGAAATTATGACCAAATACCATGAGCTAATAAATAAGTTGACTTATTAGGCATCACAAGAAAATGATCACAAATGCAGAAATGATCACAAATACAGAAATGAGGATCAACATTACTCACCCGTAGTGCTGTATTTTCTGCCACGTCCATAGCGGTGTCTCCAGCATTGGCAAACCGATTAACCCAGCCTGTCACAGAAGCAATAAGAACACGACATTCAGTGGAAAGTGACGCACAGAAGCATTCACAGGATAAAGCAATGCTAAGACCTCCATTGCTCCAGATGAAGGTTCACATGTGGACGTGACATATTATCTGATTCTTATCTCCCCTAAGATCCACCAACTCCAAACTTCCATCCAAACCCAAATACCTCACTCTCATCATGTAAGAGCATATCTCACTCCATAGCACTGAACTGCCACCATTCCCACTATCATCTTCAATAGAAAACATGCAATTGCCTCCACATCAATAGCGTTTTTTTACTTTAAAGAATAATGATTATATAGGCAAATAGAAGTAGCGAAAGGCAGACCTAAAATTCAAAGTTTAGCTTCAAAAATTCAACTAAATGGATCTCAAATTACGATATAAGAACATTTGTCTAAAACAGAATTGATAGCTGGGATAAATTATTTCTACACCAAGAAATTAAAAAAAATAAAGGCATAAACACAGAACTGCCATTTTGTAGACATGAGAAGACAGCAGAAATTGCATAGTAAAAAAAAAAAAGGCTAAGCCATTGGTTAGAAACAAAAAATTACAAATAGTATCATAAAAGGTACACTATAATTTGGTTATCTACCTGGAAGTTTTGGGACACCAAGTCTTTCACAGAATTCATCACAGAAGTGATTGCAGTTTTTGGATAGCAGGTCATATGAACTTCCAGGCCACTCTCTGCTAAGTTCTCTCAATATTTGATTTACCCTGTAAATTGAAATGTCTGTTCTCCCTAGAACAATTGCTTCACGATATGTATACATTGGATTCTTCCTTGAAGGGCAACTGAAAACTCCAGTACCTTGCTCACAAAATCCAAATGACCATTCATCTTCCCCATAAACCTGTGACAATCAATAAAATATCAGCACGTGACAAAATCATTGGCCTACCACAATATCAAGGAACCTGAACACTGTCAATGAACTATAAAATTTTAAAAAAAAATTGTCAAAACAAATACTTCAAAATGCCCAAATAAATAGTAAATAGCAATATTATGAGGGCAACAGTTTCCATCTTTGGTAAACCCCAATATCAACTATCAAGAAGGCTGCAAAACCTGATCCTGCAGCTTTCCTCACCCTCAAAGTCCACCCCCAAAGGCCCACGAAGGAAAAAAAAAAGTAAAAAAAAAAATGAAAAAAAATGAGAACATTATCAAATCATTCCAATGTCATGTCCCCCAAGTTTGAGAGTTGCTAAAACATGATAATTCTCTTTAAAACTGCCATAAGATATTTTCTCCTCGGAATGGGAGTGATAAAGAGTGCTGGACAATGAAATATAATAATTGACTTCTTCATGGCTTAGAATTCTGTAAGGAGTAAAGACTTTCATAATTACATATATACTCAATAACAATACACAAAAATGCATACCAAAAAAAAAAGTAGTAATAATAATAATAAACAGAATGTTTAAAAAGCAGTTCCAGAAAATCTTGGTTCACAAAACTATACCCACATAAAACAGCTTGGTGGTTTTTTGTCACTATTGATGGCAAACAGGCCAACGGCAGCTTCCAAACTGCACTGGTTCCATAGCAGATGGTGTGACAGGCATCATATTTTGGGAAATTTTATAGAAGACACATTAAAATTAAACTATTTCAATATACAGGCGCATTAGAATGATCATCAGAATAAAATAATTTCCAGGCAAATAAAATCAGCACTTAATATAGAAAGGTACCATTTATGCAGCCAGCAAGACATAACATAGGTCATAAGAACACTCAACGTACATAAATATTCCCATGGAGTTAACCCAGTGGGACCAACGCCATCATTTACCAACTGTAAATTACCGGTGACACCACAATTGGAGAACACTTTGGCTGCAAACTAGATGACTAGACTAAACCACTCACTTTTAGGGTACATGCTACATAAAGCATTCATAATACAGTCAAGCCATAGTCAGCAGATGAAAACCAAAGGTATAAAACTACTTATAATCCTCCTCTTCATATATATTGCTGTGATTTTTCCTTTTTATGAACAGACTAGAAAAGGAAAGGTTTAAACAATGAAGGCACATATCAATCAATCCAATTATCTGCAATGGAAAAAAAAAATTCAGCTATAATCACAATTAGATTGGTAAAAATGTTACTTCAAATTTTAGATTCCTCGACACTCCATGGTAATAATTCATGACTTCCCGTTACAAATCAAAATCAAAATACTTTAAACTCTAGCAATATACTATTTCCTCAACAAAACTTTCTCAATATTAAAACTTCTATAAAATTTAGGACCCTGCCAAAACTAAAATAAATTACTACAGCCAGTGGAGCCATAATTGACATGAATTTTACTTATCAAAAGTTACATATTCGTCAAGTTCATGCCCATCCTAGTCAGGAAGGTAAGCTTAAAATAAGGAACCTTAGAAAGGGTATAGCAGTATAGCAATAGCCACACCTAGGCCAGACAGGACCCTGAATTTTTAAGTTTACCAGTTTAGACATGTGAATCTTCAATTTGAAATTTTATTTTTCTGCTCCTAATCACAGACCTATTAAGAGCTATATCTTTCATTACTCCTTCGGTAACAACAACATTTTATCACTACTAGTAGTAAACAGTAACCATATCAAAATAATTCTCTCAACTTCTGTATGAGCTTTCCTCCAAAACCTTAGAAGTCATAGCAACATACATGACTAGCTTCACCCTAAAGAATAAAGGAATATAGTTAAAATATAAGTATGAAATACGATTGACTGACATTTGACAGCATATCCTTGACTAATATGGGCTAAAGAATAAAGGAATACAGTTAGACACTCACGCCAAGAACCAAGAGAAAGTGCTATCCAAAGTCAATTCACAAGAAATGCAAAGAGCGTCTCGTCATATTAATAGCAAATCACTCGGAAATCTAACTGATCGCGTTTTGTCAATCACAGTGCATTCATCCCCCCTCCCACACACCCAAGCAAAGGAAGATAAAAAATATGTTGATACGGCTACCAACAGAAGATTGAATCTGAGCCCAAATTAGGAGTGAAGTCACACATTCCACGGTCACACTCACCCTTGAACATTTCTCAATATCTATCATAAAATTTACGGAACAAGCATATATAATCATTCATCAGTAGTGCCAAAGAAAATAAATTTGAAAAAAAAAAGACTAAAAACCGCAGCAAAACCCTAGATCAAATTCACACTCACAGTTCGCAAACAACGACAACAAGCCCCAACAAAGACAACCATTCATGGTTTATAAAACTCTATATAACTATACCTGAACAGCGCTGTGGAATATACCACCAAGACCAATCCCATCCTTGAAGATCTTATTGATATGAAGAATGGTATTGTTAGTCTTCTCTGATCCACTGTTGGTAACGTCATATATATGAAGTATCACTTCCGTCATATTCACCAGAAACCCTAGCTTTAATGGCTCAACCCAAATTCCTCTTTCTCTCTCTAAACTATGTTCCTCCTTCTTGCTCCAAGGAATGACTCCAATTGAAGGAACGAACAGCAAATCCCACCCTACCACCACTCTATTCTTCTTCTCTACTCTCCCGTTGAGTTGGGTCTTCCTCTCTGAGATTTGAGAGGGAGAAGTAAGATTTCGCCTCCGGATCCTAGAAAAAACCTCCAATCTAAATCTTCTCTTCCAAATTTTCGCTCTTCTACAATGGGCAAACAGCAAATCTTTCTAGATTTTATATTTTACGAAGAGGAGGGAAATTAGAGAGAGGAAAAATAAAGTTACGATAGTGGTCGACCAAATGCGAAAATGAACAAAATCAAATGACTTATTTACCCCTCCCTATATGAAAAAGCGAAATTACGGGAATGTCCTCTCTTTCTTTTACAGCTGTGTGCGCACAGTTGAAGGGTCCCACTTCGTCCTGCTTGCATCATTAACGGTCACATGGATACGTAATGACAATAGTACCCTTGGTTGTTTCTGTTTTGCTCCATGTGGATAAAGGTGCTAAAGTGCAAATTGATGGGTATATTAATATTATGGCAATGATTTTTTCTCCGCAATGTGAAAAGGATAATGTCAATGATAGACAATTAAGGAAATAATATACTAAATGAAATTGAATAATAATTATATATAATTTTATAAAATAACATTAAAGATTATTAAATATATATAATCTATATTATTATATATAATTTTGAAAACTTTAAATTTATTTTAATCAATTCAGTTAAAATTAATCAAAACTAATTTTCTAATCAAGCTAAATAGTTTATAAAAATTTAGTTTTAAAGCCAATCCATTTGATTCCAATGTTGTTGACATTATAAATTCAATTTTTTTTTATAAAAGAGGAAAATAAATTAACATAAGAAGTTCATACAAAACAAATCAAAAAAAAAAACGAAAAGGGCTCAGAACAAGGTAAGAAGTAAGAAACAGAAGGGACAAAGTAGAAAGAAAGGCAGAGGAGCTCCTAATTGCAAACAAAACAGAGACTAAGGTCTCTCATATAGTGTTCTTGCACAAAAGAAGGAGCTTCATTGTAAGTGCTCGTAGGGAGTCTTCTTTTCCTTACTTCTTTAGCTAAAGTGTCTGGACAAACATTTTGAGCTTTAGAAATTTTGTTGATTTTATATTCTTCAAAAGATCAGAGGATATGCTTGTAATTTTCTACAAGGATGGCAAGAGGATGAGCATGATTATAAGTACTAAAAAACATGTCATAGATAACTTTGTAATCTATTTCGATTCAATTTTTTTTTATGTTTAGAGAGACAGCTTGTTCGATACCTATCTCTAATGCCCAAGCTTCGGCCATAGAAGAGTTACCATAGCCCATAAATTTGGCAAAGTCCCAAAACCAGAGGCCATTTTCAGATCTAATGATTCCACCTGCAGCACTAATGTTATCTTTGTAGAAAACGGAGGTTAAGTAGAAGTTAAGTTTCGAGAGAAAAGATTATTCAATATTATTTACTGTACATCCTCTACATATATACAAAACTGAATTAGATGGTTACAACTAGACTAAAACTTCCTAACTCCTAACTACCTCTTGTTAGTTTACAACTGAATGTAACTGTTCAAAGTAACTATTGTTAACTGATAACTAAAACTGTACAAAAGTAAAAGTTACTGCCTGTACAAGCATTGCTGACTGTACATAACCACACATTCCTTCATCCCCCCCTCAAGTTGGTATTTGGAAGCAGTCTTGCAAACCCAACTTGCCAACCAGCGTATGAAATGTAGGACCTGTGAGTGCTTTAGTGAATGAGTCTGCAAGTTGGAGTGTTGAAGAAACATGTCTAGGAGAAACGAATCCATCTTTAACTTTGTCACGAATAAAATGACAATCTATGTCTAAGTGCTTTGTCCTTTCGTGAAACACCGGGTTTTCTGCTATGTGTATAGCAGCCTGGTTGTCGCAATAGAGTGGAATAGGATATGAGATAGGCAAGTGAAAATCACGTAGGATGTAAGATATCCATTGTAACTCACAAAGTGTGGCTGCCATGGCCCTATATTCTCCTTCTGCAGTAGATTTCGAAACAGTAGTTTGCTTCTTCGTCTTCCATGAAATAAGCGTTGTTCCTAGGAATACACAATAACCAGTAAGGCATCTTTTTGTCTCAAGACAAGCCCCCCAATCTGCATCTGAATATGCAGTAAGATGTAGAGAATTATCCACAGGAAAAAACAACCCTTTTGAAGGGCACCCCTTCAAATATCTTAATACATGCAATGCACCCTCCAAGTGACTGTCTCTGGGAGCCTGAACAAATTGGCTGAGCTGCTGTGTGGCGTGTGATATGTCAGGTCGAGTGAAGCCTAGGTAAAGAAGTCGCCCAATCATCCTTCTGTACTGTTGTGGGTCTGCCAGTAATTTTCCTTTTGTGCTACAGAGCTTAATTCCTTTTGGTAGCGAAAAAGCGGCTGGTTTACAGCCAAGCAAGCCTGCATCTTGAATTAAATCAAGTGCATATTTCCTCTGGTATACCCACAGTCCCTTCTCTGATCTGGTCTTCCAAGCCTAGGAAATATTTGGCATGCTTCAAATCCTTGATGGTAAACTCATCATCAAGAAACTTTTTAATCTTAAGTATCTCATCTTCTGAATTTCCTGTCAACAGTATATCATCTACATATACCAACAAAGCCATAAAAAAAGTAGATGTAGATAATATGAATAAGCAATGATCATGTATGGATTGAATAAAACCATATTGCTTAAGTTTCAAAGTGAGTTCAGCATTCCACTGCCTGGAAGCTTGTTTTAGGCCATAAAGTGATCTTTTCAGCCTACAAACTTGCCCATCCTTCACTTTATCATAACCTTCAGGGGCTACCATATATACTTCTTCATCTAAATATCCATGTAAGAATGCATTGTTGATATCTAGTTGATGGAGTGTCCATGATTTAGCAAATGCTAAGGCAAGAAAAATTCTTACAGTGACTACCTTGGCTACTGGAGAAAAGCTATCATGAAAGTCCACTCCTTCCACTTGATGGTACCCTTTAGCCACCAACGTTGCTTTGTACCTATCCACAGAACCATCTGCCTTCAATTTCACCTTATATACCCACTTACACCCTATGGGCTTCTTTCCTTTTGGTAAATCAATGACCTCCGAAGTCTGGTTGCTTTCCAAAGCCTTAATTTCGTTGTTCATGGCCTCTACCCATACTGCCTCACTCTTAGCTTCTGTGTAACTCTTGGGTTCCTGAAACATAGACAGATTGGCAACAAAACTAATATGTGCAGGAGAGAAATGGTTAGGTATGATAAAAGGGTATGTGGGAGGAATATAAGAAGAGTTTGGACAGTTAAGCTTACAATTTGGAACTTCATCAGGATTATTACTGTGGGTATTGTCACATACTTGACACACATAATCAATCATCCATCGTGGCTTCTGCCTTGCCCTTCTACTCAATCTAGACTGAATTTCTTCATCTGCACCATCCTGCTTAAATTCAACAGAATCCGAAACTTCTCCAGTGCCATCCTCCATAATCTGCTGCTGATGTATTGGTGAACCAGTAATCTCTTAAGCCACCTCGGGATTATAGGATACAGGACAAACATCCATACCTTCATCAAAATCAGTAAAAAACATGGGAAGTGGACAGCCATGATTTTCTGGTGTCTGAGTCCGAAAAGGATAAGTGGATTCAACAAAAACTACATTTCGAGATACACTAAGGGTCTTATTCAGAATATCATAAACTTTGTAACCTTTTTGACCTTGTGAATAGCCAACAAAAATACATTTATTAGCCCTTGGTGCAAATTTATTTTTCCCAGGATGCATATCAGTTACATAACACAAACACCCAAAAGTTTTAATGTCATCATAAGCTACATCTTTATTCATCAGCAATTGATAAGGACATTTCCACCCTATTGTAGAAGATGGAATTCTGTTTACCAAGTATACTGCATGTAGGATGGCTTCCCCCCAAAACTTCATAGGCAATGAGGATTGTAGCAACAAAGCTCTTGCTATCTGGGCTAAGGTTCTGTGCTTCCTTTCCACTACTCCATTTTGTTGGGGAGTGTATGGGCAACTTCTCTGATGTATGATCCCCTGTTCACTAAATAAAGTTTGACAAGATAGACTCAAGAACTCAGCACCATTGTCAGATCTTATCACCTTCACACATTTTCCATATTGAGTTTTAGTCATGGCTAGAAAATTTTTCAAAAGCACCACAGCTTGACCTTTATCCCTCATAAGATAAACCCAAGTGCACCTACTAAAATCATCCACCAAAGTTATGAAATACCTTTCACCAGTTAAACTTTCAACCTTATATGGCCCCCAAATGTCCACATGAACCAAATCAAATACTACCTTACTACTAGTTGTACTGTTATGAAAAGAATTCTTGGTTTGTTTTGCCATTTGACAAATATCACACACAACATCATCTTGAGTTTTATTACTAGAAAAAGGAAAATGGCTCATTACAACTTTAGATGGATGCCCCATCCGTCTATGCCAAACATCAGAAGAAACTGCACTGTTTATTGACAAACTACTTGCTGTACATCCACTGGACAATGCCACGCGAACAGCCTCAATGGTTTCAGGTAGAAATGACTGTGTGTCAAGTATGTATAATTGCTGTTTCAATTTTCCCACAAAAACAATTCCCTCAGTCCTCTGGTCCTGTATCACACAAAAGTTAGGGTAGAAGGTGAATTTAAAATGGCTAAGTTTACTGAGCTTTGCAACTGATAAAAGGTTATGATTAAATGTGGGTATAAAAAGAACATCCTGCAAATTCAAGATGCCATTTACTAGAATATTCCCACTAGAGTTCACATTCCTTTTGGTTCCATCTGGTAAGTGTATCAAGATTCGAGTAGATAAAGGCTTTAGGGTAGCAAACAAGTTTTCTTCTGCACATATATGGTTAGTTGCCCCTGTGTCTATAATCCAGTAATTGCAACTTATGTCTTTTTGAGGAAATGAGTTAAAAACATTACTAGCAAAGTCACTGACTACAAAATTAACGTGTTCATTCTCTGTGATTTGCTTTCCTTTGAGTATTCTGCTAACTTCTTGTCACGACCCGTTTTCTGGGCACATGACCGGCACAATGATGAATCTCTCATCACTGTAAGCCTTCCGATAAATATATCAAATTTTCTTATCTGAAAATCATAGAGATGATTTGCATGTAATAATAGATTATCAATTTAAAATACATTATTATACTGACATACAAGCCAAATGTCGAACCCCTGACCTAGATGTCCTAGACGATTACAGAGCAACATAATCTACAACAATAGAGGGGCCTACCCGATAGCGGGAGGGTCCAAAGTGATCTACTCTTCTAGCGGATATTCTTCATTGGCAACCTGATCTGAACAAAAAGGTTGTACAAACAATGTGAGCTTTTAAACTCAATGAGCGAATCGGCCTCGCGTTAATAAAATTCAAATACATCACCAGTCATGCAAGCATATCCAAAGGCTCATACTCAACCAATAGACAGAAGATAAAAATTCATCCAATTCAACAAACGTTACTAGTACTCGTCAATGACAATATATCCCGGAGAGCGCACACAGGCCGGCTCACCAATTATGTATATTTCCGCCATGACGCACAACATCATCCCCTTACATACAAGAAGATAAAAATTCATCCAATTCAACAAACGTTACTAGTACTCGTCAATGGCAATATATCCCAGAGAGCGCACACAGGCCGGCTCACCAATTATATATATTTCCGCCATGACGCACAATCTCATCCTCTTAGCTAGGGCGCCTCACGGATTTATCACCAATCCGGGCTATATCCCTACTGAGGGAATCGTTGTCTCCACACTCATTGGTCAAGGCACCCTATCAACCGGGTTTTCCGCCTTGCCGTGAGAGGGGGTACTGTCCCGCTCAATCACAATCAATAGCATTTCATATCATAATCAGAAGCTCAATATAATATTCATCCATATAACAGGTATAGTATATAACTATATTATAGATTTATAAACCACATATCAAGATAACAATTAATCCGTTTTTGAAAACATTCAAACTTCACATCATCATAAGATACTTATTTCATTTTATCCATACTTATGGATTAATTATTGAAAGAAATGGTTGGATCCCAAGAGGGGGGGTGAATTGGGTTTTATAAAAATTTTCACAAAACTTAATTGGAAGTTAAAATGATTTTCTGAAATTGGATAATGTTAAAGATAATAATTTAATTCAGAAAATCAAAATGTTTATCAAGATGAATAATTTTATAGTGCAAGGAATTAAGGAGCAAATATAAATCTACACAAATTAATTAATACTTGAGGTAGAAATTAAATATAAACGCAAAGCATTAATTAATTAACTTCAAATGTAAATAGAGTAGGGATAGAGAAAGCAAACTCGGAGATTTATACTGGTTCGGCTAATCCCAAGCCTACATCCAGTCCTCAAGAGACCACTTGAGTATTTCCACTATAATTGCAAGTTTAATCCGGGTACTTGCAAACCACTACAACATACTTTTCTCCCTCAAGGGTGTCTCTCCCCCTTACAACGTGTTTTCTCTCAAACACTAACTCAAGGAACCAATCACTGAGAAACTAAATTTAAAGGCTTAAGGAAAATAATGGTATACACTCTCAAAGTGTAGATAACGCAGAAATTAAGCTCAGAATATTTCTCTAGCAATTTAGAGAGAATGAACTCAAGAAAATATGAGAAATGAACAATTGAAGCTTGATTTTAAATGGTGTTGTGAAGTCCCCTTTATATAGTGAAACCTTGCTGCTACAGTGACTGCTTTAGTCAAAATTGCTACAGTAAGCTTCATCATCATTTTTCAACCTTTCTACAACAACCAAAAAACTTTATCAATCTTTTTCAACAATCAATATTCTTTTTCAAATTTGCTACAGTAAAAAGTATTCTTTTTCAAAGTTTATTACAACAACCAATAAACTTTATCATACTTTTTCAACAATCAAAATTCTTTTTCAAAAGTGCTATAGTAAAAGATATTCTTTTTCAAATTATATTACAACACCCAATAAACTTTATCATACTTTTTCAACAATCAAATTTCTTTTTCAAAAGTGCTACAGTAAAAGATATTCTTTTTCAAATTATATTACAACACCCAATAAACTTTATCATACTTTTTCAACAATCAAATTTTTTTTTCAAAAGTACTACAGTAAAAGATATTCTTTTTCAAATTATATTACAACACCCAATAAACTTTATCATACTTTTTCAACAATCAAATTTCTTTTTCAAAAGTGCTACAGTAAAAGATATTCTTTTTCAAATTATATTACAACACCCAATAAACTTTATCAAAAATCAATTTATATTACTATATATAAATATATAAAGCATTAAATATATTTGGGCCAAGAAAAATTGAATCATGCATTTGGGCCAATAAGATTAAATCATACATTTGGGCCAAGAAAATTAAATCATACTATTTGGGCTAAGAAAGATTAAATCATACATTGGGCCAAGAAGATTAAATCATTCTCACATATTTGTCATTATCAAAACTTATAGCATAATACATTAGGGCTAACAATCTCCCCCTTTTTGATGATGACAAATCACCAAAGAAAAATATGTTACAATGTAATAATCATTATACAATATACACATATTTTTCTTTCCATATTCTTCTCCCCCTATTTGACATCAACAAAAAGGTATAAGGAAGGCAATATATAAAGGCTAAAGCGTATTCCTTCTTTAAGCAAGAATATCATATGACGTCATAGGGTAAAATTTCATCAAAACTTATCATTGATATGCCAAAAATATATAGTTAAGGAAAACATTGCATCTCATATAAAGTGACCCTAAAAATATAGAGCATTTAAGTATAGATTAGGCTCCCCCTCAATCAATGCATATTAAACAAATGTAATTTTCAAGATGTATTCATATATGTATCTTGAGGATGAGCACCTACAAAAATTTTGACAACCACTCCGATGCTTAAGTTAGTAATGTAAATCAAGGATTAAAGGCAAAATTAACTGCTTACGGTCGCATGCATCAAGCATTATCATAATGCAAGGAAATCATTGCCTTTCATTTGCCCACAAAAGCATTATATGTAAGTATGTGTAACTATGAAGATGTATTATCCTCTACACATTTCATTTTATTTAAAAAATTTTTTTTTTGACTTCTCATTTTCTATGAGTGCATGTGGAATCATGACATATTATTCATAGCCTTCGCTCATGATGCATGAATAGCATACACAACATATGTTCTTAGATACATGTAATCATAGCATGATGCAATCAATCATGTATATTATACTGAAAGCTCTCAAGAACAACACAACAAAGCAGAGAAATACGGTTCTGTTTATCACCATTTTATTAATCCTTAAAATTTTTAATCAAAACAAATTAAATCAGCCGCAAATCCACCGAAAATTGACTTTCGTGGTTTTGCCATTAATGTGACGCGTTGTTGGTGTGCATGCGTACCCTAGAGTTCTGGCTTCCAGCTAGCAAAATCCGTAGGATGAGCGTGTAGGGGTGCGGTGAAGAGATATCTTCGTTGGCTCTAAGTCATCATTTTCTCTCTATAAAGACTGCCCAGGATTCTCAATTATCACACCACAAAGAGTATTCATGTAATATCCCAAGAATTTATATGAATATTTAAAGCCTATTTTGAAGTTTAGTGAAAAATTTAATTACGTGGAAAATTTACTTTTTGAATTAGTGAAGAAAATATGGAAATAGAAATTTTAATTTTTAATTTAGGAAATTTTTACAAATTCTCAAGGACTAAAGTGAAAAGAAAAGAAAGTATAGAGGACTTTTGAGAAATGACCAAATAGGAACCTGAGAGGAAGAATAAAGCTTATGAGAATGAATTATGAGTCCGGTACCGAAAAGATGATGGATTCGAGGTTAAAGTGGTATTTGAGACATCGAGAGGGATTAAAGTGAACAAATCTTATAAGCTAAGGTGGCTATGAGTGATTTTATCGAAAAAGAAATTGGTGGGGCCCACGCGTATACATTTCCTCTTATTCTTTTCTTTCTCTCATTTCTCCCGTATGCTTCCTCACTTTTTCTCTCTCTCGATTATGCTTGCAAAGGAATTTCTTCATCAATCATTCATGCAATTTTAGCACGGGGAAGGAAGCTATGAAAGTTAGGATGATTGGTAAGTTGATTTTCTTCTTCTTCTTCCTCTTATTACAAGACCAAATCCTTGGTTATCATTTTGCAAAATTTTTGTAGAATTTTTTTAATGGATGAATTTAAGTGTGGATGTTAATCTAAAACATTCCTAGGTGGTTTATGATGTTATTAGAACAAGAAATTTGAAGAAAACTAGGAGAAATTCGTAAAATTTGGATATTTGAAAAAAATTAGTGTTCTTGATGAAAATTTGAGATTTGAGCTTGGATTGTTGGTAGAAATTGGGGGTTTTGGTGTTAAAACACTCCTTAGACATTAAGGATGAAAACCCATGGAAGAAATCAAAAGAAATGTGGTTTTAGATATGATTTTAGGATTTTTGGATGAAGAACATGAAGAACATAGAAAATTTTCCCCAGAAATTACTGTTCACTGAGAAAATTTTTCCAGATTTTCTCGTTACTGTAGCGTTGACTCGGTCAACGTTACTGTAGCTGCGTTGACCGTTGACCATTACTGTAGCATCAGTTTTTTTTTTTTTAAAATATCGTTGAAAAGCTCTTTGAGTCTAGTTTCCAATGGTATAAGTTTTATCTAGATATTCATTACCAGTTAGGAGTTATGATTTGAGAAGTGGATGAAGGTCGGGAGTAGTGGTAAAAAATTTCTCTATTTCGTAACCCTGATGGTTTTTATCTGGTTACAATAGGAATGGTCAAGGTGTAAGGTGGAAGTGCCGAGAGCGTGAAATCCAGGTGAGTGGGTTAATACTTGCTATGATTAAATATCTTTGTTATTGACTTTTTGCATCATAGTGAAAATATGTTGAATATCCAAGTTTGAAGAGAATGATGTGGGACGATGAGATATAAACAATTGTGGAACGTGCCAGGTGATGTATATAATTATATTTTCTTAGTTTCTCATGAATGGAGGTTATATGATGGATTGTGAATGACATGTGAACTGAGTTGAAATGTATCATACTCTGATTGTTGAGTTCATTCATATGCGGATAGTTGAAGTATGTTATTGGTGAATAATTGTTCTATATTATGGGTTATGTTGTATACATGCTATGTTGCTGGAACCACATTGATTATGTTGTGGCTTGAATTGTAAATGACTGAGTTGTGTATGTGGCTCAAGATTATGATTGAGGATGTTTTTATATATGATTGTGTTTGTGTTTGACTGGAAAGGAAAGGCATGGTGGTGCACCCCATGGAGAAATTTATGTGAAGTTATAAGGGTGGAGATTATAAATGGAGCGATAAGGGTGGATGCGGCGGGGGCCGCGGGCAACGATCTAGAGGTATTCTGGACGACCCGGTTGGTACGGGAAATGTGTGTGAAATTGGTTTCATCGATTGCTGTTGTGAATTTTGAATTATGTTGAAATGTATTTGATTTACTTGGATATTGTTGTGAAGTATTATGAATAATATTATATCATATAATGATCGATTTACGTATGATTGCTGCATGTTATCATTATGATGCATGATATTTTTTTTGTCATAGTGTTGTGTTATCTACTCACTGGGCACGTGGTTTGCTCATACCCCTCTTATTGATATTTTTTTTCAGAGTTGACAGCTGAAGGTAAATATAGGAACAAGGAATTATGGATCCTTAGTCCATGATTACCTTTTCATTTGTTCAGGATAAAGGTATAATAGTTAAGTCTTATTCTAAGTTGTATAAATCTAGAAATCTCTGTAATCGGGTAGGTTCATTCAGTGATGTAATGTGAATAATTGTAGTATGTATAGAGAACTCGTTTTGGTTGCATGAAAAAGAATTGTATGATTTTTAAGAGAAAAATAGGCTTACGGAGGTGAAATGAAATTCACTTTCCGTGCCGGTCACGTGCTTAGATTTTGGGACGTGACAATTCATCACTGAGCCTACAACTTTCTGACATTCCTCTCTCTTCATACTCCAAAAAAAAAAAATTCCAAGCCATGGCAGCAAGAAAGTTCATTGATCTCACAGTAGAGGCCAGGGAGGAAGAGCTCGACTTAAACTTGAGTCTAGGTAAGGATAAGGGCAAAAGACCTTTGGAGGGATCTCAAGAAAACCGAAAGAAGAAAATGAAGATCGAAGAAGCTGAGGAGATTAGTACAGGTCATACGTCAGAAGACAAAATTACTTGTCTGGAGCAGGAGGTGAAGAAACTCAAGAAGATGATAGAGGACCAGGAGAAGTTAGCTAAACGCAACAATGCGGCACTGACTTCAAGAATAGATAGGTTCTTCTATTGGTCTACCCAATGCTTCTGCAATCAACAACAAAGAAGTGTTGATTGTATGAATGGGATTTACACTACCCTCCGTGACATTGCTCAGTCTCTTGCTCCAAGGAATGGCCGAGGGGTGATGATACAATACAACCCTCCTAATCCGAGACCACCTCGCCTGTAGGTTGCTCATGCATGAGCAAACTTTCCCTTTTTTTTTTTTTGCAATGTAATCCTTTAGTTTGTGTTTTTAATGCAAGTGATTTCTTTCAGATGACGGTACTAAAAAAATTATAATAATAATAAAGAAAGATAAAGAAAATCAGCCGCACAAATTTAGCACAATAGAAGGATATATATATTTTGAAAAATATATATCCATTTTAAAGATAGAAAGAATTTTCTGACATAGATATATATATCATCATTTCAAAGCAAAAGCAAGTTACATACTTACTCAAGATAAAACATATTATAATCAGAGTATGTAGTAACATAATTGAGGTAATATGGATTAATAAGATATAATCAGATATAAACTATAATCCATAAACAATGGTTCATAAGTTACAGCTTATGTAAAAGAGATGATATGTATAATGCTCAAACCATGATGTATTAAAAAAAATAATTTAAGTATTTAACATATTTTTATATGTCATGATGTGATCAAGTATGTAAGATGTCAGAAAACAATATGTCATTGCAATGAAAGTATGACAGTAAAAAAAAATTTGCCAGAATGTTCAATTGAGATCAAGGAGTATCATTCAATTAAATAATGAAGAAGTAAAAGATAGAGATACTCATCAATTTTGGCAAACTTTTGTTGCTTCTTGAAATTCCTGTTCAAGATTTTGATATCCTTGTTTTTCTCATTGTTCTTCTTTTGATCCTGTCTTCTTGCAATTTTAATGATCTTAATTGATTGATTATTTGCAAGATCTATCAAGCATTGGTTCAATGTAGGCTTCGTTGGTCGACTACTGATAGGAGCGTTGGTCGACCAACCAACTTCAAAACTATAAATCTTACTGATTTCGGAGAGCAGAGGAAAGAATGTGCTTTAGAGGATTAACTCCTGCAAAACACTTTTGGTGGAGCACTTTGATGTTCAAATCAGTAATGTTCAAATAAATCTCGAGCACTAGGAGCAACATTATGTTCAAGATATGCCATATTAATAAAAGTGCTATGCTTCCATGAAATGCAATTTTGCAATATATTTGATTTTGTTGAAAATATTTGAATAAGATTACAATAAGGATAAATACTATAGGCAAGAGTAATCTTATTATTGTGAAAGCAAAAGAAATATGCATGTGATGGACGAAAGTTTTCATGATGCGGCAAAAAGGAGAGTTTGAGCAGTATTTAGAAGAAAGATATTGGTTCAAAACAAAATTTGAATCTATAGGTCACACACATAAGAATTGTTTTTAGATATAGCATGCATGAATATCAAGGATAGATGTAAGACATATTAGACAACAGACAAACGCATTAGAGAGCAGTAAACATATCAGTCAAAATTCTTACAATGTATTCCAGCTTATATGTTTACTTATCCATTGCCTCCTTTTGATGCAAGAGTGGAGTTTAAATGATGTAGCCATTAAAATGTCATTTCCGCTCCTTGCTTCGAGGTGAATCTACAAATTAATCTTTTGTTTTTGGTACCCAAATTTCTTTGGGTCCGCCTGGGTCATGAGTTCCTTTTTGAACCCATTTCATTTTTACTCCATGAACAAGATTTTTCTTATAAAAGCATGAGTAAGATTTGTGTCCTTTCAGTCCACAATAAAAACAAGTGCAAGTTGGACTATTTGACATCTTTACAGAAACAAAGAAGCTTTTAGAATGCTTTTGGTTTGATTTCCTTTTAGAAACAAGACCAACTTTGTTAAACCTTCTTCTTTGTTTCAAAACTGAGGTATTTAAAATTTCTCTACCTTGAGAAAATTTTGCAAGTGTGTTTTTAAGATTATTATTTTCCTTTTTCAAAGAATCACACTTGGTACAAATGCAATTTTTGTTGGTAGAGATATTTGCTTTTAAAATCAAATTCTCTTCTTGCAAAGTTTTGTTTTGATTTTCAAAAACAAAATTCTCTTCCTTTGAAATAGAAAATTCATTTTTCAATGTTTTCAACTCATTTTCAAGAGAAGAGTTTTTCTGTTTTGAAACATTTAGTTTCTTTGCAACTATTAGAGATTCTTCATGTAAATCATCAAAGGCATCTTGTAATTTTTCAAAAGAGTAGTCAAATGAATTTACCTCATCTTTATCTCTGGCCACAAGACAAGTGTTGGCTTCTTCATTTGTGTTCTCCTCATCAGAATTGCTATTTCCCCAAATGGACGATAGGTAAGCTTTCTTTGATGATTCAGCTTTTGGTTGTGGTTTTTCTTTTTCTCCTTTTTCTTTTTCTTCTATCTCCTTGGTGATTTGAGATTTTCCTGTAAGTTCAACACCAAGAGCTTGCAAATGATTAAGCACAAGTTGTATCTCATTAATGGTTTTGCAATTGTTCATTTGAGCAATTTCAAATTTATTAATGAAACTTCTATACCTTAATTCCTCAGCAATAAGATCTTCCTCATGTACAACTTCAAGAATTTCCCACATTTCTTTTGCAGTTGCACAGTTGGAGATTTTGAAAAGTTCATCTTGACTCAATGCACAAGAAATAATCAATTTTGCCTTAGCATTGAGTTGCATTAAACTTCTTTCAGTATCATTCCATTCACTCTTGGATTTTGGAATGTATTTTCCTTGTTCTTCCTTGACAGGCATATCAAAACCATTTTCTATAACTTCCCAGAGTTTATGGTCTACTGAAATTAAAAACATTTTCATTTCATACTTCCAATATTGAAAATGATTAGCATCAAAAACTGGAGGTTCTGTGAAAGAACAATTTTTAGAGATAAACCACTCACTAGATCCAACCATGTTTACTCTTAGACGGTTAAGTCTCAAATCAAGAGCCCAAGCTCTGATACCAATTGAAAGAAATGGTTGGATCCCAAGAGGGGGGGTGAATTGGGTTTTATAAAAATTTTCACAAAACTTAATTGGAAGTTAAAATGATTTTCTGAAATTGGATAATGTTAAAGATAATAATTTAATTCAGAAAATCAAAATGTTTATCAAGATGAATAATTTTATAGTGCAAGGAATTAAGGAGCAAATATAAATCTACACAAATTAATTAATACTTGAGGTAGAAATTAAATATAAACGCAAAGCATTAATTAATTAACTTCAAATGTAAATAGAGTAAGGATAGAGAAAGCAAACTTGGAGATTTATACTGGTTCGGCTAATCCCAAGCCTACATCCAGTCCTCAAGAGACCACTTTAGTATTTCCACTATAATTGCAAGTTTAATCCGGGTACTTGCAAACCACTACAACATACTTTTCTCCCTCAAGGGTGTCTCTCCCCCTTACAACGTGTTTTCTCTCAAACACTAACTCAAGGAACCAATCCTTGAGAAACTAAATTTAAAGGCTTAAGGAAAATAATGGTAAACACTCTCAAAGTGTAGATAACGCAGAAATTAAGCTCAGAATATTTCTCTAGCAATTTAGAGAGAATGAACTCAAGAAAATATGAGAAATGAACAATTGAAGCTTGATTTTAAATGGTGTTGTGAAGTCCCCTTTATATAGTGAAACCTTGCTGCTACAGTGACTGCTTTAGTCAAAATTGCTACAGTAAGCTTCATCATCATTTTTCAACCTTTCTACAACAACCAAAAAACTTTATCAATCTTTTTCAACAATCAATATTCTTTTTCAAATTTGCTACAGTAAAAAGTATTCTTTTTCAAAGTTTATTACAACAACCAATAAACTTTATCATACTTTTTCAACAATCAAAATTCTTTTTCAAAAGTGCTACAGTAAAAGATATTCTTTTTCAAATTATATTACAACACCCAATAAACTTTATCATACTTTTTCAACAATCAAATTTCTTTTTCAAAAGTGCTACAGTAAAAGATATTCTTTTTCAAATTATATTACAACACCCAATAAACTTTATCATACTTTTTCAACAATCAAATTTCTTTTTCAAAAGTACTACAGTAAAAGATATTCTTTTTCAAATTATATTACAACACCCAATAAACTTTATCATACTTTTTCAACAATCAAATTTCTTTTTCAAAAGTGCTACAGTAAAAGATATTCTTTTTCAAATTATATTACAACACCCAACAAACTTTATCAAAAATCAATTTATATTACTATATATAAATATATAAAGCATTAAATATATTTGGGCCAAGAAAAATTGAATCATGCATTTGGGCCAATAAGATTAAATCATACATTTGGGCCAAGAAAATTAAATCATACTATTTGGGCTAAGAAAGATTAAATCATACATTGGGCCAAGAAGATTAAATCATTCCCACATATTTGTCATCATCAAAACTTATAGCATAATACATTAGGGCTAACAATTATCTCATTTAGATTCGTCATTCTGAATCCAATTTTCCCCTATGAATCTTGGGAGTGTCCTACGACATACTTTTTATCACCAGTAATGCTAAAACTCTATTAAAACGGGGTCGTTTCACTCACCTGGATTCCGTACGAGTATCACTTCTCTAAGTCGTTACAGACAAGAGTGCTCAGGTGAATTTCGGTCTTCTGCTACGGAGATTTTCATGAAAGATTAGAGAAAATACGTTATGATTGTTTTCATATAGATACTGTTCATATGTACGGTCACTATTCATACGTACAGATACTATTCATACGGTTACTATTTATACGAGAAATAGAGAATACAATCTGTAAAAGAGTACACCAGGTAAGTTCCCAGGAAAGAGTGGAGGGTCACACTGGACACACTTAAAAACCAGGTCTTTCCTTAGTCAGAACTTTCCTAGACATGTATTCTTCACAGTTTACATTCTATTTTGGTAATCAGAGAATCAAAATAACATATAAACAGCTAAGGACAGTTTTTCTGATGTGGAAGATCAGCCAAAGCCGCAATCACAGAGCATACTTAAGAAAATAATTTCTAAAATTTAAAAGACATAGAAAGGGCATAGTATCCTTACCTAAGCTGAAAAGGAAAGACCCAAAATCTCAGAGGCCTAGCATTGAAGTAAGAGAAACTTAAGGAGAGAAGAAGAGAAGTTGAAGGTGTGAGTTTAGAAGTGAAATGAAAGCGCCTATTTATAGGAAAAGTCAAGGATACTATTTGATACTATGTGCTAATAAAATATTCAATTTACTATTTATGAAAATGACATTTCTAATAATGCAGTTACTGTGCATCTCACCGAAAATTTTATTACTATTGGAAACTTAAAGGGAAAACTATCCTTTCACCTTAAACCTTTAAGTTTCTTTTCAAATCAGTCCTTTCAATTTAGTCCCTGAGGGTATTTTTACACATAAAACGTCATTTTCTCCTACAAACTTCTTTCTAGTTTTCTCTTATGACCAAACCACATCTAGTACTTGACATTTCGATTGTATAAATGAACAGTATCGTATACGTAAATAGTATTATACGGATGAATAGTACTGTATACTGAAATAGTAACAGTAGTTTGTAAACAAATATTTATATTTTATTTTTCATGGGTATTACATTATCACCCCCTTAAGAGAATTCGGTCCCCCAAATTCAAAACTCATTTCAAGACTGAAATAAGTGTGATTACTTCGTCCATATCTCATCCTTTGCATCTCTTTCTTTCAAAACCTCATCACACCCTTGGTGAGATTTACAAGAACATTATACCATTGACTGTGAACTCTAAACCGCATTATCAATAATTTGCATAAGACTTTTGCCTTTTCTAAACAGCAAGTAATCTCTTCCTCATCAATTTGATCTTCCCCACAACCTTTTGTACCATAAAGTGTCTCATCCTCATAACCTTTACCAAACTCAAACCACCTAATCAGAGACGAACTCTGTCTCTATGTAAAACCTCAAATAGGTGTCTTCTAAACAGTGGCACGTGGTCTTTCCAGTTTATACTTAATATCAGAACACAAGCTACCATACACATAGCTTATAACTTTTACGAATACAAGTACCCTACCCGAAGGCATCATTTTGGCCATAGGCAATATTCTTGCCCGAAGGCGATCATTCTACCTTAAGGCGATACTCTCAGCTGAATGCGTCATATAAAAGGAAAAATCACGTAAAATTATTACATAAATCTCTAGGAAGAACAATCCTAGAAAATGTGATAAGTAAATAACATACTCCTTACGCATAATTATATATATGGAAATTCCTCTCACCTCAATGACTCATATAGAGTCGTATCCCTTCAATGATTAGGGCAAACCCATAGTTCTCTATGTATAGGTTCATAAAATACTTATTTACCACTCCTCCATAGCTCAGAAATGAAATGAAATATCATTTTAGTAACTCTTCTCAGTCAAAATGATATTACCATACTCTGCTTTAGAATTTCCATAATCAAGTACGAAATATAAGTCCAACATCTTCTTATTCCTCAAGTTCTTTCAGTAAAAGGAATCACTTCAACAAAGAAGATCTAAATACTAACTTAAATTTTACTTCTAGTACATAGATAATTTTAATACATGAAGCTTAGACCAAATATAACTTTAGGTACAAACAAAAGAAAGAATAAATTAAGGACGAGGAGGCTTTTGAAATGTAGAAGGTGCTCCAGGTCTAGAAGAGGAAGGTGCTTCAGACCTTAAGGAGGAAGCTAATCGTTGTAGCCTAGAAAGGGTTTCTGAGGAAGCGTCTGGGAAATTTGGCGAAGAGCAGAAGTTACTCCGTTCATACAGTCAATACACCTTGCTTGTTGGTCACGAAAATTTTGAGTTGCAAACATTGAATGTCTATCAATTCGATTAGCTAGTTCCCCGAAACGACGGTTTATCAGTTTCTCTTGGTTTTCAAAGAGACGATTTATTAGTCGCTTCTGGTCCTCTGTCTTGTATTCCAGGCTCTCTATCTTATGCTCCAGATTTTCGATCTTACGCTCCAAGAACGCAAGCTTATTTTCTGAGGATGTTGCAGTACTGTCCTCCTCCAACTCTATTACATCCCTCTTTCTTTTCTTAATTTCTGGTGACCTGTCTACAGGTCTCTTCCCTTTGTTGTCTCCGAGACTTAGATTTAAATCAAGCTCTACATTGCCAGTCTCAAAATTCAAGTTGAAAGACTTATTATCGGCCATTGCTCTAGGGATCTCAGAAATAACTTCGAATGAGAAAGGAATGGAGATTGAGAAATAGGTATGTAATGAAAGAAGTAGGTTTGCTTGGTGCGATGAGTAGGGTAACGGGCATACAAGATTTATAGACAACCCGAAGCCCCTGGAGCTAAAGCCACCACAACCTATACGCCGCTCGCTAGGAGGTTTACAGATCACATATGTCGCAATGCCAGCAATTAATGTCGGACATGCAAGTAAATAGTAAATATAATTTAATGCAATTAACATAAGTCAAAGATTTCCTCAAAAAATTTTCGGCTAATCTTGACCTTTCTCAAAATTTTGACTAACTACGCTCTTTAGTCTGAGATTTTCTCCCTCTAAACTTATTTTATCCTGTAATCCCATATCACGATGTCCCTCTATGATTAGGTAGCCTCATATTGGCCGTATCTTAGATTCTAATCGGTGTCTTTACTCTAGACTTACACATAATATATATGTAAATATATATATTTTAAAACAAAGTTAACTGCTTACGGTCGCATGCCTTAAGCATTATCATGATGTAAGGAAATCACTGCCTTTCATTTGCCCATGAGAGCATTATATGTAAGTACGTATAACCATGAAGATATATCATCATCTACACATTTCATTCTATCCAAGTCATTTTGATTTCACATCTCTATGAGTATATGTAGGATCATCACATATTCTCCTTGATCGTAGCCTTCACTCATTATGCATGAATAACATACATACATGTAATTACAACATGATTCAATCAGTTATGTATATCATACTCAACTGAAGGCTCTCAAGAACAATACAATAAAACAGAGAAATGCATTTCAGTTCATCATAAAAGCATCCAAGGCAATCTTTAATGGCTATATTATCAACTTCTTTAAATTTCAGAAAATGCCAACGGGAGAAATGGGAAAACCAAGTAAAATCGGCCGCAAATCCACCGAATACTGACTTTCGTGGTTTTGGCATTAATGCAACGCATTGTTGGTGTGCACGCCTACCCTAGACTTCTGGCTTCCAGCTTGCAGAAATCCATAGTTGATCGTGTAGGGGTGCGGTGAAAAGATATCTTCTTTGTCTCTAACTCCTAATTTTTCTCTATAAAAAACCGTCCCAGCGTTCTCAGTTACCACACCACAAAGAGTAATAATCTCTGAGCCTACAATCTTCCAGCATTCCTCTCGCCTCATATTCTTACAAAAATTTCTAAATTTTTCAAATCATGGCCTCAAGGAAGTACATTGATCTCACAGTAGAGGCCAAGGAAAAAGAACTTGACTTAAACTTAAGTTTAGGCAGGGACAAGGGCAAAAGGCCTCTCGAGGAATCTCAAGAAAATCAAAAGGAGAAGAAGATGAAGAAGATTGAGGAAGCCGAGGAGATTAGTACAGGCCATAGCTCGGAGGACAAAATCGCCTGTTTAGAGCAGGAGGTGAAGAATCTCAAGAAGATGATAGAGGATCTGGAGAAGTTAACCAAACGCAATAACGCGGCAATGACTTTGAGAATAGATAGGTTCTTCTATTGGTCCACCCAGTGCTTCTGCAATCAACAGCAAAGAAGTGTTGATTGTATGAATGGAATTTACACTACCCTCCGCGACATTGCTATGTCTCTTGCTCCAAGGAATGGTCGAGGGGTGATGATACAATACAACCCTCCTAATCCAAGACCACCTCGCTTTTAGATTACTCATGCATGAGTAAACTTCTTTTTTTTTTTTTTTGCAATGTAATCCTTCAGTTTTTTTTTAATGCAAGTGGTTTCTTTTATTGGCTGGTACCCTAAAATAATATAGCTACACATAATCAATCATGAATTCAGCTTATAAAATCCACCATATAAAATTTTGATCCGACAGCAACGGAATCAAAACAAGTAATAACCTTTCCTTGACTAAGTTCAAAAGTGTAGCCACATCTATCTAAAACTAAACCTGACAACATAATTTCTAAGAAGAGATAAGTCTCGGAGGGAAAGGAAATGGAAACATCCTACAGGACCTTCAGTAGAGCCGTCTCTCTATAATTGTGCCCGGGTTCACAACGATAGAGGAGGTTCCACTAAGGTTACCTTGCTCTGTAATCACTAGGAGACCTAACAACTTGGCTCTGATACCAACTTTGTCACGACCCGTTTTCTGGGCACATGACCGGCACAATGATGAATCTCTCATCACTGTAAGCCTTCCGATAATATATCAAATTTTCTTATCTGAAAATCATAGAGATGATTTGCATGTAATAATAGATTATCAATTTAAAATACATTATTATACTGACATACAAGCCAAATGTCGAACCCCTGACCTAGATGTCCTAGACGATTACAGAGCAACATAATCTACAACAATAGAGGGGCCTACGTGATAGCGGGAGGGTCCAAAGTGATCTACTCTTCTAGCGGATATTCTTCATTGGCAACCTGATCTGAACAAAAAGGTTGTACAAACAATGTGAGCTTTTAAACTCAATGAGCGAATCGGCCTCGCGTTAATAAAATTCAAATACATCACCAGTCATGCAAGCATATCCAAAGGCTCATACTCAACCAATAGACAGAAGATAAAAATTCATCCAATTCAACAAACGTTACTAGTACTCGTCAATGACAATATATCCCGGAGAGCGCACACAGGCCGGCTCACCAATTATGTATATTTCCGCCATGACGCACAACATCATCCCCTTACATACAAGAAGATAAAAATTCATCCAATTCAACAAACGTTACTAGTACTCGTCAATGGCAATATATCCCAGAGAGCGCACACAGGCCGGCTCACCAATTATGTATATTTCCGCCATGACGCACAATCTCATCCTCTTAGCTAGGGCGCCTCACGAATTTATCACCAATCCGGGCTATATCCCTACTGAGGGAATCGTTGTCTCCACACTCATTGGTCAAGGCACCCTATCAACCGGGTTTTCCGCCTTGCCGTGAGAGGGGGTACTGTCCCGCTCAATCACAATCAATAGCATTTCATATCATAATCAGAAGCTCAATATAATATTCATCCATATAACAGGTATAGTATATAACTATATTATAGATTTATAAACCACATATCAAGATAACAATTAATCCGTTTTTGAAAACATTCAAACTTCACATCATCATAAGATACTTATTTCATTTTATCCATACTTATGGATTAATTATCTCATTTAGATTCGTCATTCTGAATCCAATTTTCCCCTATGAATCTTGGGAGTGTCCTACGACATACTTTTTATCACCAGTGATGCTAAAACTCTATTAAAACGGGGTCGTTTCACTCACCTGGATTCCGTACGAGTATCACTTCTCTAAGTCGTTACAGACAAGAGTGCTCAGGTGAATTTCGGTCTTCTGCTACGGAGATTTTCATGAAAGATTAGAGAAAATACTTTATGATTGTTTTCGTATAGATACTGTTCATATGTACGGTCACTATTCATACGTACAGATACTATTCATACGGTTACTATTCATACGAGAAATAGAGAATACAATCTGTAAAAGAGTACACCAGGTAAGTTTCCAGGAAATAGTGGAGGGTCACACTGGACACGCTTAAAAACCAGGTCTTTCCTTAGCCAAAACTTTCCTAGACATGTATTCTTCACAGTTTACACTCTATTTTGGTAATCAGAGAATCAAAATAACATATAAACAGCTAAGGACAGTTTTTCTGATGTGGAAGATCAGCCAAAGCCGCAACCACAGAGTATACTTAAGAAAATAACTTCTAAAATTTAAAAGACATAGAAATGGCATAGTATCCTTACCTAAGCTGAAAAGGAAAGACCCAAAATCTCAGAGGCCTAGCATTGAAGTAAGAGAAACTTAAGGAGAGAAGAAGAGAAGTTGAAGGTGTGAGTTTAGAAGTGAAATGAAAGCGCCTATTTATAGGAAAAGTCAAGGATACTATTTGATACTATGCGTTAATAAAATATTTAATTTACTATTTATGAAAATGACATTTCTAATAATACAGTTACTGTACACCTCACGGAAAATTTTATTACTATTGGAAACTTAAAGGGAAAACTATCCTTTCACCTTAAACCTTTAAGTTTCTTTTCAAATCAGTCCTTTCAATTTAGTCCCTGAGGGTATTTTTACACATAAAACATCATTTTCTCCTACAAACTTCTTTCTAGTTTTCTCTTATGACCAAACCACATCTAGTACTTGACATTTCGATTGTATAAATGAACAGTATCGTATACGTAAATAATATTATACGGGTGAATAGTACCGTATATTGAAATAGTAACAGTAGTTTGTAAACAAATATTTATATTTTATTTTTCATGGGTATTAGACTTCTTGTTGAATTAATTCAGCCATCGAGGGTCCCAACTTGCTTGCCGGTACTTCCTTTTCATTCTCAGCAGCCTCATCTGGAGTATTGCTTACCATATGTACATAGCCTTTGCTCCCATTGTTTCCTTTATTTTTCTTTAATTGTTTGAACCACTCCGGGTAGCCTACTAGCTTAAAACATGTATCTTTCACATGTCCTGAATTTTTGCAATACTCACAATATCTGTCCTCTTTCTTGTGACCCTTCTTGTTCCCGTGCTATTTAGCATTTTGTTGCACATCTCTCGCCAATAACGCATTTCCTTCCAAGTTATTATTCATCTCCCCATGTATTACCCTCTGCTTCTCCACCCTTAGTATCATTGAGTACGCCTTATTCACAGATAGCAGAGGATCCAGTGCCAGAATTTACCCCCTAATTGCATCAAGGCTATCGTTCAGCCCCATAAGGAACTGTATAAGCTTGTTCTGTGATAACAAGTTTGTATAGGTACTTGACACATTACACCCGCACTTGTCCATGGCCCCACAGACGCATTGAGGTAATGGTTGTAGTATATTTAACTCTTCCCAAAGTTTCTTCAGCCTATTATAGTACATTGCTACTGACTGATTGCCTTGGTTTATCGAAGAAATTTGCCTCTATAAATGATATATTTGTGGTCCGTTTCCCTCACCGAATTGCTCTTCAAGCTCAACCCACAGCCTTCTTGCAGATGTACAGTACATGAACGACTCTGCAATCTCCTTACTCATGGAATTAAGTATCCACGACACCACCATCTCGTCCGCGCACTTCCACTTTCTCCAGTCTGCTCCATCTTCCGGTTCGCTGATGGATCCGTTGATGAAACCTATTTTGTTCTTTGCTGCAAGTGCGCGTCTCATAGATCTGCTCCAGACTAAGTAATTTGAATCAGTAAGCGGCGCAGTCACCAGAACCATGCCGGGATTATCCGCATTCTGTAAAATTAGTGGATCATCCAAAGTATGAATCGAATGAACTGAAGTCGATCTCTTCTCCGTGCTTGATCCTTCAGAATCCCCCATTGTCCTCTGCTTGAACTGGTAAGAGTTATGTGTCTAGGTTTCGGGATCGCCTAAAAGGCTCTGATACCATGTAGAAAACGGAGGTTAAGTAGAAGTTAAGTTTCGAGAGAAAAGATTATTCAATATTATTTACTGTACATCCTCTACATATATACAAAACTGAATCAGATGGTTACAACTAGACTAAAACTTCCTAACTCCTAACTACCTCTTGTTAGTTTACAACTGAATGTAACTGTTCAAAGTAACTATTGTTAACTGATAACTAAAACTGTTCAAAAGTAAAAGTTACTGCCTGTACAAGCATTGCTGATTGTACATAACCACACATTCCTTCAATCTTTGCTAAACCATCTATATTAATCTTAAGCCAATCAGATATAGAATTAATCCAGTGAGTTTGAACAGTTTGAGTGAGATTTAAAGGTTGAAGGGAATGAGGTAGAATATATTCAGGGCAAAACCAGAATTCAGCAGCCTTTTATTTGATCTTTTTTGATAAAAAAGGGATATCAAAGTTTTCATTTGAAAATAATTTCCTGTTTCTAGCAATTATAAATTCAAATTTTCAAATACAATTAGAACGGTTAATTTTTTGGATATTTTAAATGTTCTTTATTTTAGATATCGATTGTTTTCGTTAAACTTCCATTAGATAATTATCAATATCATAATCTGATTAAATTTATTTGTTTGTGTCACCATTAACTGAAGGCTAATTGCTCTTTTAATTCCAATAGTTTTATTTTATATTTAATTTACTTTTTACAATTTAAAAATATAATTAGATTCTTATATAAGAAAATATTTATTTAGTTTTTTCATCAAATTTGCATCAATACTTTCAACAAAATCTAACAAAACAATCACAAAAATTTAATGAGAAAAACTAAATTTAAATGTCTGTCGACTATAAAAACCCAATCACAATTTGTAAATTATAATGACAAAAATTCATTAATTTACCCAATATTAACTGGTGGCAATAATAATGGCTATTTAAACTCTAAGGAAACAATAAATGTTTAATTTTTAAAGATATCAATTTGAGAAGGATTTTACCTTTTGCACTTAGTAAGTTCAATACAAATTAGTCTTCCATCTAATTATGTGGCAAATACTCTTAGTAAACTTTAAAAAAATCAGTTAACTTCAATTTAATTATTTGGTTAAGATTTTTTAACAAGTAACCTAATCAATTCAATTAATTAATTAATTAATTAATCTAAACAGATCCAAAACAAACCAAAAAAATATCCCTGTTCAAACCAACATTCCATAAAGATTCCAGAGGTATGTTCTTAATTTAGCAGCAGCGTTTAATGATTGAGTGACTTTAAAATCACAAACAATGTATAATCTTTCTTGATATTTTTCAGTCACCAAAATCTTGCACGTATCCACAGATAGGATTGAAAACAAAATCATATATGATAACTTATTAGATACACTTCATTTGGATTGTTATTGAAATTTAATTTTAAAAACATAAAAATTTGAATTTTACATCCCTAACAAATAGCTCATCAAAATTTTAAAACTAAAAATTGAATCTCTTTCGTATTTTTGGAAATATGTCTTTTTATTCATTTCCTTTCAAAAAAAATGTTAACTTAAATGTCAGATCAGGCTTCCTTTTTAACTGACGGGACAACATTAATATTGGCCTCCAATGCCAGCAGCAGCAGGTCAAATTATGGACAACTCTTAACGTATATGAATTAACTTCGATAAAAAGAAAATAGACATGAAAACCTATTTCATTTATTATGAAAATTGAGAAACTTAATTTTAAAAAAATACTTACAAATGATCCGTAGTTTAAGGATACATTTTTTGCATCTCCACTTTAAAAAAACTCACATTTTGAATTCGATTCTATCAAATATTGATACATATGATATATCAAAGTTTTATTTTATTTTATTTTTTTTATCAAAGAACTTTTTAAGAACTATATGTTACTGAAAAAAATTATGCAAAAGCTTGCCACATACAAAAAAAATTAAAATAGCTCTTAGCTTATTCATGGGTATTTTAATTACAACAGAGAGAAAGTCTCAGGAATAATAACATTACCAGAGATGACAAATAAGGATGCAGAAGGCAATCATATACAGGACATTCGAGCATAACATAAACATAGGACACAAAATATACGAGTCTACATCTTCAATCTATTTATCTTTATTCCTGATAATTTTCTCTAAGCAGTACACAGGAAAATTCCAAGGCCATAAGAGTCTTGCAATTGGAGTCATGAATAAATTTAGAAGCAAAGAACTAGAAAGGTAAAAAAATAGGGGAGAAATAGAATTCCCAAATGTGGAGTTGAAGGAGCAAGGAAGCAGAGAGGCTGAAATCAGCAGAAGGGAATGGGAAGAGCCTGGAAATTACGAAAAGCAAGCATTTAGATAACGGTCAAGGAGAGTGCCTGATGAGTTTTTAATAACATTTTTCCAATCAACAAGTTTTTAGTACTGTAATTTTCAAGTTCAGGGCATAAACTCCAGAGAAATGTTAAGAGGTCTGTGGTATAATATGGATACTTGTTCCTATTCTTACTCTTGTATTGGGAATCATAATAGATACTAGTGATCAATGTATTAGACCTAAATAGGTCAGTCTTTTGGAAGTTTTTCAAGCTCTAGCAGATGGAACAAAACTATTTTTCATATCGAAATCTTATTCCACAAGGGGAGATATTCTATGGCTTGAGTTACTGCTGTATTCAATTTGCAAGGAACACTGATTCACAAGTCTATTAGCATATTGGATGCCTCATTTTCCCTTAAATGCTCAACAAGAACTCTTAGGACCGTATAAATTTTGTCAGTTTCGTGATGATTCTTATCTGCAGTGAGAAAGACATGAACTTTGTTCCTGACTTCAATCCAACTGCAACCAGGAATCCTCTTCAGCCCTTTCTCCTTCATCTCTCTCCTTAGTGTTGACACATCTGACCACCTACCAGCTGCAGAATGTGCATTTGAAAGCATCACAAATGAGGATACATCATCAGGATCCAATGCCAAGATCTTTCTTGCTGCAAGCTCCCCCAATTCCATGTTTGAGTGAATTTGGCAGCCCCCGAGCAACGCCTTCCAAAACCCAATTCCCGGGTCAAAAGGCATATCATGAAGAAAGCCCTCGGCTTCTGTAAACCGCCCAGATCGAGAGAGCAAGTCCACCATACAAGCATAATGCTCAGGTTTTAGTAAACCAGGGTTCTCAATCCTGGCATTGTTGAAATATGAAAATCCCTCATCTACAAGGCCAGCATGATTACAAGCCCAAAGTAAGCCAAGAAGGGTTACATCATTGGGTTTACAACCTGAAGAAAGCATCTTTTTATAGAATCTTATAGCTCCATGACCTCTTCCATTCTGTGCATAACCACATATTATGGCATTCCATGATATAATGTTCCTTTCAGAAATTTGACTGAGCATCAGGATGCTATCTTCCATGTTTCCACACTTTGCATAAAAGCTAATAAGAGAACTACTAACAAACACATTAAGCTTACCCAAAAATTTTATTGCACATGCATGAAAACTCCTGCCAATCCCCAGTGCAGCTATATTTCCAGCTGCACAAATAGCACAAGGAAATGTAGATTGATTAGGTAAGAACCCTTCTCTGAGCATGTCAACGAAAAAATTGACAGCCTCTTCATTATGGCCTGTTTGGCTACACCCACTAATTATGGCATTCCATGAAA
The DNA here is from genome assembly GCA_037074585.1 of Biancaea sappan. Lineage (NCBI taxonomy): Eukaryota > Viridiplantae > Streptophyta > Magnoliopsida > Fabales > Fabaceae > Biancaea > Biancaea sappan. The sequence goes on along the minus strand of CM073490.1, from coordinate 12,609,132 downwards.
CTATGTTTCTCTCAGGCATCTCAAGGAAAAGCTGCATAGCTTCCATGAACCTCCCTCTCTTCAAGTACCCACATATTAGAGTTGTGCAGGACACCACATTGGGATATCTAGTATCACTAAAAGCCTTTTGGGCATCTTCTATTGTACTCAATTTGACATAAAAATTTACAAGAGCACTACCAACAAATACATTAGAGTGAAGAACAGTTCCAAATGTGAACTCGTTTGGTCTAACATTTGAGGCAACCATTCTTGAGAAAAGATGGATAGCTTCTTCATGGAGGTGCTTCTTAGCGAAGCAGCCTATAATGGAAGTGCCAGATACAACAGTTAAGTCAGACATTTTTTCAAACACATGGCAGGCATCCGAGAAAGAGATTGAATTTGGGCTAAAGGAAAAATGGTCTGCTTGTACGGATGAAATTCCTCGATTGGGATCATGGGTATGACCATTTGCTTTCTGGATTTCAGTCCGATAGCTACATGCAAAAATGTGGAATTTGATCCACGAAGGTTGAGAGACAGAGACTCTATAAATTATGGATTTCATATGGGACCTTAGCTAATCTTGACTCGAAGCTCTTACATCTCAATTAAACGGGAGAATTTGGCTCTTCCTCCTGGGATTGTCCCTTGTGCCCATGATTTTTGTTTCTATTTTGCAGTTATTTTCCTATCAAATGAATCTTCTGTTCTCGCCATGTGCATAAGCTCCTATATTTTTTCCCCAGTCACGAAAATGAACAGGTTTTATGGGTTTACTCTGCGATAACGGCGCCAAATCAGTTTTACCTGTCAATCTATTTTCCAGATGTTGCGCATTTCAAATTTAGTTAAGTGAGGGTTTGGAAAATCTGCTTTTTTTTTAATTAAAAATTTAATTTTAGGCGTTTAGAATATTGACGACTTGGCACGTTTTTATGATCATCAATGCTTCTATTAGCCACTTTACTTTACTTTTATTATAATATAAACATTTTTTTCGGCCAATTATGTTCTATATTCAAATATTTTTGGAGCTACACAGCTAGTTAACATCTTTTCACTTCACAATTAATATAAAAATAAATATAAATTCTATCATAAGAAATTAGGAATTAAAATGATGTGTATTACTTTATATACATATATATATTTGACACTAATGTAGATCAAAATTAATTTATATTATTAAATAAATTTTTAAAGATAATTTGGAATTTACAAAATTCCCTGTTGAACCAAAAAATAATTGTTAGAAATATTACCGTCGCAAACTTTAATATTAATTCAAGTTGTTCTATGTCTTAACAATATATTTCAGAATTAATACATGATATACCTTTTAAATATAAAAATTATTAATTATATAATTGTATATTTGTAACTATTCAATTTTCATAAAAATTTACATTAAGGATTAACATAATTACTCATTACAGTAATTATATCAATGATGTTTCATTGAAATGTTCAAAAGTAAATACTAAAATTTTATCTCAGCCACCTTTAGTCAGAGCTGAATATTCCTTTTTCTCTGTACGAGTCATTTTTGGAAGCTCTCTTCTCTTGGGAGCAAAGAGATCCACTGTTTCTTATGTAATTTTTTCGGGGAGTTCAGTCTCTTAGGTTGATGTTTCCATTATTTGATCACTTTAAGAGTTATGTAAAATAATTTTTAATTGTTATACATAAAAATATTAAGATAATTTAATATTAATCTAAGGATGAAAAGATTCAACATCTTCATAAACTTTTTTATTTGAAAAGGATAAGTCTATAAAGAGTTCAAATTTTAAAGAAATTGACGTTTCTACTCTTGGATCATTTTGATATATATGTAAAATAATTTTTAATCATCATATATATAAACGTCAAGATAATTTAATGTTAATCTAATAATGAAAAGATTAAACCTTTTTAAAAATTGAGGAAGTGTATTGCATGTTGTCAGCATAAAAAACATCAAATTATATAATAAGCGAATGCTTCTAATTGTGTGTCCGTATTTTAAACTGTCCCCGACCCCTTTTCTCGAGAAGAGATCGACCGCCTAACAAACTAACCGCCTGATCTTTAGATCAGATAGTCCTCATGAAATCTTGCGACGGCTAAAATTTTTTGTTTTAGTGCAAATCCCTCTAGCGAATCTGCACTCGCCATGTGTCCTCCTTGATGACTTCTTTTTCTTCCTCCTGCTTCGACGGAAATCTTCAGCTTGGCCAAATTAAGTTCAGTGTTATCTGGCCATAGGTTAAACATCTTGCTGAGGAATGCTTCTTCTTCTTCTTCTTTATAAAAAATGAGTTCTAAATAAAGGCACAAGGGTCATTATATGGTCATAGTATCAGTATATATATACAGCTTCAGGAACCAGCATTTTATACACGTTGACAACTGACTCACAATTGGTGTTCCTCACTTTTCTCTCTGCCTTTTTGCTCACTGCTTTGTTCCCCCCCGCTTCTTTCCCTCCGTCCCTCCCTCTCTCACTCTTCTTTCATTGTGCATCTGGTTAGAAATTTATAACGCACTCAAAATTGCGAATTATCTCCTAAGGCTAAGATCCAGTCAAGTTTAAATACTATAGTGGACAAAACAACCACTAGAGATGTCAAAAGTGGGAATATGAAGAATCTAGAGCAGATTGACGTTAAAATTTCCACTCCAAATTACTATTATATTTCAAATCCTTCATATCCGGAAGCTCCACTACTACTGAGCTAAAGCGGGTTTTCTGAAAACATAAATTGGTCCGAAGGCAACCACCACATGCAACTGAGAAGCTGAGAAGCCGAGCTGAAGATTTCCGTCGAAGCAAGACGAAGAAGAAGAAGCCATCAAGGCAGACACGTGATGAGCACAGATTCATTGAAGGGATTTGCGAGATTTCATGAGAACCGTCCAATCCTGACTTCATGAGGACCATCCATGAGGACCATCCAATGCGATCCGAAGATTGGACGGTCAAGTGCAGTGGACCCATTGACTATGTTATCTCAAAATTCAAAGAAACAATAAGGGAACTAATAGAACGACCCATTGCTGGGTTCAGCGACTTCCAACTCAAGAACAAGACAGAAAATCAGCCGATGACTCCATCACTCCCGGCATTAAATAAATGAGAATAAACAAGACAATACACTAAACAAGGAAAAAAGAATACCTAAAGCATACGGAGAACAAATAATAAAACCACCAAGTAATGTTTCAATCCATAAGACAACAACAAATAATAAATAATGACGGATGAGGGTCCACTCATGCGTTTTATACTATAGAGAATCAGTTCAAACTTCCAAAAATATCAGCCAGACGAGGCCTCTACTGTACGGGTATGAAAGTAAATTAGCAGCCTCACGTGCAGTTAAAGATAATCAGAACAAAACATGGTGAAAATGTAATATGTTCAAACGCAATTGAACCAGAAGGTGCTTTGACAAGGACAAGATTCATAATAATATATACAGATGCCATCCTCCAGTAGTATAACTAGACTGCTTCCAGTCATGAAAACGACACAACCAGTTACCATATCATACTTAGCATTCCGCTAAAGGAGAACCTTCTGGACATCTGCATCCTCTGCAATTTGAAGTGATGAAACTGCTTGTGCTGCAATAAGATCAGCAGAAAACCCGTCAGACCCCCATCCAACTTCCCCGTATACTCGTTCATCATGCACATTCTTTCCAAAGGGTCCTAATGCAAAAGACCACTTGCCATTTTCAACATCGCCCCTCTTGCAACCATAGGCGCATGCATCAGAGACCCACCCCACTTCTTCTACAGCCCACATGCCGTCATCTAGATGAGGAAAGCAAGCTCTTTTTCGGCCCAATAAAAGGTCAAGGCTACCATCGCAATTCCAAGGCTTGCATCGTCTTTCATTCATAACCTTGCATGAATCATCCGAGTCTTCGCCAAGTAGAACATGCAGAGCGACAGCTTCAGCAATTGCAGCACCTTCCTCATCAAGTCTCTGCTGTTCTTCTTTCTTTTTCTGTTTCTTTTTCTCCAGTTCAGAAATAATGGCTGCAGAAGTAGCAAGCGCTTTTTCCAAGCGCCTCTTTTTTTTCTCAGCCAGTTTCAAACGGTCCAACTCATCTTTCACCTGCTTCTTCTTTGCCTTCCCCACATGTTGCCCTTTATTAAATGCCAAGTTATCCATGGAATATACTGCCTCTAACTTCTATTATGCCTTTTTTTGAACTCCTTTACTTTAATAAAAATTCCTTAAAACTGTATACATTTTTCTGTAATACTATTGCCCGTTCCCTAAACTTTTAAGCTAAATCTATTCTAATTAAGTAAACTTTCAAGATAGTAACAAGACGTTACAAACACTACACCCACTCAGGTCTGTAGGAATACCTCATTTTGCGAACTATGCAATCCCAAACAGAGACAACTGGAGACAACAGCAAAGAAAATTCATAAGCACTCATACACCCACCCCTTGGCTCCATTCTTCCTAACTTCCCACAACCCTTGCACTTACCCATCCTGAAAACACCAACAGGACTTCAAAACTAAGGAGAAATCTGGATTTTGCAACTACACCCTGGTTCAAGTACACCCTTCTCACCTGGATTGCAAGCAGAAACACAGATGTGTAAGTCACCAAGATCTGAAAGTAAATCAAAAACATCTCATGATTTAAATTCGAAGGACAAAGACTGTATTGCCACGAACAAGTTGCCCCAGCAATAATATGAGAGAGACTAAACAGGGATTCATGAAACACTAAAATTTAGGAATAAAATGTCTCAGGCTAAAATGAAATTCCCCTTGCAATTAACCATTTAAAATTAAGATTCAAGTATGACAGAGCTCCAATGGAAAAGCACAAATAGAAAGACAAATATAAATATAACAGAAAGAGGCAAACATGCACACATGCAAGTGAACAGGCATCTATTAAAAGGTCAATAGCCTATAACTGTAACCCAAAATTGAAACTACTGGTATAATGTATATCAATATCCAAGTGCTACGTAATACATAATAAAAATATCATTCATAAATAACAACCATGCAATTAAAATTTAGATATGAAAACTAACCACAAAAACTTCAAATGACCACAACTGATCATTAAATGAGTGAGCACTGAAGGTGAAAACTGACAAGAAAAACAAACTTAGAATATAGCAAATAGGAAAGAGATGTGCTGGGCAATTATCAAAACTAGAAGCTCAAAAGGCTTGTTGCAGGGAGCAATGGTTCTTGATGGACCAAAGGAGATCCTGCATGCAGAATTAGCATTTCAATAAAATACAACTGGTTTGGTAACAGACTTTAAGGATATTCTGGAGGAGAAAACAGTGTTGGACTGTATTCTTCCACCTTTAGGGCCTAAACTGGGGAAGAGTAGGGAAGGAAAATTGGGCTCTATGATATGAGTATCACAAACCAAGGAAAGAACCCAATTGTCTTTGTAAACTCAAATTCATCAGTGTACCTAAGTTTATAACGAATTTATCAAAAATCATTTTAAAATACAAGCGTGTACATTCTCCTTCACCTAAACTTAACTTGTATGATTTTTTGAGATAAAATCACAACTTTAACAACCATGATAGACTTCTAAAAGAAACATTTTTATTCTTCCTTATAGATCGGAAAAAACTTTTTATTGACTAAAAATAAACGAAGAAGAAAGGAAGAGAGCAGCATGACTGAAGCTCTTACTAAGGAAAAAGAATAGGAAAGAAGAAAAAGAAAAGACACTTGTAGTTCTCACCTTTAAACCGTAGGGCTTGTCAGGAACAGGTAAAGGGAAAAAAATGTGTGGGAGGGACAAAAACCAGACGAACAGACAAGTTAAACATATTATGTAGTAAAATTTCATCATTATCATTCCTAAACAAACAATATAATTTCCTAAAAATATGTTAGTAATTTTTACTTTCCTGAGGAATCAGAATAATCCACAGCAACTCAGGAAAGGATCATAACAAATTCCAAATTAATATTGCTTGATGCTAGGAAAAACAACTAACATCTGTATAGCAATGAACTGCTTTAACCAAACATGCTATTTTGCATACTGCAAACTGATTAATTCTAAATTCCAGCAAGTGTTCCTTTGTTCTTTAATCTATTGCCCTCAAGTATCATAAAAAAAACAGACCAGACTTACACCTATTATTTATCTATAGGGAGGTGGTTTTGTATTTTCAATAAAACGAGAGCAGAACCGCAGAAGACATCATCTACATTAGAGTAACTCAATTTGCAACCACAGGTTAGTTTAATCGAATAGAACCATCGTACCTCTAGCTAGATCCAAATCCATAGAGGCTTACACGAATAACATCAATTCAAATAAAAATCCAAATACAACAACATACAAAACCGCAAGATCTACTGGACCGAGAATCAGAAACACCCAGATTCCTCAAAATAAATTACTTCCAATACAGAATTCTCCAGATCCAAATACCCATAATCCGCAAAATAAAAGAAAATGATAACAATATAATCATAAGAACCACACAAGTGTTCAATTGAAATTTTTTTTTTTAAAAAAAAAAAAAGACAGTAAACCAAACCTGGGGGAATGGCATAGAGGGAAAAGGGGCTGGACCTATCACAGTCCTGTGCAAAAATTCAACGAAGCCTAACGAAGAAAAAGATTGCCAGAAATCGATGAGTGTAGATCTGAGGAGAACGTAGTTATGTTGAAAAGGGAAGTAAAAGTTCTGAGCTCGAGAGAGAGAGAAACCGAGGGAAGATAAGGAGAACGCGGGGAAGAAATAACCGATAACATCAGAGAGGAAGGGCAATCGTGTCAAACGTGAATTATGATGAACACGTGTCAAGAGATGGCAAGAGCTCAGACAGCAGCTTACGGTGTGTCTGACTGTGTCGCTTCTAGTGTTTCCATACGTGGCATAAGGTCGATGGGTCAGGCTTCAACAACGTGGGACCCATATAATAGATCGTAGGCCTGGTGGTGACCGCTTGATCAGACATCTATTATGCACTTAAAGAATCTATGAATTATAATTGTTTTATTTTGAGGCTCTACATTATCTTATGTAATTCAGGCTATTTACCTTTAATAAAAATTATTTTTATTTGTCTAAAAAAAAGATACAAAGACATTCGATTTAGTGTGTGTTTGAAAAATAAGGACCAAATGTATTTTGAGCAAATTATAATTTGTAAAATGTGATTTAGGTAAAATTATGTTTAGATGAACGTAATTTATGTTTAAAAAAAAGATAGGTAAATATAGTTTGGGCAGACTATAAACGTAATTTATGAGTGTGTTTGGGAGATCGGTGGATAAATGTGGGTTAAACAACTAGGTTGAATTAAATGTGGTTAAAAAAAATTTAGGTTTAGATGAACGTGATTAATGTTTAGAAGATATTTAAGCGGATAAACGTAGTTTGTTTGGTGTGCAAACGTAATTTGAGATGTGTAATTAACAGAAATAGCACATATTTTATATTTTATTTTTTAGTGTACCATTATTATTTATTGTCATTTATTTAAATTCTCAATTTCAATTAGAATTCTTGGTTCATTTCTCTAATAGGTTATTAAAACAATTTTACTTCTAATAATCTTTATTTAAACTTGTATTCTAATTAATATAATTTATTTTCTTATAAATTCTTCTACTTTTTAATTAAATCCTCATATAATGTTCTCATCATTAACTCAGCTAATTTTTTTCTTATTATATTAAAAAATATATATATATACACACACATAAATACATACATATTATTTTTTAAATAATATAAATATATATAACTAATTTAATCAAATTAAATTAATTTTCACTTGGTTTATTAGTTTGAAATTAATTTTCAGTCTAGTCCCTATTTGCCCAGTACATAAATTTAATTTAAACTAAATTCTGCTTCAATTTTGTTATTTACTAAAAAAATTTATATTTATTCACTTACGTCTTTAGTTAAAAATTTTCTTTTGTCTTTTGTGTTGTTTAAGATCATATTTCAGATTAAGAATACATTTTGTTTCGAAATTAAATCAACTCCTATAAACTTTTAAGTTTATTCACTTTAGTCCCTATCATGCATATAACATGTCCATCTTTTAGTTTTGCTTTCAAAACCTACCCAGAACTTCATCTTAGTTGTTTTTAAGACATGTTTGATTATTTCCAAACTAAAGCAAGGCAATTAAAGAATTAAAACTATGCTTTGGATGACAAATATGCAAATTATACTAATGATGACCAATATGCAAATCACACAAAATTACTAATTATTCACTAGTTACTCTTTAAATTTATTTTTTAATTTAATCATTTGTAACTAATTTTCTTAATTTAGTGACTACATAATTTTTTAAATTAATAATAGTTTGTTATATTACCAATTGATTTTTGATTAATCCCTCATTATTCATTGATTACTAACTAATTATTAATTAATCAATATATAAATATAAATTAAGGTGAACACTGATAAAAAAAATTAAACTGATAAATTTTTTAATTATTTTAATTTAATAGATATCATTTTTATTTTGTTTTAATAGATATCATTTTTATGTTGTTTTAATAGATATCATTTGAATAATAGTTAATTATATTACTAATATGTCTTCATTCATCATCATTGTCTTCTTCATTTTTCGACACTACGAACATTGAAGAGGCATCATTGTCTTCTTTTCCATGGACGTTGGACAGAGACAGGACTAAGATAAGAGGCATTGTCTTCTTCTCGAGCGTGGACTAAGGTGACAGGAACAAGGACAGAATCGTGGACGAACTGAACTGAAAAATAGGAGAGCATCATCTTCTTCTCGCTTTATTTTTTGAACCAAAAAATAGGAGAGAATCGTGGACATTCATGGAGCACAACACAGGGATTAGTTGCTCTGTTTTTCTCGACACAAGGATTGGATGTTTATGGAAAACTATGGACGTTCATTGGAGCACCACGGACGTTCATGGAGAACCATGGACGTTCATGCTCTATTTTTCTCGAAACCACTATGCTTTATGATTTTCTCTTGGTTGCTTTCGTTCTCTCATTCTGTGGGGTAGTATTGGGAAAAATGGGAAGACCCAGAAGCCAACCACGTTTGGATGAGACCAAAAGCAACCTAGGGACGCGTTGGAGAAAACTGTAGATGGCTTGAATCAAACGTGGGTAGCTTCATCGTCGGTAGCTTCAACGTTCTCCCAAACATCAACAAATTCCTTTAAACCACGTTTGAGCAGTTCCAATGTGGGTAGCTTCACTGCCAACGCTCTCTCAAACACACAATATGTTTGAATGTTGGTTTACAAAAGGGGTTTTAGATGTATAATTACAAGAAATGATTGAAATTTATAGTTAATTTTTTAATAATGAATTATATGCATTCCTCCACATGCACTATCTTAGCTTGAATTGGTATACCACCCAAGGACTAAAGTGAATTTTAAAGAATTAGAGTTAGTGATAATTTAATTTTTTAAATCTAATTCTTTAAAGAATTGATGTGGTAAATTATAAAAGTAATTAAAAAGGAGAATTAAGGGAAGAGGGAATATAAATTTCCAATTTTTATTTGGGGCAAAGAAGAATTGTATCAAAATTTTTATGCCCTTGGATGAAACGAAAAGAAACTAAGTGTGTTTCTCATTATTTGATCTAAAGGCCAGTAACGATGGCAGCATATAAAACGCCCATATGAACCACTTTCTTTTAAAATTAGTTGAGAAGCTTCATTTTTAATGGTACATATAACCCATCGAGCTCTCTCTCTCTCCTCGGTCAGACCAATCTTGTTACCCTTTCGATGTGCTTGTTGCTGCATATGAGCTTGTCAGCATTGAGTGGGTTGTTGGTATGAGAACAGAGCATGCACGAAAGGAGGAACCATTGTTTTACGCCCCTCATCGTTAGCCATTGTCCCTTGGCCAGATTCTCGCCAGCAACAAACACCTCCTTTGGTTCTTCACCTTGCTACAATAGGTATATTATTTCTATGTGTGAGATGCTCTATTTTTTGTTTATCTTGTCTCTCTCTATTTGCTCCTCTCTCCTCTTAATTCTCTTAACTCTCTTTCGACCAACTCATAGACAAATGAGAAGGGCAGCACAAGAAAAATAGATAAGTGAACTGGTGAGAGATAGTTTGAACCACGATTAGAGATGTTCAAAAGCTAAGGCAGGTCGTGGTGATTGAAACCACGGTTGGAGGAGGAAACGTAGTTATGCATTGTCTCCATCGTTCAGCCAAACAAGATAATTTTAGTGCAAACATGGTTTGGATCGACGCCAATGACAAACTCAACCCACCAACGCATTGCTAAACATGCACGTAGTATGTGTTTGAAAAACAGTTGGGTAAACGTGGTTTGGACAAACTATGGTTTGCAGAACATGATATAGGTGAACGTGATTTATGTTTAGAAGATGGTTAGACAAACATAGGTTTAGATAGACCATAAAAGTGATTTTATATTTGGATATTGGTTCATAAGCATAGTTTTGAATATGTAATTACTAGGAAGAACATGGATTTTAGTTAGCTATCTTTGTAACTAGTTGATTTTATAATTAAATTACTCACTATCTAATTAATATTGATTTTTAACTAATTTTGTGACTAGTTGATTTATAATTAATTTTAATTTTTGTTATACAAATCTTGCTTCGATTTTGCATTTCTATTCCCCTTGCTCTTATCAGTGGTTACTTTGGAGCTAGAGCACCTCATCTTAATTACCTAGTTCGAACCAATCAGATTTATAGGGAAATACCGCGCAGAAGTATCCATCATGGCTGCTAGTTATTGGTGCAGGCACCCTCCCACTAGGTACCCTATTTATTGAGCTATTCTATATATAGAAAAGAAAGAAATGCAAGGAAAGGAGGTTCCATGGCCAAGAACACAAAACAAATTAAGCTTGATTTATCTTAGAAGCCTTTAGATATGTGGCTTTCTAAAAGAGGCTCTGATTATCATCTTTGAGGACCAATTGAATCGAGAAGGATCCCAACCCATCAGTGATGGTCAACATGATCTTCATCAACTCCAACTTGAACCCCTCTTTATTGACAATGTCATTCCCATCGCAATTAAACTTCTCGAAGATGAAATTATAGAGGTTGGTCAGCTGCTCTGGTGTTGTGGCCACGTCAATCACAAAATGTCTCTTGGTCAGATTCATGGATGCGAACGTCTTATGAATGCCTCACGCGTGACAAAACGACCTCATTGTTGAGGTCAAGCATCGCGAACTGATCCTCCACACTCTTGTTGAACTATGCCTCATTGCTCACGAAGTCCCTCATCATCACACTGTTAATTATTAGCACCAGTTATGCATGAATCAATTACCAACGCATACTGAAACAGGGGCAAATAGAAGAGGTTAACGTAGACAATATACCAGAACCACAAAATGCAAACAAAACGATGATAACTCCTACGATTCTACTACCGAAAGCACACAATAAATCAAAGGCTCCGGAGAGGAGAGGAGACTATTTTTTTGACGAGGATAATTATAGGTCTCGTGAATTTAGAATTTTTTATTAACAAAAAAATTAGAATTTTCTTTCAAAAAAAAATAGTATGTAGTACATTAAACAAGATTAAGTATACACTTATAGCATTATGATCATTATTCATTGAGAAAAACAGGTTACCTAAAAGTTTAATTATAATTTAAATGATTGAATAAAAACTTATTTTAGAAAAAAGATTGAAAGTCATTTGAGATTAGAGACTTCACTTGAAGTTCTTCAGAGTCAAATCTTTTAAACGTTACACTCTTATTGAACTAAGTTTTGATCATAGCATGAAATTTCTATAAAAAAAATAAGGAAAAAACTAATCATTTTGACAATGATTAGTTAGTAAGACAATTACTTTAAAATAATCCTATATTATTAGTACGTAAAATTTTTTTTTTGGTTAAAAGGACATGTAAAACTACAAGGAGTTTGTAAATTATCACAGTAAAATTAAAATATCCTCATGGTAGCCAAATTCGAACAGACTTTCATCCTCATTGCATCTACCAAAACTCAACCCATTTTTACAGATTATTTCGTTCAACGGAAGGGAGGAAAATGGAGGGGAGGGGAAGAGAGGAGAATTAAAATTTCATTGTTTAGTTTAGCTTGAGGGAAGGGAAAAAAGGGAAAATAAGCTTTCATTTGCTTTGTTTGTAAGGGAATGGGAGAAAAAATAAAACAAAATGACTATTATAGCCATTTGATTTTAGATAAATTACTGGTATGAAAAACTCTCGACAGTGTACTGAGTCAACAAATAATATATCAAGTGAGTAAAGTGTCGATCCCACGAGGATAACGGGAGTCAGGTACCAATTTCGCTATTCTTAAACTATCTAGATGATCGATTTTTAATATGTGATATTAAACTAACTTAAATTAAATAATTGATAATTAATTAAACTACTGATGATTAACAAAAATTAACACAAATAAACTTAAGAAAGTATTAAGAATCTACAAATTATCAAAGCGTTAGGGATCCGATTTTACTACCCTATCTAACTAGGAGTGAGTTTTCATTTTAGTCTAAGTCTTCAATTTTTATATTAATAATTGAATTCTCAATTATAATTAAAACTCAATTCTTTGACGAATTAATACTCTAAACCTAATCAAATTCTCTAATTCATTAGACCAATCAAATTAAGAAAATGCACTAAACATAGGTGAATTCAATCAAACTCGCACAAGAAATCCGTCTATTCCTAGATCAAATTTATTTATGATAATTATTTCAATAGACACATTTAATATATGAATTTTTCAATTCTCTATATAAAGCCTAGATCAATTTTCAAGTGATCAGTTTAAAAAAGCAGTAAGCACAGAAACAATTGTTCAATGAGAAAAATAAATACTTAAGACTATTATTGAAAACTCAATCCATAGCATTTAAGGAAAATTACATCTTCCCCCTAACAAAGAAAGTCTAGCCACTCATAGCAAATAAAGCATCCATAATAACAAAAGAAATCATGTTTGCCATAAAAACCAAAGAAACTAGAAGAAAAGATGAAGTAGAATGAAAAAGAGAAGAATCCAATTGTGCAGCTGTCACATCCCAAATTTGGGTATGTAAATAATTTTTTAAACTAGAGGGTATACCTCTATGGTATCCCATAAAATCTTTGATCAATACTAATGCATAACACAACTTTCCATGATAGATATTTATACACATAAAAGTTCAACATAGTGAAACAGTAAACACAAACTAAATATCATACAATATGATATTATTTTTCAAGCCTAGGTGACCTATAGGGATTACAGAGCATTCCTAAGCTTTTGGTTTCGTAAGTCCTCCAGATAACATGAAAAGTATTGTCACGACCCGTTTTCTGGGCACATGACCGGCACAATGATGAATATCCCATCACTGTAAGCCTTTCGATAAATTTTACCCATGAGTTAAATTATTAGTCATTATCTCTATATTATCAAAATAACCATTCCTGAAGAAAATATATCAAATTTTCTTATTTGAAATTCATAGAGATTATTTGCATATAATAATATATCCTCAACATAAAATACATTATTGTACTGAAATACAAGTCAAATACCAAACCCCTGACCTAGATGTCCTAGACGATTACAGAGCAACATAATCTACAATAATAGAGGGGCCTACCCGACAGCGGGAGGGTCCAAAGTGATCTACTCTTCTAGCGGATATTCTTCACCGGCAACCTGATCTGAACAAAAAGGTTGTACAGAGAGTGTGAGCTTTTAAACTCCGTTAATAAAATTCAAATACATTACCAGTCATGCAAGCATACCAGAAGGCTCATACTCAACCAATAGACATAGTTAGAAATTACACACAAGAAGATAAATATTCATCCAATTCAACAAACGTTACTAGTACTCGTCAATGGCAATATATCCCGGAGAGCGCACACAGGCAAGCTCACCAATTCTGTATATTTCCACCATGACGCACAACCAATTCAACAAACGTTACTAGTATTCATCAATGGCAATATATCCTAGAGAGCGCACACAGGCCAGCTCACCAATTCTGTATATTTCTGCCATGACGCACAACCTCATCCTCTTAGCTAGGGCGCCTCACGAATTTATCACCAATCCGGGCTATATCCCTACTGAGGGAATCGTTGTCTCCACACTCATTGGTCAAGACATTCTTTCAACCGGGTTTTCTGCCTTGCCGTGAGAGGGGGTACTGTCCCGCTCAATCACAATCAATAGTACAGTATTTCATATCATAATCAGAAGCACAATATAATATTCATCCATATAACAGGTATAGTATATAACTATATTATAGATTTATAAACCACAAATCAAGATAACAATTAATCCATTTTTGAAAACATTCAAACTTCACATCATCATAAGATACTTATTTCATTTTATCCATACTTATGGATTAATTATCTCATTAGATTCGTCATTCTGAATCCAATTTCCCCCTATGAATCTTAGGAGTGTCCTAGGATATACTTTTTATCACCAGTAATGCTAAAACTCTATTAAAACGGGGTCGTTTCACTCACCTGGATTCCGTACGAGTATCATTTCTTTAAGTCGTAACGGACAAGAGTACACAGGTGAATTTCAGTGTTCTGCTACGGAGATTTTCATGAAAGATTATAGAAAATACGTTAAGATTGTTTTCGTACAGATATTGTTCATACGTATGGTTACTATTTATACGGTTACTATTCATACGTACGGGTACTATTCATACCAGAAATAGAGAATACAATCTGTAAAAGAGTACACCAGGTAAGTTTCTAGGAAAGAGTGGAGGGTCACACTGGACACACTTAAAAACCAGGTCTTTCCTTAGCCAGAACTTTCCTAGACATGTATTCTTCACAGTTTACATTCTATTTCGGTAATCAGAGAATCAAAATAACATATAAACAGCTAAGGACAGTTTTTCTGATGTGGAAGATCAGCCAAAGCTGCAACCACAGAGCATACTTAAGAAAATAACTTCTAAAATTTGAAAGACATAGAAAGGGCATAGTATCATTACCTAAACAGAAAAGGAAAGACTCAAAATCTCAGAGGCCTAGCGTCGGAGCAAGAGAAACTTAAGGAGAGAAGAAGAGAAGTTGAAGGTGTGAGTTTAGAAGTGAAATGGAAGGGCCTATTTATAGAAAAAGTCAAGGGTACTATTTGACACTATACGTTAATAAAATATTCAATTTACTATTTATGAAAATGATATTTCTAATAATGCAATTACTGTGCACATTACGCATACGACTGACATTTTTTCTTTTATTATTATTGGAACTTAAAGGGAAAACTATCCTTTCACCTTAAACCTTTAAGTTTATTTTCAAATCAGTCCTTTTAATTTAGTCCCTGAGGGTATTTTTACACATAAAACGTCATTTTCTCCTACAAACTTCTTTCTAGTTTTCTCTTATGACCAAACCACATCTAGTACTTGATATTTTGATTGTATAAATAAACAGTACCATATATGTAAATAGTATTATACAGGTGAATAGTACTGTATACTGAAATAGTAACAGTAGTTCGTAAACAAATATTTATATTTTATTTTTCATGGGTATTACAAGTATCCTCGAGGAATACTAATTCTCCTGCGAATTTTCTTCGTTGACATCCACTGTATCTAAAAAAAAATGTTCATAAAGAGTGTGAGTTCATCAAAACTCAGTGACTAAATGACTGTGCAATAATAAATATGTCACAAGTACAAATTCCAGAATCATAATCACAATAAGAACAGTTATTTTTATATTCAGGGTTTCTATACCTCTGTATTTTATGTTCAAGAATTCTGTTTCCATTTATATTCTCAATCATTACATGCATTGGTATCTTGCGAAATGAAGCCCTCAATCATTCCATGTGTATAATTTCATGCATTGATATCTTGGGTCAAGATCTCAACCATTCCATATACTCAATTCATAATTCTCATCAATATAATCTTAAATCAACAATAAATTTCATTATCTAGCAATTATCATTAAATATAGAATCTAACTGCGATATGAGATGAAATTTATATTGTACTTGGAACAAAAGTAAATAAAGTCGGTTAGTAAGGTCATCCACTCACATAGATTTCATATCCAAGTCACTTTTCTGAGTTGCTACAAAGAAGAGTACGTAGCTGGATTTCAGGTTCCGCTACGGAGATTTTCATGAAGATCAGATATAAAAAGTCAGGGTTGCTTTTGTACCAAAATATTATTCATACGTATAATCACTATTCATACGTATGATCATTATTCATACATACGGATATTATTTATACGTATAGTTACTATTCATACATACAGATACTATTTATACGTACAGTTACTATTCATATGTATTGATACTATTCATACCAGAAATAGAAAATACAATTTGTAAAAGAGTACATCAGGTAAGTTCCTATGAAAAAGTGGAGAGTCGTAATGGACACACTTAAGAACCAGATCTTTCCTTAGCCAGAACTTTCCTAGACATATATTATTCACAGTTTACATTCTATTTTGGTAATCAAAGAATCAAAATAACATATAGGTAGCTAAGGACAGTTTTTCTGATGTGGAAGATCAGCCAAAGCCGCAACCACAGAGCATACTTAAGAGAATAACTTCTAAAATCTGAAAAACATAGAAAATGGCATAGTATCCTTACCTTGGATCTAGGCTAAGGAAGAAAGACTTAGAATCTCAGAGCCCTAACGTCGGAGCAAGAGAAGTTTTGAGGAGAAGAGAGAAGAGAAACTGAAGGTGTGAGTTTAGAAGTGAAATGGAAGGGCTTATTTATAGGAAAAGTAAATGGTATTATTTGACACTATGCGTTAATAAAATATTCAATTTACTATTTATGAAAATGACATTTCTAATAATTCAGTTTACGGTACGATCACGAGGCGACTGCGTCAGTCGTCACTATTAGAAACTAAAGGGAAAATTATCCTTTCTCTTAAACCTTTAAGTTTTTTTTCACTTTTGTCCCTTTCAATTTAGTCCTTAAAGGGATTTTCTCATATAAAATATTATTTTTCTCCCAATTTCTTTCAGATTTCTCTTATGCTCAAGCCATATTTCATCCAAGGGATAAATTCTATATCCTGACATCTATTATATCCCACAGTTTATACAATCTATAAATAGAAATCTGTATTTTCAACAATATGCACAAACGAGTATATAAAAAAAATTAAACCGATAGGAAATTTATTTTCTCCAAAATAAATTTATTGTAATTCTTGAATACTTATTACTTAAAAATATAGTGGGTATTACAGCAGCAGCCTCTTCAGCATATCCTCCTTTCCTCTTCCGTAGAAAAATCGTCCAAATCTTTCAAAACTAAATTCAAATAAAAGACATCAAATCCAAAAATAAGTCAAAAAAAGAAAAACATAAAAATATAAAAATCATTTTTTTCAAATCCTAATCTTAAATTAAATCCTAAAAGAAACAAACAAAAATAAATTTAAATTTAAATTTAAATTAAATATCCTAAACTTAATTGAACTAAATAAACACAAGAAATTATAAAACATAAAATAAATCCTAAAGAACAACTATTTCCCTATAAAATTAAACTAAATAATTAAAAAGTCTAAATAAACTAGAAAAAGACTTGAAATCATTTATTTTACTCAATTTATCAATAAAAATTATAGGTTAAATAACTCTATAAAATAGAGTTATCACACCTCCAAACTTAAGATTTTGCTCACCCTCGAGCAAAAGTAAATCTTCTTAAAAATGAAAGTTGATCACTTTCTATAATTCATCATGAAAGCCAAACATTAATCCTCATTAATTGCATAGAATAGGATGATAAACAAGAAAGTAAAGCAATTCTAACAAATTTCTAAATTCGAAAGATAATAATCTATTTTCTCAGACCCTTGAAGTTTGTGAGTTAGTAGCCAACAACATTCTCATACAAATAATTAGAATTAATTCTATATTTATTAAACTATATAACCTAACCTCAAATTTACAACTCATATGTTTAATCCTCTATCCTCCCTCCACTAATGTAAGCAACACATATATAAAAATCAATAGGTCTTTATCCGATTGTAATGGGGCCGATGGTTAATGGTAAAAGAAGAAAAGGAATAAGGGAAAACAAAGTGCAAGAGAATAAGTAATTCATAGTGTAAACACAATTCCCTTAACTTCTATATTATTCAATTCAACTTTCCTTCTTTTTTCTTTTTCTATTTTTTTGTCTTTCTTCAATGTTAACTCCTCCAAACTTGAATTATTTTAATTCACTTTTTTCTTTTTTCTAAGGGGTTGAGAATATTTTTCTTCATTTTCTTGTATATTTTTTTTTTCTCATTCCAACCTCCTTCCTTCATAATTTCTCTTCACCACTTACTCTTTTGAAAGGTAGGTGATTTCTTTTTGGGATAAAGGTTATAACTTTATGGGCACTAAAAAGAAAATTCAATTTTCAATTATTTCCACAACAAAAAGGCTCAAAGTGGGTATTAATGGTAAATAACTAAAAAAATTAATCCAAGGCTCAAATTAAATCAAAAAATGCCTAAATCATATCTCTATCCATATGCTACTTAATATTTTGCCTCAGGAAAATAGATGAACAAAATTAAAAGTTTAATCATAATTCTACATTCGCTCAACTTCTATCACAGTGCCAGCACATAGTCAACAGAACTCTAGCTCATAAACACAAGAAATACAGTATATATGAAAAGTCATAAATTAATCTGAACTTTGTGTCATTGGCATCCACATCAGCTATCGCCATAATTTATAGATAGGAGGGCAACACAAGCTTCTTTTAATATTCTCATGGATCATAATATAAGAAGAGCCACACGGGCTTCATTTAATATTCTCATAGATCATAATAAAGGGAGAGCCATACAGGCTTCTTTTAATATTATCATATGTCATAGTGGAGAAGGTCATATAGGCTTTTCACTAGGTTCTCAATGATTACCATATGCGCATAGGTCATAAACTGGGAAGGCCTCACTGGCTCTTCATTTCATTCTCATTTTCATCTCAAAAAGGGCCATACAAGCTTTTCAATTTAGTCTCATTTCTATCTCAAAAAAGGCCACAAAATCTCTTCATTTCACATTGTTAGTCATAGTGTGAGAGAGACACACTCTGTGACGTCGACAACTAGCTCTAATACCAAAGTTAGGTACCTAAACAACCTGGCGAACCATCCTCAAAAGCTAAAGAACAAAGTCAATTAAGTACTCCAACAAGCAGTCATACTGCCTGATGTGGGACTTAGACATCCTATACTATCCAATCCCTAACAAAGCACTACCCCTGAGAACTGATGTCTCGGTGGTCACACACTATGACACTTTACACTGTAGGTCAGTCCCTTCGTAGGTAGCCCTCTCCTTGAAGTCAACAACCAACTCTGATACCAATATTGGGTACCTAAATGGCCTGAGGAACCACCCTTAAAAGCTAGTTATTAAGAAAGAAGAACCAAGCCACTTAAGTACCCTATCAAGCAGCCCATACTGCCCGATGTAGAACTTAGACATCTCATACTATCCAATCTTTAATAGACTCTTCATATTATCACTAATTCACTATCATTGGGAGAGCCACAAAGACTTCTCAAATGATATATATTACCAGTTATAGTGTGATAGAGCTACTCAACTTTTCATACTACTACTAGTTCATCCTCATCGAGAGTGTCACATAGCCATCTCATATAATGCATAGCATTTGCCCACAACCAATCACAATTAATGAGAAATATCGAAACAAGATGGGATTGCAACTCATAAATACTAGTCAGAATATTCCAAGATCACATAGTAGTGAAATACCAATCATATCATGTAATCCGTCATATAATACCAATGACGAACATAAGATATATAATAATTACCATGCACACTAATTAACGTACCAATCCCAACATTCGATTCAACCCAAAATATGCTCTTGAGAAAGCTGCGTAAGCTCTCCTTATTGGTCACAATACATGCCCAATCCATACTGTCACGTCCCAAAATCTGAGCACGTGACCGGCACGAAAAGTGAATTTTATTTCACCTCCGTAAGCCTATCTTTCTCTTAAGTATCATACTATTTTTTAATACAATTAATCTAAATTACATAATTTAAGAATTAAAATAAGAGAATTATTCATCTTTTCACAAAAGATAAGAAAATACGGTTAAACCGAGTTCTCTATACATACTACAGTCATTCACATTACATCACTGAATGAATCTACCCGATTACAGAGATTTTCTAGATTTATATAACTTAGAATAAGACCTAAACATTATACCTTTACCCTGAACAAATGAAAAGGTAATCATGGGCTAAGGATCCATAACTCTTTGTATAGATATTTACCTTCAACTGTCAACTCTGAAAAAAAAAATGTTAATAAGAGAGGTATGAGCAAACCACGTGCCCAGTGAGCAGACAACACAACACTATGACAAAAAAAAATACCATGCATCATAATGATAACATGCAGCAATCATACGTAATCGATCATAATATAACATAACATAATTCATAATACTTCACAACAATATCCAAGTAAATCAAATACATTTCAAGATAATTCAAATAATTCACAACAGTAAACAGTGAAATAAATTTCACACATTTTCCGTACCAACCAGGTCGTCCAGGGTACCTCTGGATCGTTGCCCGCGACCCCCGCCGCATCCACCCTTATCGCTCCATTTATATTCTCCACCCTTATAGCTTCACATAGATTTCTCCATGGGGTGCACCGTCATGCCTTTCCTTTCTAATCAAACACAATCACAATCACATCTAAGAGCATTTTCAATCATAATCATGAGCCACATACACAACTCAGTCATTTACAATTCAAGTCACAACATAATCAATATGGTTCCAGCAACATAGCATGTATACAACATAATAACTCATAATATAGAATAATTATTCAACAATAACATACTTCAACTATCCGTATATGAATGAACTCAACAATCAGAATATGACACATTTTAACTCAGTTCACATGTCATTCACAATCCATCATATAACCTCCATTCATGAGAAAATAAGAAAATATAATTATATACATCACCAGGCAAGTTCCACAATTGTTTATGCCTCATCGTCCCACATCATCCTCTTCAAACTTGGATATACAACATATTTTCACTATGATGTAAAAAGTCAATAACAAAGATATTTAATCATAGCAAGTATTAACCCACTCACCTCAGATCTGAGTAATGTTCCCACACTCCAAACTAAAGGAAAGTACCCAGGATCTCATAGGAGGCCTAGAAAATAAGCCAAGAAGGAAATAACAGTAATTTAGAACTTAGGTTACCAAGCATCTAACATTGTTCCATTTTTTTTTCTGCTAGTTTCGAAGCCAAACTTTACAAAATTTCTGGTATTAATTCGTAGCTCCAAAAATCATGAAACTTAGTATAGAATCTTCTTTATATGTTAACATGATGTGGTAAAAATTTCAGCTTAAAACTCCCTCATTTGTCCCCTATACCAACCTCATTAGTGACCCTAAGTCAAAGCTATCAGATTTTTGCATAAATGTTGTTTTATGTTTTCTAGACCTAGCTAATTGTGTCCAATAGCTATGAAATTTTGCAGTCCCTTAATGTCATGTTTTAACTAAGTGCCATAAAAATTTCAGATCAAAATGAGATATCTAACTACCAAAACCCACTCATTTTCCTAAACTGCCCAGATTTATTTCTGCAGAGAGTTCAAATTATATTTATAGATAGTTTACAAATTTAACCTTCTCAAAATGCCATAAAACTTTGCAGATCTGATTATCACACTATAAAGAATCTCTCCACAAAGTTTCATAAATTTAGGAGTTCATTTAGTCATCCAAATCCACATAAAACCAGAAACATGATAGATTAGTCCTGTTTTGTTTTTTTTTTTACAATTTTTTTTGTTGCTGGTCTAAGGACTTTTAGGGGTGCCAAATTAGCCCAGAAAATTTTGAAATAATTAAGTCATGCTCTTAGACACTATATTTAACTACATACCAAATTTCATGACCATTGGAGTTCATTTCACACCTCAAATAATCCAAAATGGTCATAGCAGCAAATGACAAGCAGAAGAATTCTGCAGAATGTTCCCAGCTATGTTTTTCTTTTTTTTGTTCTTTTGCCTCCTTGTCATTTCCTTTGGTTTCAAGAGTACAAGATCATACTTAGCTTTGAATTTTAAGTTACTAATTCATACTCTTGCAACTATATCTTCTTTTAAACAAAAGTCAAGAATAGACAAATACTAAAATTCATTTCATCCTTCCTTTCTTTCTAAAATCAGTATACTTTGCACTATTAAAATTTCAGAATCCAATCTATAATTTAAACTAGATTTTCTCCCCTTAAAAGTGTTCTAAACTGTCTTAGAATTAAAATAAATAGATTAGTACCTAAATTTCCATCAACAACCAAAGCCCTTTTTCAATTTTTCTCTCTAGGGTTCCAACCAACATGAAATGGGGAGGAGAAGAGGAAAACGAAAACAAAGGAAGAAGAAGTTTAATCTCACCTCAAGAAGGAGATGAACTCGCTAGAGATGATGGTGGCGGCCGCCGGTAGCCACCACAGCTTCCTCTTCCCCTCTCCTTCTAGCTCTCGTCTTTCTCTTTCTCTCAAGTATGAAAATGTGTGTGGGTTATGTGTGTGAAGGAAAATAAAGTCTGAATATGTGTGTATATATTGCCTAGAAGCCTCTAAATGTTATGATGGAAGGCTATTACACGTGACTTCACCTCCACATGCCACATCCACTTGTTTTAATTCAAATTTTATCAAACAACTCTTCGTTAAATGAGTTTTCAATTAGGTCCTGAAAAATTTTTAAAAAGAAAAATTCTAACCTTACTCAATATTCAAAATTATTCTTGACCATTCCTTCTTTTACTCTTCTCACTAAAAATTAATTCTCCTACCGAAATTTGAAATTTTTCAAATAAGTCCTCAAGAGTCTTTTATTGCAAATTAATCTTCATTGTATGTTCAAAATAAAAATAATTTTTCAATAAACTTCAAATAGATTTTAAATATTCATATAAATTCTTGGGATATTACACATACCCAGGAGAATAATTAATAATCTTCTAAACCACCTAGTTATAATTAAATATATTCCACATGGCGATAATTTATTTGCAACATAAAATCACCATGCCAAAAATTATGTTCTCTAGTTTGAACAAGATAGAAAATGCCATAAGTTAAGCAACCAGACAATATGAAGGTAGTCCTTCTGTAATACTCACGTTTTTCGAGTATTAATTATATTTAATTTTAAGGAATAAATTGGAATACAGGAGAAATTTTTTCATTGCATAATAAAGAAATATGAGATAGAGAAATATCAAAGTGTATGAGATAATGAGTGACGGGGACTTGAGGGAGTCAAATAAATTACCAAGTCCAATGAGGGACTAAAATGTAATAAGAAAAATTGTGGGAGTACCTAAGATTTAGAAAATACTTGAATTAGAAAAATTATTGATTTACCATTGATAGTGTTGACTGGGGGGTTAACTAGAAGCCAAAATAGTAACTTTACCATGGAGGGGTATATAAAGGTGACCTTACATTATTTCCTCATTTTTTTACTTCTCTCCCTTTTTCCTCACTCTCTTACTCTCCACCTTCTTTCTACCCTCTCCACCCAAATCTATCACCCAAGCTCTAGCGAGCGTTTCTCCAGTAGTGAGGTAAGTCATTGAACGCCAGTCAACATCAGGAAAGCAAAGAATTGAGATAGGTATTCTAATTTCTCAAACTTTTTCCTATTTTCAAATTTTAGGGCAAATAGGGTAGAATTTGAGATTGGGGCTTAGATTGTTAGTTAAAATTGGGGGTTTTGGTGTCAAAACACTCCTTGAATATCAAGAATGAAAACCCATGAAAGAAATCATAAGAAACAATGGAGATTTGGCTAGTTTTAGGCAAAAATCGAGGCCAAATCACTTGGTTCAGAATCATGGCGCACAAGCGCTACACTTCATAAGGGATCAAGAGGAAGAAGGTCGTGGCACCCAGGTGCCAAGTGTGTGTGGTGCCCAAGTGCCACCCATGCTGAGGCTAGGCTATATTTTTTTCTTAGACATTTTTCAAACGATCATAACTCTTATCTAACTTTGTTTCTAGCAAATCTTATATCGTTGGAAAACTTTCCGAGTCTAATTTTTAATGGTATAAGATTCTTTTAAAAATTCTTTACCATTTTAGAGTTATAACCAAAGAAATGAGCAAAGGTCAGAATTGGTGGTAGGAAATTTCTCTATTTTGTAACTCTGACATGTTTTTGCATGGTTACTTTATAGGGATGGCTTCTTTGATGCATCTTCCATACCTTTGGGATGCAATGGCGAGCATGCAAATGTGTACATATATGTATGTGAAAATATATATATATATATATATATATATATATATATATAATTTAGGATTGATTTTCCTAAATTATTTTATATACATTTAATTATTAAATGTGTTATGCTTGATGTGCATGGTGGGGGTTGTTTGGGATCTGGTTAGCACGATTAGGAATGTTATTAGAACTACCACTTCATTCGGATGCCAACTATAAATTATGGAGAATGTATACGTCTCGTAATTCTATTTACCTATATATATACATCTATATCTTTGATTTATAATATGTCAGGCATACATATTATAAACAAGCAGGAGTGCTAGGGCGCAAATGGAAATGGTATGAGTACTACCACTTTTTCGTATAGTGTCAAAGACAAAATGTTGATACATATTATAATATGTACTCAGGCAAAGGACATAGTGGGAATTGGCATAAAAAGGGTGGTATGAATACTACTATTTTTCCATATAGTGTCCAAGACAAAATGTTGATACATATTATAATATATACTTAGGCAAGGGACATAGTAGGAACTAGCACAAAGGGGGTTGTGCATGCTTATATTGTTTGTGTGTGATACATGTTATGGTTAAGGGCATAACTCGAGAGACCTGATACTTGTTATGGCTAAGGGCATAACCCAAAAGGCTAGACACATGTTATGGTTAGTGTAATACCCGTTAATTTCAGAATATAATTCGCTTAAGAGTATTTTAGAATTCTACAACGTTACTTTAGTTATTTATTTTGGTCATTTTTAATTTTCATATTTAATTGTTCTCTTTGAATATTATTTATGAAAATTGAGTTAAATGACTGGACTAAATATTTGCACAATGAGGGATATATTCTAAGAATGGTGAAATTCATGGAAAAGTGGTTTCAAAATGGTCAATTAGTCCATTTATTGTAAATTGACTGGATGGGTTTGGATGTTGGATTATGGATACCCATGGGTTATTGAATAATCCATTAGAAATATTTAATATAAAGTTTCAATAGTACCCCCCTTATTTTCTTTTCACGATCGAAGTAGCTGAAGTGAATAGTGAATTCACTTTCTTTCGTTTCTTCACCCTCTTCTCAAATCCTTTCCTTGATCTTCAGAATTTCTGATTATTTGTTCGGTTCAAAAGCTTTGTAAGGATCAAAGGTAAGCTTTAATCCGATTATTTTCCTTAAATTTCAGTTTATATACAAGATCAGAGGAGGTTTTGTTCTTGAAGATTTTGATGATAATTCATTAATCTCAGTTGTTTTAGAAGTTATATTTGAGTTATAATCGGTTAAAAGAGTTGAGATTCTGGTTTTGAATCAAAAGAAAGGAAAGGATTAATTTTTTTGAAAGATTTTCTGCAAAATTCGAAGTACTGTAGCAACTGAAAATCTGAAATTTTTCTTCGAGTTACTGTAGCGACCAGAAATTTCGGGAAAAAATCTGGAAAATTTTCTTCGGGTACTGTATCAGACTGTAGTGTCGGCAGTCAACGGTACTGTAGCAGTCAACGTTACTGTAGCGAACCGGCACTGTAGCGAACCGTTACTGTAGCAAATCGTTACTGTAGCAAACCGTACTATAGCAACCCGTTACTGTAGCAGTCAGAAAATTTTACGTATTTTCGTGATTTTGTTTCCTTTCTTATGATTCCTTGTAATATATTTTACTAGGAAATTTTCCTACACAAATTCTAGTGTGGAACAAGGTAAACTTGGACAAAAATCAAGGTGAGTGAATAACCTTGCTCAGCTAATTTGATATTACTAGTCAAAGTACAATATAAGTCTCATTTACAATATTATTTGGATAATAAGCAATTAATTTTTTATATGGGAGTATATGATGATCAATAGAAATAAGAGTATGTAGAAATTATTTATTTCATGACAATTGTACTATGTGATGAATTCTCACTATCTTATTAATGAGTAAAGATCTACGGGATCTAATACACGAGTGTGAAAGGGTTAAAGTCCCATACTGCTCGGTGTATATCTAAGAAATCTTATACACGAGTTTGAAAGGGTTAGAGTCCCATACTACTCAGTGCATATCTATGAAATCTATACACGAGTTGAAAGGGTTAAAGTCCCATACTACTCGGTGTATACCTATGAGATCTTATTCATGAGTTTGAAAGGGTTAGAGTCTCATACTACTCGATGTATAAGACAATTAATTATATGAGTAAATGTGGTATTTGTACTTTTGATATTTTATATAGTACAGTTATTTACTTACTGAGTTTTTAAATAAACTCACACTCCCTATGATTATTTTTTTCAAATACAGAAAATAAAGAACAAGAGTATCCGTTTGAAGATTAGAAGCCCCTTGGGATTATTCTCTATTTCTGTCTGGTGGGATACCAGTACTTATTAATGTGGACCCTAGAAACGCTCTGTACTTTCTATAGGTCTCCTAGGCTTGCGATGAGATAGAAATATCAGACTATGTATGTTTATATTTGCTTATCAGATGAATATAATTCTGTAGTGTGGAATGAATGATTAAGGTTGAATGTAAAACCTTACAGAATATATGTATATAACGTATGTTTGAGAATTATATCAAATGAGTAGTATCTTTTCACATGCTCAATTTTTGGGATGTGACAGTTAGGGCATTACTCAAGAGACCGAACACATAGCTGGTCCTTCCATGAGAATGTAGACCCATAGGAGATAAGGCATAGAGGTGTACTCTTAAGGTTGTAACTGGTAGCTGTCGTATGAGGGCGTGGGCTAGGACTCAAAATGAGAATCGCACCACCAGATTAGTGGCCGCAGTGTCTACGGGGTGGCTCATGGAAACATAGATCCATAGGATAGTATTTCAGCGGTGAGTCTGTGAGAATGTAGACCCATATGACGAGACTCTTGAGTGATAATCCATGGGAACGTAGACCCACATTGATGAAGCTCTTGAGATGTGGCCTCATGGGAACGTAGAACCATGAGGAGGGATGTGTGCATTTAATATGTGATAGTATGTGTGTGTATGATATGCATGTTTAGGGAAGTATACGACAGGATGTGATGTGTGGTGGCATCCAGGGTATGATCTACGAGAGCCGGGGACGTGATACCAAATACATGCCTTCAAGTGGCTTGGTGTCACGCGAGATGGGTTTCCTGAGTGTGTATATATATATGTGTGTGCAGAGTAGGGCTAGTTTAAGTGAGTTTGTGGTTTAGACTCATCCCCTTACAAGTGCAGGTACGAAAAGACAGTCAAACCAAGGGCTTGTTGATCAAGAATGTCTCCCTATTGTCCTGGGTAAGGTAATTTATATTTATATTATTTCTCTAGTATGTTTTGTAATCAGATAGGCCACCTAGGAGATTATGTGTACAGTTAGGGTTAAGCATCTGTCCGTCATGACTTCAGGTCCCGAAGTGGTAAAACTCCTAGCCCTGGTTCTAAGTCGTGACACCTTCGTAATTAAATTTGATTCCCACTACTCTTCCCTAGTAATTTGTACAATAAAAAATTGTTTAACCTCCGCATAAAGGAGAGAAAACATCCTCAAGCCATTTATACTTATTCCTCTTTTAATATCGTCGAATCATTCAACTTTGATAATACATAAAATATATGGTTTGAGTTAATTGGAATCGCATAAATTTCTCACATGCTAATAATTTTAATCCATTTTAAGCCGTATAGAGATTTATGTACATGTATAGTAGTCATTTTATTGAATAACAACATGTATCTTAATGGAAACGTGCTAGGAAGGTAGTTCATTTGAAGAAGAAAACCAATTGGCAAGGCTAGATCCCTCACCTTGTCTCCAAGCTAGCTAATCCTTTTCATGATGTGTGGAAGATGCCTCAAATAATCTATCCCTATAAGGTAACTGTGTAAAAACACGTTAAGGTCACAAAATAGAGAACTCTTTATCACTAACTCTTACCTTTGATTACTATTTTCGTCATAACTCTTAAATGATAAAGAATTTTCAATTGAATCTTATTTTATTAGAAACTATACTCAAATACCTTTCTAACAAAATTTGCTTAAAATGGAGTTTTGACGAGAGAGTTATGACCATTTGAAAATCGGACTAGAAAGCAGTGAAGGTTCTACCTCCCACCATTGCAGCGGTGGATTGCAGAACCAGACCCATGTTTTCACAAAAATTGGTTCTCCCTCGTTTTCTTGCAGTCCCAGCCCGATTTTTCACCAAAATTGATGATTCTTTCCATGGTTTTACTCTAGGAATGATTAGGAAACATATATGTACTTAAATCATAGATTAAAACCAAGAATTAAACTCAAATCCATGAAAAATCTCTCCAAGAACCCTAACTTCCCTTATTTTTCTGTCATGATTTCTAAACCAAGATTTGAGTATGTTAATCCATGGTTTCCACGAATTTCTTGTTCCAAATTTCCCAACAAACATATAAGAAGAGTTTTTGAGTCATTAATCTAGCTTAAACTCTCAAGAACACTCATCCTCACTCTCATTTTCCTTAAATCTGAAAATTGACAGCAAGATAAAAAGAATGAGAGGTGTTGGTTGCCGAAGATCGGTGGCTAGAGGCTCGGTTGGAGCTCTTGGATGAAGGAGATGAAGATAAACGAGAGCTAAGGCTTGGAAAGGGAAGGTCTGTGTGAGGAAGAGAAGTTATGTGAGTGTGGTGTTTATATGCCTACTCAAGGGAAATTACCCTATTGCCCTTTTTTAATTTAATCCCCATGAAACACGCAGTGGCAATTTTGTAATTTCCCAATATGGGTGTTTAATACACACAGAACATCACATACATCTTCTTTCATTTCCTCAACTCCTAAAGCACCACTTCCCTTAACTTGCCTTATCTTTCATTTTTCATAAAAAAATATATCACTTAAATATTTTTCTTTCACCCTAGTCCCTCCACAATTCGTTATCCATCTACCTTTCCTATATTAAACACACACCCCATCTTTAGCCACTTATCACCTCACACGTCACACCTTCTACCATGAAATTCTTTTCTTACAAAAAAAAAATTTTTTCCCACGTCCAAAAATTCATCTGAAAAACCAAATACACTGATACCCGAGGCCTTAGGTATCACGTAGAGGAATAAATTACAGTTTTTTTTAAGGATAAATATGTAATTAAAGTCAAATATAAGGAATAATATTTATAGATTGAAAAACAATTTACCAAATGATTAAATCTCAATTTTCACAGTATTTTCATGTAAATGAGGGGTTGTCGTTTTGGAGATAATAATTTTTTTATATAAAAGTACACATGATTTTGGAGGAAATTAGTCAATTACGTTAGCACCTATCCATTCCAATGGAAGCTTCTAAAAGAGGGTAATTTTGGTATTAGAAAAAAAATTATTGAGGACGCTTTCGTCTTTATATGATTACAATTTTTTTCCCTTCCAAATCTCCCAATTTTTGAGGGAAAGGAAATGAGAGAGAGAGCTTTTTTACCTCCATTTTAAGCAAACAAAGTCATTTTAAAAAAATCTCTCTCCTCCCTTCCCTTCATTCCCCTCCAACCAAATACTACCTTAACATTTGTCACGAACAATGGAAAGAATGTGAATATTGAATAGCAATATTTAAAATCGAATCAAATTGATCAAATTGAACCAAGTCAAACTAAACTAATCAAAATTGAAAAAAAAAAAGGTCTGAACTAGTTTTTATCGGTTTGGTTCAATTTGGTAACTAAACCAAACTGATCTCTATTTTTTTTATTAAAAAAACTTTATACAATAATGCACTAATTTTATTTCTTATCATAATGGGATGTCGGTTAGATACATTGTCACAATTTTATATATTAACACTAATTGATTAAACTATAATTTGAATTATTAATAGGTATTTTAAGGAGAGAAATGTAAAGTTATGAACAAAATCAAAAATAAGAATTTATTGTATTTATAAAATAACATGTTACTAAAGAGATCTTCCAAACATAATAATAAAAGACATAAAATATTATAAAAAAGAACTTGATGGTATTTTTTTTCCTCTAAAACAACCAAAAATAAAATCAAACTACCTAACAAATACCAGACCAAACCACTTTAAAAATAAAATTGAATAGGTATATATTTTTTCAAAATCAATTAATTTCAGTTCAATTTGATTTTAACTCAAAATTGATCTGACTTGAATCTTTGAACACTTCTAATACTTAGTAGGAGTTATCTAGGTTTAGATTCTAAAATAAACAAAAATAAAATAAATTAAGTCAGCATCTCTTATTTTCCTGAAAAAAATTTGTAAAAATAATCTCCTAAATCTTATATTATGTACAAATAGTCTTTGTATTTTATTTTTTATAGAGGAACTTAAACCATGACTCCTATTTTACAATATCTTAATTATATCACTTGAGTTATAAGTTTGATAATAATGTTTATATTTTCAAAACTAATATTTAGGTTCTTAAACTTCACAGTCAACTAAATACGTTTTATATCTAATTTTTTTAATTATTTTAATTTATTTGTTATTTCAAGTTTCTTACATGACAAAGTGGTATATCTAAATTATACTTTTTAATAGAGTGCTTTCTCAGTTGGTAATGGTATATGGGAAGTATGAATTAACAACTAGATTAATACCATTCTGAAGTAAAGACAAAAAACTTATTTATTGGAGTGTAAATGTTTAAGAACTTAATTGCTAATATTAAAAGTTTAGGAAAGATTTAAAATTTATACATATTTACACACACACACACATATATATATATTTGCATTTTTCTTACTTTTAATTCTAGCACCTTTTGATCTATTCTCATTATTATTATTTAATTAGAGATAAAAACTGTGGTTGGTAAAGACAACTGAATGTAACTCTTTTCTTTAAATAAAAAATAAAAAATACAAGTTTTTAGATGTAACTAAATTTAACTTGATATTAAAAAAAAAATTATTCGACTCTCCTTATATAAAGTAAACTTATATTATATATGAGAAGCAATTTTGGGATGCACTGAAAATTAAAAATAATGAGAGCAAAATCAAACTTTTTCCTCAACTAAACATAGATCAATGCTTTAATATTGAGTGCCAATAGCATTGATTTTCGTGTGAACTAGACTTATACATGATTTTTGTATATAATTTTTGTATCAAGAATATAATAGATGTAAACAAATTTAAAAATCATTTGATATTAAATTATATAAAATATACAATTATTTTTTAAAAAACCTTATATATAGTCATCATTAATTAAAAGATTCTAATAATAAAAATAAAAAATATGCATATATTTAATTTAAGGTAAAATTGTAACACAAGCGCAAAACATAGGCTTGTGGTTATCAAAAGAGTCATTTTGGTCAACACTACTTATTTTAAAACAAAAATTGGCAAATACTATTGAATATGTCATATCATCATTTCTGTTTTTTTTTTCTTTATTCTGTCTAGAACTTAGCCATCCAGTAGCCGAGTTCCTACAGAATATTTTTTAAACAAAAATTATAGAGTCTTGGCCTTATATTGGCCAAGACTTTGTTTTAAGAAAAATGAAAATCAGCTAGTCAACAACCGAGTCTCAAAAGGATGCAAGGAATCTCTGCATGGTGCAGAGATTCCGCTGCAAAGGAAGACAGGTGGAGTGAGGCGGGTGTGTAGTTGGCTTCATAACTCTTCATAATGGCATTAGGCGATATATATATGTATGAGAGAGGAGGAGGCTTCACAACAACACAGAGAGCAAGAGAGAGTCGGGAGATGCTAGAGAAAAAAAGAGAGCCCGAGAGACGCAGAGAAGAATGAGAAGTTTGCAAAGGGAGTTAAGGTTATATAAGTATTTTTATTTTTTTTTGTTAGATTATATTCAATTTTCTTGTATTTAAATTTTAAAACGTAGATTAGTGCATTTTATTGTTAGAATAATATGTTAAAATTTTTGTGATTAGATATTATATGACGTTTTAATTTTTATGCATATATATATAAATAGTTCTTTAATTTCTTTTTATGATTAGATAATATGTATATGACATTATCTGTAAATAAATAAATTAATGAAATGATAATTTTGGTAAAAATGACTTGAGACATTCATTTAAGATTTTTTTTTTGGTGAGACACTACATTTCTTTATAAAATAATTAGGCAAATGCTATTGTTTTAAAATTATTTAGGCGTAGGCTATGGTTGTGAAAATTTTAAATCAGTTTGGATAACAAAAGATTTAAAAAAATGAATATATATAATATAAAAATATATTTTTTTATTGAAAGATTTAAAAAAATTTAAATTAGCATGTCTTACTAAAATATTTATATGATATAAAAATATATTTTTACTGAAAGATTTAAAAAATAATTACAAAAAATATATAAATATTTTTTTCGAAAGGATTTAAAAAATCAAATTAGTTGATTTATATAATATAAAAATATAATTTTTTGTAAAAGATTTAAAACATAATTATAAAAAAATAAAAAAATATATATTTTCTCCAAAAAAGATTTAAAAAATAATTATATAGAATTAAAAATATATATTTTTAACTATATTATTCAAAAAATAAATTTATATTATCTAAAAATATATTCTTACTAAAATTTTTTTTAAAATAATTATATATAATATAAAAATATATTTTTTACTGAAAATTTTACTAAAAGATTTAAAAAATAATTATAAATGATATATAAATATTTATTTACAAAAAGACTTAAAAAAATTAAATTAGTTTGTGTTACTAAAAGATTTAAAAAAATATATTTTCTCCTAAAAGATTTAAAAAAATAATTATGTAGAATATAAAAAGATAAATTTTTAACAATAAGAATTAAAAAATAAATGTATATTATATAAAAATATATTTCTCCTAAATTTTTTAAAAATAATTATATATAATATAAAATATATTTTCTCCTAAAAGATTTAAGAAATAATTATATATAATATAAAAATATATTTTCTACTAAAAATTTTACTAAAAGATTTTAAAAATAATTATAAATTAGATTGTCTTATTTTAAAGATGGAAGAAATATATTTTGAAAAAAAATTGTAACTATAGACAAATACTAGTTTTCATAGAAGAAATATATTTTTACAATTACAAAATTGTAATTGAAAAAAGAAAAAAAATGTAGTTTAGATTGTGTAGATTTTTTATTTTACAAATTAATTCTATATTTTTATTTTTTATTTCATATAATATATTTGAAAAGAAATTTAATTTCATTTATATAGTTATTTATTTTTAGTATTTACTTTTGTATATTTATATCAGGGTAGGTTAGGATAGAAGTAACATGATTTGTCTAATAAATTATAAAATATTGATTTTTTGTATTAATTTTCATTAATAATTTTTTGAATAAATATTTGTTACTTATTCTATAGGCAGTTAAGATGAGTTTAGGAATAAATGTATATATTTATGTCAACAGAAAGAATGTTAAAGGTGATCAGGGTGCTACATTTAAATATGATGATTATAGTCTGATGTTACTTGATGATATGAATATCACCCTCGACAAATTGAAAAGTAAGATTCACTAGAATTTAGATCTTCCCCCAAGTGAATCAGTGGATACAGTAAGCCTTAGGGACTTCTTTCAAGGAGGGTACAAGAAAGTAAATGTGAATCTCTAACAATACAGTTAGAACAACGATCAACAAGCATTTAAAGTGTCAATCTGAATATTTCGAGCTGCTAATGAAAACTTCCAGTCGTCAAATAGATCTTAATACCTCAGCCGCCACATTACAAGTCATCGTTCCTTGTGATATTTCATTCCAGCCCCCCAGTCAAGGAATGTTTAGTAGTCTATTGTTGACGAATAATGATGAACCGGTGCCACAACTTGACAATATTTCTTCATTCCCCCAGCCATGCATGGATAACTTTACTAATGAGGAAGAGTGCTTTCGTAATTTAGTCAATAGTGAGGATGATGATGTAGATGATAGCGGTCATGACAATGGCAATGTGCAGGGCGAAGGAACTTTAGTCCTTACCATCAGTGAGTATCGACACCCTGTACATAATTTTTTGGAAAGCCTTCCAGATGAGGAGGCAATGTACAATGAAGAATCTGACAATTCAACTATGAATGATGACGACCTTTATATTGGGAAGTTGTTCAGTGATAAAGGCCGATTCCAAACTACGGTAAAAGAGTGGTTTGTCTTGAATCACCATGCATATAGAGTGGTCCACCGAAGAAAAGATGCTGAAGCATACCAATACACTAAAAAGGAATGTGGTTGTGGGTGGAGACTTAGGGCTATCTAAGAAAAGTCCAGTGATTTATGGCATATTACAAAGTATTTGAGTCCCCACATCTAGCACTGTCAATACGGGCTCAAGTCCGCAGGCCGAGCCCGACCCACCAGTATTTGGATGGGCTTAGACCCCAACTTTTTGGCCCGTTTGAAAACGGCCTGTTAAAAAATAGGCTAAATGGGCCAGATTACGGTCTGGCCTGTATATGTTTCTTTTTTAAACAAAATTTAAGTCCCTACTACAGCCGAGAGCCAACTTTAGTAGCACCCCTTTGAATAATTAAAAAAAAATTCCCTAACCCTATTATTCTAATACCCTCAATCCACTGACTCCTCACTTAAGTCACTCTGCCTCACGTATGCTCACCCACCCTCTACCTTCACCTCAGACCGACAGACCCTCACCCCCATTGCCATTTGTCATCAGCTTAGCGCCTTAGCCCCTTAGATAATATATATTTATTTGACTAAATTGTCTTTTTTTTTTCAGTTTATTTGGTGCCCATAAGACAATGAAGTGTTTGGAATGATTCCAGATTATTATCGCATTGACTCTAATCTGTAGCATGCATATGTCCACTCATTGGTTATCATATACTCGAGTAGCACCAGGTAGATCGAGTGTTTCGCCAATTTGGAGATGACCAGCCGGTTCCTGATCCACTGGTCAACCTTGGTCGATGGTACAAGTTGCAGATGCATGGGCAAATCAACATTGACTGGTCATTACAGCTTGGGCCCAGAGTTGATGAATGGGACCAATGGCAAGAACGGCTAGTCCCACGGCAAAATCCAGCATATCCACTACATCATAGATTCCAATACGTGCAATAGTACGGGAAACACATAAGAGGTAGATTAATCTAGCCAATGGTGCCCAGGGTTTTGCGGTACATTTCTTGTTTAGTGTCATTTGACATTTTTTATGCATTTTATTCTCTTATTTTAATTCTTTTTTTTTTTGTCATTGATAGGCTAATGTAGTGGAGTACATGCGCAATCTTGTTCGTGCAGACTCAAGACCGACATATGTCTTCAAACAATTTCTCATCCAGCTCTGCCTACTTAGTACTTTCCTGAACCCAACATTCTAGAGGAGGTGACAAGAAAGAGATCTCGTGGGTTGATAGCAGCAAGGGAACATATCCCTTATGATCCATACTATGCACCGGGTGTATCTTTGCCATATCAGGGTGCGACTTCAATCGATTATCAGACCCAACCTAGCGTTGATTATTATGGCATTGGTCCCTCATACACAAGAGTTAGCGACTCATTTTCTTCCCCTTATATGTTAAAACACCCAACAAAGGGTGACTTCTTCAACCTGATGTCAATGCAACAATAATATGACATTTCATTATTATTTGTTGAGCCTTCAATGGATAATGTTGCATTTGGAATAGAATTTATGACATCGCCTCATATGATACCCCCAGTTCAATTTCTTGTATTAGATTTGAATTCTCTGCCTGATATTCCTGATACAGGAGGAGAAGATAATGATGGTGGTAAAGACGAAGAAGAAGATGAAGAAGAAGAAGAACATGTACAATAGGAAGAACCAGGGCATCGACGCTAACAACGAGTAACTATTCGACCACGCTGTGGGACCGATAGTCATTTTAATTAAGTTGAAGACCACATCAATTATATATTGAAACACTTTTCGTTTTAATTTTAACTGATTTAGGTATTTATTGATTGACAATTACATTTTAAATTCTAACTAACTACTAGAATTGATATTATTTTATAAATTTAATAATTATTATTAAATAATTATAAATTTATACTTTAGTGTACAATTATATGAAAATATTTAATTTCTATAATTCGTATTGATTATTTATTATGTTTATTTAATAATTATGATTTAAATTAATAATTATTATTTAATTTACTAATTTATCAAATTATACTGTTTATTTATCTATTAAATATATATTAATACTTATATATTAAATATAAAATTGTTATTTGTTACTATATTAAATAACTGTAGTTATATTGTTTATTTATATATTGAATATTTATTCATTACAAAGAATTTTTAGTATGTATAATTTTTTATATACGTAATAAAAAAATATCTTTTTTTATTTTAAACCTCATAAATTACTACAACTACCTACTTAAATTCTCTTTATATTAGACTCCAACCTTTCTGTTAAACACATTCAACCTTCCCATCTACTATCGTATGGCTACTAAAAAATAACAACTTTCTTTTTCTTTTTAATCTCTATAAAAAATTAGCCTCTGCATGGTCGAGTATCTGATAGAATATTTTTGTCAAATATTTGACCATGTCCAAACTGATTTTCGTTTTTCTTTTATTTTTATTTTTTTCATACAGAGTCTCTGCCTCTGCATAGTCAGGATTCTATAATTTTAAAATATATATATATATATATATATATTTATTTATATGTATCAGAAACTAATAGACGTGTTCCTAGCAAAATAAAAAAAAAAAGAGAAATGATGATGTGATAAAATCAATAGTGTATGCCTAATTATTTTTAGAGCAGCAGTATTTGCCAAATTTTTTTCTTTAAATAAGTCGTGTTGACCAAAATTTTGGACACATACTCCCAAAAGTGAAAACTAATATAACGGGGGTCGACTTTCCTGAACCAAACCCCCAAATTTAATGTACTACGTGTGTTGCACGTGAATTCCCATTCTATTTGGTAATAACGGCCTCTCTTTACCAACCTATAATATTTAAAGGAAAAAAAATGATGATGGTGAGTTAATTTTTAAATTTATTTGAATTTGTGAAGCCTCAAAATTAAGTAAATTTGACTTTAGAATTAAAATTTGTTCAAATTTAATAAATTTATATCGAATCAATAGAGTTTGATTAACGTCAGTCTTAAATATCATTTTTATTTTTTTTAGTACTTAGCCCAAGAAAAATCGGGTTATCCATATCCAAAATCTAAATTTTATTCTAATTTGTCCCATTTGATTTAATAATGTGATATGTTAAGACGTCATTTGATATTTTATTTTTTTGAATTGTGTTGTATAAACCCCTTATGATTTCATTTAATACTTTACTCTAAAAAACTATGTTTTGTATAAAAAGTTAATTGAACATAAGAATACCAATATCACAATAATTGAAATTAAGTAATTTTATATTAATTATAAGTTATAATATTATTTATGTGTTAGATTGTATATAATTTTAATAATTTATTAAACGAGGAAATGACATATATAAACTCTTAAGATTTTATTTTTCGAGTTTACTATTTAAGTTTAACAACTTTAAAAAATATTTAGATGCGGTTCCTTTTATATTTATTATCAAGTTTTCTAATCATAATATGACAAGTGTATAACTTTTCAATCAATATACGATAAGTTTATAGTATCTAAAAAATAACTTTATATTGTTAACAACTCATTATTATATGATTATTTTTAATTTATTTTACATATATTATATTTTTATTGAAAAACATGATTACAAAGATATAAATAACTTAATATAAGTTTTATCACTGCCAAGCTATTCGCTATTCACTTTCATTTTTTAATTTGTTGCATAATTTCATTTCTTATTGTAAGAAAATTACAAAATAAAGAGCTTCGCATCTTGAAATTAAAAGTTTACAACTATTCATCTTTTGAACAAATACCCACCATTCAATTCTTAAAAAGTAAATACGAATATTCTCTTTGCCTTTAGGTTATTGATACCTTTTTAACTTTCCGAATTAGAAAATATCCATTTCTCAATATTTATGTTCTTTTATCTGTTTACTATTAACACTGAAATGTCATTTTAAACTCTTTTAATTATCACACATTCCGTTTCCGTTTGCACCCCAAATTACTTAGTGCATCAAACAAGAAAAATAAAAGAGAAATCCCTCAACCCAATATTCTCTAGTGATTTGAATGTTCAACCACACTTTTGAGGTGTGTGATTCAATTTGCATACTAGTTAAAACGTATCGTATCAATTGAAACGATATATAATTAATAAAAACTAAGAAGAAAGATCTGTTCTTGTATGGTGGTAATTCTTGGAATTTTTATTCGATTCCAAAATTACAAAGATATTTGCATAAGTCCTCAAAAGGAAGTAAGTATTTACATTTTGTTCACAAGTATAATCATTCATTGTTTTATTCATTATAGTAATACGATAGCTAGATCGTAATGTTGTTGACACTGTAACGTGAATGCCTAAAAAATAACATAACAATTTCAGATAGTTTACAAATAAAAAATAACAAAATAAAAATCAAACATTCTCAAAATCTAATGACCATTGTATATGATTAAATTTTTGTTATAAATAATAAAATTATAAAAACAATTTTATAATGACTAGGACCTTATTATTCTTGGAAATTAAATAAAGATATGAAAAGTTTTTTTTAAAAAAAAATGGCAGGTTTAATCTATATAAAAATTCATGAAATTTTAGATGGCATAGAGAAAAGTTTATCAACTATTATTTGTCACCTTTAGTTCAAAATAATCTATTATGTAAAACACTCCTAATTTTTAGGAAAAAATGCAGATACTTTTCATGAACCTTTTTTAATGTGTAAAATTTTTTTATGAATTATAAAATTCAATAAAGAACTCTCAATAACTTTTCATTTTGTGCAAAAAATACTTTACCATCTAGTTGATCGTTAGTTTGACTAATTGTTAACGTTGACTAAAATTTGTAAATTATCACCTCAACTCAAAACGGACACATCAATAGATGATATGGTAAAAAAAAAATGTAACATCATCCTTTAATCAAACTTGACTGAAGGTAGACATATGATAATCTAATTGAATGAAGGTAGGCTAGGTCGGGTTTGGTTCAAGGAGGATGTGACATTTTTTCATGTCATATGCTAATTTGTCTATTTTGAGTTAAGGTAGTAGTTTACAAATCTCAGTTAATGTTGATAGTTAATCAAACCAATAATTAATTTGATGGAAGGATTTGTGTTTTGCACAAAATAAAAAGTTCATGGAAGTTTTTTGTTGAATTTTATAATTTATACAAGTTTTTTACACATTGAAAAAACTTGATAGGAATTATCTGCATTTTTGTAATTTTTATTTATTTTGGAGTATAAAAATAATATGATAAACCAAACTTACCAAAAACCAAAATCATACATATTACTTAATGAGGAATTAGAAATTCCCAACACAAGGAGGGTTCCAACCGAAACCCAAAAAGGCACAAACGTATCGTATAAAGTGGAGCCCTCATTTGTTGGCAAAATAAGTCACCTATCTACCAAACTGCAACCACTCTCCCTTCAGTTTCACACGCCCACCTTGTGATAATTGTTACAATTCATGAATTTATTATGAATGGCTCATATATAAATGCAACCCGAATAAATTTTCTCGGAATCCAAACGCTATTCATTTTGTTTGGTGGATGGAGAGAGATATTATTGTTCTTCTTTTAGTTTCCATACCTTTCCTTTTTGCCTTTCCATTATTTCTAAATAACGTTCAACTATGGTAACAATTGAAAAGAACATCTTGAGAAATTAAAAAAAATAAAGACAAAATGGAAAGCACGATGCTACTTTTTAATAATTGTATGTAGAGTGCATGATGAATGAACATAGCTAGAGGACGCTTATGTGGATTATATACTTTTAAAAGAGAAATTATTTATTAAAATCTTCAACTCATTGTTTAGAGAAATATAAAATAAAAACGATGCACTTAAGGAAATAATTTTAAATATTGAATTGTTCATTTAAAAAATAAAAGAAATAATTAGTGACAAAATAATCGGACACAGTATCTTTCAGAGACAAAAAAAATTACACTTGCTCTTGAATAATTAATGACAAGGCAAAATAAAGAGAAGTTATTTATTTTTCCTTTCAATTGCTAATATGTTCCTTTGGCCTTTGCATTATCTCTGGATGACGTTAAAATATAGTAACAATTGGATATTACAATATCTATAGAAATTATTTGATAATAAAGAGAGAGAAAGAGAGTGAGTGAAGTTAACGCCAAGCAGATGCGACGGTGAGCGTTCGACCCATCCAACCGAAGCAAATCCCACCATTCTCTTCCTTCACTGTGAACCCCGGGTTGACTCGGATCCCCTGGTTGAGTCGCGCCTTTATTGACTCGGCGATTTTCTGATCCATGGGTTTCGACTGAAACCCCGCCATTCTCATACGCGCCCTCCACTTCCCAAACACTTCGCATCTCTCCACGCGATCTCTTCCTTCGCAAGCAACTACGTTAGTCAGCCTCTGACTCAGTCCTTTCTCCAGCTTGACTCGGTCCGAGTTATCCCTAAGCATCGTGGACTCGAGCGAGTCAAACAGAGCGCCGTAATATGAACATGTCTCGGTCACGCGGGACGTAAACGGCGCCGTATTGGTGTTCATCTCTTGCTCCACTAGTGTCACGATGCGCGGGGCCAAGCCCTTCACGCGCCGGAGAAGCTCGTCGCGCGGGTTCTCCGTGGAAACGCTTTCGTCTGGCATTCTGAACAATTTGAAAGCGAAGTTCACCGCAAGTGGCTCGTCGGGCTCGCATCCCAGAGACTCGCGAGTCAACTCGGTGAGTTTTTGGTTTACTATTTGGAACTCGAAACCAAAACCAAGTTGCTCTGCTTGTTGCCTCAGCTTATCTCCCACAGTCTTCAATCTCTCTTCGTCGCCGATCTCAGCAACCGCCGTGATGTTCACCGTGGCTGGTTTCCCATTCTGACGCGCCGAGAGCGCGTGCAGGAGATTTATGTACTGGTTTCCCTCGCCGATGTCAAAATCAACCACGCGAAACTTGTTGTTACCGTTCTCTGTCTCCTCGAATGAAGCTTCGAGGATTGCGAGATTGGCAGCCATGAACCCAACCTTGAAGCAAGGGGAATATTCGTAGAGCAACTGAGTTGACTCGGCGTGTTCGCTGCTGAAGAGTTCCACCACATGAGGTGGATTTTCAAGTGGATTCAAGCGCAATTTCAGAGCGGAAACCATATAATCAGTTAATCGTTGATCCGAATTGCCGTTTGGGTTGGAGAGCTTTGCCAACTGGGTCAGGATCTCCGTCGCGGACTCTGATTTCCCTTCGGAAATTGCGGATGCGGCCTCCATTAACGATTGCTTCGAACAGGTGGTAGCAGGGGAAGGCACAGAGGAAGAAGACGACGTCGTTGAGGTTGTGGATGAAGTAGGTGACGACGAAGTGGGCTTCTGATTCAGAACTCCAGGACTGATCAAGTTCTGTATCGTCTCTGACCACTTGTTGCTTGTAATCCCGGAAACCGCATCGCCTTCTTCCTCGTCGTTATCTTCCAGAAGCTGTTTCTCCAACTCCTGAAGCCGATGGTCCATGACCTTTTTCTCAGATTCATGAACACAATTAGTATTTGAATATGGAAATCCAGACTTGGAAAGAACAGAATTACTCATGGGTATGGTCGTGTTTGGGAGATTCATGGTTTGT
This sequence comes from Biancaea sappan, assembly GCA_037074585.1. Lineage (NCBI taxonomy): Eukaryota > Viridiplantae > Streptophyta > Magnoliopsida > Fabales > Fabaceae > Biancaea > Biancaea sappan. Next base: position 12,567,065 of record CM073490.1, on the reverse strand, counting down.
GGGCGAGATTGCTGAAGAAGAGGCAACCCAAAACGCTGTGACACAAAACCCGAAGAAGAGTTTAGCAATTCAGGGGACATGGAGAATTCCATGGGTGACAAAGGAGACATAGGGGAGCTATTCTGGAAGGTTCTGGGCTTCACCGAGCGTAACAGAAGGTTTGAAAGAACCTGATTGTTGTGGTTCTGGTGGGTTTGAAATTCAGCAAGAGTTCGCTTACCGATGTGACTCGGATTTTGCCTTGCGATCTGCGCGTAAGGATCTATAAAAATCGGTGGGAGTTGTTGTTGTTGCTGTCTTCGGTACAGAGGATGATGAGAAGGACGAAGATTGGTGTTGGAAGGGTCGTCCATGGTGGCGGTTGCCATTGATCGGCCGGCTCCGCCGTAGAACTCCGGCAATCCACCTCCCGTGAATCCCGGCGACGACATTTTCCTCTCAAGAGACGACGATTCAGATAATAATGAAGAGTTATTAAGAGGTTGGGCTTTTGGAGAAACGCATGGGACAGAGAGAAATGAACAAACGGAACAGAGAGAGAGAGAGAGAGAGAGAGAGAGAGAGGTTTCTTACGGAACTGAAAAAATGAAATGATTCTGGTGAATATATGGGAGGAGTTTAATAAGAAAGCGAATAAAAAGGTTTTCTTGGCCTTTTATTTTAATTAATTTAATATGATCGAATTTTTTAATCATTTCCCATAGTACGAAAAGTGTGAACGTTTGGCATCAGAAGTTCGTATAGCTTGAGATCATCACCGTTGATTCTTCCTGATTCGGGGGGGTTCATGCACAACGGACGGTGATTAGCCAACGTAAGCCAAAACGAAAACGCAGTCTTATTTAATAACGAACTTCAACTTTTGACAATCCCCAGTCGAGGCAACTTTCACGCGCGTGATGGAGAGACGTGCATATATGCTTATTTCATTTTGCTGTCAAACTTCCGTTGTTGCGGCACATATTTTGTTTCTTGATATGCATTTAATATTTTAAATTCTTTTGTCATTTAAAGTCTACAAATTTAATAAATTTACACAAAGTTTAAAATGTATAATTTTCTTGATTATGAGATATTTGTTGATAGAACAAGTCACTCAAGGTTCTTTTATTTATTTAAATAACACCTTTCTTTGGGATAAATGTTAAGGAATCTAATATGTTTAGGTTTAATATTTATTCCGTATCTTTATTTGTTTTCTTAAAATTTTGTGTTCCTTTTGTAACTAAAAAATTACTAAAAACCTCAAATAAAGAAAGTATTAGAGCTATAATTTATTATTTATAGACAGCAAAGTCAACAAGCTGCAGACTTTTCTTTATGTACGACTATGTTTTTATTTTTAATTTCTGACACTATTTATTTTTATAGTGAGAATAAAATCACAATCCTATATTACAATTTTATATCAACTTAATTCCATTTTTTATTATATTAATAATAGAATTATAATTTTATTGTGTAAAAAAATCAATTTTTTTTACAACGAATAAATTGAATGAGAATTTTTTTAAACGTGTATCAAAATATAAAAAATAAATTCAAATACAATATTTAAAAATGAGAAAAGTACCAAAAGTGACTTAATTAATTATCAATAAAAACTTATATAATTTATTTTTTAAAATAACTACCTCCTATATAGGTTCCGCAAACCCTTAAAAATAGTATGTTTGATTTCAAAGGATAATTCTAGTTCCTTTTATATCAAGTTTTATTGCCAAAATATGATACAATGTTAGAGATACCAACTTCTAATTTACGAATAAAACTTGCTTCTTATACCATTTAAAATCAAGGTTCAGAAAATCATACTGATTATTGAATCGATTGAAGTATCGATTTAAGGGTCAATGATCAAATTAATGATATTTAAAATATATTAAAATATTAAAATATATAATTAATATATATGTTACAGATATTAAATAGTAAATATATAATATAATATTAAAATATTCTATGCATGTTACATATATATTTATACCAATCTTAAATTTTTTTTAATAGCTTAAATTTTTAGAAATTTTTTAAAAAATACATGATAATATTTAGTAAAAAAATTTTAAAAAAAAGAATCGGTTGAACTAACCAATTTTATTAATTTGACGAATTTTTTATTAATTCACTAATATGAACCGAATCAGTTCATTGATTTCTCAATTGAACCAATCGGTTCAGTCAAATATTTTAAACACTATTTGAAACTTGTTGAATCAAATAAATTATTAATTCTTGACCTTTGAACAATTGGGTTTACGTTGCACGCTCTCATTTAATTAGTTTTACGAAGTTGATATCAATTTTATTTACTTTTACTCGATGTATAATTCATTCCTTCAAAAACCAGTATATGTAAATTATGCTAATGGATAAATGATAATATTAATGTAAATACTATTTTTTAGAAATTAAGTTCATCCAAATTATATATTTTAAAAAAATTTATTTCATTCGTTGATTACCAAATAAATAATCTTTGATTAGTTTAAGTGATTTGAAACTTATTTTTTTGAAATAAAATTAAATTGTGATTTTATAAATAAAAAAATTGAAATTTAGCGTAAATTAAATTAGTCTTTCATATACTAATAATTAAAAAAAGCTGTAAGTTGTTAAGTACTCTATTTTTCAAAACAATGTAAATGAGTACATTGTTAATGATTTGATTTCAATAGTACGTTATATGATTTTGACTTTCTGAGTGCGGATATACCTCCCAAAAAAAAAAAGCAAAAAGCAAAACGTCACAGGAATAGTGTATGATTTGAAGAGAAAGGCGCGTGGTTTAATTGTTGAACTCGTGGTGGTGAATGGATCTTTATTCGGAGGGTGACCGACTGACGGGATAGTTACATAAGTAATTCCAAAAGGGCAGAGACATAGGCCCCGAGGCCAGAAATTGCAATCCAGTGCACAAGTGACAGCGACGTCTCGACACGTGGACCAATGGGATCCCGCCTTCGGAGAAACCCGGTTGCGTAGGCTTGTCGTTTTAAGATTTCCTCGGCCCCTACCCCTGATTCCAAATTCCGACTCCTGGTTTTTCTGGGCTACCGGCAATCCCCGGTGGGTTTTGGCGGTTACCGACAGTAGCCTGTAAATGACTCGAAGTTGTATGCGTGGGCCATGAAAATTCTCCTAATAACGTCCTCACTCCACGGTCTCCAACACAAAGACGAAAACGTTATATTATGGGAGAAAATTTATATATGTTTTTGTATATTTTTGTTATTAATTTTTTAATTAAAATATGATAAATTGTAATATTTAAAGATAAATATATATTTCTCATTACTTAATTATATTATATTTCAAAAGAATAATATATATTTTAATTTTACTAAAAAATCAGATAATAAAAATATAAACAACTGCAAATCCTAATTAAAATATGAACTAAATATTTTTCTTTTTATCTTTTCGTGAAATTAAACAAAATCGATTCGATTATTTGTGAAATGACATAAATACCACTCCCTTCCTTGCGCAAATTTGGTCAATGTCGCCTAGTCATTTACGAATTTGCGGTTAGCTTCTGGACCCACAGAATTTTAATTTATAATATATATCTGAATATTTATAGGGGATTTCTTCAATAAAATAAAATACACGTTTCCAAAAAGACATTACGTATTATAAATTTTGTCAAAAATAAGTCTTATACTACATACAAGTTTTTTATTTAAAAAAAATATCAGAAATGCCAGGAATAAACGCAGTTTATCGGATAATAATAAAATGAGTAAATTATTGATTTAGACATTAAAAAATTACTATTATTTTAATTTAGTCTATAAGAAATATGTCTATTTCAATTTAGTTGTTTAACTTGTCAAAGTTATTTTTAACAATAAATTTTTTGAGATTCAACAAGGATAATATTTGCTATTTAACAAATGGATAAATATATTTTAGAGACTACATTAAGACAAATAATTTTACAATAATTAAATTTAAATAATTATAATTTTTTAAGACTAAATTAATAACTTAGTCTAATAAAATTGATGTGCTAGTTTTCTAACAAACTACATTTTATCTTGAAAACTATAACTATGGATGTGACGTCTTAATTCTTTTTTTAAAAAAAAAAATCTTATCCAATTGGAGATGTTGGCAAAATGTGGTAACTTTTGAGATATCTTGTGAAGAGGAAATGGTTGTAACAGTGAAGTTAGGAATGGATGGAAAAACTATAACCCATGTCAATCTGCATCAAAAAAGGTAAATATATAACTCACTTTTTTGTATATAAATGTAATAAATAACTTTCATATATAGCGTCACTGCTTATGAAATTTCAATTGTTGGGTTGAGTTTTATGGAGTATGGCGAGTTAGTGACACCATAATGTGACATGTCTAGGATTTGCACAAGGAATTTAGGTTTGTGATACCATGTTTTATAAACCTGTGGATGAAATTGGTTGCACTTTTCAGAAAGCTAGTTAATGACCTAATTGTTTGAGATAAACTTGAAAACTTGTCTGGTATAGTGATATTTTGTATTTTTAAATATCAATCATAATTGATTATATATAATATAAATTTTTTTTTGTTTTATTTGATAGTTCGGTTTAAAATGGTTCAATAAAAAAATATAAATAATTGAAAACTAAAAAACATGAAATTTAATTGAGTCCATTTTTATTATTTAGAAATATTGTGAAAATTTAATTACTTTGTCTTAATTTTCTTTATTAAAAATATGAATTTGAGATTAATGCACAAATGAATAAATAATAAGTAATTAGAAGGAAAATTATTTTGTGGAGATAAAATCTTATAGACGAGACAATCATAGATAATAGGCAAAAGAGTCGTTTTCTTCTTTAAACTTTGATTCAAGTTTCAATTTTATTACAAAACTTTACTTTATGTTAATTTTATCTCAATTTTTTAATTAATTTTAATTTTGTTCTAGAGCTTAGTGTTATCTAAATTATTAATAGTAAACGTTGACATAGCTATTTCTATTGCATACATTAACACCAAACATGTCTACGCAAATATACATTTGAAATGACATAATTGTTTCTCAAATGAAAGCAACACCAACAATTGAAAAATGAAAAAAATATGAATAATTTTGTCATTTCAAATGTATATCTAACATAGATGTACATAGTTGGATAAATTAGTGCTAGCTCACGCAATAAAAGTAGTCACGTAATCATTTGTTATTATCAAGTTAAACAACATTGAGCTCAATAGCCAAATTAAAACTAATTAAAAATACATGAGACAAAATTAATACAAAATTTAAAACAAAATTAAAATTTGGATGAATATTTTAAAATAGAAATGATTTTTTTGCCTAACTAATATGTCCTAATAATGAATAATGAGATACGTATCACGTTATGAAACAATCAAGCTCGTCACGGTGGATATATAAAAAATGAGGAATTCAAAACTTTTTTATTTTTTATTTTTGTTATTCCCATGCCGACATTCTATAGTATTACAGTTTTTTAACATATTATATATGCTAGTTGTGGTGTTGTGGATAAGACATTTGTATACATTGTGTGGGGTATTGATCATGAAATGTTAATGAAAGTGTCGTCAAATATCCGATACATATAGGATCATTGATGGAATTATAGTTCCTATTTCAGTGTATGATCATTCAAGCCAATAGCTAGCCATGATGTAATCTCAAAAAATAAAAATAAAAAATATCAACAATATTGAATTTTCATGATTGTATATATAATGCTCCATAACTATCTTATTATTAAACATTGCAAAGGACTTTATGTTATCAATGTAGATTAATTGATTAATTCCATATAAGCTGGGGAAATACATGAACTTTTTCTTCGAATTGACTAGATTATATTTATTACTTAATTAGTTTCAAATATTATACATGATTCTTCTATAATCATTTTTTTATCATTAAAAATTTTTTTTGTATAACACAATTTCATTATATTAATAAAATTATTTAATAAATTTCATTGTCATGTTAAGAATAAAATTATAGTTGTGTATGATGTAAAAAATTGATTTATTTGACAAAAAGTAAAATTGAGCAATATCTTTTGTAAAATATATTAAAATGTTAGAAAAGCCGATTGTAATATTTTAAAACAAAGAGTTTTATGTTAGCGCTATATATATATATCTTTTTTTTTAATACTGATAATTATTTAAGTAGGCTAACATATTAAACATTGTATATGTGTATATATTTTTAGGACATATATAAAATACTATTTATAATTAGATTCATATTAAGATCTTCTTAGAGTGTATTTTTGAGGGGCCTATTTAATATATAAGTTGGTTTAGGATGTCAGTATAAATAATTTATATGTGTAGATACTCAACTCTAAATAATAGTAATAATAATAAAATATTATAAATGAGTTGACCCATGAGTCGACCTATGAACAAGATAGATGAATAGTAATTATTTGAGTTATATGAGGGGATTAATTTTTTGTAAAGATATATTTGTTGTTATTTTGTCTATGAGAACAAAAACTTGTGGGAGAGAGTCTACCCATACTCTCTCATAAAAGTTTATCTAAAATATAAAATCGAGTTATTATGGATCAATGTTCGCTCTATAATTATAACTTATATGTGTTAATTTGCTTATCAAAATACATCAAACAACATAATTATGACAAGAATAATTTTTGTTTTGATTATAATAAATTTCACATTTGTGACTTTTATAATTATAGTTGTTTGGCTTTAATTTTGTGAAAATTTTCATCATTTTAATAGTGAAGTGTAAAAAGTGTTCTGAGACATAACTTTTATCTTTTCTCTCTCTTCCAATTTCTTCTTCTCTGGTGGGGGTTGTTTAAGAGCAACCCCCACCCTCTTTCTTCCTTTTTTTTTTTGCTCTCTTCTTAGTTTTTTTTTTATGAAAGTTTTCGTTTTCTTTCTGTAGAAGTTTTTATCTCTTCTTAGTAAGAGTTTTTGTTTTCAGATATGTTTTTAAAGTTTGTCTTTTTATAAGTTTTTTTTTGTTTTCTGAGCTTCTGTATTCAAATTTTATTTCTCTGTAAGTTTTTTTTAGTTGTTATTGTTTGATTTTAATTCATTTAAAAGAGCTTGAGATCTACTTATGATTCTGGAGAAAACAAAACTCATTATCTGTCACGTCCCAAAATCTGAGCACGTGACCGGCAAGGAAAGTGAATTTTATTTCACCTCCGTAAGCCTATCTTTCTCTTAAGAATCATACCATTCTTTTTCATGCAACCAAACCGAGTTCTCTATACACATTACAGTCATTCACATTACATCACTGAATGAACCTACCCGATTACAGAGATTTCTAGATTTATACAACTTAGAATAAGACTTAATTATTATACCTTTATCCTGAACAAATGAAAAGGTAATCATAGGTTAAGGATCCATAATTCCTTGTACAAATATTTACCTTCAGCTGTCAACTCTGAAAAAAATATTAATAAGAGGGGTATGAGCAAACCACATGCCCAGTGAGCAGACAACACAACACTATGACAAAAAAAATATCATGCATCATAATGATAATATGCAGCAATCATACGTAATCGATCATAATATAATATAATATAATTTATAATACTTCACAACAATATCCAAGTAAAATAAATACATTTCAACATAATTCAAATAATTCACAACAGCAAACAGTGAAATCAATTTCACACATTTCCCGTACCAACCGGGTCGTCCAGGATACCTCTGGATCGTTGCCCGCGGCCCCCGTCACATCCACCCTTATCACTCCATGTATATTCTCCACCCTTATAGCTTCATGTAGATTTTTCCATGGGGTGCACCACCATGTCTTTCCATTCATTCCGATTACATACACAATCACAATCATAAATAACTCATAATCATTTACAAGTTTCATCACAACATAACTCATACTACTTTCCATACTTAATCACAATTCCATCAACGTGTATACAATCATTCACTATTCACAAAATTTATCTTTTAAATCACATCTCAAACATAGAAGCTCATTTGTAATTACAAGTCCTCACAATGGTATTCGTGTCTTCTTCACGCAACATTCATATAATGGTATTTATGTATAGATATATCCATATCAATCTATTCGAGAACACAATTCTTTAATTCTAGAAAGTGCGCATGAATGTAACTTATGCAAGAAAATCTCAATTCATAATGAATATCAATATATAAGTTAACCATCACTGCCTTCACACTAAGATACACTACATGGTATCACTATGATGCCAAGAACTTTAAAGAAAAGATTTAGTCATAGGAAGTATAAATCTCACTCACCTGGATTTCACGCTCTCGGCACTTCCACCTTGCACCTTGACCATTCCTATTGTAACCAGATAAAAACCATCAGGGTTACGAAATAGAGAAATTTCCTACCACTATTCCCGACCTTCACTTACTTCTCAAATCATAACCCCTAACTGGTAATGAATATCCAGATGAAACTTATACCAATGGAAACTAGACTCAAAGAGCTTTTCAACGATATTTTTTTAAAAAAAAAAGATGCTACAGTAACGGTCAACGGTCAACGAAGCTACAGTAATGTTGACTGAGTCAACGCTACAGTAGCCGAGAAAATCTGGAAAAATTTTTCTGATGAACAGTAATTTCTGGGAAAAATTTTCAGATGTTCTTCGTGTTCTTCGTGTTCTTCATCTAAAAATCCTAAAATGATATATAAAACAACATTTCTTTTGATTTCTTCCATGGGTTTTCATCATTAATGTCTAAGGAGTTTTCTAACACCAAAACCCCCAATTTCTACCAACAATCCAAGCTCAAATCTCAAATTTTCATTAAAAACACTAACTTTTTTTCAAATATCCAAATTCTACGAATTTCTCCTAGTTTTCTCCAAATTTCTTGTTCTAATAACATCATAAACCACCTAGGAATGTTTTAGATTAACATCCACACTTAAATTCATCCATTAAAATATTCTACAAAAATTTTGTAAAATGATAACCAAGGATTTGGTCTTGTAATAAGAGGAAGAAGAAGAAGAACATCAACTTACCAATCCTCCTAACTTTCATGGCTTCCTTCCCCAAACAAAAATTGCATGAATGGTTGATGAAGAAATTCTCTTAGATGCATAACCGAGAGAGAGAAAGTGAGGAAGCTACGAGAGGGAGAATGAGAAAAAGAAAAGAATAAGAGAGAAGTGTATACGCGTGGGCCCCACCAATTTCTTTTTCGATAAAATCGCTCATAGTCACCTTAGCTTATAAGATTTGTTCACTTTAATCCCTCTCGATGTCTCAAATACCACTTTAACCTCGAATCCATCATCTTTTCGGTACCGGACTCATAATTCATTCTCATAAGCTTTATTCTTCCTCTCAGGTTCCTATTTGGTTATTTCTCAAAAGTCCTCTATACTTTCTTTTCTTTTCACTTTAGTCCTTGAGAATTTGTAAAAATTTCCTAAATTAAAAATTAAAATTTCTATTCCCAGATTTTCTTCACTAATTCATAAAGTACATTTTCCACGTAATTAAATTTTTCACTAAACTTCAAAATAGACTTTAAATATTCATATAAATTCTTGGGATATTACATTATCAATCAAACAGTCCTAACACTTGTCCATATGATACCAAGATAGATAGATGAAAACGACTTCAGAAGTTCCAACAGTATATCTTGATTTGCCTTCTTTAATTGGTAATTCATTGTATGCTTTTTCTCTAGATTATTTGTTAGGGTTCAGAGTTTTTTTGAGAGTTTTTTTCTCTTTTTTGTTTTTTTGTTTCAGTTTCTTCTGGAACCTCTGTTGTATCTGGCCAATGTAGTATTCTAGTTTTTTCTTAATATGATCTGGTTTAGACTTTATTGGCCATTATAATATATATATATCTTAATCAAAATTTTAAAAGAGATTGGTGTAATATACCTATTTAAAAATATTTTTAAAAAATAGAGAGATATCATAATTTTAAGGTATTTTAATTAATGCGATAAAGCGACTTTCATGATCAATTCCAACATGTTCTGATATTTTACAAGCAATGTATAAAACGCCTATTACATCTATCATGGGATGTGGAAGTTGATGAACAATATATATATATATATATATATATATACACATATGATTTTTAGGTCATTGCATTTTGACATTTTTTTCCCAATTAATTGCTCACAGGAACATCTTACAAATTGCCGTCAAACTCATTAGTCATAATTAATTTATTTTTGTTTAATCATCGTTAAAGAACATCCATTGCGGTCATATATAAAACGCTGACGTATGACAGAAAAAAGTTTCTTTTTCAATGACATGCCTGCGAAAGTTACAGCAGTAATTAATTTTAATTAATTTATTTTAAAATCAAATGAATATTATTTACAAATTAATTCCCAATTAATTTTTTCTTCCTAATAAATAACCTAATTAATTAGGTCTCATTTTAAGTATTAAATTTGAACATGCACACCTAACCCCACTTTAAATTATTTCGGGTTATATAATATTCTTCTATATGCTTAATTTGTCTAATATATATGAAAAAAAATCACTAATTAATAATTATGCTAACAGACATAAATAAAGACAAAATCAAAGATTGGTCCCCTCTTGTTAATTAGAAGGAGTTGAGTCAATTATTTGTCTTATTATCGTTAGTACACGAAATGTTATATTTTTAATCTTCATACTTGATATGGTTAACTTCAAGCAATTGAATTGAATTAAATTAATTATAAATACCATCGCTTTTATAAACAGATATAGATTTTAAAAAAAAAAATTTTTACTAGCTAGGGGTACAATGTGTACTCAACAAAATCACACACAAGTTGCGTATGACCAAAGGCATTTAGAAAAAATAGAAAAGGATCATTATTATATAATAGATATGGAAAGTATATTTAACGAATATGAATTATTAATTAAAAAACTAAGTTGATCTGATTTATAATTTAGCGACTTCAATTAAAATATTGCCATTCGGAACTGTGGGGGAAAATGGGGTATCCAATTAAAGGACCTTTTTCAAGACAGCATTCATACATATCATATTTTTGGAATTCTCTTGGATTTAAAAAATATATTATTTTTAACTATATTTAAAGAAAAAGTAAGATGAAATGTAATTTTGCTCTTAAAGATATATGCATAAGTATTTATAAATATTTTAGAGACTAGAGAGTATCAATTTAAATATGTTGTAAAAATTGTGTTATAAAAAACTTTTGTATTTAAAAAAAGTAAAATTAGTTTCACAGACTAAAACAATGAAAGGATGAGACCTTATATATTAACATGTTATAGTAAATTCATAAAAAATTAAAGGAACAAGTGAGTTTGCGGGCTTATAATCTTATACCAGTGTAGTATAAATTAGCGATTTGTCCTGCTGTGTGCACAATAAAGTCGACCATGCCTATTTGTTAACAAAACTAATTGAGTCAATTTCAGATATTAAGAGATTGTTACAATTTTGACTATTTCAACTGTTTTAAAAAAAATTGTAACATCCCTGTTTATTAAATTTATGTGTTTTCACACCTATAAAAAGACATACCTCTCTTAAAATTTGACACAACTTCTCATTTTTCCATGTTTTATGTTATCTGTTTTTACTTAGAAGGATATGTTTTAACTTGGGAAGAAGTTTTGTAATTACAAAACAATTTCTCTAAAGACAGTGTCCTTCATAACACGGCTCAAATTGCGTTGATTATATCAAATCTTCACATCTTTCATGTAAATCTTATAAATCTTAAATAATTAACTGATATGTTTTTCAGGGATTGAATTGTATATTTCTAAAATTCAATAGCTAAGTAATAATATCTTTCAAATATAAATCTTTTTTGAAAAAACTAATCACAATTAAAGAGTGATTAACTAATCAAAATTTTGTAATACAACGTATCTTATATAACTCCTTTATTAATCGATCAAGACTTATTAATTGAAAAAAGATAAAACAAGATATACTGCTAGAACATTTGAAATTGTTTTATCTATTATTCATTAGATTATATTGACAAATATTTATACATTTCTTATTAATAATAAGTTTTATTTTTTTTAAAATTACTTTTAACTCCAAAACTCTTTTAAAAAATTAAAAGTCAATCAACACACTTGAAATTAGTTTTAATCTTTGGACTTTGGACTTTGGACTTTCAATCCTTGTTTTAATTAACGGTTCTATAATCTCTCCAAGTTATAGTCCTCCCCATATTAATTTACAATCGTACAAAAAAATACAAGTTTAAAATTAGTTTTGAATAAACTTTCAAATATACATTTTTTCAAAAAATCGAATTTGAAAACATATAAATTTTATATGAAATAAAATTCGAATTGAGGTTCTAGTTGGCAACTTAACCATCGCACGCCACGTGGCAATCGCACAAGTTATGTGCCATCGATACCTTGCCTAATCCAACGCAACCTCTCTTCTGCCATTCAAATTTAAGCACACTATTTGATATTGGTTTCTTTGTATTTTAATAAAAATATAATGTATTCAATTTTTTTAAAATTTCAATTATGTAACACTAAATTGTAAAATATATATATATATATATTTACCATCTTATTTTCGTAAGTATGTTAAATATTTTTAATAAATTAATTTAATTTCTCTGCTTTCCTAAAAGTCAGTAGAGTGATTTTAGATTAACAATTGTATCTAATAGAGTAGCCTAGTTATTTACAATGTGACAAATTATTCGAATTCCCATTTGTGAAGTGTTCATAGTTAATGCCCATTAGTGAATTGAGCAAAATTGACTTCAATAAAATATACTTGTAATTTTCTTTTTGAAAAATTAACTTCTTAAAACTTTGAATCTCAGTGTTTGGATTGATATCCCAGGTTATATCTTCAATGTAGCGATTAGTAATATAAGGTTACAATTTGAAAGGGAATGATAACATTAGGCTCAAACATATGTTTAGAGATACAAATTATTTAGCGGAAATTAGCGTCCATACTAATTTAATTTGCCCATATGAAATAACTTTCTTATTTTGTTTATTGTGTGGTATATTTTATTTATTCCTTATGTTTGTTCTATGTATAGGTTTGTGTTCCCTCCAACAGCTGGAGTATTAGAGGAAATATATGAGAGACTAAAAGTTTTTTAAAAAAAAATATTTTTGAAAATTTTTTTTATTTACTAAATTTGTAGATCTAACGAGTAGAATTTTTTTCTAACACTCCAGCAGTCGAAGGGAATCTATATTCTCTATATATAGTGTTATTGAGAATATCTAATAAAATTGAAATAATAAAGGTGTTGTATATATGTTAACAAAAGAAGGGGTAACTCCATAATATTCCACTCCCCACCTCACCTAAAGGATAACAAAAAAAAAACTCATATATAATTTTTATATATTTATTATCAAATTATTCTCTTATAATATAATAAGTGTGTAATTTTTTAATCAAAATAGGATAATTATAATTTTTTTAAAAATTAACTTTATATTTTTTATAATTTACATTACAAGATTGACTTTTTTTTTAAAAAAAAAAGTATACATATTATGTTGAAGAACTTAATAATAAAATATTTTCAAAAGATAACTGGCTCCAATTTCTAAGGTAGGAGGGCAAATGCGTCATTACAAACATGCATTTCTCTATCGGGTAAAGCTGTCTCTTTTCGTAGCTTGTAGACGCCGCATAAGTCATAATAACAGAAAACAGCTCATTTTGATCTCGTATGAGGGAGAGTGGTCTTATGGTCATTTTGTGGCGCGTGGTCTAACTGGATTTACCGGTATCCTGGAGGTATCCACTAGACGCCGACGAAGAGAATCCAACGCGCTGCTCGTGGGCGAGGGGGTGGGACGCGCACACGCTATCCATGCCACACGCAATCCACGCGCCCAGTGCACGGTTCGTAACACATGGCACGATCAAGATACGAGTCCGCAAATTCAACGGCTCCTGTAAGATAATCTATAGGAAACATAAAGGGGTTAGGTACTTAAACCTTTTTTTTTTGGGATAAAGGTACGAAAAAATTTTAGTGACTAATTTAATATAGTTACGTGGAAGTTAGCGAATGGGACATTGACCTAAAAATGTAAACGTGGCACCACGCAACGTAATCTCAAAGCTGGCTTACAGTTGGAGGCACTCAATATTAGTATGGAAAAAATATAATATATATTATGCAAAGTTTAAGAACATAATAAAGGATTTTCTAGTGTTAGATTGCCTTTGTATGTTAATAAAATTTATTTAAATAGAAGAAATTTAAAAATGAAGAGTTTGTTCCAAAAAAAAATCTGTTGTCGTCTATCCCCAAAAAAAATTTATTTTTAGATCCAATAACCAGTGTTATTTAAAAATATAAAAAAAATATGAGTCTTTAAATGCACCTCGTGATAAAATTGGAGTCATCTATACCTTTCATGTGCAAGAAAAAATTTAGATTTGTTCATCACAAATTGTGATATTAAGAAGTTGATGAAATTACTAAAACTTTCTCGTGTATAAATAATTATTAATTTTGTCACATGATATTATTAGAATATATATATATATATATATACATTAAAAAAGATGTCTTGCTATTTGCATTAATGTTTTGTTTCTACTCAACCCACTTTTATTTTATTACTAGAGAATGTCAAAATGCGTAGAAGAAATTAAGAACAAAGGAACGCAAAAAGCACTACATGTGTAAAAAACTAAATTGTGTACTATTTTGCAATAAAAAAAATGTCTGACATTACTTGAAAGCTTCAAACTTTTAAATCAACAGAAGACAACTTTGATTATGCCTAATAATTTTTAAAACTTCTAACTATACACATGAGTAGTAGGCTTAAACTAGCTAGAAGTATAATATATATGGTCCAAATAAGTTAATTAGATCTAATTTTTACATGATGTGGACATTGTTTATAAAATGAGGAATAAAAATTTATAGTTAAGAATCAAATTACATATTCCATCTTAATTTGTAGTTAATTTTTTAGGTTTGTTACCTCTTTATTTATATCTACTTACCAAATACACTATTTTTTTTGTTTTAGATTCTCCTGACATTTAATATATGTTGCTATTTTATTCAATTTAGTTTTTTGTTTAATAAAAGCAATTTTTTGCTGGTTATTTTCCTCCACAAAATAAATTTATTTAACTATTTTTATTGTCATATTATTAATAATAATAAAATCATAACTTTGGCACCGGCTGTAACAATTAATAAAAACACAACCTCATGTTGAACCCAAAAAAATAAATTGAAAAAAATAATTTTTTTCACAATTTATATTAGAAATAAAAATAAAATATAAGTTTACATTTTTTAAAATCATAATTGTCAAAATAGACTGGACTAGGCGATTCAACATATTAGATTGGAGAATCGGCTAGGGGTCTATTTCGAAATCACTCCTCAAATTTGTAAGTGGTCGAATGAGTCTACAATTGATTGAATTAGCCAATAACCAATTGAACTATAATCTACATGGAGATTGTTGTTTAGTTTTTTTTTTTCAAAAAAATTGCTTATTCTAGAATTAGGTGATGAGATATTAACATTACAAATAAACTAATTTTAATGGAGATGCCAATATATTAACATTTTATGAATTTGATATAAACGAACATTATATTAATTGATAATATTTCTTTGTTAGTTGGCTAATTATTGTTGTAGACTTTTGATTCTAGATGTTGTTTTGTGTAACTTGATATCAAATTTTAATTCAATTTGTAGATTTATGTTTTATGATATTTAATTATGTATATTATTTTTTAATATTTTTAAAGTACTACAGGTTCAATTGTGTTTCAAGCATAGTCTAACAATTAACCTTTGAATATGTGCCTCTGATTTAATGACTAATTCAATTTTCAAAACTTTGATTAATACTTAGTTAAATTAATCTATATCTAATCTTGTCCACCAACGAGGGTTGGGTCTAGTCTTCTACAATATAATAAACTAAAATTTGAATTTTTGCCCAGAGAAATGTCTATCTTAAACAAGACTACATTCAATAAACAAATACCTCGGGGAAACAAAAGAAAATCCTGTCCACTTCGTGTACTGGGAAACTATAGATGTTAAAACTATATGCTGCCAACAAAGGTTGGCACAATTGGTAGAGCATGAATTTCATTTTTTCAATCGACGTGGGGACTTCGTTGAGCCTAGAGGCCTCCTCTGACCTTGGTGTGGTGGTTGTCCTTATAAGATAAACACAGAATCTTTTTTTAATCAGCATTTAATCTATCTAAACTTTTTTTTGATATATATATATATGTGTGTGTGTGTGTGTGTGTGTGTGTGTGTGTGTTTGTGTGTGTGTTTAATAATTGAACCCTCTGAATATACATTAATTCATCAAAGACAGAGAAGGAGAGGCCCCTCACGCTGATTAGAGGAAAGTACCCATCAACAATAAGAGCAGGTCCTATGCAACATAGAACATACGTATATATTGCTATAAATACAATAACATAATATATGCATAGATATTGCAAAAATTATTGATTGAATACATAAATTCATAAATTGCTTGTTGAGCTCTGCAATAATTAGATTCCAGAAGGTTGGCATAAGATATGAATGAGGTTATCATATCATTCTATCTACATCCATTTATGCAATTATTGAATTATGCAGCACACAACGTCATCCCCTAAACGGGTCATCATCATCACTACCCTTTTCTTTTATCCAATTCACTTCCCAATGTCCTTTGGTTCAGCATTATATTTTCTCATCAAACTCCATTGTTGTGCACTTGTGAACAATGGAATTTCTTTCTTTAACAATTATTTAATACATTCTTATCTTAATCTTTTATTCGTATTCTTGAATTTTAGGTCCATTTGTAAGTAGTCTTCTAAACTTATAAAATTAAGAATTACATCCTTCAATTTTTTATATTCAAAACTGCCAGTATATCAAAATACAATTCTCTAAATTATATTTTTCAATATAGTGTTCTCACAATTGGTATATTAAGAGTCAAAAGTGACAAACAAGATAGTATAATTATGAAAAAAAAAAGACAAAATAACTTACTTTCAAGTGAATTAATATTAGACAGAACATTGGTTAGTTCAAGTGATTTAACAATTGTTCTCTTTTATGTAAGGATTTGATTTTGAGTTTTGTGAATAAAAGAAATTAACGCTATGAGAGATCTACACCTATGTGATATGACTTAGTCCAAACTAAATTAGTTGGAATTTAGTGAGTTTTTAAATACTAATATGTCAAAAAAAAATCAATGGCTTCTTAATTTGCATTTTTTCTTTATTAGGGCTGTTCCAGGAATAGGAGGTTGAACGTACTAGTTACAAGGTAATAGATGAATTGATTTACGGGAATTGATAAAAGGAAAAGTAAAGCACTCTAGATAAAACGTTAAGCAATACAAGAGAAAATATAACTTAAGAAAATAAGAACTTGTTCTTATGAGCTCAATCTTTTTAAAAAAATAAGTTTATAGAGCAAAGAAAATCTCTCAAAGTTTTAGTATGCAAGAGTCTGTAGGATTTGACTTGTCAGTTGGATAATCCAATAACCATGTTTTGCAAACATGACCACATCTTTAAAAATGGGCTAAATTTTTGGGAATGTGAAATCATAGGTGTTAAATGGCTTAAAAGTAGGGAACTTGTGATCATAAGCATCGTAATTAATCTAAATGGTAGTATAAGCCAAGTCAACAGATTAAGAATAAGGATGAGCTCAATAAAGCAATAATCTTATTTTATTAATAAATAAACCACTACTTAGCTTACTTAGAGTGATCGTATATGACATAAAGATCCTCTACTTCAATCTTATCAAGCTACTCCTTGAGATCATTTCTATGAAATGAGGGTGAAAATCACTCCTTTATAGTGTTTGCGATCTTGTCTAAATCAAGCGTTGTGGATGGTACTTAGTTTATGTCAAACTTACTTTGAGAGCATTGCTTGCTTGTAAAGTTAAGGTAGCATTAGCGTAGTGTTTCTTAGATAAACGCTACATTCACTCTAAGGGAGGAGAAATCTCATCACACTCTCTTTTACTTCAAATTTTTTAAAAAATGGAGAGTGAGGTATTTAGTTTACTATCAAAATTACAGATTCATTAAGCGCTCTGAAGCACTTAACTCAATGAAGTATATCATTAGAAAAGGTCAATCGTCAAGGCTGTCTCGACATTAAGATATTTGGCTTTAGGAAGATTTGACACACTTGACATACTTATTTTGAATATTTGACATTTATGTACATTTATTGTCCAGTAGACAAATTCATTGAGTGTTCTTCAAGAAGGCGACCCTTCTTTTTTAATTATATATTTTCTTAACTTAGGTAGCGTACTTTGGTTGCTCCATTTTTTTTTTTCAAGGGAGAGGATGCTCTCTCTCTCTCTCTCTCTCTTAGGTGCCAATGAACACTTCTCCTTGAATGTTAGAGTATGCTCTTTCTTAAGTGTTAAGAGGTACTCTTCCTTAAATAGCAAGTAATGGCTTAGATGCCAAGAAGTGTTACAGTGAAGATGTTTAAGAACACTCATCTTATTAAAAAGGAAAAACCCATTTCAAGCAAAACAAAATGGCTTGAGTATCAAAGTGTCTAGGGCTAACTCAATGACTTGTGTAAAAGCATCTAGCTTTAATAATCATGTGAAAATTTAATATCTCATTAACTAGATTATATAATTTAAAAATTAAAAATCTTGAAATAAATATTAAAAGGGAACGCTACTACAGTTGTCACAGTCAATGTACGCGGCCGGGAACACCGAACACGGAGTCGCAATTTGCAAATGGTACACTTAATCAAATAAAACGAGGCCTTTCGAATTCATTGAATCGAAGCTCAGCCAAAGATTTTATTTGCCGTCATTATCACATAAAGGCTTCAGCCCACACTATATTGCTCCCTTCCTCTCAAGCTTGAGAGTGAAAAAATAACTGAATGGTCCCAATATTTTCTTTTTGATCAATTCTTATTTTCTTTATTAATTCCCATTGTTTAACCCTATTAAAGATAGATATGAAATAAAATCTTTCTTTTGATAAAATCATATGAACTTCGAGATCATAGTAAAAAACTTGAATTATTATTTTGATTGATTATAAATAATACAAAATTGGATTACATCATTTTTTATGTTATAATTATAGTAAATATTGTCATGTCCGTACCTTTGATTTATGTAATTGAGTTGACATGTTGTCTTTTTAACATTGACATTTCATATTTATATAACTACTGACTATATATTAGTATCTTCCATATAAAATCTCAATGCCCAAAATCTACATCTACTAAGCACATAAGACAAAATAGGGAGAAAGTATATGTATATATTTAGCAATTGAAATTTATACGTCTAACACTAATATCCAATTAACAATCATGTAAATAAGTTATATTAATATTAAAAGAATGATGTGTCAATTTTCGTAACAGGAATGGAATAGTCAAATTTTAAAATATAAAATATCAATATATTTAAATCATAAAAAATAAAATAAAACTTGAAAAAATGTAAAGAATTAAAGTACTACGTTTTTTGGTCTTAAAAGAAGCATAAAATTAATTGAATTAACCATAGGCCAAGTATGTCCTTCAGTTTCAGTTAGCTTTGTAGTTATGATTTATTGTGGAAGTAGGAGCGCGTGAAGAAACAGACGCAGCGGTGGGCGAGTGAGGGGGAACTGAAAAGGTGAAACGTCACAACTGAATGCAGTCGCCGGGGGGGGATGCCCCATGGGCTTGTGGGTTATTCAACAGGGCGCCGTAAAGAGGCATTCTGACTTCCAAGCCTCAATAAATCATTACCGTTGGATTCAGTTATGGATCTTGTTCTCACACGTGTCATTCATTTATTTGTGAACTGCCGTATTTGTCCCCATTACCCACGTGAGCTATCAATCTTATCTCACAACTTTGGGCCTCTACTGTTGCAGTTATTTTAAGTACATAATATTTCATTGTACATAAAATTTAAAAATATAGGATGGAATTTATTTAAGAATACGTAAAACCTTTGTCTAAAGGATGTATTTTGTTCATAAGGCTTTAATATGCAGGATGATTGGCCCGTTTAAATTCGATTCGTCATGGGTTGCTTATAAATAAATTTGGTTTAATCTATTTATTAAATAGACTAATTTTTAATGTTTAAATTTGTTTGTCATGAATCAGAGATCTAAATGAGTCAACATGCAAGTTATTTTTAAATATTATATAGAATATAATATAAAAAAATTTAGTGAAAAAATTAATATTTTTTTTATAAAATACAGTTTATACATATAAAATATTACTTCTTTAATATTTTTAAATAATTAATGACTTTAATTTATTATATTTTTATAAAATTAACTATATCATATTTAAATTTAAAAATTTTATTTTTAAATAATTAAAAGATTTTTATATCTAAATCTATTATATTTATTGACTATAATATGATAAAGCAAAAATATTTATATTAAATAATACATTTTTTAAAAAAATTAAAAATTAAACAAGCCAACTTATGAGTCTCACCAACTCATTTAGATTCATTTTTAAATGAACTAAAAAAGACATGTCCAAACCCACCACGCGTCCGGATCCTCTGCTTAGAAAAAATTCAAGTAGAGGCCTGCTCAGTTTTTAGCAACGGTTTTTACTATTGTTAAAAACCTTTAGCAACAGTTTAGCAACCAAAAAACTGTTGCTGAAAGTTTTTAGCAACGGTAAAAACCGTTGCTAAAAACTGAGCATGAAATATTCGATCCACCCGCCACTGGTTGGTATGTGGATTTGAGCCATTTTTTACACAGATAATAGAAGTTATGAGTTCAATCTTTCTTATAATCCTTTTTCACCATTTTTTTTTAAGTTTGTGCCTCCTTAATTGAAAGAAAGACCAAAAAAAGCTGCATTTTTTTTTGTTTATTTGATATGATACTCGTAGTTTCATAATTGCATACACTCAATTTTAAATTTTTTTATCACTAAATAGATTTTAGGATCCTTTAAAAATTAGATAACTGAATCATGTCTTGTTAAGATTAAAAAGGCAGTTTTTGGAGCATTGATAACCACTCAATCAATAATTAACAAGTTATATTTGACTGTTAAAAATAATAAAATTTATTAATAAAATCACTAATAAATTAATATTTTAGATCAAGATTAAATATTAGAAACTAAAAATTTTGTTCAATACTTTAGATCATTCGAAAACTAAATATTTCACTTAAAGTTTTTTCCTTTTGAAAAAAAATGATCTATAAATCAT
The DNA here is from genome assembly GCA_037074585.1 of Biancaea sappan. Classification (NCBI taxonomy): domain Eukaryota; kingdom Viridiplantae; phylum Streptophyta; class Magnoliopsida; order Fabales; family Fabaceae; genus Biancaea; species Biancaea sappan. The sequence goes on along the minus strand of CM073490.1, from coordinate 12,545,817 downwards.
AATTAAAAGGTTTTCTTGATATCTAAAAGTATATATTCTCTTCTTCTTAGGGGCACTTCATGCCTTTTATTTTTTTTTAAATGTATTATGCTCCGAAGCAAAATTCTAATACTAAACAACATTAAACGTTTAGATGCTTTTTGAAGAATGTAAAGCAACCATTTAATTATAAGTGGACCCCGCGTTTGCTTTTTGAAAGAATTCTCAAGTAGGTCCACCAACAGTCACGTTCAAGTTTTCTTTTCTTTCCTTTTTCTTTTAAAGCGTTAGGTATTTTCAGAATAATATTTAATCCTAATAAAGATAGATGTTTAAATTTTTGTACTTAATTGATGAATTAAATACGACTACCGAATGAGCAGTTTAATTGGCATAGAGTTGACTTGAGGTATTTAGATGAAGGGCTAGGATTCAAACCCACTTGTTATATACAAAAATAATTAAGCAAAATTATCTCATTATTTTTTTTACAAGAGTAAGAATTAAATATGTTAACATAAAATACATATTAATTTTTCTTAGCGGTTGCTCAAACGTAAATTGTTTAATGTGTTACATCAAACAATTTTTTTTCATTAAATTTTATTGATCGTCTTATTTCGATCAACAGTCATTAGATTCATTGATTAATACAATTTAAAAAAATAGAGAAAAAAATATAATATTAAATGTGCATCTAATTATTTGTGTTTGAAGTTAGAGCTTTTTATGCTTGAAAAAAAGGTTAAAAAGAAGTTGCTTCCATGCAATTATGTGAAACTGATTGATTATGCATAACAACATAACATGATAGATAATAGCCGAGGCTGAAAGTGATCCTTAAATACTAGTGTTCACTGTTCAATATAATTTTTGTAATTTGTAATTTTTTTGTTATTGGATTTATCAATTGATTAAAATATTACAAATATAAATAATTCTTTAAAAATTTCAATTTACTGCGAAATTTATACAGTTATCTTTGAAAATTATATACTTATTATGTTTTTATAAAAAAAATTGATAATAAAACTGTAAATTATTTAATATAGAAAAACAAATGGCAACTTTTCCGATCGCATTATAAAATGTTCAGAACACGTTAAATCACACGAACGGCGCAAATTTTCACAAAAGCAAACAAATTATTTGTAAGGATAAATGGCACTAATTATAAAAACGAGTTTTATAAGTGAGCATCCAAAAATAATTCTATTTTACGCTACAAAAGATAGTTTTTTCAATAATTCATTAATCTAAATTTTTTTGTTAAGAAAAGTATTCAGTATCTAACAATATTTTAAATAGAGTTGTCTTCAATTAGAAAAAATATTTGAAAAACACACCCCAAAAAAATTAAACAATTTATTTCAATATTTGAAAATAAGATATGATTTCAATTTTCTGTTCTGTCGCTGTAGCATTCTGAAAAGATGAAATTAACAGAATACTGAGTTAATATAAAAAAGATTGTGCGGTGTATCGAAATTAACAAATATTAAAATTTTCAGGATAAAGATTTTAACAATAAACATAAAAATTTGAGAAATTAAGTACTATAACTGTCACATCCTAAAAATTGAACATGTAAAAAGATATTAATTTTAGGGAAACCTCAGTCGTACCCAAAATCTTAGACAATCTTAATATTCACAACCACTCATTTGATAAAATTTTTAAACATGAGTTATTCACGTATATTTTGTAAAGTTTTACATTCAACTTTTATCATTCATTCCATACAACAAAATTATAATCATCTGATAAACAAATACAGACATACATAATCTGATGTGTTTATCTCATCGCAAGCATAGGAGACCTATATAAAGTACAGAACATTCCTAAAATTTGCAATATTTAGTACTGGTATCCCACCAGAAAAAGATGGAGAACAACTCCAAGGGACTCTTAATACTCAGTCGGATATTCTTCCTCCTCACTTATTGTATTTGAAAAGACAGTCATAGGGAGTGTGAATTTATTTAAAAACTCAGTAAGTAAATAACTGTACCATATAGAATATTACAAGTACAAATACTATATTTATTAACAGAGTCAATCTATTATTCATTTTACACAATCGTAGTACTACATTTGTCTGAATTTGCATATGATTTCTTGAGTGATCAAACTCTCAATCACTTTGCATTATGTGCCGTAGATACTTGCACCGAGTGACTTGGAAATTTAACCCTCAAACTCTTTGTGCATAAATGTGCCGTAGATATTTGCACCGAGTGATTTGGGAATTTAATCCTCAAACTCTTTGTGCATAAATGTGCCGTAGATACTTGTATTCCCTTGAATTTCTATCATCAATCATAGCAATCATCATATAATATCAACTGGAAGGTTGATTGTTTAACATTTTAATAATATTGTAAATGAGACTTATATTGTACTTTGTCTAATGATATCAAATTAATTTAGCACGGTTATTCATTCACCTTGATATTGTCTAAATTTACCTTGTTCCTCACTAGAATTTGTGTAGGAAAATTTCCTAATAAAAGATATCACAATGAAACATAAGAAAGAGAACAAAATCATGAAAATATGCAATATTTTCTGATTGCTACAGTAACAATCAATGGTCAACTAACCGTTGCTACAGTAACCGCTAATGGTCAACTAACCACCACCGACGCTACATTACTTTGACCAAAGTCAATGCTACAGTACCGCGAAAATCTAAAAAAAAAAAATTTCGATGAAACAGTGTTTTTCTGGAAAATTTCCAAAAAGAACAATAATGTTTTTCGTGTTCTTCACCCAAAAATCCCAAAATCACATCCAAGACACCATTTCTTTTAATTTCTTTCATGGGTTTTTATCCTTAATGTTTAAGAAATCTTTTGACATTAAAATCCCCAATTTTAACCCACAAACAAAGTCTCAATTCTCAAATTTTTATTAGGAACCCTTAGGGTTTGTTTGGTTTATGAAAACATTTCCTGTTTTCATTTTTAGTCTTCATTTCCTGAAATGCATTTCTTGAAACACTGAAAACATCTTTTTGGTGTTTTCAAATTTAGGCATATTTTAAGAAATGTTTTCAAGAAAACGTTTTCAGTTAACTCAATCAAATGCATTTTCAAGTCCGTTTTCTGTTTTCAGTGAAAATGAAAACAAGAAATACCCAAACCAAACAGGCTCTTACTTTCTTCAAAATTTCAAATTCTTGAATTTCTCCTAGTTTTCTCCAAATTTCTTTCTTATAATTATTATCCAACATGTATAAATGTTTTAAATCAACATCCACGCTTAAATTTATCCATTAGAACCTCAAATCAACTCAAAGTTCTCTAAATCTGAAAATATACAAAATAGAGAGAAAATTGGGAAATATTAAAGAGATTGAAACTTACCTCTCTCTTTGAAAACTTCAGTAAAAGAAAATTAATCGTAGATAAAAAAACACCAGAAGAAATGAAAGAAAAGATTGATGGAGTTGAGAAAAAATATCTCTCATTCTTCTTGCCTCTGTGTGAAAACGTGAGAATGATAGAGAAAGAGGAATGATGAAGGCTTAATAGCCAAATGGGTCATTTGGTGACCCACGGGTACCCATTTTCGATTGCTCCAAATCCAAGTAATATGACTATAATTATTTCTCAATAATTATATTAATTTCATTTAATTTTCTCTTTTTCATATTTTTCTCAATTCACAATATATATATATATATATATATATATATATATATATATATATATATATATATATATATATATCATACCGCAATAAAATACCAGTCTAGTCATTTATCTCAATTTCCATAAATAATATTCAAATAGAACAATTAAATATGAAAATTAAAATAACTAAAATAAATAACTAAAATAAAGTTGTAAAATTTCAAAATATTCTCAAACATATTATACTCCAAAATTAACGGATATTACAATAACTGAACCCATCTCAACAAATATATATATATATATATATATATATCATACCGCAATAAAATACCAGTTTAGTCATTTATCTCAATTTCTATAAATAATATTCAAAGAGAACAATTAAATATAAAAATTAAAATGACTAAAATAAATAACTAAAATAAAATTGTAAAATTTCAAAATACTCTCAAACATATTATATTCCAAAATTAACGGATATTACAATAACTGAACACACCTCAACATACATATATATATATATATATATATATATATATATATATATATACTGAAAGTCATATGCCCAACATAATAATATTATTTGGATATATATATATATATATATATATATATATTTGCTCCACCAAGTTACTTTACAATTTTCTAGAATTTCATGCACATCTATATCTATGTATGTGCACCAATGTCAGGAAAAAATAAAGGCAGGCTTTTCTATATTTGGTTGTGTGGGTCATATGATGTGTTTGAAGAAGTGAGACTCCAACATTTATACCTTTTTACATCTTGTGTTGTGCACAAAATAATACAGAGTACAATCTCTGCAGACTCAAAAGCTAAGTGAAGATGGAGTGAGGCTTCCATGATTGACATAAAATGCAAGAAATGGTGGTTAGAAAGCGGCTCCAATTCGTTTTACACAATTTGTTTGGGATCTCAGGAAAGAAAGAAAAAGAAAAAGAGATAAAGAAGGAAAATGATTGCATAGAAGATAGGATGGAGCCTGGAGGATTAGATTTTTTCTAATTCTAAAAAACTGGATCTATTTTAATTTTGCTCTTTTATATATTAAAGTGACGTTTGGCCTTTTGGCTATAATGGATTGAAAATTTGTTAATTTAATAACACGAATGATGAAATGAAAACAAATGTAATTTTTTAGTAATTAAATTAAGATAATTATAGTATTTCAAATGCCAAATCAATAATTTATTCTTAAAATTAAGCTAGGAGCTAATGAGCTTATTTAAAAAAAATAGAGTAAATCACTGTGTTTATTCCTGGAAGATGGATTACTTTATTAATTTAAAAAAGTGATAAATTCATTATTTTTTAAGGATAGAAATAATGATTAGTTTTTCAAAATATTCTGTATGAAAAATCTTAAATTGAAAGAACTTTAAAATACCAGGAATTCTGACTTTGAAAAGATTTAGAATATTAGGGAGCAATTGGTATGCAAAAACATTAAATTATTTACAAGAAAATTTATAAAAATATTACATTCTTATGTTTAGTTAGGAGTGTTCGCCAGTCAATTTGTGCAATTTCAAACACAAATTCAAATCAAATCACTGACACCGTTTTAAAAAAAAAAGTTCAAATGTTTGGGTTGATTTTATGTGCAAACCCAAACCAAACAAAACCTTGAAATTGTTGTCTTAGACCGATTTGATTTTTGTATATATTTGGGGTTTTTTTGTTGTTGCCTAATTTAGCTTTTTTTCTTGGAACTTTTCATAGTTATTCATTGCAATATCTTGTAAAAAAAAAACACATCTTACTCTAATTCAAATAATTCATAACATATACCACAATATAATTTTTTTATATTAAAGTATGACGGAAAAATGCCAACAACATAATTACAATTACATAGTAACTGGTATATGCCAAAGGAATAAAGTTCCCCTAACATCCTCCACAACTAAAGGATATAGTCATTGAATTATTTTTTTTCACAATATGTATTCCTTTTAATAATAAAATATTGTTTATATTTTATATAATATATAATTTGAGTGATTTTGCAGTTTGGTTTACTTTGGCTATTTTTTAAATTGCAATCTGAACCAAACTGTCAAAATTAGGAAATCTCAAACCAAAAAAAATTGAACATTGATCAGATTTGACGAGTTTTCTACTACTCGTCCATGCCTTGGACAACTGCACACCTATAATTTGCCATGTGCCCATTGTAATATCTCAACTTATACTCCCCTCAATTACCAAAAAAAAAAAATACTAAGGTTGATTATATTTAACCTTGTCCTTGGACTAAAGTTTTTCTTGAATAATCTTTAAGGAAACCCATTTAATTTCTTTAGAAAATCATAGGGAATTTAATTGAATAAAATACTTCTTTGTTTTATGCAGCAGCTATCAGTCGATCTCTTAACATTAATCAGTCAACTACTGAGTGTACTATAATTTCATTTTTGTTTCTAGGAGCCACTAGTTGACTGATATCAGGGTATCAATCAACTGGTAACTCTCGGGTAGGCTAATAGGATGTATTCCAGAACTAGTCGATCGACTGACTGTAACCAACCAATCAACTAATAGTTCTACTGTTTGCATATTTTTGCTGCGCAACTCTAATAAACTTTAATAAAACATCATACATTTAGACTAAATATTACTCCCACTATAATTCACATATATGTTAATACAACTCTCATGTAATACTTAAAATACATTACAACATATGAACACATAATTCAACCATTTCATACTTTATCTCAATTAATCATAACACCAGTACTTTTCCTTTGTCTTTATCTCCTAAAATGATCAATTTTTTTAAAAGTGAGACACAATGTACCTCAGTAGCTAGTTAATCTTAAATAAAAACATACATATAAGGATCATTTCAACCATAAAAGCATTTACACAAATAATTCATTCATCCATGGCTTTTCTTTAAATAAAACTATTATTCATATCATATGAATAGGCTTAGTATAATCAAGCATAGATATGTCCATAGATATGTCCTAGATATGTCCTTTTTAACTCTAATCCTTTCTATAGAGTTGCTTGATTCTTCTTATAAAAGAGACACTAGTTAATCAAGCATGCAACTTCCTTTTTAACTCTAATCTTTTCTATAGAGTTAAGAGTTATTACATCAACATAGATATGTCCATAACAAGTATGAAATCTGAAATATTCTCTTAAATATGTTTGGTATACATAGGAATAGAATAAATTAGATACCTCATATCATTCTTATAAAATTTCATCTTCAAGAACATTTTCGTAGAAAACACTGCACATGGACAAAGAACAACATCAAAAATGCATTTTGAAAATATGATCCTAAGAAGACTAGGACAACATTCTAATTGGAAAAAAAAAATCTATCTAATATTTCCAATTTTATTCATTGAAGTTTTAATTTTTGGGCTGAGAGCAAAACAGCCCAAACGACCATTTTATTCATTGAAGTTTTAATTTTTGGGCTGAGAGCAAAACAGCCCAAACATCGTTCATTGAAGTTCAAAATTAGTAAAGAATAAATAATGCGAGTTCAATTATGGCATACGGGCCAAGTGTAAGCCCAATTCGGGTTTTCCTGGATAAAAAAAAACTGGTTCCCTCAAGCTACGGTTGGATGAGATAACAATCAAAAGTCCACTTTTTTCACATCTAGTATCTCGTCAAGAATAAAGTATATAGTTTCAAAAAAAAGAAAAGAAAAAGAATAAAGTATATCAATTTGAAATATGAATTTTTTCATAATCACTAGTATATAAAAAATTACTGGGCACCAAGTCACCAACTAATTTGATTTGAATTGAGATAAACTACATAAGTATAAAATTTTCTTCATTTACAAAATTTGAATTGATGAAATTATTTAAAAAAAGAATATTGAATTATTTTAATCAACCAAAGATGGTTAACTTATATCATTTTATCCAATTTTATACCATGCACCAAACAAGGTTTTAGTTAATTAGCAAAAGAGAACAATGGTATGCTTTATTAACTGGAGGATAATTTATCTTGAGAGCACTTTAAATTTAGAATCACAAACCCTATAAATTTAAATAATCTTTTTGGTGCAACAAATGCTGTGCAACCACGGCTTGTTTGTATTATTTTTTATTGTCTTGTATTACATATTGATATCCTAAATTTAGTATTTTTTAAAAAGATAATTTGGACAATGTTTCACTATCTTTTTTTTTTTTCACAGTCTCCTTTTACATCACCTATTCCCTTTTCTCTTTTACATCCTACTAGACATATTGTTGGATCCGGTGTCTACCTTTCTCATTACGCTGTTGGATGGAAGCCATTCTTCTGGCAATCCATTCTAAAAGGATAACTTAGATCAGTGTTGTTCCTGGTCATTCTTCTGACAATCCGATGTATAAACTAAACCAACAATTAGGATAAGCATGAAAATGAAAGCTTCTATAAATACGGATACCCCTAATATATCGAAACTCATTGCCCATGAATAAAGAAAAATCGTTTCAACATAAAAAACAACAAAAACTAGAGCAAACATATAATAACGGATTCGAAATTGTAACCAAGCATCGCCCATTGATTCTATTCCCGATTCATATCTAGAAAGTTTCTCTGGCCCTTTGTAGAATTTGATGACAAGTTTTAAAAAGAAGAAAGCCTTGTGGTAGTGTGCTATGCTAGCAAGCGTGAGGACCACTTCACTTGTGGTTGGTTGGTCATATATCATAAACCGACTTTCATATGTTGTTTCTTGTTGTGGTGGATCATCATGTTGCGGGCTTATGGGAAGCTCGCTGGTGACTACAGTTTGCAAGAAAAACTGGATGTTCAAAAACGCTTGAAAGTGATCCTTAACTTATGTTTAACTGATGTTTTTGATATGTTTCCTTCTGTGTTTTAATCAGTTGGAAATATTCTTTCTCTTGTTTGGAGGAGAAAGAAAACAATTAAACTTCAGCTGTGTTCGCACTTGTAAATTCACAGAAATTAATGTGTTTATTGCATTTAGCAATATTAAATGTACTATTTTGGATTGTAGTTTCCTGGAACCTCGTGGCCACTCATGGATTTATAATTCTGGATTAGTGTTTATGTATATCATGATGAGGATACCTTATCCAAAATTATGGACTTTATACTGAAATTGTTACAATCTTCTTCATCTGTTTTTCATCGGAATTATGTGTAAAGGTATACAACGCAGTGGTCCTCTGATCTTCATTCACTTCACCAGATTAACCTGCAGCACAGAGCTTTTTAGTCTGAAGAGAAAATCGATAGAAAAATGGTTCATTTCTTAGTACTTTTCAGTCTGAAAAGAAAACTAGCAGACGGACGTGGGTTGGTGCGTGCTAGTGGTCGACGTTGATTCCACGACAGAGTAGCAGAGCAACTCTTCTTCACGAGAATCAACAACGAAGGACTGGTTGCACGACAGAGAAGCACGAAGGTTCACGACGGAGGAGAAGCATCGGTTGCATGAAAGAAGAAAAGGAGTTCGCACACGTGGCGTGAGGAGAGGTGCTGAAAAAAAAAAAAAAGTTCATTACTATACATTTCATTAATTGGAGTAAAGCGATCTGGATCGTTGGATCTATCCAGTAAATCCAACAGTCCAGATCTTTGATTCACAAAATGATCTGCATCGGACGTTGGCTCTTATCTAACAGCGCAAAAACGCCATGGACCCTCCCAGTCGGATCCCATATTGTTATTTATAGAAAAAGTCCATGTGCTATTTTTTTTGGTTTGAATTATTATTATATAAAAATTCACCAGACTTCAACTAACATAACTTGAATGGATTTGGATTTCTCGAGATCCCCTACGGCAAACATTAAGTGTTGTCCTAAAAAAAATGACCACCATAAAAATTTTCTCTAAACTTTCTGGAATCCTCATTTAGCTAGAACTAAGTTGAATCACAAATATGTAAAATTTTTATTATTTTATTTTTTTATTTACAAGACTTGAATTGAAACCTTACTTAAAAAATAAGTGTCAAATTATTTGAACCAATGATAATTGTATAATTTTTTTAATTTCTAATACATAAATTTTAAAATGATTCAATAATTAAAAAAAAATCAAAATTTCCAAAAACTGAATTGTCCATAAACTTTCCGTTATTTTTGTGCACCAAGTTAAATAAGCAATTGTTTCATTAGTGGTGCTATCTTATCCATCTTTATCCAGCGCCCTAAACGGACTTTTAGCTTTTTTGACAACAAGGACAGTGATAGTTTGTCTACGAATTCCATAGCAGGAAACTTTCTCAAAGGCGTTTGTATGAATGTGCTCAGACTGTTTGTGACTGCTACCAGTTTACAAAATTGAATTGGTTATTAAATTTATTTAGATATTAATTTAAAAGTCAATAATTTGATTATAGTTAAATTAATGATATTTAAAATATATAATTAATGTATATATTATAAATATTAAAATATTAAAATATATAATATTAAAATATTTAAAACATATTACAAATATATATTTATATAAGTTTTAGATTTTTTTCTAATTATTTAAATTTTTAGAAATTTATTAAAAATATATAATAATATTTAGTAAATATTCAAAAAATTAAAAAATTAAAAAAAATTAATTAAATCATCAAATCAGTTGATTTTACTAGTTCGATTGATTTAAATACTCCTTAATTTTCAAATCAAACCAAACTAAAAATATAACTAATTTATTAATTTTTTAGGTGAATTAACCAACACAGTTAAGTTAGAAACCATGCTCGTAACACTAACTTCATTACCAAGTTGAAACTACCGGGGATGACAAGAAGAGCAAACTACAGGCCATTGTTACACACTCAGCACTTATACAATTGTAGACTCTAATGCTTTGTATTCGGAATCCTAAATATATGTGGACATGTGAGAGTGTGATCTCAAAACAAAGTAAAAAAGTATCCCTAATTCCAATAAAAAACTTAAAAACGTCGACAAAAATGTAAAAAATTTCAACAAAAATCTGTAACATTTAGATTCTATTTACTTCTTTTACTACAACTGAGCAACTAAAGTTCTTTAAAGAATAGCCATTTCAATGAATCAAAATAATTTTTTCCTTTAAAAAGATATCTAGATGCATTCCGTCTTTTTTTGTATAATTTTTTTGGGAGGATAAATAATACTAGGATAGTCTTGTAGTTATGGTGAACCTCAAAACCAAAAACCCATGATAAATTTGAATTTGGATCTTTAGTTTAACTTAAAGTTAAGTAAAATACTTAATTTAATCTAAATTTTATAATAGATAATTAATGTTATTTTTAAAATAAAAAAATAAAATTAAACAACGTCCCATCTAGAGAATCAGATTGAACGGATGTTTAACTTTGAGGCCAAGGCTAAATTCTCGTTAGGCACCTCAAATTACGATTTAGAACAAAGCCTAAATATACTCCTCCTCTTTCCCCGTTTCATTATCTCTTGTTCCAATCCTCCATGATGTCCCTCCCTCTTTCTGTAGTTTCTCTTTCTCCATCTTCCTATTTGACTTTTCTGTAAAATACTGGAAAAAGAAAAGAAGAAGAAGAAAGTTTTCTTGTTTCATTCATTTCTCTTCCACACCCCTCCACTGTCTTTCTTTTCATGCCTTTCTTTTTTTGTTTTCAATGCGGGATGATCATCATTCATCGCAAAACAAAACGTTATAGCTCGTGCAAAATGCCCATTAACCTTGTCCCCTTCAACTATATGGCAGGTCTCAATTTCTCTCCCTTCATTGTCACTCTGTTTGTGCGTAGACATTATCTTTTAAAAAGGATTTGTGTTTGTATCTTAATCTTGTATATAAGACCCATTAAATACCATATGATGTTTCAAAATTACATATAAACTTTGCTTTCTTAAACACGTTATCACCTTTCGTTGTCATTGTGTTTCTGCCAATACAAACACTTCAAAAAAGAAAAAGAACTTCAGAATTTTGTTGTATATGTGATGTGAGTGCATATAATTCTTAACTTTTTGTGTAATTGCTATCGACAACTAATAGCTGATCGCGCAGAGATGGGGTAATATATATGGTGGCACTTGAATCTAAAGAACAACGAGAAGCAAGTGTAAATGCAAAGCCCTAGGGTTGCATTTACGATTTTAAATGGTACTGAAATTCCTCTTTGCCGTATTTTGTTATTTTAATCATCTTTACTTTGAACTCAACGTTGAATCATTCATCATGAAGCTAGAAACATTCGCCTGCTTTGTTTCAGAATATGATAAAAGATTTACCGACCTTATAATGGTACAACAAGGTCCCTTGGAATTGAAGCCATCTTGTAATTGACATTTAATTGTAAAGTTCTTTATTGTAAAAAGTAGCCCAAATAGTGAATAGTAAATAGATTACTTCCTGAAAACGGTTGCTAAATTTGGAAGCATTTCTTTTTAAGCTTTTCGGCTACTGAAATAACAAAAGCCTGCATTGTTTACTTCGATCACAGAATGCACTTTACTTCAGTCAATATAAGAGGAGGAGCTTCCTAATTTTGTTGGCGTGACTTAAAGCTGGCTACTACACTGTCTTTAAAAACACATGTAGCAAATTTCTGTCCAAGGAAGCAATAGTCTTTAAATCAGACTTAAATCTTTGTGAAAGAGCTCTGGGGATGGAGACGCCATTAGTGGCCAAAGATCCAGCTTCTTCCTCAGAGCCGGACTACTTGCCTGTGAAGAGCTTCAAGGAAGCCAAGTTGATTTTCTGGACAGAGACAGTGAGCCTGTGGAGGATAGCATGTCCAGTGGCACTTTCCTGTCTGTTTCATTACCTGAAAAACTCTTCCACCGCCATCTATGCTGGTCATATTGGAGACATGGAGCTCTCTTCCATCTCTGTCTACCATGGTGTCATGTCTTCCATCTATTTCTCTTTACTGGTCAGCGATCAACTTTCAGAACTATGTGTTTGCTTTTTATTTATCCGATGATCTGACTTATTTCTTCTGCATAAATGCAGTTTGGTATGTCAACTGCACTTGGGACAATTTGTGGGCAAGCATATGGAGCAGGGCAGATTGAATCTCTCGGAATTTATGTGCAAAAGTCATGGATTGTTCTCACACTTACTTGTATAATCCTCTTGCCTCTCTATTTATATGCCACTCCCTTCTTAGAGCTGCTTGGCCAAGAAAAAGACATAGCAGAAGTCACTGGAAAATACTCCCTACTAGTCATTCCCCAGATGTTTTCCTTTGCCATCAATTTGCCCACCCAGACATTCCTTCAAGCCCAGAGCAAGGTCAAAGCCATAGTGTGCATAGCATTTGTGGCCTTGCTCATACAAAACCTATTGCTTTACATCTTCATAATAGGACTGAGCTGGGGCACAACTGGTGCAGCCATGGCGAACAATGTCTCTGGTTGGCTGATTGCTGTGGCTCAAGTTGCTTATGCTGTGGGTTGGTGCAAGGAAGGGTGGAGTGGGTTGTCTTGGTTGGCTTTTAAAGATTTGTGGCCATTTGCTAAGCTAACCCTTGCCTCATCTGTCATGGTTTGCTTGGAGCAATGGTATGTCACTTGCATCATACTCCTTGCTGGTCAACTTGATGATCCTGTGATAGCTGTTGGTTCATATTCCATATGGTAACATAATGTTAATTCCCTCATAAGCTTTTAACTGTTTAACTTTTCGTTTTTCGGTTGTCACTTCAGCTTCTCAGCTCTGCCTGCTTTTCTTGTTTTTTTACTCATCGGTTCACTTTTATATTTTAGCTTGAATTTTCAGGGTTGGCAATTCATGTTGTTGCTCGGAATAAGCACTGCCGTAAGGTGAATACCTAGAGACTAATCGGATAACAGAAATAGTTTTCAAGTTTTACTTAAAAAGTAATAATGACAGTTAAGTTTGTGGTCTGACCATTATCAGGTTTATTTGAGAGCTGGCGCTCATGATATAGATTGTCAATTTATATGCTATCTAGTTCTTTTCGTTGTTTCAGTGTTCGGGTCTCTAATCAGCTTGGAATGTGCCATCCAAGAGCAGCCAATTACTCTTTCTTTGTGGCAATGTTTCTGTCTCTCCTGCTTGGGATAATATTCATGACTGTTATTTTTTTGACTAAAGAAGAGTTTGCCATAATCTTTACAAACAGTGAAGATATGGTGCGAGCTGTGGGTGATCTAGCATACCTTCTTGGTCTAACAATAATGCTCAACAGTTTTTCACAAGTAATACAAGGTAACAAACTATTTTGGCTTCTTCTAATGTCCATGATATGATGAAGGGCAAAATGGACGTAACCTCTCTCAACTTTGGGTTATGTGCAATAAATTCTTCTTAACTTTAAAACGTTGCAATTAATCCCCTTGAACTTTCATTTTAATAGAACCAACTCTTATAGTTAGTAACAGTGTTAAATCTTTTTTCATGTCAGCATATTTTAACACATCAGATCTTAGCCTTACAAATCAGCAATATATTACATGTCATATTTTTCCCTCCCCCAATTTGCAATCCCTAATCCCCCTTTTTGCTATCAGCTAAGAAGCATGACGATAGAATTGCAGAGAAGATGAAAATTAATTGATTCTGACAGTGGGTATGAGCTAGCATTGCAAGGCTTTGTGTGTTTGGAAAATCAGAATGCTCCAACGCCTAGGTTTTATATTTTAAGAGAATTCCAACAATCAAAAGGCGTATTCATGAAAATCACAATTCTCCATCATCTGTTTCCTTTACAACAAGCGTCCTTTTCAGTATTGATTTTGAACTTTTTATTAATGTTGTGCTGAGCCTTACAAAATCACAACGCTTCCATTATTCTGGTACTCATATCGTATGTCCTCAGCGAAAATGGGGATTAAGGATTGCAAATTGGGGAAGCAAAAATATGAAATGTAATATAATGCTTATTTTTAAGGACAAATATGATCAATGTGTCAAAATATGCTCATATAAAAGAAGATTTAACGTTGTTACTAACCGAAGGGGTTGATTGTATTAAAATAAAAATTCAAGGGGATTAATTGCAATGTTTTAAAGTTAAGGGGAGTTTATTGCACATGACTCAAAGTTGAGGGAGATTATGTGCATTTTCCCCAATGATAAATATAGCTTCTAGAACCATTAGTGCTATATATTAGTGACAAAACTTGGATACATATTTTTACATGTTTACTACTAAACTCTCTAATAAAAACACAGCCATTTGTCCTGATTACTTAGCATCAAATTATCGATGTCTTCAAATTTGTCCACATGTCATAATTTAATTAAAGAATTTGATAACAAATGTCTAAGAAGGCAAACATATTTCTGTAGGTGTTGCCATTGGAAGTGGATGGCAAGTGATGTTTGGTTACATAGACTTTGCTAGTTATTACATTGTTGGACTACCTCTTGGATTTTTGCTTGGCTTCAAAGCTGGTTTAGGAGTCAAGGTAAGATCATAATCTTACTCTACTGTATGTTTATTATCTTCTTCTATCAAATCGCTGATAACTGGTCATACTACATGATGTTCTTATTCTTCAAGATTTTCACTTAAATGATTTTTGTGGTTTTAGGGTCTTTGGGAAGGCACAATATGCGGGAACATTATTCAAATTGTATTCCTCTCAATGATGGTTTGGAAGACTAACTGGACCAAGGAGGTAATTAGTAGCAGAAAACCTTTTAACATACACATTTATTGAACTTCAAGTCCAAGATTTTGTATTATTGACTAGCTAGTTTAGTAGGTATTATAATTGATCATGGGTCTAATTGCAAGCTTAACTTTTTATAAATTTTTTCAACAGCCCAGATCCTAAAACCGGACAAATTTAAAATTGAATCCTAATGCAGATTTCTATATATTGTGGTAGTTGGAGTAGATTTTGAAAACTTGGAAGATTTTTGGAATTGGGGTTTCTTTTGATTTCTTTATGTGCTCAAAAATAAATTTGATTTCAGGTAGAGCAAACAGCGAAGCGTGTGAGAGCTTGGCGCTTAGACACTAATTAGAGGAGAAGACGAATTCATTATGATAAGCCTTCTAATTGAGAATATTTAGATTGAAACAGTTCAATTTTAAGATTTAGTTGAGATAATATTCTCGATAACGTTTTAGTTTTATCGGATTTTCTCGTAAATTCCCAATGGTTACGGCCTTGACCTTACATAATCTCTTCAGAGCTTTATGACGCCAGCAAGCCCAAATTTACGCCCTCCAATTTCAGCTGGAAAATGCGAATTCGTTGAATTTGTAAAAATATTTTTTATTTTTATTTTCAGTATTTATTCTCTAAAATGTATTTTTTAACACAGTAAAAATATCTTTTTGGTGCTTTAAATTTGGACTTATTTTCAAAAATATTTTTTTAAAAAAATTTTCATTAAAATCAACCAAATATATTTTCAAATTATTTTTTTTAATAAAAATAAAAATAAAAATATCTAAATCAAACAAGTCCTAAAACTGCTTTGGTTTTTGTCTCAAAAGAAGGCGTAGAAAATTGAGGGAAAGAAGGGAAGAATTGTTAATCTCATGTTGTAGATAATATATATATATATATATATATATATATATATATATATATCTATTTTTAGTCTATGCATAGCTAAAAAAATCTGTGAGAAATCTGTGTAAATTATTTAGGTCCCATTTAATGTACTTTTAATAGTACTAACAAAATTAGATAGTCTCTTTGGTTATAACAAAAATTGTACGCTATTAAATGTATTAATATTTATCTTTATAATTTTATTATTTTTTAATCAAAAGAAATGGTTAAATCATTTCACTTAGAATCCTATACAATGTCGTGAAAGACAATCCAAGCCCTGTGCCAAAATAGGAAAAGTTTATAAAGATTTTAATGTTTTTGAGAGGTTAAATTCTCTTATCATTAGATTATTTAAAGATTTGTACTTATAACAATTAAAAAATATATTATATAAATCCTAGCGTGGTCTAATATTAAAAATTTTATTTTTAAAAAAAATTAAACTTTTTACAAACTTACCAATTTAAATAAAAAAGAATTACAACTCTTGCTATAAGCAGCCGTTGAGCCAGCCTATGTGGCGAAAGATTGTAGACCTAGGGGTCCACATCGAGTCATAGAACAAAATAACGTGAACAAAATTACACTCTTATTATGTACAAGATTTTAGAATTATACAACTCCTTCTATTTTTCAAATACGCATTCTCCTTTCCTATACCTATAAGATATGCTACATTTTTGTTAGTCTTTTTTTTTTTAAATGTATGGTAATCTAAATTTTTGTAATTACATATTGAGTATTTTTGTAATATAAGAAATATACAATTTTTAGGACATCCTATTCTTGGTTATTTATCACACTTTTAAAAGGGAAGGAAAAAAAAATCTTATTAAAATATTTTAACTTTTAAAAATATAAAAAATAATTTTAATATTTTTAAGAGAGATAATTTAGACAATTTTTTATTAT
The DNA here is from genome assembly GCA_037074585.1 of Biancaea sappan. Lineage (NCBI taxonomy): Eukaryota > Viridiplantae > Streptophyta > Magnoliopsida > Fabales > Fabaceae > Biancaea > Biancaea sappan. Next base: position 12,528,791 of record CM073490.1, on the reverse strand, counting down.
CTTTCATTTTACTTTATTGATTCTAACGTTAAAAATTGGTACCAAACGTAAGCTTTGTGACCTAGGAGTACAATTACTATGTCTCATCGTTTATCCTCTGATATCTCTGTTACTCTTTGGTGGGCCTTCGCTTGGACTATTGGGTCCTTGGGCCGCTTCGCGTTGGTTTTTACTTTTCCCTTTTGTTTTCCCTTGTTAGTGTATGTGTGTGTGAGTAGATATATAAAATTATTTTTAAAAAATGTTTGATAGATCAAATTCAAAACAAAAACTTCTCAAATTATTTAAGAATGGTCATGGCGGCATGCGCTGAGCTTCTGCGATATCAATATTCATTTCAAGATATGGATTAGATTTAAATACAATTTGTAAATTATTTATTGTTAATATCTTTAACAATAGTACAGTTTTTTTTTTAGTTCAAAAACACACTATTAAAGTTTTTCAAGAGAATGCTTTTATTATGTATCTTTTATTGAAGACTTTCATACATCAAATATTTAAATAATTGTAGCGTAATTTTTTTTTCTAAAATTATTACTTCTATATATATTTCATGTGTGTAGCAATGATAATTACACATGTTGAGGTAAAAATTAAAAAAAAAAAATTGTTTCATCTGTTTGAAAACCTGCAAATATTTAAAAAAAAATCGAGAACTACTTAAAGGGCGCATGTGGGAAAAAGGGAAAAGAAAAGAAACTTAATGAGGGAGTCGCAGCGTTGCACAGCTACTAAATAAGCAGATAAGGACATAAATAATTAAGATGCCTTCGCAATAGAGAGGCTGTGCTTTTGTAATTTTGCTTTATTTATTTTGGAAAGAAATTAGATGAACAAAAAAAAAATCTTCACATAAGTCAAAATAATTTTTAATCTACGGGCCAGACTCGATTCACCCGCAATTAGACTGACCTGTGCATTCAAGTTTAGGCCCGTAAAAAAAAGCCCTCTAAACATGCGAGGCCCCCAGGCTGGCCTTTTTTTTTACATAATTATATTATATTATTTAGTATATAAATAACTCTATTTGTTCATATTTTTATATTTTATAACATTATATTCAATAATTATAGTAAATTTAGATATTGAAACTTTTGTAATTTTTACAAATAAATATAAAATTTTTAAATTTAAATTTAATATAGTTTAAAAAAAATATGAAAAATTAATGTTATTAATTATTTAAAAATATTAAACAAGTAATATTTTACATATATAAACAGTATTTCGATAAAGAAATTATTGAATTTTTTACTAAAATAATCTTGATATTATATTATTAAATATAAAAGAATTTTAAAAAAAAGCTTTTCCCTCGCCTGGACGAGAAAATCTAAACTCTTCCAAAAACAGGCCAGCATATTTGCTATCTCCACATAGAGATGTCAATGGGAGTCCAACCCGCTCACTAAAATGGCGGTTGGCAACCCATTTAAAATCAAGTTTATTTAGCACAGCTCACAGATAACTATTTTTTTGATTAATTTAGTAAAATTTGAAAAAAAATGAGATGACAAATCAATATTTAGATCAAATCTGACTTTTTTTTGGAGAGAGAGAGAGACTAAGACTGTGAGATGACCAGATGAGATTGAAGAGAACAGAGAAGACTGAAGCTCAAGTGCTTGACGTCATGACGAGTAGGAGGACTGAAACCGTGAATACTGAGAAGAGACGCCACTGCCCATTGGTCTAACTATCAACCTTGAAGCTCGACATAGACGAGCTATTGCCTACTGCTGGTGCTAGCCATTTGTTCCTTTCTCAATTGCCTACTGTCATGTCGGTGGTCTGACTCTTTGATCTTGTTTCACTGACTCTATAATAGTGGTTTGACTCTATATCGTTGGTCTGACACTCTCGTTTCTGCTACTACTCCTCTCTCGACTCTTTGATCTTTGGCTCCATCTCTGATATTTGGTAACCTTTTTGTTTTAATTTTTTTTAAATAGAAATGTTTGGCTGGTTAACTCGTTTAATTTGCCAGCCCCGATTAGGTGAGCTCAATTTGGCAGACTTAAGGGTGAATCTAGAAATTTTGGTTAGTGGAGACAAGAAATAGTCTAAAAATATTTTCACTAAAAAATTATAAATATGCATAAGCAATAAAAAATAATACAAAATACACAAAATATAAATTTATTGGGTGGTATCGTAGTAGAATACAATTAATTTTTAAATTCAATTTAAAAAATTATTGGGTGGGAGCACTCTTAATAAAATGAGTAAATATAATTTACTATGTGGAAGCAGTATCTAAATTTTTAATGAAAACAAGAAAATACTATCGCATATATTAATTAAAAAAATCCTTGTAGGGCCAATTACCCCAACACACACTTGAAGGTAAATCCGTTCCTGAGCGGGCTCGACTCCATTTCTTATCTTAGTTTGTTTAAATTATGCTTGCATCATGTTTGATCAAAATTTAAAGTATCTTAAAAAATTTTCATCTAATCGGCGGTGTCCAAATAGATATGTAGCAGGTAGCTATTCCTTCACAATCTCGTGCACGAATATCTATCACTTGAATAACAACCACCCAAAAAAAAAAGTATTTTCAAAGCAAAATATAATATTTGATTCATCTAAATTATTAATTTTTATAATTAATGATCTAAATTTTAAGATATTATTTTTATTTATTTTTAATTTTTTAAAAATAACATTAAAATTTAAGTCTTTAATTATAAAAATTAATGGCCTAAATAGATCAAATATTTATTGACAAAGAAAAAAGTGTCATACAATCCAACAAATTATAGTAATTTTTCAAAAATTATGGAGCGCCTAAAACCTCTCTTAATTTTATAGATGTACATATATGTTTTATAATAGATTTTTCAGCAGTTCCACATGTTTTTTCAAAAAGTTGCAGTGCTTTTTTTTTGTTGAATTGGAAAAATGAATTAATTGAAATTGAGATTATTATTTAAAAAAATAATGTGAACAAAATTACACTCTTCTTATATAATTTAATTATTACATCAATTTATAACATATATAGAATGTGGACAAAATTACACTCTTCTTATGGACAAGGTTTTAGAATTATACAACTCCCTCTATTTTTCAAATACACATTCTCCTTTCCTATACCTATAAGATATGCTACATTTTTGTTGGTCTTTTTTTTTTAATGTATAGTACTCTAAATTTTTGTAACTACATATTGAGTATTTTTGTAATATAAGAAATATACAATTTTTTGGGACATCCTATTCTTGATTATTTTTCACACTTTTTTTTATTGTTAATCTTCTTTATCTATTAATACTTCAATTAGATAGCGTTGGGTTACCAAATATTAAAAAAATATGTAAGTCTATAAAAAGTTTAATCTTTCAAGAGATTAAATGTTTATACTATTAGATCATCTTAAAATTTGTGTGTATGGTAAAAATAAATAATTTACACATATTTCAAGATAATTCAATAGGAAAAATAATCAACCTCTTGAGAGATTGAACTTTTTATATACTCACCAAAAAAATAAGGAGATTGTAATATAATTTTGAGCATGAAAAATATTAAATTAGACTAATATGTTGTACATCATATAGTAAGAAAAGAGAATGATATATATTTAAAAAATAAATAAAAAGATCATATAATTTAAGCACTAACAGAAAAAGATAGTGTTATTCATGATTTATAAGTTATAACATAACATTATTATGTGCTTGTTTCTACATTTCCAATAATATCCTCTATATAAAGTAAGATAAATTATTGTGATAGCATAATAAATTAATAATAATGTCGCAAACCATATATTAAGGATACAAAAGTAGGGTTGATGGGTAGTGACACAACGTCTTCCCATAGGGATGGGCAACGACTCGGGTTAGCCCGCCCAACCCGTCTAATTAGGTTGTGTTAAATGTTTTAAACCTAATCACTAGTGGGGTTGGGGTGACATGTTGAGAAAATATCAATCCAATCCAACCTGCTAACCCAAATTGCTTCTTTCTTTTCCTTCTTTTGATCTTATCTAGATCCAAACACAGCTCTCATCCAATCATTATAATTGTAACACCTAATTTTGTCCATGATATTATAATTTCTTTTTTCTTTTTGTAAAAAAATAAAAAAAATAAAAATACTTAAAACAAAAAGGCAAAAAAATAATAATAAAAATAACAAAAAGAAAATATTAAAAAAATGATAAAATAATAAAAGTCCAAAATGTCACATGTTTTTTTTATCACACACACATGGTGGTATCCTTCCTTCACATGCATGGTTAGGAATCCCTAGCCAAGGTACTTCAATTATGTCCCTCCTTTCCTTTTTTTCAAATGGCAATCACACTACTAGTCAAGAAAAGAACATGAGGACAAGGTAAAAGTTACATGATTTGAAAGTTTTTTCCATTAACATAATCATTTTGTACCCCCATCTCCCACTATAAATAAAGGACTTTTTTCTTCCCTTGGAGAGGAGAAAAAGAGAGGAAAAAAAGAGAGGAAAAAAAGGGAGGAGAAGAGAGAAGAGAGGGGAGAAAAGAAAGAGCAAAAAAATACATGCTCTATTTTCTATGTAGAAATTGAGAAAGATTTGCCTTCTTTTGGAGTATTGTGGAAGAAGAAGGTCAGTTATAAATTATTCACAAACACTCTGGGCATTGGAGGAGCAAATGTGGTGATTGAAAGAGTGAAGTTCAGCTGCGAACAAGCTCAAAACTGAGAGGAGTGCAGTAAATCCAAAAAATATGCTTTCATTGAATTATTCTTTCAAACTCCCAAAAAAAAATATTTAAAATTCAAAATCCAAAAATACTCATTTTGATTTCTTTCTAGATATCTCCAAAAAGAAAAATCCAAAGAATCAAAAGTCTTTAAAAATGGGAAGAACCAAAGATCAAGATAATTTGTTATCATAAATTCAAACACAATCACAACTCTTCAATCTCGTTTGATTTATGGAAATAATTAATTTTGAACCTCTTTAGTTCTTCCCGCAAAAAAAAATTTTAGTCTTTCCCCTGGCCCTTGCGGCATTTCAGATGACGAACTACGTGGACTTTGATCCCGATCGACGGGTACGTAGGACCTAGGCTTTGCCTAGCCAAGTCCACCCTAGTACATATCCATTTGTTTTGATGCTTTTCTTTATTATGTTCTTATGTGACCAAGGAGGATAATTTAGGGCAAATACGAAATAATTGCTCACTTTCTAAATCAGACGTATAGGGTGCCTAACACCTTCCCTATACGGTTCAATTTCCGAACTCACTTTCTTCAAAATGCATGCCATCAAACTCAAAGGTTTTTCCAAGTTTTTCCCAACGAATTAAACTTTGGTGGCGGCTCCTAATAAAATTGGTTTTCAATTTTGAAAGTCGATTTTAAGTAGTCTTTTTTAAAAAGGAACACTGGCCGGCCACATTTCAGGTGTGACAGTTTGGCGACTCCGCTGGGGACTTTCGAGAGTTGATATTGATTTTCTAAGTGTGCAACTAAATTTTATATTTGCCTTAGTTACCATTTTGTTTCTTTATTTATTTTAGTTTCATTATCTATTTATTTATTGATCTTCGTCATTATACTTTTGTACATATTAACTTGTATATATATGGTTTATTTTCTCCTCCTGGTAGATTGGTTAATCCTTTCACACATTATGCATCAATACATCCCTTGCACACACTAGCCCTACACCCGGGCTGAGCGCAACCATAGGATAGAAGGAAGTCTAGTGATGTCGCAGAGGATCTACCCCTTGCGGGGATCATGAAAGCTTCCGCTTAGACTGATCTCTTTTGTCAATACGGGATTCATAGAGAGTATAACTCTTGTGTTTTCAATATTGCCAATCGGAGATCCCCATGAGTTTCGACTATGGGGGCAGTCTAGGGACCTTTATATCTATAGGTTTGTAAATCCACCCTAAAACCTATGCACTTAGTTGGCCTAGAAGAACAAAGATCCTTAAGCAAGTCATATGAGAAACAGTTTTGGTCATTTCTTAACTTTTTTTTTTCTTTCTACTTTCCATTTTGATTTTTTTTAAAAAAAGGAAAAATGATTTGTATTCCTAATTCCATTCTTCTCCACTCCAAATGAAAGAAAACCTTTCTGCTTCCTAAATATCATTATAATTCCTTTGTCTTTTCAGTTAATTGGTGAAGCACGAGTAAAAAAAAAATAAAAACACACAAAAAATAAAATGACTTTTTTCGACAATCGTTCATCCCGAAAACTCATGAAAGAAATGAAGGCCCACCAAGAGCGAGACGGTGATGCATTATCTAAAGGCTATCAGAGCTCATTGCCAGTGGAAATCAAAGTGACAGTTAAAGTCAATTGTCTTCAAGAGCTCATATTCCATCACGAGTTAATGTCTCAAACCGAAAGAGATTCATTGTCAAAGAAATTTGGAAGGATTGCGGATCTACTGTATGTGAAGCCTCAAGAGATGGCAATTTTAGTGATGATGAATTATTTGGATCCATCATTGCGAGTTTTCACATTTGAAGATATGGACACGACCTCCACAATAGAAGAATATAGACTCATGCTTGATATGCATTTGAACGACCACCAGCCAATCTACATACCAGGACGTGTCAATTCATCCTTGAATAAGATAGCTGCACTGTTTGGGGTGTCGTATGTTCAGGTAGAGAAGTCAATGGTAAAAAGAGGAGAGACTATTGGATGGGAATTGAGCTACATCTTAAGAATTCTAAATGAGTCCAAAATGCGTCATAACAGAAAGGCATACGTTAATCTGTTTTCTCTAGCAATCTATGGGTCCGTACTTTTCCCTTCAGCAATGGGGATAATGGACCAGAAAGTAATTGATGTATTCTTATCAGTACTACATAATGCAGTCAACCCCATCCCAGCGATCTTGGCAGACACATTCTTATCTTTAAGTCATAGTCGAAGAAGTGGAAAGGGAAATCTTCGGTGTTGCATACACATGTTGTATGTTTGGATGTGTAATCATGTCTTTGGGAAAAAGTACGGAGCTTATGGACCAATACCAAAGCCTGTAGAAAGATTCTTACGTGCTCCTATTGAGCAAAAGAACAAACAAGAGTGGGTTAGAGTCTTTCGATCTATAAATTCATCGTCTTATACATGGAGCTTATCTGGGGCGGCAACAAGAGGTGTCTTATTATGGTGTAGTAATTTTCAATGTGTGCCGTTGATAGGGTCCATAGGTTGTATAGCATACAACCCAGCCATGGTTCTAAGACAATATGGTCGGATTCAATACATCCCTAGGACACGAGGTTTAAAAGAAGTTGAATTTGAATATCAAGATTCTTATAGCAAAGAATTATGGGAACAAATTCGAGTTGCATGGGAAAACATAGAAATGAAAAGTTGCGAAGAAGTAGGGCCATTCGGAAGATGGACTACTCCTGAATACCCGCAATGGTTTAAAGAAAGGGGGAAAGATATGGTAATAACTCGAATGATCAATGCAGATCAACCACCAAGCATTACAACAGACCCTCGAGACTACACCGAAGAAGACAAGATGCGCAGCAAGCTCGACCATGCAAAAGTAACCGAAGAACTAAAGAAGATAGCTGGTGAGAAAAGGAAGAAAGAAGAAGAGTGTGAGTTGTTGATAAAGAAGATCCAGAAAATAGAAGAGGAAAGGGAAGCGCTTTGTGCTAACCTCATTCGTACTTCACAAGCCAAAATTAACATTTTAACGTCTGAGGTACGCCAATTATCTGGGGCCATAGATGAACAACAAGGTTATATCGATATGTATCAGCAGAAAATAACATACCTTGAAGAGGATGCGCAACGTTTGAGGGTAGAAAAGATTCAAGCTTTAGAGGAAGTTGCAGAAAGAGACGAGACAATTGCAAGGCTAGAGAGTAAGAATAGTCGCTTAGAATCCGAGGCAAGGCGAATCAATCACCTGAGGTCCAATATAGAGCATATCATACAACAACATAAAAGGGCAATAGACAAAAATGAGGAATTAATAAATGAGGCTGAATTAAATATGACAAAATTGGCTACATGAGTGAAGGCAATTGAAGATCAAACTACGCCGTTTAGGCTCCCGGAAAGAGAGTTGATAGAATTGTACAATGAAACAAAGGAACTCTTAGGGATGTGGAATTGTAATTGAATAATAATGTAGTCTATGAGGCAAATGTGGATGTATTTCGAATTTGAATTAATTGTTCTCTTAAATAAAATGTCGGTGTCATCTGAATTTTATAAATATGCTTTTTCATTTGGTTGGTATCGTTTGAATTCGCTTGAATACTCTTCTTCATCAAGAAATGTTGGTGTTATTCAAATTTCATTCAACTATATAAAACCATCAACAATCTCATCACAATTCGACAGAAGTCACAAACCTTCATGAGTTTTTGGGAAAACGTCCTCATATTCTCAAAAAATAAAAATAAAAATAAAAGTAAAACACTCGTGCTTCAATAGGGAAATGTTTCAAAAAGAGCAGTGATAACATGATTTAAAAAAATTTTTTTTTTGATCTTTTCAAAAAAAAAAACTTCATCATTGCGCCTCCTAAGGAAGTAGTATCCTTCCAACACCCGCTCACGAAGTAGTATAATGGAAAGCCAATCTGAAGACAATCAAAGAACAGAAAATGACACCGCTGCACGCATTGGGGCGTTGGAAGGATAACTTGCTCACATGGCTGAAATGATCCTAGCATTGACGGAAGCAATGAAAGGAAAACAAATAGACCCACCCGTTATGCCTAGCACTATCGAAACACAGGCTGAGACAATTAACCCAACATCAGCACATGCCAATCCAAGAGAAAAAGTGAACGAGACAGTGGTTGTTCTTGCACTCAATAAAGGGATAGGTTCCCAAACCCGAATCATGAATGCACTTGGCCATACTGATCAAATCATAGGGGATAACGCCGCCCAGGGATACCCTGGTGACGATCCTGTATACACAGTCCAGATCCCAGCCTCAAGTGTCGATAAAGAGGACACAAGTCTTAAGGAACAAATTAGAGAGGTCAGAGACCAATTGCGCGCCTTACGAGGGCCAGTATCTTGGGGATCATTAGAATTAGATGAATTATGCCTAACTCCTGAGATAACGATCCCAAAGGAATTCAAGATACCAGAATTCTCCAAGTATGACGGCACCGGAAATCCGGTTTACCATTTGAAGTCGTATTGCACTAAGATGTGTGTCTGGTCCCGTAATGAGAAGTTCTTAATTAATTTTTTCCCTGAGAGCTTAACTGGAGCCGCACTATTGTGGTTTATGCAACTAGACCACTCAAAAGTTCAAAAATGGAGGCACTTAGCAGACTCATTCATGAAGCAGTACAAGTTTAATTTGCAAACAGTTCCGACTAGAGAACAATTAAAAGCAATGACGAAGAAGAGTTCTAAAACCTTCAAGGAATATGCCCAAAGATGGAGGGTAACTGTATCACAAGTACAACCTTCGTTAATCCAGTCCGAATATTGTTCTTACTTTGTGCGTACCCTGCCAGACCCATTCTATAAGATTATGCTTGGGACACATGTCACAGACTTTGCAGACCTAATTGAGATCGGGGAAAGAATTGATGCTGATATTCGTGAAGGAAAACTCTCAAGCCCCCGTACAGAAAATAGCTTAAAGAAAGGACAATTCACAAAAAAGAAGGAATCAGATGTAAATTATGTTCAACCAATAAAATCATACCCCAGCAATCTAATTTTTACCAAACAAGCAATCAAAATCAAGGTCAATCGGGGCCAAGTAGACGTACTCAATTGAGCGTACAAAGAGCCCCACGACCCGTAGATAATCGCCCTTGGCCAAATTTTGGCACCATAAATGCTGAATTATACAAAAATCTATTAGCTACCCAACTCTTGGGGCCTCGATCGGGTAGAGTAATGAATCCCCCATATCCAGCATGGTATGATCCAAATACCACATGCGATTTTCACATGGGTGCTGTTGGGCATTCAATTGAAAATTGTATAGCGTTCAAGAGAAACGTACTAGATTTGATTGATTCAAACCATATCCAATTAAAGTCAGGAGAGAACTCTACCATTGCGAAGAATCCAATGCCTAGTCATGAACATCAAGTGAATGCTGTCGAAGAAAAGACTAAGTCTCTAGAGGAATTGACTAACATGAAGATGTCGATGAAGTGGCTCTATGTGAACCTTAAACAAGCTGGGTACGAGTTAGAACCATTGATGATAAGAAAAGATAAAGTGGTGGTGGCTCAAAAGTTAAAACATTGTGAGTATCACCAAGCAAAAATGAGGTATGACATTGAAGAATGCTTAGAGTTCAACTCTTTGGTTAAGAAAATGATTGCTTTTGGGATAATAGTCCCTGTGAAAGCATGTGAAGTGATTTGCACAATAACAGAAACACCAAGCCCAGTCAGCAAGAAAGGAATCGAGTCAGCTTACTACACGATTAATTATACCCCTCAACCTAAAATGTCAATTCAGAAACAACCAACTATGGTTATAAACATGCCAGCACCATTTCCTTACCAAAGCAATCGTGCGGTGCCATGGAGGTATGGCAACCAAATAGAGCTTCCTTCCAACAGCATGGAGACAGTTAAAGTACCTAAGGAAGAACTCGTGACAAACATAGCCAATACAGGAGGGGTGACGCGAAGCAGCAGAATATACCTTCCTACTGAAACAAAGAAGATAGACAAAAAGGGACAAGTAATAGAAAAGAAACCTGAAGATGATGAGGAAGAGTTCTTGCGAATCATGGAACAAAGTGAATATGATATCGTGGAACAATTGAACAAGACTCCTGCCAAAATCTCAATATTTTCGCTAATCATAAATTCAGAGGCGCATCGCCAAGCTCTACTAAAGGTCTTAGGAAAAACATTTGTACGACCAGATGCGTCCCCAGAAAGAGTAGCAGATGTAATGAACATCACCAAATCTATGACCGCAATCTCCTTTTCAGTAGAAGAAATCGATGGAACTGCTACTAGCAAACCAAAAGCTTTGCATATCACCCTTAAATGCCATGGGTTCATCCTAGCCAAAGTTCTGATTGATGGTGGCTCAGCTTTAAATGACTTGCCACTGTCCACGTTCGAGAAATTAGAATTATTACGGATGGAGGATAGTGACATGACAGTAAGGGCATTCGATGGAACTCGAAGAGAGGTATTAGGTACAGTCGATTTACCCCTTGAAATTGGCCTGTGTACATTTATGGTAAACTTTCAAGTCATGGACGTAGATCCATCATATACCATGCTCTTAGGAAGGCCATGGATCCATAAGGCAGGTGCTGTACCATCTACCCTACACCAGAAAGTGAAGTTTATTGACGGAGGGAGAACCATCACTGTTGAAGGAGAAGATGAGTTGATGGTAACAAAGCCAAGTTCTATCCCATATATTGAGGCTGCTGAACAAGTAACTGAGATAGCTTTCCCAAGCTTGGAAGTTGAGGAAACTGAGGAACCCAACAAAGATATAAATTCTGTGACCACAACTATCATGAAAAAGAATGGGTTCGAGATAGGCAGAGGTTTAGATACAAACCTACAAGGCATTAAAGAACCAATTGTCCTTCCATCAAATACAGACCGACATGGGTTAGGATATGAGCCTACAATAGAGGATCAGATGAATGGAAAACTCAACATAAACAAACAACGTGGTAAGCTAGAAGTCCCACATATAAGAGCTTCGTTTCCAATGCCATCCGAAGTGATCAACCAGCCTGAGAGTTCTATGGTGGCCGAGGATAAAAATGATATGCAAGGATCCAAGCCTCAGATTATGAACGATGATACTGGAGACTCATTGAAGAATTGGGAGATTGAAGATGTCCAAGATGTTTTTGATTTAAAGTAATTGTTTTTCAATTGCAATGTTGTTATTTTCATAAATAATGCTTTTATGGAACATAAATGGAAATTTGAAATGCTTCGTACTTGTGCTTCATTTACTCTCCTTGTTTTCTTCCAATTCATTTCATATTCATTTCTTTACCCTCCAGGAATTTGCATTCCTCGGAACTCTTGTCCAACATGGGAATTCTTGAGACTCAGTTGAGTGACTTATGTGTTACCATGGATACGCAAAATCATGAATCTAATGATGAAGAAATAGTCCAAACATTCGCTAAAATCCTCGAATCTACTGAAAAAGGGATAAGGCCTCATGAAGAGGTGATCGAAATAATAAACATAGGGACTAAAGAAGATAGAAGAGAGTTAAAAGTTGTCGATGGCCCAGAAAAAGAAGAAATGGTCAAGTTGTTCAAAGAATATCTTGATGTATTTGCATGGTCTTATCAAGACATGCCAGGGCTTGATCCAAGAATTGCGTCACACAGGATTCCACTTTTCCCAGACGTGAAGCCTAAAAAGCAGAAGTTAAGAAGACTAAATGCAGAGATATCCCTAAAGATTAAGGAAGAAGTGACGAAACAACTCGACGCGGGTTTTCTCTAAGTCGCTCGATACCCTCAATGGGTGGCAAATATCGTGCCTGTGGCTAAGAAAGATGGTAAAGTCAGGATGTGCATAGACTATAGAGACTTAAATAGGGCTAGTCCAAAGGATGATTTCCCCCTCCCTCATATTGATATGCTGGTGGACAACACTGCATGCAACCATCGTTATTCATTCATGGATGGTTTCTCAGGCTATAATCAAATTCCTATGCATGAAGAGGACAAGGAGAAAATGATATCGGGTATTTTTATATACTTTTTAGTCCCTATCTTAGTCCTATGGCTATTCCAATGTTGCCAATTCTCTAATTTTATTATGTTTTGGAATTTATTGGGTATAAACTATTTATGGATTGAATGTGTTTCAATTTTATATTTTTAGAACTTGAATTGTAAAATGCTCAATTTAATTCCTACAAATTTTAATTTTAGAGAGAAAAATGCTGACATGGACAAAGATGATGATTTGGATGCTAATGTGGCACTTTTTGGATGATGCAGATGCTGACTAGGATATGCTGGATGTGGGGCCCACTTGAACTCTTATTGAATGCCATGTAGTCAGAATTTGAGGGCATGAATATTAAATTTCGTAGGTCAGAAAGCAAGGCTGAAATATCAATTCTTCCATGCTGTTCTGCTGCTGCCATACCTATGTTCTGCTGCTGTTTCCTACTTTCTGCTGCAGAAATATTAAATCTGCTGCTGCCATGCCTACTTTCTGCTGCAGAAACATTAATTATACTGATGTTTTGCTGTCAAAGTGCTGCTACATCATAGAGGAAGCATCTAGGGTAGAATATTCTAAGGCATTGAAGGGGCATCAGTTTTAGAAAGAAGAATACATTCATTTTAGGCAACCAGACTGAAAAAATTCGCAGCTCTCTCTTCCCCTCTGTTTTTGCTTCTGTTATTGGCTGTTTTGCTCTCATGGAGGGCTAAGTTTTCATTGTAATTAGTCACTAGATAACTGGGATGTTGTAGCTTGAACTAAGAACGCAAGTTAAGTGTTTTATTCTCCATTTTCATCTCATTTCGTTTCTGTTTTGCTGTCATGTTTATTTTGCTGTCAAATTCTGATTAGAGCTTGAGAATGTAACATAAACTGACTTATATATAAAACATAACCTTGCTTGACTGATTAGGAAAGTGAGGGAGACGAAATGACTAGTTAAATGATATATTTAACTTGGTTTGGTTGAGATTTCCCACTGAATGCATCTAGTTATAGTAGAAGGATGTTCTTGACTGTAATTAGTAGCATTAAATTCTAGATGTTATTCTAGAAACATTTTCATAAAGAACCAAACAATGGAATGAGAACAAAACTGAATTAATGAGTTGGGTAATGATAGTTACACTCCCATGAATCCTAGTGGCTGATTACATAGTCTCTTTACTGTCAATTTCTTGCAAGTTCTGCTGCTGCTGCTGTTTTTGCTGTTATTGCTGTTGCTGCATATTTTGCTGCTGTTGTAGTGTTTAATTGCTGTTCTGTTTTAATTATTTAGTTAGTATTGCTACAAAATCCCCCCCACGTTTATGTACTCTTAATTGATGTTTAGGTGTTTAGAACGATTAATTAGTATCAAGAAGTGAGGCTCCTTGAGTGAATACGACCTGGGAATCACTATACTGCAAATTGCCACAATTCAATTCTGGGCGATTTGACATCGTAGTGGCGTGAACCAGAATTTTGGCGCCGTTGCCGGGGAGCCAATTCATTTCGAAGTGTTAATTAGTTGTTCTATTGTGTTCTTGTTTGATTTTTTGTGGCTTGGTATTGTTGGAAGTGATTACAAATTTTTCAAGTCAACTTTTCAAGTTTCCTAGTATATTTCAGTCACTATTCATCAGCTTAAAAAACTAAATCGGATTGACTTGAAAAATTGGTAGTCCACTAAACACGACCCTTTCGGGCAAAACTCCTACGACTTTGTCGTGAGGAGCACCGCCCTATTTCGGCTAAATTCCAACGTTTAGACCACTTTTTCCATTTTACAATGATTTTAGCCATTCTTCTAATTAATTGTGATTTTTGGTTTGATTTTTGTAGATCTTATTTTTGAGTTCTGTTTTTTGATTTTGTGCCTCCAATTGGTGAAGGATTTTTCCAAGAAAAATCAGATTTTTCTGAGATACTTCATTTTTGGTCATTTTCCTTGGTTGGACCATTTTGTGCTTATTTTGCTCTTTTTGTTCTTTTTGTTGTTTTCTCGTGAATTTGTGCCCTTTCTAGTATATGAGAAGGTCTGGTCACGTGGACTTACCACCTTTTGATCCAGAAATTGATAGGACCTTCCATAGGCTAGTGAGAAGTAATAGCATTAGGACTAGTATAGTTTCTGAAATTCTTGCTGAAATTGTTGAGTTAGCTATTGATAGTGTAGAAGTTGAATCAAATTCTGAATCTGATATTGTGTTGGAGTCTACAGATTCTGAGTCAGCTGGGATAACTGGGATGGATAATCAAAATGCACAAATGCCTCAAAATAGGCAAGAACAATCAATTAAAGAGTTGATTGCACCTGATGTGCATTATCAACCATTGTGCATAAATTATCCTGAGTTGGATGCTAACTTTGAACTAAAATCTGGTCTAATCCATTTGTTGCCTAAGTTTCATGGTCTTGCAGGAGAAGATCCGCACAAGCACTTAAAGGAGTTCCATGTTGTCTGCTCTACCATGAGACCACATGGAGTTGGAGAAGAACAGATCAAATTAATAGCATTTCCTTTCTCTCTGGATGGGGCAGCCAAGGATTGGCTTTACTATCTACCCACTGCCTTGATAACAAGATGGGGTGAGCTGAAGAAGTTGTTCTTAGAAAAATTCTTTCCAGCCTCCAGAACAGCAGCAATCAGGAAAGATATCAGTGGGATTAGACAGTTGAATGGTGAATCTCTGCATGAATATTGGGAGAGGTTTAAGAAGCTTTGCTCATGCTGTCCAAACCATCAGATTTCAGAGCAGCTTCTCATCCAGTATTTCTATGAGGGATTACTGCCTATGGACAGATATATAGTTGATGCAGCTGCTGGTGGGGCATTGGTGGATAAGACTCCTACTGCAGCAAATGAATTGTTGGCCAAGATGGCCCAAAATGCTCAGCAATTTGGCACCAGATTGAGTGATCCAACAGTTACTGTCAATGAGGTGAGGACACCTCCCATGGAGCAGCAAAGGATAGAAAATAAATTGGAGGAATTAGCTTCAATGGTGAGGCAATTGGCATTAAATCAGAGAACACAACCACAAGCCCCTCCTCCTTCAACCTGTGGTATTTGTTCCCTGAATACCCACCATACTGATCAATGCCCTCAGCTGCAAGAGACCTCAACTGAGTCATGTGCTGGTATATTCCCTGGTAGACCCATGCAGCCACAACAACAGAGATATGACCCATATTCCTCCACCTACAATCCTGGGTGGCGTGATCATCCAGCTTTCAAGTATGGGAATACATCTAACCCCCCTTACCAGCCACCCCATGTAAGATACAATCAACCTGAAGCTAGCCATACACCTTCTCCAGCACCCAAGAAACCTGAGCCTAGTCTTGAGGATCTAATGAAGCAACTGACTGCCAATACTCTTCAGTTCCAGCAAAGGACAGAAACAAATATGCAGAATTTGGAAACTAAGATTGGCCAGTTAGCCACAACAGTCAATGAGCTGAAAAGCCAAGGTTCAGGGAGTTTGCCATCCCAACCAGTGATCAACCCAAGAGGCAATGTGAGTGCCATCATCTTGAGGAGTGGCAAACAAGTAGACAGTCCAGCTTCTGAATCTGAACCAGAAAAATCAAATGTCCAGCAAAGTGTTCCTTCATCTTCAACCAGTGAGCAAAATAAAAAGGATGAAGAAGTGGTTCAGAAAATTCCTCTTCCTTTCCCTAATAGGCAGACTCAATCAAGGAAAGCTTCTGAATCTGACATGGATAAGGAGATCATGGAGACCTTCAGGAAAATAGAGGTCAATATCCCACTTTTGGAAGCAATTAAGCAAATCCCCAAGTATGCCAAGTTCCTTAAAGAGTTGTGTACTCATAAGAGGCGTTTAAGGGGTAATGAGAGAGTTAATTTGGGAAGAAATGTGTCTGCACTCATCCAACCACCCATGCCACCCAAGTGCAAAGATCCTGGAACTTTCACAATCCCATGCACAATAGGCAACATGGAGTTCTCCAATGCTATGCTGGATTTGGGAGCCTCAATCAATGTTATGCCCAAATCAGTGTACTCGAGCCTCAAGATTGGTGTTCTTTCACCAACTGGAGTGATTGTCCAACTTGCCAATAGGAGCACAGCACATCCAGCAGGAGTTTTAGAAGATGTTCTGGTAAGAGTTAAAGATCTCATTTTTCCTGCTGATTTTTATGTGCTTGATATGGAAAATGATAATACTCCTGGCCATGCACCATTAATACTTGGTAGACCTTTTCTGAAAACTGCAAAAACCATCATTAATGTGCATGAAGGGACTTTGTCAATGGAGTTTGCTGGTAATAAAATTGACTTTAACATTTTAGATGCCATGAAACATCCTATAGAAAATCATTCCAATGTGCATGTAGTTAACTTTTTGGATTACTTAGTTGATGAGGCATGTGAAGATTTCCAAAATGAATTAATTTCTGATTTTCCTGAATTCTCTGATTTGGTAGATGCCTTTGAATGCAACTGTGCTGGTTCTGAATTTTGTCATGCTTGCACTGAAATTGAAAACTCTCTAAATGCTAACAATTCTGAGTTGCATTCTGATTTGCATAGTGATTTGGATTCTGATGTGCATCCTGATTCTGTAAATTTCTCTAGCTTATACTTAGATTCTGTTTCTATTTTAGGTAGTTGTAGGTGTAGTGATTTAAATTGTAATGTTGCACATTCTTCATCTCTTTCCTCTTGTGCTGCTAACCCTTCCTCCTCTTTAGCCAAGGATTCTGTCTTTGAGCAAACTGAATTTGTAGGTGCTTCCTTGGATGTGATTCCACAAAAACTAATTCCATCCTCCATCCAACCACCTGCATTGGAGTTGAAGGCTTTACCAGAAAACCTCAAGTATGCCTTCTTGGAAGTAGGAGACAAACTTCCAATCATTGTGGCCAACAACTTGAACCCCAATCAAGAAGAAAAATTGATCAGTTTGCTGAAAAAGAATAAGAAGGCGATTGGGTGGACTCTAGCAGACATTCCTGGAATTAGTCCTTCAGTGTGCATGCACCGAATTCTCCTTGAAGAAGAGACAAAACCAGTGAGGCAACCCCAAAGAAGACTCAACCCCATGATTCTTGATGTGGTCAAGAAGGAGGTAAGTAAGCTCCTCCAAGCTGGTATTATTTATCCTATCTCTGATAGTAAGTGGGTGAGTCCGGTACAAGTAGTGCCAAAGAAAACCGGGGTAACTGTTATAGCAAATGAAAATAATGAGTTAGTGCCCACTAGAGTTCAAAACAGTTGGCGTGTTTGCATTGATTATAGGAAGTTGAACCAAGCAACTAGAAAAGATCATTTTCCTCTTCCTTTTATTGATCAAATGCTTGAGAGACTTGCTGGCAAGTCTCACTACTGTTTCCTTGATGGTTTTTCTGGGTATTTTCAAATTCACATTGCACCTGAAGATCAGGAGAAGACTACCTTCACCTGTCCTTTTGGTACTTTTGCATATAGACGCATGCCTTTTGGTCTCTGTAATGCACCTGGCACTTTTCAAAGATGCATGTTGAGCATATTTTCTGATTTGTTAGAGGATTGCATGGAAGTGTTCATGGATGATTTTTCTGTTTATGGAGACTCATTTGATGCATGTCTGAAAAATTTGGAGAGAGTACTTGAGAGATGCATAGAGAAAAATTTGGTCTTGAATTATGAAAAATGTCATTTCATGGTAGAGCAAGGAATAGTCCTAGGCCACATAGTGTCACCACGTGGCATAGAAGTAGATAAAGCCAAAGTTGATGTTATCTCTTCTTTGCCTTACCCCGCTTCTGTGCGGGAAGTTCGCTCTTTTCTTGGCCATGCAGGATTTTATAGGAGATTCATCAAGGACTTCAGTAAGATCGCTCTACCCCTATCTAAACTCCTCCAAAAAGAAACTGATTTCGTTTTTAATGATGCTTGCAGGTCAGCTTTTGATGAGTTGAAGAAGCAACTTACCTCCCCTCCTATCATCCAACCTCCACAGTGGGAGCTTCCCTTTGAGCTCATGTGCGATGCCTCAAATTTTGCTGTAGGAGCAGTACTTTCACAAAGAGTAGAGAGGAAGTTGCATGTCATAGCCTATGCGTCCCGTACCCTTGATTCAGCTCAATCAAATTACACAACCACAGAGAAGGAGTTTTTAGCAATTGTTTTTGCTTTAGAAAAATTTAGATCATATTTGCTTGCCTCCAAAGTAACTGTGTTTTCTGACCATGCAGCACTGAAATATTTGTTGAAGAAGCCAGATGCAAAGCCAAGATTGCTTAGATGGATGCTGCTCCTCCAAGAATTTGATGTGGAAATCAAGGATAAGAGTGGGGCAGAGAATGTAGTAGCAGATCACTTGAGTAGGCTTTCTGATCTTCCATTGGAACATCTCCCTGTAAGAGACAATTTTCCAGATGAGTGTTTCCTCCTTTTGCATGGTACTGGTGAGCCTTGGTATGCTGATTTGGTGAATTATCTTGTTGCATCTGAATTGCCTGCATACCAAAATAGACATCAATTGAATAAATTAAGAAGCGAGGCTAGGTACTATGTGTGGGATGACCCTTATTTGTGGAAAATTTGTAGTGACCAAATCATTAGGAGATGTGTTCCAAATCATGAATTTGCATCTGTGCTGAATTTTTGTCATACTCTTGCATGTGGTGGACACTTTGGTCCCCAAAGAACAGCTAGAAAAGTGTTAGATTCTGGTTTATATTGGCCTACTTTATTTAGGGATGCCTTTGATTTTTGCAAAAATTGTTCCAGATGTCAAAGAACTGGAAATGTGTCTAAAAGAAATGAAATGCCTCAACAACCTCTTCTTTTTTGTGATGTTTTTGATGTTTGGGGTATTGACTTTATGGGTCCTTTTCCTGTTTCTTTTGGCTTCGTGTATATCTTAGTTGCTGTGGATTATGTGTCGAAGTGGGTGGAAGCTAAAGCCACCCGAACTGATGATTCTATTGTTGTTGTAGATTTCCTTCGTTCACATATTTTCTGCAGATTCGGTGTCCCCAAGGCCATAATCAGTGATCAAGGATCACACTTTTGTAATAGAAACATGCAAGGGCTATTGAAGAAATATGGGGTGGTGCACAAAACCTCTACACCTTACCACCCCCAAACCAATGGGCAAGCAGAAGTCTCCAACCGAGAGATAAAGCAAATATTAGAGAAAACTGTGCAACCCAACAGAAAAGATTGGAGTAAGAGGCTTGACGATGCGCTTTGGGCCTATAGAACCGCTTTCAAGACTCCCATCGGCATGTCTCCATACCGCTTGGTATTTGGTAAAGCATGTCACTTGCCGGTGGAGATTGCACATAAGGCATATTGGGCCGTTAAACAATGCAATATGGACATGACCCTAGCCGGTAAAGAAAGAAAGTTGCAACTTCAAGAACTGGAAGAACTAAGGCTAGGGGCTTATGAGAATGCGCGCATCTATAAAGAGAGGACAAAAGCTTTACATGATCATAAAATTAAGAAAAAAGAATTTCAAGTGGGAGACAAAGTCCTTCTCTATAATTCTCGCCTCAAGCTAATGCCCGGTAAGCTTCGCTCTAGATGGGTTGGCCCTTTTGTTATTACTAATGTCTTTCCTTTTGGTGCAGTAGAAATTCAAAATGAGGCCACCAACAAGCAGTTCATGGTAAATGGGCAAAGGTTGAAGAAGTTCTACGAGGGCTTCAAAGAAGAAACTGTAGAGGAAATCAAACTCTACAACGTTCCGGCTCCATGATAAGGCCGTACTCTTTCCCTCCTTTCAATTTATGTCCTCCTCATTTTTTTGATGTTTGGTAATAATTTGCATCGAGGACAATGCAATGTTTAAGTGTGGGGGGAGAGAATTTGAGTTTATTCAAAAAAAAAAAAAAAAAAAAAATTTCTGCTTTCTCCTCTGTTTTCTCTGTTTCTGTCCAGAATTTTTGAGCTGTCTTGCATGAATTTTCTGTACTGATTGGCTACGAATTTTGCTAGTTTCTTTACATGTTTTTAAAGCCTTATATGTCTTCTAGCTGTAGAATTTTATTTGGTGTCTTTCGCATTTGTTTTGGTGTAGTTTTGTGTCAGTAAAGCTGAGTCGCCAGAATTTCTGCAGTGCAGAATTTTGCTACTCTGTTTTGCCCGAATTTGATGTTTCATTTTTGAAAAAAAAAAAAAAAATTGATGGAGTTTTGGTGTGGAATTATGCATGATGAAATAGTTAAAGTGTAGATTGACTTAGCATGAAAAGAATTTAGCCTTATTTCTCTAAGGAATTCAAGTTAAATGGCAATGACGTTGACTTTAATGAATTTGTAGTAATAGTCTTTTAGCTGTGAGGATTTGAGCCTAAGTGAAAAATGCTATTCTTCTTGTTGCGTGTTCTCTATCATGGATTGTCACTCTAGAACTTGTCTTGAATCTTTGATTGAGGCTACATATCTTGTACATGCTTGGAAATGATTTAGGCATTTGTTTCTTGTAACCACTTTTAGCCAAATAGCCATCCATTATCATTGTTTCCATTGTATGTCATTTTGTGCCTTATCCATTTTCTTTCTTGCGTCCTTCCACCACTTTTTCTGCCTACAAACAACATTTTTCTCTTTCAACTTAAGATGTGAGGAGTATTTTAAATTCTTTTAAGGGATCGATATGCTGAAAAAAAAATCCTGTGAACTTTGGGGAGTTTTGAACTATATTTCTTCTACTTCCTCTCAAGCAAAAGAAAAAGACTGGCCACTCAAGAAAAAAAAAAAAAAAAAAAAGAGAAAGAAAGAAAGAAAGAATTAAAAAAAAAAATTTGAAAAAAAAAAGGAGAGAAAATAATGAAAAAGAGGAACATATAGAACATTGAGACCCAAATTTATTTATACTCAGTCTCTTATATTTCACTTGTAAATACTCTTCATTTTCTTGAGTTGTTACCATATTTTGTTTCATTGTTCAATCTTTCCATTTGTTTCCCACTACTTTTCTTACCCACGTTACAACCTAGTAAAGTCCTTTTGATTCAAGTATGTATTGGATTCAAGTAGTGGAGATTTAGATTCTTGACAAGCTTATGGTAGTGAATTCTGTGATAAGTTGAATTTCGAGTGATTTACCCTAGACACTTGAGAGAATAGAGAGTAAACACATTCCTGGTGAGGAGGCTAATTACTTGAATTCATTCGTATCAAATTAAATTGCCATGATGCTTCGAATCTTAGAAATTTAAGATTAATTCCTTCGAGTGCTAAATCTTTTCAAAATTTTGATTATTCTATTCTAGCATGCTTTCCACATTTTTCCTTTGGTGTCTTTTTGGTGTTCCGAATATTATTTTGCCCAGGAGTGCAAAAGGCCAAGTGTGGGGGATTTGATATCGGGTATTTTTATATACTTTTTAGTCCCTATCTTAGTCCTATGGCTATTCCAATGTTGCCAATTCTCTAATTTTATTATGTTTTGGAATTTATTGGGTATAAACTATTTATGGATTGAATGTGTTTCAATTTTATATTTTTAGAACTTGAATTGTAAAATGCTCAATTTAATTCCTACAAATTTTAATTTTAGAGAGAAAAATGCTGACATGGACAAAGATGATGATTTGGATGCTAATGTGGCACTTTTTGGATGATGCAGATGCTGACTAGGATATGCTGGATGTGGGGCCCACTTGAACTCTTATTGAATGCCATGTAGTCAGAATTTGAGGGCATGAATATTAAATTTCGTAGGTCAGAAAGCAAGGCTGAAATATCAATTCTTCCATGCTGTTCTGCTGCTGCCATACCTATGTTCTGCTGCTGTTTCCTACTTTCTGCTGCAGAAATATTAAATCTGCTGCTGCCATGCCTACTTTCTGCTGCAGAAACATTAATTATACTGATGTTTTGCTGTCAAAGTGCTGCTACATCATAGAGGAAGCATCTAGGGTAGAATATTCTAAGGCATTGAAGGGGCATCAGTTTTAGAAAGAAGAATACATTCATTTTAGGCAACCAGACTGAAAAAATTCGCAGCTCTCTCTTCCCCTCTGTTTTTGCTTCTGTTATTGGCTGTTTTGCTCTCATGGAGGGCTAAGTTTTCATTGTAATTAGTCACTAGATAACTGGGATGTTGTAGCTTGAACTAAGAACGCAAGTTAAGTGTTTTATTCTCCATTTTCATCTCATTTCGTTTCTGTTTTGCTGTCATGTTTATTTTGCTGTCAAATTCTGATTAGAGCTTGAGAATGTAACATAAACTGACTTATATATAAAACATAACCTTGCTTGACTGATTAGGAAAGTGAGGGAGACGAAATGACTAGTTAAATGATATATTTAACTTGGTTTGGTTGAGATTTCCCACTGAATGCATCTAGTTATAGTAGAAGGATGTTCTTGACTGTAATTAGTAGCATTAAATTCTAGATGTTATTCTAGAAACATTTTCATAAAGAACCAAACAATGGAATGAGAACAAAACTGAATTAATGAGTTGGGTAATGATAGTTACACTCCCATGAATCCTAGTGGCTGATTACATAGTCTCTTTACTGTCAATTTCTTGCAAGTTCTGCTGCTGCTGCTGTTTTTGCTGTTATTGCTGTTGCTGCATATTTTGCTGCTGTTGTAGTGTTTAATTGCTGTTCTGTTTTAATTATTTAGTTAGTATTGCTACAAAACCCCCCCCACGTTTATGTACTCTTAATTGATGTTTAGGTGTTTAGAACGATTAATTAGTATCAAGAAGTGAGGCTCCTTGAGTGAATACGACCTGGGAATCACTATACTGCAAATTGCCACAATTCAATTCTGGGCGATTTGACATCGTAGTGGCGTGAACCAGAAAACCACCTTTATCACTCAGTGGGGGACTTATTGCTACCAAGTAATGCCATTTGGTTTGAAAAATGCTGGGGCAACCTACCAACGAGCCATGGTTGCACTTTTCCATGATATGATGCACAAGGAAATTGAGGTATACGTAGATGACATGGTGGCCAAGACTATTGAAGGAGAAAATCATGTAGCAGTCCTTAGAAAATTATTCGAGAGGTTACGCGAGTATAAACTCAGATTAAATCCTAATAAATGTGTTTTTGGAGCCTTATCCGGGAAACTATTAGGATTTATTGTAAGTCAAAAGGGGATAGAAGTTGATCATGACAAAATAAAAGCTATTCGTGAAATGCCACCTCTCCAAACAGAAAAAGAAGTTCGAGGCTTCTTGGGGCGACTGAATTACATTGCAAGGTTCATCGCTAATTTGACAGCAACTTGTGAGCCAATATTTAAATTGTTGAGGAAGAACCACACTGAGAAATGGGATGGTGATTGCCAAAAAGCTTTTGATAGAATTAAAGATTATTTACTAAGCCCCCTAATCCTTGTTCCTCCAACACCAGGCCGGCCTTTAATCTTGTATTTGACAATCTTAACCGAATTAATGGGGGCAGTGCTAGGGCAACACAACGAATCAGGGAGGAAAGAACAGGCGATTTATTACTTGAGTAAGAAGTTCAATGATTGTGAAACACGCTATACAATGATTGAAAGAACATGTTGTGGATTAGTGTGGACAACAAGAAGGTTGAGACAGTATATGCTCTATTACACTACTTGGCTGATATCTAGAATTGACCCTTTGAAATTTATCTTTGAAAACCCACATGTAGCTGGAAGGGTTTCGAAATGGCAAGTGATACTATCTGAGTACGACGTCGTATATATGACGAGGAAGTCCATTAAAGGGAGTGTAATAGCAGATCATTTGGCAGAGCACCCACTTGATGAATACCAACCCTTGAAGTTCCATTTCCCGGATGAGGATATCGTTACTATCGATAAAGAGGAAGATAATATTGATAAAGGAGCAGAAAGATGGAAAATGTATTTTGACGGGGCTGTTAACACACAAGGAAACAGTGTCGGAGCTGTAGTGGTATCTCCAGAAGGAAAGCAATTCCCGGTAGCCATCAAACTGGAATTTGACTGCACGAACAATGTGGCAGAATATGAAGCATGCGTCAGTGGATTACAAGCAGCCATTACCTTAGGAGTAAAAAACTTAGAGGTATTCGGTGATTCGGCTCTAATCATTTACCAAGTAAATGGAAAATGGCAAACTAGAGATTCAAAATTAGTACCATATCAGAAATACCTGATCTAGCTAATCGATCAGTTTGAAGAAATCAGTTTTCATCACATGACAAGAGATAAGAACCGGTTTGCAGATGCTTTGGCCACTTTAGCAGCGATGATTCAGCTTGACTGCGGAGTGCAAGTCCAACCAATCCAAATAAAATCAAGTGATAAGCCAGCGCATTGCTTGAACATAGAGGAGGAATTTGATAAACATCCTTGGTACCATGACATCAAGACTTACATGAAAGATAGGGTCTACCCAAAAGGAGCTACGAAAAATCATAAGAAGACAATTCGACGCTTGGCCATGAATTTCTTTATCAATGATGGTGTCTTATATAAAAGGAGTCATGATGGCACACTTCTCCAATGTGTTGATTCAAAAGAAGCTCAAAGAATTATTGCAGAACTTCATGAAGGAATATGTGGGACTCATGCCAATGGCCACACCTTGGCCAAACAAATTCAAAGATGCGGGTACTTTTGGATAACTATGGAGAAAGATTGCAGAGAATATGTCAGAAAGTGCCACAAGTGTCAAATTTACTCTGATAAAATCAATGCACCTCCACTTCCGCTATATAATTTAACAGCACCATGGCCGTTCTCAATGTGGGGCATCGATGTAATCGGCCCTATTAACCCAAAAGCATCGGATGGACATCGCTTTATCTTGGTCGCCATCGACTATTTCACTAAATGGGTAGAGGCCAACTCATACGCTAATATGACTCAGAATTCATCAGATTCATGAAGACTAATGTCGTATGTCGGTATGGATTGCCTGAGAGGATTATCACAGATAATGCACGAAATTTGAATGGAACAGAAATTAAAAAGTTCTGTGACCAATTCAAGATTAAACATCATAATTCAGCACCTTATCGACCACAAATGAATGGTGCAGTTGAAGCTGCAAATAAAAACATCAAGAAAATCATTGAGAATATGATAGTAACATACAAAGATTGGCACGAGATGCTCCCCTATGCTTTACACGACTACAGGACTACCGTACGTACTTCAACTGGGGCAACTCCTTACTCTTTGGTTTATGGGATGGAGGCAGTGACACCTGTTGAAGTAGAAATCCCGTCTTTGAGGGTGCTCATCGAAGCTAATCTAAGGGAAGATGAATGGGTAAAAGCTAGATATGAGCAACTGAATATGATTGAAGAAAAACGGCTGACTACTATTTGTTATGGGCAGTTATACCAAAAGAGGATGGCCAAGGCTTTCAATCGAAAATTACGTCCCAGAGAGTTCAAAGCCGGTGATTTGGTACTTAAGAAAATATTACCAAATCAAGAGGATCCCAGGGGCAAGTGGGCGCCTTCGTATGAGGGGCCTTATGTGGTTAAATTTACCTTCTCATGAGGTTCATTGATCCTAACAGATATGGATGGTCAGGAGTTGTCAAGGCCTATCAACTCTGATGCGGTCAAGAGATATTATGCTTAAAGAGGTTTTCTTTTTGTAAAAAAAAAAAGGGAATAAGCTCGCTGAGTCAGAAACTTGAAAAAAGACTCAGGCAAAAATTAGAGCTCAAACATGAAAAGTGATCTTTTAAAAAGGGCACTCGCTAGACTGAAAACCTGAAAAGGCAGCCTAGGCAAAAGCTAGAGCAATGAAAAATCCTCAGAGTACTCAAAGTAATATAAGAAATAGGGAGTCGGACGTTTCAGCTTGGTTCCCTCAACATACAGAAGCACAAAGGGGGATATGCCAAAGTGAAATTGGGTTATGGCATCAGTTAGCATTCATGAGAACATATCTATTGTAACACGTATTCATTCAGAGAGTCAACTCAAGAACAAAGGACATTCTATAGAAGAATCAATCTAGTTATGGTTTTTTCAGACTCCAATTAATTTGAATTATTTCATTATCCTTGTTACCTCAGCTATATGTCTCTCGCTCATACTTTTTAATAGATGAGAATTATTCTTCTAATAATGTCTCATTTGCCTAGAAAGTAACTCCACATAGCCATGACAAGTATTCCTTTTGTTCCACATAAAGCAATTGAAAATGATAACATTCAATAAAGAATCACATCGAACGACTCGTTTAAGCTCCCTTTAATATGTGAGATCTCTAGTTTTTTTCATTCAAAGAACAGGTTAAGTTGAGCTTCGATCCAATGGTATCACGAGGAAACAATTTCAGCTCTTTCACGTCAAAGGTTAAATTCCATTACAAAACCGGGGCAAATTCAAAACAACGACAAATTATATCCAGCAACACAGTCAAGAACATGAGGGTCTGGTTAGATGAAAGTCTCAAGGAAGGAGACAATGATGAACAAAGATACCAAATAATGTCCGGTTAAAAATTATAAACAAGGCGCTTTTGAAAGGCAACCTAAATTTTTTTTTGGGTTTCTTTTTTGATCTTAAGTCTGGTTTTATTGGTTCGATTGTTTGCTGAATCTAGATTGGTTTCGTCTGATTGTTTCTTTCTTTTAGTGTTCTTGAAATGCATCTTCCAAAAAACCACTTGCATTAAAGAAAAAGGAGAAAGAGAGAGAGAGACTGAGGATTACATTATGCAAAAAGGGGGGAAGAGAAATCACAAAGCATAACATATGTAACCTGTAATACCCGTTAATTTTGAAATATCATTCGCCTAAGAGTATTTTAGAATTTTACAACGTTACTTTAGTTATTTATTTTGGTCATTTTTAATTTTCATATTTAATTGTTCTCTTTGAATATTATTTATGAAAATTGAGTTAAATGACTGGACTAAATATTTGCACCATATGGGATATATTCTAAGAATAGTGAAATTCATAGAAAAGTGGTTTAAGAATGGTCAATTAGTCCATTTATTGTAAATTGACTGGATGGGTTTGGATGTTGGGTTATGGATACCCATGGATTATTCAATAACCCATTAGAAATATTTAATATAAAGTTTCAATAGTACTCTCTCATTTTCAAGCAGAAGGAAAAAAGCTGAGAAGGAACAGTAACTTCATTTTCTTTCTCAGTTCTTCATCTTCTTCTCAAATCCTTTCCTTGATGTTCAGAAGTTCGATTATTTGTTCGGTTCAAAAGCTTTGTAAGGATCAAAGGTAAGCTTTAATCTCATTATTTTCCTTAAATTTCAGTTTATGTAGAAGATCAGAGAAGGTTTTGTTTTTGAAGATTTTGATGATAATTCGTGAATCTCAGTTGTTTTAGAAGTTATATTTGAGTTATAATCGGTTAAAAGAGTTGAAATTCTAGTTTTGAAACAAGAAAGGAAAGGATGAATTTGTTAGAAATTTCTGCAAAAACTTCTGCAAAAACCGAGTTACTGTAGCGACCAGAAATTTCGAAAAAAATCTGAAAAATTTTCTTCGGGGTTACTGTAGCAGTTACTGTAGTGTCGACAGTCAACGGTACTGTAGCAGTCAACGTTACTGTAGCGAACCGTCACTGTAGCGAACTGTTACTGTAGCAAACCGTTACTGTAGCAATCAGAAAATTTTGCGTATTTTCATGATTTTGTTTCCTTTCTTATGTTTCCTTGTAATATATTTTACTAGGAAATTTTCCTACACAAATTCTAGTGTGGAACAAGGTAAACTTGGACAAACATCAAGGTGAGTGAATAACCTTGCTAAGCTAATTTGATATTACTAGTCAAAGTACAATATAAGTCTCATTTACAATATTATTTGGATATTAATTGATCAATTTTTCATATGACAGTATATGATGATTGATATATTTTTTTTACAGAAATTCAAAGGAATAAGTGTATGTATAAATGATTTTATTTCATGGAAATTGTACTATGTGAGAAGTTCTCACTATCTTATTAATGAGTAAAGATCTACGGGATCTAATACATGAGTTTGAAAGGGTTAAAGTCCCATACTACTCAGTGCATAACGATGAAAAACTATACACGAGTTTGAAAGGGTTAGAGTCCCATACTACTCGGTGTATATCTATGAGAACTTATTCACGAGTTTGAAAGGGTTAGAGTCCCATACTACTCGGTGTATATCTATGAGAACTTATTCACGAGTTTGAAAGGGTTAGAGTCCTATACTACTCGGTGTATATCTATGAGAACTTATTCACGAGTTTGAAAGGGTTAGAGTCACATACTACTCGGTGTATATCTATGAGAACTTATTCACGAGTTTGAAAGGGTTAGAGTCCCATACTACTCGGTGTATATCTATGAGAATTTATTCACGAGTTTGAAAGGGTTAGAGTCCCATACTACTCAATGTATAAGACAATTAATTATATGAGTAAATGTGGTATTTGTACTTTTGATATTTTATATAGTACAGTTATTTACTTACTGAGTTTTTAAATAAACTCACACTTCCTATGATTATTTTTTTCAGATACAGAAAACAAAGAACAAGAGTATCTGTTTGAAGATTAGAAGCCCCTTGGGATTATTCTCTATTTCTGTCTGGTGGGATACCAGTACTTATTAATGTGAATACTAGGAACGCTCTGTACTTACTATAGGTCTCCTAGGCTTGCGATGAGATAGAAATATCAGACTATGTATGTCTATATTTGCTTATCAGATGAATATAATTCTGTAGTATGGAATGAATGATTAAGGTTGAATGTAAAACCTTACAGAATATGTGTAAATAACGTATGTTTGAGAATTTTATCAAATGAGTAGTATCTTTTCACATGCTTAATTTTTGGGATGTGACATAACCTATGGGTAAGGTGGCTTCTTGGATGAAAAGGGAGCCTCGGGTTCGTTCTTTGGAGTAGTGAATTATAGTGATATCTCTTGACCACTACCCTTCTTGAGAGCCTTTATAATTTCTTGGAGAAAAATATAAATCCTATTATGGGACTCAATGTTTTTCTGGTTTTGGCTACAGAAACACTGAGTCGACCAAAAATAATATT
The DNA here is from genome assembly GCA_037074585.1 of Biancaea sappan. Lineage (NCBI taxonomy): Eukaryota > Viridiplantae > Streptophyta > Magnoliopsida > Fabales > Fabaceae > Biancaea > Biancaea sappan. The sequence continues at coordinate 12,499,169 of CM073490.1, read as the reverse complement.
TGTCAATTTTTTCTCCCAAGCTGTTATACTGGTTTCTCGTCAGTCGCTCCAGACCTTTAATCTCCTGCCTCAGCCCTTCCACTTCCTTCTTCAAAAGAGCAATTTCATCTTCTGAAGTACGGCCTACGCCGTGCCCCTCCAACTCCTCATCAAGCCTCTTTCTCTTGGTATCCCTTTCTGAAGACTCCTCCATGGGTTACTTACCTTTGTCATCCTGCCCCAAACGTAGAATCAGGTTGAGTTCCTCCTTCTCGGGCAGGATAGTAAGATCGATAAACTGCTTAGAAGCCATTGGGTGAACTTCTGAACTGGTGTATGTGTTTGAAAAAAAAGAGAGAAGAGAAAAGGTATAAACTTCTTAGTTTGAACTCGTGATGGTTTCATATTTCTGATAGGGTCTTATAAAGAAACGTTAGGGTTGAGTTTTCCAGAAATAATGCAAACCACCGCACCCCTACATGCCAACCCTATAGAGTCTGCAAATTGGTAACCCAAAGTTGGAACAAGCGAGCATGCAAACAGCACATCATTAATGCAAATTACCATGGAAGTCAAAGATTTGTACTTATTGCGGCTGACTTGTTGTTCTACCCACCATATTTCTTCACTTGAGCTGCTATGCCTTCTAAAGATGTTTTGAAATCGAAGAAATACATTTTTTTTTATCTTCTTTGGATTCTTTTTTTAGGGTTTGCACCTCTTTGTTTTGGCTTTCGTGCTGACTTGTAGAGACTATTATTGATTATTTTAAATGTTTTTATACATTTTTCCTAGTTTACACGTTTTCATTTTGAATTTTTTTTTCTCTTTTTTTTCTTTTCTTTTTTCCTGTAAATCTCCCTTCTGCTCTGTTGTCTCTTCTTTTTGTGAAGCTACCCACTTTCTGTCTCTGTCATGCTTGTGAAGAATACAATTTCGACCAGTGGATCCCGCCAGGACTGTGAGCCTTAAACGTTGTTGATCATCGGAGCAACCACTTGCACGCACAACATTGCACATATTCAGGCCGAGCATCCAGAATACTCTATCTTCAGCCACTACTTAACTGTGACACACTTAGCTTCGGAGACGAACGACCCCCATCTTTTCAAAGTCCGGACACGACCGGCACCCATTTTTCAAAGCTCAGAGACGACCGACCCCCATCTTTTCAAAGCTTGGAGACCACCGGCCCCCCTAGCATTTCAAAGTTCGGAGACGACCGGCCCCCCTTTCCTTTCAAAGCCCGGAGACTACCGGCCCCCCTTTCCTTTCAAAACCCGGCTACAACTGGCACCTATCCTTTCAGACATTACATGATTATGTAGCATATCGTTTTTTGTATACGTCATTAGCATCTTGACAAAATTAAGTGTTTCTTATCTTTACTCATTTCTTAAACAAGAATATCTCGAATTTAATTTCTCATAATCTTGTTTAATAATGAGTAAAGAGGGGCAACTGTAACACCTAATTTTGTCCATGATATTATAATTTCTTTTTTCTTTTTGTAAAAAAATAAAAAAATAAAAATACTTAAAGCAAAAAGGCAAAAAAAATAATAATAAAAATAACAAAAAGAAAATATTAAAAAAAATGATAAAACAATAAAAGTTCAAAATGTCACATGTTTTTTTTATAACACACACATGGTGGTATCCTTCCTTCACATGCATGGTTAGGAATCCCTAACCAAGGTACTTCAATTATGTCCCTCCTTTCCTTTTTTTCAAATGGCAATCACACTACTAGTCAAGAAAAGAACATGAGGACAAGGTAAGAGTTACATGATTTGGAAGTTTTTTCCATTAACATTGTCACGACCCGTTTTCTGGGCACATGACCGGCACAATGATGAATATCCCATCACTGTAAGCCTTTCGATAAATTCTACCCATGAGTTAAATTATTAGTCATTATCTCTATATTATCAAAATAACCATTCCTAAAGAAAATATATCAAATTTTCTTATTTGAAATTCATAGAGATTATTTGCATATAATAATAAATCCTCAACATAAAATACATTATTGTACTGAAATACAAGCCAAATACCAAACCCCTGACCTAGATGTCCTAGACGATTACAGAGCAACATAATCTACAATAATAGAGAGGCCTACCCGACAACGGGAGGGTCCAAAGTGATCTACTCTTCTAGCGGATATTCTTCATCGGCAACCTGATCTGAACAAAAAGGTTGTACAGAGAGTGTGAGCTTTAAACTCCGTGAGCGAATCGGCCTCGCGTTAATAAAATTCAAATACATTACCAGTCATGGAAGCATACCAGAAGGCTCATACTCAACCAATAGACATAGTTAGAAATTACATACAAGAAGATAAAAATTCATCCAATTCAACAAACGTTACTAGTACTCGTCAATGGCAATATATCCCGGAGAGCGCACACAGGCCAGCTCACCAATTCTGTATATTTCCGCCATGACGTACAACCAATTCAACAAACGTTACTAGTACTCATCAATGGCAATATATCCCGGAGAGCGCACACAGGCCAGCTCACCAATTCTGTATATTTCCGCCATGACGCACAACCTCATCCTCTTAGCTAGGGCGCCTCACAGATTTATCACCAATTCGGGCTATATCCCTACTGAGGGAATCGTTGTCTCCACATTCATTGGTCAAGACACCCTGTCAACCGGGTTTTCCGCCTTGCCGTGAGAGGGGGTACTGTCCCGCTCAATCACAATCAATAGCATTTCATATCATAATCAGAAGCTCAATATAATATTCATCCATACAACAGGTATAGTATATAACTATATTATAGATTTATAAACCACAAATCAAGATAACAATTAATCTGTTTTTGAAAAGATTCAAACTTCACATCATCATGAAATACTTGTTTCGTCTTATCCATACTTCTGGATTAATTATCTCATTAGATTCGTCATTCTGAATCCAATTTCCCCCTATGAATCTTGGGAGTGTCCTACAACATACTTTTTATCACCAGTAATGCTAAAACTCTATTAAAACGGGGTCGTTCTACTCACCTGGATTCCGTACGAGTATTACTTCTCTAAGTCGTTACGGACAAGAGTACACAGATGAATTTCAGTATTCCACTGCAGAGATTTTCATGAAAGATTAGAGAAAACAAGTTAAGATTGTTTTCATACAGACATTGTTCATATATACGGTTACTATTCATATGTATAGTCATTATTCATACGTACGGTCATTATTCATATATACGGTCATTATTCATATGTACAGTCACTATTCATACGTACAGATACTATTTGTACATACAGTCACTATTCATATATACGGAGACTGTTTATACCAGAAATAGAGAATACAATATGTAAAAGAGTACACCAGGTAAGTTCCCAGGAAAGAGTGGAGGGTCACAATGGACACACTTAAAAACCAGGTCTTTCCTTAGCCAGAACTTTCCTAGACATGTATTCTTCACAGTTTACATCCTATTTCGGTAATCAGAGAATCAAAATAATATGTAAGCAGCTAAGGACAGTTTTTCTGATGTGGAAGATCAGCCAAAGCTGCAACCACAGAGCATACTTAAGAAAATAACTTCTAAAATTGAAAGACATAGAAAGGGCATAGTATCTTTACCTAAGCTGAAAAGGAAAGGCCCAAAATCTCAGAGGCCCAGCATTAGAGTAAGAGAAACTTAAGGAGAGAAGAAGAGAAGTTGAAGGTGTGAGTTTAAAAGTGAAATAAAATGGCCTATTTATAGGAAAAGTCAAAGGTACTATTTGATACTATGCACTAATAAAATATTCAATTTACTATTTATGAAAATGACATTTCTAATAATGCAGTTACTGTGCACCTTATGATGAAAAATTTTTCTGTTATTACTATTGAAAACTTAAAGGAAAAACTATCCTTTCACCTTAAACCTTTAAGTTTCTTTTCAAATCAGTCCTTTCATTTTAGTCCCTGAGGGTATTTTCACCCATAAAACGTCATTTTCTCCTACGAACTTCTTCCTAGTTTTCTCTTATGATCAAACCACATCTAGTACTTAACATTTTGATTGTATAAATAAACAGTACCATATACGTAAATAGTATTATATGGGTGAATAGTACTGTATACTAAAATAGTAACAGTAGTTTGTAAACAAATATTTATATTTTATTTTTCATGGGTATTACAAACATAATCATTTTGCACCCCCATCTCCCACTATAAATAAAGGACTTTTTTCTTCCCTTGGAGAGGAGAAAAAGAGAGGAAAAAAAGGGAGGAAAAGAGAGGAAAAAAAAGGAGGAGAAGAGAGAAGAGAGGGGAGAAAAGAAAGAGCAAAAAAATACATGCTCTATTTTTTATGTAGAAATTGAGAAAGATTTGCCTTCTTTTGGAGTATTGTGGAAGAAGAAGGTCAGTTATAAATTATTCACAAACACTCTGGGCATTGGAGGAGCAAATGTGGTGATTGAAAGAGTAAAGTTCAGCTGCGAACAAGCTCAAAACTGAGAAGAGTGCAGTAAATCCAAAAAATATGCTTTCATTGAATTATTCTTTCAAACTCCCAAAAAAAATATTTAAAATTCAAAATCCAAAAATACTCATTTTGATTTCTTTCTAGATATCTCCAAAAAGAAAAATCCAAAGAATCAAAAGTCTTTAAAAATGGGAAGAACCAAAGATCAAGATAATTTGTTATCATAAATTCAAACACAATCACAACTCTTCAATCTCGTTTGATTTATGGAAATAATTAATTTTGAACCTTTTTAGTTCTTCCCGCAAAAAAAAATTTTAGTCTTTCCCCTGGTCCTTGCGGCATTTCAGATGACGAACTACGTGGACTTTGATCCCAATCGACGGGTACGTAGGACCTAGGCTTTGCCTAGCCAAGTCCACCCTTGTATATATCCATTTGTTTTGATGCTTTTCTTTATTATGTTCTTATGTGACCAAGGAGGATAATTTAGGGCAAATACGAAATAATTGCTCACTTTCTAAATCAGACGTATAGGGTGTCTAACACCTTCCCTATACGGTTCAATTTATGAACTCACTTTCTTCAAAATGCAGACCATCAAACTCAAAGGTTTTTCCAAGTTTTTCCCAACGAATTAAACTTTGGTGGAGGCTCCTAATAAAATTGGTTTTCAATTTTGAAAGTCGATTTTAAGTAGTCTTTTTTAAAAAGGAACGCCGGCCAGTCACATTTCAGGTGTGACAATAATGCTTCTTTCTTTTCCTTCTCCATTGCTGGTTCATTGTTACTGTTCAGTGGAGGTCAACGGCATCATGCCAGATAATGAGAGGAAAAGATGAAGGGTTTAATGGTGTCGATTTCAACGTTGATTACGACTGAGAGTATGGGGAGGTGGCCAACGGCAGTTGAGATAGGGGACGGAGTGGTGGTTTGCAACTAAAGCAGAGGACGGCGTGGGTTAATGGAGGTTGATGGCGAAGGAGCAACGATGAAGATTGAATGGAGAGAGATGGATGATTTGGGTTGCGACTTACGAGGACGGTGGACGATCTGCTCCAGTTTGGATAATGGAGGGAGGAGATGAGAGACAGAGAGAGAGATGGAGGAGAAGAGAAGGAGAACTGGAGAAAGAAAGAAAGAAAAAGAGAGAGAAAAGAAGATGAAGAAGGGAATGAGGGGAAAAAAAGTCACCGACTTATTAGAGTGCTGGTTGGGTTGGGTCAGGTCCATTGAAATTTCCCCTAACACAACCCGACGTGTGCCCACCCCTCTCTTCCCCCTCCTTTTTTTTTTAGGCCTTAACTGTTTGTTAGACTACTACCATACAAGTAAGAGAGGATTTTATGTTTTCCATTTAATGCTAAGCAGGGTTGGCCTATTAGGATTGTCAGTTTTCATAACAATTCATATTTCATTATTTTTAAATAAAAATAAAAAATAAAAATTGTAACAGTTGCTATATTTTAAAGTTATAAGTATTCAAGAATTATGATAAATTTATTTTGGGGAAAATAAATTCTCTTATCTGTTTAATTTTTATATGCTTGTTTGTGCATATTGTTGAAAATATAAATTTTTATAGATTGCATAAATTGTGAGGTATAATGGATGTTATGATATAGAATTTATTCTATAGAGAAAATATGGCTTGAGCATACGAGGAATCTAAAAGAAATTGGGAGAAAAATAACATTTTATATGAGAAAATCTCCTTAGGGACTAAATTGAAAAGGACAAAAGTGAAAAGAATCTTAAAGGTTTAGAAGAAAGGATAATTTTTTCTTTAAGTTCTCAATAGTAACCAATAATTCAGCCGCTCATGATCACACAATAAACTGAATTATTAGAAATGTCATTTTTATTAATAGTAAATTGAATATTTTATTAGCGCATTGTGTCAAATAATACCCTTGACTTTTCCTATAAATAGGCCAATCCATTTCACTTCTAAACTCACACCTTCAGTTTCTCTTCTCTCCTCTCCTCTCCTCAGAACTTCTCTTGCTCTGACGTTAAGGCTATGAAATTTTAGGTCTTTCTTCCTTAGCCTAGATCTAAGGTGAGGATACTATGCCCTTTCCATTTTAAAAGTTATATTTTTAAGTATGCTCTGTGGTTGCAGCTTTAGCTGATATTCCACATCAGAAAAACTGTCTTTTAGCTACCTATATATTATTTTGATTCTCTTATTATCAAAATAGAATACAAACTGTGAAGAATATATGTCTAAGAAAGTTCTGGCTAAGGAAAAACCTGATATTTAAGTGTGTCCATTGCGACCCTCCACTCTTTCCTAGTGTACTATTTTACGATTTATATTCACTATTTTCGATATGAATAGTAACTATATATAAGAATAGTAACCATACGTATAAATAGTATCTGTACGTATGAATAATGATAATACATATGAATAGTATTTTGGTACAAAAGCAACTTTAACTTTCTATATCTGATCTTCATAAAAATCTCCATAGCGGAACCTGAAATCCAGCTATATACTCTTCTCTGTAGTAACTCGGAAAAGTGACTTGGATACGGAATCTATGTGAGTGGATGACCTTGCTAACTGACTTTATTTACTTTTATTTCAAGTACAGTATAAATCTCACCTCATATCGCAATTAGATTCTCTATTTAATGATGATAACTAGATAATCAAATTTATTGTTATGTTGATGATAATTATGGTTGCAAATATATACATGGAATGATTGAGGGCTTGACCCAAGATACCAATATATGAAATTATACATATAGAATGGTTGAGGCTTGACCCAAGATACCAATGTATGAAATTATACATATGGAATGGTTGAGGACTTGACCCAAGATACCAATGCATGAAATTATACACATGGAATGATTGAGAGTTTGATCCCCCAAGATACCAATGCATGTAATGATTGTGAATATAAATACAATGGGAACTGAATTCCTGAACTTAAAATAAAGAGGTATAGAAACCCTGATTATGAATATAACTGTTCTTATTGTGATTATGATTATGATATTTGTACTTGTGACATATTTATTATTGCATAGTCATTTAGTCACTGAGTTTTGATGAACTCACACTCTCCATAAACATTTTTTTTAGATACAGTGGATGTGAATGAAAAAAATTCACAGGAGGATTAGTATTCTTTGAGGATACTTTTTATGTTGTTTGGAAGGCTTATGAATTCAAAAGCTTAGGAATGCTCTGTAATCTTTATAGGTCACCTTGCTTGAAAAATTGTATCATATTGTATGATATTTGACTTGTATTTACTGTTTCACTATGTTGAACTTTTTATATGTATATATGTAAAAATCTTTCTTGAAAAATTATGTTATGCAGAGATTTTATGGAATACCAAAAAGGTATACCCTCGAGTTTATAGAGTTACTCACATGCTCTAAATTGGGATGTGACAAAAATAACATCTTAAAATCTGGATCGTTGGTTGTGATAACAAATGACTTTTGTCACATCCTAAAAATTGGGCATGTGAATTATACTCATAGTTCCTAGGGTGTACATCCGTGGCATCCTATAACTTCCATGAATAGTCCAAAACTAAGCAAAACATAAATTCTCTAAGAAAGAAGTTTCCATACATATACGAAAGGTTCAGCATTCAAGTATTTTTCTCCAAATTTTAAAACAACAGAATTATAGTCGACAGAATATGACAGTAAAATACAAGTCAAGTATTGAACAGTAGATAAACTTTTCAAACCGATGTGACCTATAGAGATTACAGAGCATTTCTTTAGCTTTTGCAAAGTTTAGATTCATAAGCCCTCCAGACAAATGTGAAGTTTAACTTCAAAGATTACTAATCCTCTTATGGATTTCTTTCTTCCTCATCCACTGCATTTAAAAGAAAAATTCATAGAGAGTGTAAGTTCATCAAAACTCATTGAGTAAATGATTGTGCAATAATAAATATATCACAAGTATAAATACTATAATCGTTATCACAATAAGAATAATTATATTCATGTTTAAGGTTTCTATACCCTCTGTATTAGTTTATGCTCAGGGATTTAATTCTCATTGTATTCATGTTTAGGGATTCAATTCTCATTATATTCGTGCTCAGGGATTCAATTCCCACTGTATTAATGCCTAGGGATTCAATTCCCACTGCATTTTGTCAGTTGCATGTAAAATACAATACACAATTCCTCAATTCAATTATAACATAATCTTAAATCACATAATAAATTTCATTATCTAGTTAACATCACTAAATAATGAATTTAATTAAAATTCTAATTGTGATATGAGGTGAGATTTATATTGTACTTTGAATAAAACAATAATTAAATTCGATTAGCAAAGTCATTCGTTCATATAGATTCTGTATCTGAATCACTTTTTCAAATTGTTACAGAGAAGAGCATGAAGTTAGATTTCAGGTTCTGCTACGGAAATTTTCACGAAGGTCAGAGAGAAAAAGTCAAGGTTACCTTTGTACAAAACATTATTCATATGTATGGTCACTATACATACGATAACTATTTATACATATAAATACTATTTACATGTACAAATACTATTTATACATATAGATATTATTCATACATATGGATACTATTTATGAGTACATATACAATTTATACGTATGGATACTATTCATGCTTACGGATATTATTTATACCGGGAATAAGGAGCACAAGTCGTAATAGAGTACACTAAGAAAGTTCTCAAGAAAAAGATGGGTCACAATAGACATTCTTAAGTACCAAGCTTTTACTTAGCCAAAACTTTCCTAAACATGTATTCTTCATAGTCTTATACTCTATTCCAAAATCAAAACACTTTCAAGCAATTAAGGATAGTTCTTTTATGAATGTGAAGGATCAGTTAAAGTTGCAACCATAGAACATATTAAGAATTTAACCTCTAAATAATTTCAAGAATTTAAAGGAACATAATATCACCACCTTGGACTTAGGTTGAGGAGAAAATGCTTAGAATTTCAAAGTCATAGCGTCGGAGCAAGAGAGATTTGAGGAGAGGAAGGAAGAAAAACTGACGATATAAGTTTAGAAGTGAAATGAAAATGACCTATTTATAAGAAATATCGCTAGTTACTATTTGGCATTAGGAAGTTTCCAGGAAATTTCCTTCTGACAATATTTGGCAGCCTTTAGGAAATTTCCTCCTGACACTAAATATACACTATGCACTATGCATTATGCAGGAAGCTTCCAAAAAATTTCCCCCATGGAAACTAAAGGAAAAATTAACCTTTCTCCTAAACTTTTAGATTTCTTTTTCACTTGGGTCCTTTACATTTAAGTCCATAATGGGATTTTCTCACATAAAACGTTATTTTTCTCCCATATTTATCTAGTTTCTTCTTATGCCCAATCCACATTTCATCCATGAGATAATTTCCATATCATAACAACCATCATATCCTACAATTTATGTAATCTATATTTTCAACAACATGCACAAACAAGATAATAAAATTCATATAAGCATACAAAATTAAACAAATCGGAGAATCATTTTCTTTAAAATAAATTTATCGTAGTTCATGAATACGCATTTTATTCTACTTTATTTTATTAATTACTATTTATTTTTCTACGGGTATTACAGCTTAGATGGGCCAAACACTCTAATTGACTTTTGAAGTCAAGCCAATGATCCAAAATCCATGCAAGCTATCAATTCGAGTGTCAAGTGGGGCCTTATATGGGCTCTACCTTGATCAGACAGCTCTTGCTTGCTAGCACAAGCCAATTCCTTTTTTTTTTTTAACAACTGGTATTTTCTCAATCCCTTGTAGCTAGGTTTGCTTCTCATGACTCGTATTGTTGGAAACCTCCTTCGAGCAACTTCATCAAAATTAACATTGATGCTACCTTCAATGAAAGGGATGGTGCCTCATTCATTGGAGTGGTGGCTTCAAATCATATGGGGTCGTTGAAAGAATATTTTGCACAAACTAAATCCAAACAGTCAAGAACTATCCAAACTATTTGTTGGTCTTTGACAAGCAATAATAACACATAATTATAAAACAACAAACCTTGATTCATCGCAACTTGAAAACATAATCAATACAGGTAGGCTCTTATGGGATGATATAAGTGATTTTCTCACACTTTTGGTTTGATGAAATAATACAAATGAACACAATGTATCTTTACCAAAAACATATCTTCTCATATAATCGAAGTAACCACTACCCCATTTATCGTATTCATGGGTTGACCCTTTTTATAATAACACTTTGTTAGCCATAATGTATTATGCTATAAGTTTTGATGATGACAAATATGTGGGAATTATAGTATGACTTAATCTTCTTGGCCCAAATGAATGATTTAATCTTCTTGACCCAAATGAATGATTTAATCTTCTTGGCCCAATATATGATTTAATCTTTCTTAGCCCAAATGTATGATTTAATCTTCTTGATCCAAATACATGATTCAATCTTTCTTGGCCCAAATATATTTAATGCTTTATATATTTAAATATAGTAGTATAAATTGATTTTTGATAAAGTTTATTGGGTGTTTTAATATAATTTGAAAAAGAATACTTTTTCCTGTACCACTTTTGAAAAAGAAATTTGATTGTTGAAAAAGTATGATAAAGTTTATTAGTTGTTGTAATCAACTTTGAAAAAGAATATCTTTTACTGTAGCACTTTTGAAAAATGAATTTGATTGTTGAAAAAGTATGATAAAGTTTATTGGTTGTTGTAATAAACTTTGAAAAAGAATACCTTTTACTGTAGCACTTTTGAAAAATGAATTTGATTGTTGAAAAAGTATGATAAAGTTTATTGGTTGTTGTAATAAACTTTGAAAAAGAATACTTTTTACTGTAGCAAATTTGAAAAAGAATATTGATTGTTGAAAAAGATTGATAAAGTTTTTTGGTTGTTGTAGAAAGGTTGAAAAATGATGATGAAGCTTACTGTAGCAATTTTAACTAAAGCAGTCACTGTAGCAGCAAGGTTTCACTATATAAAGGGGACTTCACAACACCATTTAAATCAAGCTTCAATTGTTCATTTCTCATATTATCTTGAGTTCATTCTCTCTAAATTGCTAGAGAAATATTCTGAGCTTAATTTTTGCGTTATCTACACTATGAGAGTGTCTACCATTATTTTCCTTAAGCCTTTAAATTTAGTTTCTCAAGGATTAGTTCCTTGAGTTAGTGTTTGAGAGAAAACACGTTGTAAGGGGGAGAGACACCCTTGAGGGAGAAAAAGTATGTTGTAGTGGTTTGCAAGTACCCGGATTAAACTTGCAATTATAGTGGAAATACTCAAGTGGTTTCTTGAGGACTGGATGTAGGCTTGGGATTAGCCGAACCAGTATAAATCTCCGAGTTTGCTTTCTCTATCCCTACTCTATTTACATTTGAAGTTAATTAATTAATGCTTTGCATTTATATTTGATTTCTACCTCAAGTATTAATTAATTTGTGTAGATTTATATTTGCTCTTTAATTCCTTGCACTATAAAATTATTCATCTTGATAAACACTTTGATTTTCTGAATTAAATTATGATCTTTAACATTGTCCAATTTCAGAAAATCATTTTAACTTCCAATTAAGTTTTGTGAAAATTTTTATAAAACTCAATTCACCCCCCCTCTTGGGATCCAATCATTTCTTTCAATTGGTATCAGAGCTTGGGCTCTTGATTTGAGACTTAACCGTCTAAGAGTAAACATGGTTGGATCTTGTGAGTGGTTTATTTCTAAAAATTGTTCTTTCACAGAACCTCCAGTTTTTGATGCTAATCATTTTCAATATTGGAAGTATGAAATAAAAATGTTTTTAATTTCAGTAGACCATAAACTCTGGAAAGTTATAGAAAATGGTTTTGATATGCCTGTCAAGGAAGAACAAGGAAAATACATTCCAAAACCCAAGAGTGAATGGAATGATACTGAAAGAAGTTTAATGCAACTCAATGCTAAGGCAAAATTGATTATTTCTTGTGCATTGAGTCAAGATGAATTTTTCAAAATCTCCAACTGTGCAACTGCAAAAGAAATGTGGGAAATTCTTGAAGTTGCACATGAGGAAGATCTTATTGCTGAGGAATTAAGGTATAGAAGTTTCATTAATGAACTTGAAATTGCTCAAATGAACAATTGCAAAACCATTAATGAGATACAACTTGTGCTTAATCATTTGCAAGCTCTTGGTGTTGAACTTACAGGAAAATCTCAAATCACCAAGGAGATAGAAGAAAAAGAAAAAGGAGAAAAAGAGAAACTACAACCAAAAGCTGAATCATCAAAGAAAGCTTACCTATCTTCCATTTGGGGAAATAGCAATTCCGATGAGGAGAACACAAATGAAGAAGCCAACACTTGTCTTGTGGCCAGAGATAAAGATGAGGTAAATTCATTTGACTACTCTTTTGAAGAATTACAAGATGCCTTTGATGATTTACATGAAGAATCTCTTATACTTGCAAAGAAACTAAATATTTCAAAACAGAAAAACTCTTCTCTTGAAAATGAGTTGGAAACATTGAAAAACGAATTTTCTATTTCCAAGGAAGAGAATTTTGTTTTTGAAAATCAAAACAGAACTTTGCAAGAAGAGAATTTGATTTTAAAGGCAAATATCTCTACCAACAAAAATTGCTTTTGTACCAAGTGTGATTCTTTGAAAAAGGAAAATAATAATCTTAAAAACACACTTGCAAAATTTTCTCAAGCTAGAGAAATTTTAAATACCTCAGTTTTGAAACAAAGAAGAAGGTTTAACAAAGTTGGTCTTGTTTCTAAAAGGAAATCAAACCAAAAGCATTCTAAAAACTTCTTTGTTTCTGTAAAGATGTCAAATAGTCCAACTTGCACTTGTTTTTATTGTGGACTGAAAGGACACAAATCTTACTCATGCTTTTATAAGAAAAATCTTGTTCATGGAGTAAAAATGAAATGGGTTCAAAAAGGAACTCATGACCCAGGCGGACCCAAAGAAATTTGGGTACCAAAAACAAAAGATTAATTTGTAGATTCACCTCGAAGCAAGGAGCGGAAATGACATTTTAATGGCTACATCATTTAAACTCCACTCTTGCATCAAAAGGAGGCAATGGATAAGTAAACATATAAGCTGGAATGCATTGTAAGAAATTTGACTGATATGTTTACTGCTCTCTAATGCTTTTGTCTGTTCTCTAATATGCCTTACATCTATCCTTGATACTCATACATGCTATATCTGAAAACAATTGTTAGGTATGCAGATTATAGATTCGAATTTTGTTTTGAGCTAAAATCTTTCTTCCAAATTTTGCTCAAACTATCCTTTTTACCGCATCATGAAAACTTGCTTCCATTACACGCACATTTTTCTTGTCTTCACAACAATAAGATTCCTCCTACCTATAGTATTTATCCTTGCTGTAATCTTATTTAAATATTTTCAATGAAATCAAATATTTTGTAAAATTACATTTCATGAAAGCATAGCACTTTTATTAATATGGCATATCTTGAACATAATGTTGCTCCTAGTACTCGAGATTTATTTGAACATTACTGATTTGAACATCAAAGTGCTCCACCAAAAGTGTTTTGCAGGAGTTAGTCCTCAAATCTATCCTCTAAGCTCATTCCTAATTGTCGACCAATGCTTGACAGTGATCTTATAAGAGATTGTTTTCAAGAGGATCTTGCAAATAATCAATCAATTAAGTTTATTAAAATTGCAAGAAGATAGAATCAAAAGAAGAGCAATGAGCAAAACAAGGATATCAAAATCTTGAGGAGGAACTTCAACAAGCAATAAGAGTTTGCCAAAATTGATGAATATCTCTATTCTTTACCACTTTACTATTTAATTAAGTGATACTCCCTGATCATAATTGGCTATGTTGGCAATTTTTTTACTGACACACTTTCATTGCAATGATATATTGTTCTCTAATATCTTACATATTTGATCATATCATTGTATATAAAGATATTGTCTTTATACCATTCATCATGGTTTGAGCATTATACATGTCATATCCTTTGTATAAGATATAGCTTATGAACCATTGTTTATGGATTATAGTTTATATTTGATTATATCTTATTAATCCATATTACCTCAATTATGTTACTACATACTCTGATTATAATATGTTTTATCTTGAGTAAGTATGTAACTTGCTTTTGCTTTGAAATGATGATATATATATCCATGTCAGAAAATTCTTTCTATCTTTAAAATGGATATATATTTTTCAAAATATATTTATCCTTCTATTTCAAAATATATATATCCTTCTATTGTGCTAAATTTGTGCGGCTGATTTTCTTTATCTTTCTTTATTATTATTATAATTTTTTTTAAGTACCGTCATCTGAAAGAAACCACTTGCATTAAAAAAAACAAACTGAAGGATTACATTGCAAAAAAAAAAAAGGAAGGTTTGCTCATGCATGAGCAATCTACAGGCTAGGTGGTCTTGGATTAGGAGGCCCGTATTGTATCATCACCCCTCGGCCATTCCTTGGAGCAAGAGACTGAGCAATGTCACGGAGGGTAGTGTAAATCCCATTCATACAATCAACACTTCTTTGTTGTTGATTGCAGAAGTATTGGGTAGACCAATAGAAGAACCTATCTATTCTTGAAGTCAGTGCAGCATTGTTGCGTTTAGCTAACTTCTCCTGGTCCTCTATCATCTTCTTGAGTTTCTTCACCTCCTGCTCCAGACAAGCAATTTTGTCTTCTGACGTATGGCCTGTACTAATCTCTTCAGCGTCTTCGATCTTCATCTTCTTCTTTCGATTCTCCTGAGATCCCTCCAAAGGCCTTTTACCCTTGTCCCTGCCTAGACTCAAGTTTAAGTCGAGCTCTTCCTCCCTGGCCTCTACTGTGAGATCAATGAACTTTCTTGCTGCCATGGTTTGAAATTTTTAGAAATTTTTGTAGGAGTATGAAGAGAGAGGAATGTCAGGAAGTTGTAGGCTCAGAGATGAATACTCTTTGTGGTGTGGTAATTGAGAGCTCTGGGGCAGTCTTTATGGAGAGAAAATTATGACTTAGAGCCAACGAAGATATCTCTTCGCCGCACCCCTACACGCTCATTCTACGGATTTTGCAAGCTGGAAGCCAGAACTCTAGGGTACGCAAGCACACCAACAACGCGTCGCATTAATGGCAAAACCACGAAAGTCAATTTTCGGTGGATTTGCGGCTGATTTAATTTGTTTTGATTAAAAATTTTAAGGATTAATAAAATGGAGATAAACAGAACCATATTTCTCTGCTTTGTTGTGTTGTTCTTGAGAGCTTTCAGTATAATATACATGATTGATTGCATCATGCTATGATTAAATGTATCTAAGAACATATGTTGTGTATGCTATTCATGCATCATGAGCGAAGGCTATGAATAATATGTCATGATTCCACATGCACTCATAGAAAATGAGAAGTCAAAAAAAAAATTTTTTTTAAATAAAATGAAATGTGTAGAGGATAATACATCTTCATAGTTACACATACTTACATATAATGCTTTTGTGGGCAAATGAAAGGCAATGATTTCCTTGCATTATGATAATGCTTGATGCATGGGACCGTAAGCAGTTAATTTTGCTTTTAATCTTTGATTTACATTACTAACTTAAGCATCGGAGTGGTTGTCAAAATTTTTGCAGGTGCTCATCCTCAAGATACATATATGAATACTTCTTGAAAATTACATTTGTTTAATATGCATTGGTTGAGGGGGAGCCTAATCTATACTTAAATCCTCTATATCTTTAAGCTCACTTTATCTGATATGCAATGTTTTCCTTAACTATATATTTTTGGCATATCAATGATAAGTTTTGATGAAATTTTACCCCATGACGTCATATGATATTCTTGCTTAAAGAAGGAATACGCTTTAGCCTTTATATATTGTCTTCCTTATACCTTTTTGTTGATGTCAAATAGGGGGAGAAGAATATGGAAAGAAAAATATGTGTATATTGTATAATGATTATTACATTGTAACATATTTTTCTTAGGTGATTTGTCATCATCAAAAAGGGGGAGATTGTTAGCCATAATGTATTATGCTATAAGTTTTGATGATGACAAATATGTGGGAATTATAGTATGACTTAATCTTCTTGACCCAAATGAATGATTTAATCTTCTTGGCCCAATATATGATTTAATCTTTCTTAGCCCAAATGTATGATTTAATCTTCTTGATCCAAATACATGATTCAATCTTTCTTGGCCCAAATATATTTAATGCTTTATATATTTAAATATAGTAGTATAAATTGATTTTTGATAAAGTTTATTGGGTGTTTTAATATAATTTGAAAAAGAATACTTTTTCCTGTACCACTTTTGAAAAAGAAATTTGATTGTTGAAAAAGTATGATAAAGTTTATTAGTTGTTGTAATCAACTTTGAAAAAGAATATCTTTTACTGTAGCACTTTTGAAAAATGAATTTGATTGTTGAAAAAGTATGATAAAGTTTATTGGTTGTTGTAATAAACTTTGAAAAAGAATACCTTTTACTGTAGCACTTTTGAAAAATGAATTTGATTGTTGAAAAAGTATGATAAAGTTTATTGGTTGTTGTAATAAACTTTGAAAAAGAATACTTTTTACTGTAGCAAATTTGAAAAAGAATATTGATTGTTGAAAAAGATTGATAAAGTTTTTTGGTTGTTGTAGAAAGGTTGAAAAATGATGATGAAGCTTACTGTAGCAATTTTAACTAAAGCAGTCACTGTAGCAGCAAGGTTTCACTATATAAAGGGGACTTCACAACACCATTTAAATCAAGCTTCAATTGTTCATTTCTCATATTATCTTGAGTTCATTCTCTCTAAATTGCTAGAGAAATATTCTGAGCTTAATTTTTGCGTTATCTACACTTTGAGAGTGTCTACCATTATTTTCTTTAAGCCTTTAAATTTAGTTTCTCAAGGATTGGTTCCTTGAGTTAGTGTTTGAGAGAAAACACGTTGTAAGGGGGAGAGACACCCTTGAGGGAGAAAAAGTATGTTGTAGTGGTTTGCAAGTACCCGGATTAAACTTGCAATTATAGTGGAAATACTCAAGTGGTTTCTTGAGGACTGGATGTAGGCTTGGGATTAGCCGAACCAGTATAAATCTCCGAGTTTGCTTTCTCTATCCCTACTCTATTTACATTTGAAGTTAATTAATTAATGCTTTACATTTATATTTGATTTCTACCTCAAGTATTAATTAATTTGTGTAGATTTATATTTGCTCTTTAATTCCTTGCACTATAAAATTATTCATCTTGATAAACACTTTGATTTTCTGAATTAAATTATGATCTTTAACATTGTCCAATTTCAGAAAATCATTTTAACTTCCAATTAAGTTTTGTGAAAATTTTTATAAAACCCAATTCACCCCCCCTCTTGGGATCCAATCATTTCTTTCACACTTATCACTATTATTATTTAGGGTCGGACAGTTATACATAAAATTATTTTCACTAAACCGCAGACCAAAACAAATTATATCAAATAGGTCTCTGAACATAAAATTAATGAAAATCTTATAACGAACCTAATTAAAGATATCATTCTTTATATATGTCCCAAAAATATATAGACATATATAATATTGAATATGTCAGTCCACACACAATTGTCTTAATAATATATATATATATATATATATATATTGAAAATAACACTAACAGTCAATTGTTATAGCCTTGACTACTTCTTGCTTTTCCAGATCGACTTTAGAAATGGAAGCTAGGGCGATAAAAGAAGCACACATCTTAGTCATTAATTTGGGTTTTGGTAGGATTATGTTTGAATCAGCTTGTACAGATTTGATCGATGCATGCAATAATCAAAGTCGTAATTGGAGGATTAGTGACCTCAGAGAGTTAAAATCTCTGAAAGATAATGTACCTTATGTTATCTACAAGCGGATCCCTCGATTTTACAATGAAGTAGCTCACTTTGAATCAAAACTCCATAAATTAGAAGGTTAGCTTGGAACTAGTATCTCATACCAATAGGGAAGTTCAAGGAGTTGATTGAGAATGATCACAATGTCGAAACATATCTAAATAGAAGAGGGCAGTGTGCTAAGGGAAAGGAAAACAAAAAAAAAATCTTATTAAAATATCTCAACTTTAGGAAAAAATAAATAAAATAAGTTTAATATTTTTTAAAAAGGTGATTTAGACACTTTTTTATTATCTTTCTTTTCACTTTAGTGATTCTAACGTTATAAACTTAGTACCAAACGTAAGTTTTGTAGGAGGACATCAACCATTTCTCATCGCTTATCCTCAGAAATCTCTGTTGCTCTTGGGTGGGCCTTCACTTGGACTATTGGGTCCTTGGGCCGCTTGGCGTTAGTTTTTCCTTATTTCTTTTATTTAACTATATTAAATTTAAATTTAAAAATTTTATATTTATATGAAATTATTTTTAAAAAAATGTTTGATAGATCAAACTCAAAACAAAAATTTCTCAAATTATTAAAGAATGGTTATGGCGGCATGCGCTGAGCTTCTGCGATATCAATATTCATTTCAAGATATGTATGAGATTTAAATACAATTTGTAAATTATTTATTATTAATATCTTTAACAATAATATAGTCTTTTTTAGTTCAAAAACACATTATTAAAGTTTTTCAAGAGAATCCTTTTATTATGTATCTTTCATTGAACTTTCATATATCAAATATTTAAATAATTGTAGCGTAATTTTTTTTCCTAAAATTATTAGCTCTATATATATTTCATATGTGTAGCAATGATAACTACACATGTTAAAGTAAAATTAAAAAAAAATAAAAAATTGTTTCATCTGTTTGAAAACCTGCAAATATTAAAAAAATAAAAATAAAGGGGGCGTGCGGGTAAAAGGGTAACGAAAAGAAACTTCATGAGGGAGTTGCGGTGTTGCACAGCTACGAAATTAAATGCAGAAGCAGATAAGGACATAAATAATTAAGTCGCCATCGGATTGACCAAATGAGAGGCTATGTTTTTGTCTGTTTGCTTCATTTATTCAACTTTTTGGGAAGGAAATTAGATTAACAAAAAAACAAAACAAATCTCCACTTCAAGATGTCAATGTGGGTCCAATCTGCTTACCAAAATAGTGAATTGAGTTGCCATTTTTTTCAAGATCGTCTTTATTTAGTCTGACTCGGATAACCTGTAGATAATTATTTTTTTTTATTAATTTAGTAAATTTTAAAAAAAGGTAGATGATGAAATCAAAATTAGATTTTATTTGACTAGAGAGAGAGAGAGAGAGAGAGAGAGAGAGAGAGAGAGAGAGAGAGAGAGAGAGAGAGAGAGAGAGAGAGAGAGAGAGAGAGAGAGAGAGAGAGAGAGAGAGAGAGAGAGAGAGAGAGAGAGAGAGAGAGAGAGAGAGAGAGAGTAGGACTGAGATCATTAGACGAGATTGAATAGAATAAGAAAGACTAAAGCTTAAGTGCTCGATGTCATGAGGAGTATGATTGAGACTGTGAGAATTGAGATGAGACGCCATCGTCCATTGACTTGACCCTCAACCTTAAAGCTTGATGTCATGCTACCTACTATTGCTGCTATTCGTCTGTTCCTCTCTTGACTACCCGATGTTGTGCCAGTGGTCTAACTCTTTAATCTCGTTTCACTGACTCTCTATACCGATGGTTTGATTCAATATTGGTAGTTTGACACTCTCGTTTCTACTACAGCCCGTCTCTTAACTCTCTGATTTTCAGTTCCATTTCTGATATCTAATAACTTTTTTTTAATTTTTTAAAATAGACGTGTTTGGCGAGTTGACCCATTTAACTTGCCAACCCGCATTAGGTGAGCCCAATTTGATGCTTTTAAGTTTGTTTTGAAAACAGGCCGACCTAACTTTTTTTTTTGGTTGGTCTGACATTCTCGTTTCTACTTCAACCCGTCTCTCAACTCTTTGATTTTTGGCTCCATCTCCTATATCTAATAACTTTTTTTAATTTTTTAAAATAAACGTATTTGGTGAATTAATCCGTTTAACCTGCCAACCAGCATTAGGTGAACCCAATTTAATACTTTTAGGTTTGTTTTAAAAATAAACCGACCTAACTTTTTTTTTATTTGGTCTGTGATAACAAGTGAATTGATATGAGTAGAGTTGACTCACATTAACAGCTCAACCCTATAAACATGAGCTTGATTACAACTTGATAAATAAAAACCATCCAAAATAAGACATAAGTAACCACCCCTTCAATGACCTCTCTAAGCGGGGGGACACTTGAATCGTCAAGAATCTGTTCATCCATGATTTGCAAGAAAAAATAAGTGGAGCATAATGAGGGTTTTTAGAAATATCTTCTGAATTAACAACATAGTCTACAGTTGTTGAATGCCCTTCCACAATGATTTTTCTAATGATGAGAGATTTTGCCGACTTTAGCTGCTTGTGGACCATCTCATCTAAAAGAGCACTGTGGTCTCGGAAAGTTACAATTTTTATTATATTAATGTTTATATGTTTTTTATTAAAATTTAAATAAAAAATTATGAAGTGATTAGGTGATCATATAATGTATATGTATAACAAACTACAAGGGACGTCAAATCACATCAAGACAGTAGTTTATTAGTTTTGCACTAAATTACATGGAATAAACTGGAATTAATGAAAAAATAATTAGTCCGGTATAACCATATAGCAAATTAAAATTGTCCGTAATAAAAGAATTCAAATGAAATAATATGTTGAAGGACAACAAGTATATAAATATGAATAACATAAATGAGAGTTAACGTTATTGTTGCAATATTTATCCATTGGCGGCATAATAATTTTAAGAACTAATGGTATAAAGATCTTGCATGGTCATTAGTAGGTTGCACTTTGTACAAATTTATACCTCGTATCATTTTAATATAGAATGTAATTTTAATGGACTTAATAATTAAATTAAAAATTCTTTACCCATCAGTTAGATCACATTTTATAAAACTTAAAAATTATTGATATGACGTTAAATAATTCAAATCTTTATGAAAATAATCGTTGATCTATTATTGAATTTTACTAAAGTTTTATCATGTACTTATTTTGTCTTTTAAGTGGAAATTTGAAATTTTTTGGTTGAAAATAAAAGTGTAAAATTTGCTATCTTCACAAACTAATAGAACAATTAATATTCTTAAAAAGACAAAAATCTTATTTTGGTTCTTATAAATAAAGTATTATTTTAATCTGTCCTTTTATAAGATCATCTTTTCAACTCCGTATCTTACAACTGACATATTTCCTAAGTTAGAATTACTTTTCATTTTAGAAAATCATGTATGAATATTTTTTTAATTTAGTCCCACATGAATAAAATTAAGCAATAACATCATTATGTTAAAATTTTGTTGATTATATCAACAAATGTGATGATATCTAATATATTTTTTACAGGTTATCATTTAGCCACAGTTATATAATATGTAATGGACTGTCAGTTTTATTAATAGTAGATTTAAAATGATATTATTGATAATTATTTTGCTTATAAAAAATTAAATTGAACAAATTCATATGTAAAGGATGAAACTGAAAAAAAAAGCCATTTTTATGGGACATTTAATAAAAAAACACTGTATTTGTAAATGATTAAATTAAAATTTAAATCTCTTTCAATTTGCCAATTCGTTATATATGAAATAAATGTATGTAAGTTGAATTATTCAAGAGAAAGTGATAGTTCATAGTCTAACAGGAAGGGAAAGGAAAGAGGTAAAAATGATAGGCACAAAACAGCAGTACAAGTTGGCTGGTTCATCAATTATTGCAATGACATCATTGGCATGTGAATGGTGAATGTAGCATACGTGGCCAACTTCACACCGTAAATCTTACCTACGCCTAAATTTAAATGCATGGCCTTGGAACGGTAGATCCCCACTTTATATTATTATTATGAAGTTTTTAAATAAAAATGTGTATGTTTTACATTAATATTTAAAATATTAATAATAAGTACTCTGTTATTTTAAGCTGTGCATGATATTTTTTTTAAAAAAAAAGTCATTTTATATATTTTTCTCAATAATGTTGATTTGAGCATCACATCAATTTTCCTTTTTTTAAATAATTGGTGGAATAAGCTCTCGTTTATTTTTAATACTAGCACGTTTATCCAAAATAAGGAAAAAAAAAGAATCAAGAAATGAATCTCACTAAATATATATATATATATATATATATATATATATTTTTTTTTAAGAAACAAGAAGACTTGTCTTTTAAAATGTAAAAATCAAAGGATCTATTTTTTAATATATATTTAAAAAATCTTTGTAAATAACAAAGTTATAAGTCCTTAAATCCCATTTCTCTTGCCTTGAGGTAAAAAATTATCTTGTTTAGTTTAAATTCTGTTTGCATTATGTTTGATCAAAATTTAAAATATCTTTAAAATTTTTCATCCAATCGACAGAGTCCAAATTAAATAGATATGTAGTAGCTAGCTATTCCTTCGCAACCTCCTGCTTTAATATCTCACTTGACTAACAAGTCACAACCACCCAAAACAAAAAAAAATGTGAATGAATTTTCTATCTCACTTTCAAAGCCAAACATCTTTTGGGTCGATGGTTATTGTAATCAACAACTAAAATTTCGATATCGTTGTCATTTATTTTTAGTTTTTAACAAATAATTATAAAATTTGTGTAATTGATTGAAAAAACTAACAGATAACTAAATATTCATTGACAAAAAAAAAGTGTAAACAATCTAACAGGTTATAATAATTTTCAAAAATTATAGACCGCCTCAAACCTCCCTTAATTTCATAGATGTACATATGTGTTTTATAATTGATTTTTCGGCAGTTCCACATGTTTTTTCAAAAAGTTGCAGTACTTTTTTTTTTAATTGTTGAAATTAAGATTATTATTAAAAAGATATAAGTTTTGTTAAAAAAACCGTAGTTTTTAATAATGTTTTCCATAGATATAAGTATTAATAAATCTTAATACACAATTCATTTTTTACTCCCGAGGTTGACTATTTTATTCAAATTTTTAATTAAATTAAAATAGTGACATTTAAAGATTTATAATAAGAAACGGCAAAAAATATATATATATATATATATAAAAGTTCTTCTAATATATATATATATATATATATATATATATATAAGTTCTTCTAATAAATAAGTGAAGTTTTTAAATTTATAAAATTTTAATAAAAAATTAATAATTTTACGAGATTTTAATTTACGCTCAAAATATAATATGTGAATTTTTTAAAACTAAGCACCATTATTTTTTAAAAAAATTGGCAACAGACAATTAAAAACAAAACTTAAATTTTTTAAAATATTTATTATTAATCCATATGATAATTATAAAAAGATCAACACTCATAGTGGGTATTATACCAGAAACTGAAATTTTTTCCAAGAAAAGAAAAAAGACATCTTCACCTGCATGCTTTAAAGTTGAGACTCAACCAAGTGACAGCAATGCATGCGTATTAAGTAACTCACTGCCCATATCTTTGATTCTTCTCACTCTTCAAATCTTCTCTGCTCATTCTTCAGCCCACCCAATCGCCGCCTTACGCGTGTCTGTTTGCGAAGCGCTGGCGGCGATTGACATGGACGCGCAAGCTCCTCTGCTCCATAGCTCGGATGCTCCGCCGCCGTCGCTGGTGGTGGAGGAGAACGGGGACTACGCTCCGGTGGAGAAGTTCAAGGCGGCAAGGGAGGTTTTCTGGATAGAATCCGTTAGATTGTGGAAGATTGCGTTGCCGATCGCTTTCAACATTTTGTGCCAATTCGCCATCAATTCCGTCACCACCATCTTCGTCGGCCATCTCGGCAACATTGAGCTATCCGCTGTTTCTCTATCTCTCTCCGTTATCGGCATCTTCGCTTTTGGCTTCATGGTTAGTGTATTCCCTAGACTCTTGCTTTCTCACTGATCACTCGAAAGACCATGGAAGCTGAATTATTGGATAATTGGATATTGTGAATATGTTTATCAGGAACAATAAATGAGCAACTCGAATTGTTTTTGTTTCTCTACTTTTCTTTTAACCTCAGTGGAGCATTTGCTAATTATAACTACATGCCAAATTTGTTGGACGGTAGCTTATCTTCATTGAGGAAAACTCAAAAACAGTAACAGTGAGAAGAACAATTCATTATAGCTAAATTTCGAATATTTTAAGTTGTGTTTCTATATTTTCTTTGTTATGATTTTGAAGAGAAGAGAATCTTTCTTATATTTGAATTCTTTGGTTATCTCTCTGGTTCTAGTGGACAATATATTAGTTTTACCTCCTTGAACTACAAGGTTATATGATTTTTTTTCTTCGAAATTTAATAATTATTCAGGTTTCTAGATATTTTTAAATTTCAATGGATAGATTGAAAGAACTTCTTTACAACATGAAAGTAAATATATATATATATATATATACTATTGCACAATTGGCTTTCTTTTTCTTTATCTGATGATGAAAAAAATTTGCAATGCATAAACGTTATTTCCTTATTTACTTTTAATCTGTCATATCCGTTTCAAGTGTTGCATGAAATCAGAAGCTTATTTGCTTTAATTTCGAAGTGCTACAGATTTACAGAATATACAGTGTATTGCATATATCAAGAGGCAAATTGGAAAGATATGGCAAGGTGCTACATGATCGTAAGCTGGGCTTTGGACTGAGTACCCTTTGAAAATTTACAGAAATGAGCTCATACCCAGCTCATGAATCATGATCAGCTCTAGTAGCAACACAATAAATTAACTGTTAATATTGGACATATTGATTCCAACTTTCTTATCTGTGGCCCTTGCTTATGAGCTTTTCGATACGATACAGCATTAGCATTGATAACGAGCTGAATTATTATTATTATTTTTTTTTAAGTTCAAAATCTGATATTAATCTACAAAACCTTCAGCTTGGCATGGGAAGTGCACTGGAGACACTCTGCGGTCAAGCTTTTGGTGCTGGGCAGGTATATTTGCTTGGTGTTTACATGCAACGGTCATGGATAATCCTATGGGGCACCTGCATTTTGCTCTTGCCAATTTACATCTTTTCAGCTCCAATACTGAAACTTCTTGGCCAAGAAAATGACATAGCTGATCTTGCTGGAAACTTCACTATTTTAGTAATTCCTCAGTTTTTCTCACTTGCCGTCAATTTTCCAACTCAAAAGTTCCTTCAAGCTCAAAGCAAGGTTACTGTGCTTGCATGGATTGGGTTTGTGGCTATAATTTTGCACATTGGTTTGCTATGGGTCCTAATATTTGCATTCAACTGGGGCTTAATTGGTGCAGCTGTGGCATTCGATGTCACAAGTTGGGGCATTTCATTGGCTCAAGTTATTTATGTTCTAGGTTGGTGCAAGGAAGGGTGGAAAGGATTCTCATGGATGGCATTTAAGGATATATGGGCTTTCGTTAGGCTCTCCCTTGCATCTGCCGTAATGCTTTGCCTTGAAGTTTGGTATATGATGAGCCTTATAGTTCTCACTGGCCACCTTGATAATGCGGTGATCGCTGTTGATTCCCTCTCTATTTGGTAAGATCATAACTTTATGCTTAAGCACAAGTATTTTGTACCAAAAACACAGCGGCCTCTGAATAGTTCTAGCATTAAATTATATCCTATTGCTTTTCTCCTCCCTGAAGGAGGGGGAGGGGGTTCGACATTTTGAAACACAAAATGATTTAAGGTTTGCTATCTTATTCTTTTCTTGCCAATGAAAACTTTAGACATTGAAAAGGGAAGAAAAAGAACAAAAAATAAGGCATTGCTTGATATTTGTGAACAATGAGAAGTAGTTAAAAGTTAAAACCAAGGAAGGATGAGAGAATAAGATTGGACTAAGTTTCCTTTGGTGGACAAAACAAGTATAGAGGAGATAGTTAGAACTGTGGCATGAAGTTAGAAATTTACTTTTCTATAAACTTCATAGAGACTATTACTAGTGTTGTTAGTTCTTGAAATTATGCATATCTTTCATCCTTTTTCTAATACGTTCAATGATGATGTATAGCATGAATTACAATGGATGGGAAGCCATGCTGTTTTTTGGAGTAAATGCAGCAATCAGGTATGCAGCCAAAATTTGTCTTGCCATCTTCTAATACATTACATGACTAATGACATTCCAAAATACCTAGTTCCTAAATTTTAGAAATTTCAAAATTAACCATGAAACTATATATTGTATTGCAGTTACAATAAGTATCTTTAATATGAACAAATGGACAAGAGTGAAATAAATTCCTTGGTCCGAGTCTGATCTATTTTGCTTTCTGTATGACACTTTCTTTATCATTTGTGGCCCATTTTTTGGTGTTTTTTTATGCACTTTCAGTGTCAGAGTTTCCAATGAACTTGGATTGGGACATCCAAGAGCTGCAAAATACTCTGTCTTTGTGACAGTCTTTCAGTCTCTTTTGTTGGGAGTATTTTTCATGGTTGTTATTTTGGTAGCTAGAGACTATTTTGCTATTATATTCACAAGCAGCAAGACATTGCAAGAGTCTGTCTCAAGTCTAGCTGAGCTTCTCGCTGTGACAATGATTCTTAATAGTATTCAACCAGTGATTTCAGGTATGAATTACTTAACATTTTCAATTTATACTCTATGAAGAGTAGCTGATATTGTTTATTTATGATTTTGGAATCATTCTTGCAGGTGTTGCTATTGGTGGTGGATGGCAGGCACTGGTAGCTTACATCAATGTGGGTTGTTATTACATTTTTGGGCTTCCACTCGGGTTTGTCCTTGGTTATGAAGCAAAGTTAGGGGTTAAGGTGATGTACTATTTTCATTTGCCTTGAACCCTATCTTTTTTAAAGGAAAGAAAAAAAAAATCATGAATTCGATGAACAGCTTTTCTAGGTATTATATGTTAAGAGATTATAAAAAAAAACTATTTATCAAAAACTGGTCGTTGACATAGTATCAGAGTTTTGCTTTGTCCACACTTCAAACTAAAGAGCTTTCATATGAAGGAACTTATTGAAATTGTATAAATAAAATTAGTCATGGACTTTCACTTAGTAGCATAACCTTCTGAGTTAGTGGTCCCTACCATTATATACTAACTTTCATATAAATAAAGTGTTTCTATTTTCTGCTGCACAAAAATGGGATAAAATAAAGATGAGAAAACTGTTCATTGCTATTATTTTCACTGATTAGTAAATATTGTTTATTTCCAATCTGATGCTTGCATACTTTATTTCACATTGGCATCAACTGTTTTCTAGTGAAAGGGGAAATATGAAAGCTGAAAAAAGAACAAAAGAACAAGATAACTTTCTAACGATTTTGAAATTTATTTCGTGTTTAGGGAATTTGGGGAGGAATGATATGTGGAACTGCTCTACAGACCTTGCTACTCGTGTTTGTCCTTTATAAAACTGATTGGAACAAGGAGGTAGGCGATGCTTCTGCAGTTATGAATCTTTCTATAGCATTAGACTTAATTGATTTGATTATTTGTGCTCTCTTAATTGATTTGATTGTTTGTGCTCCCAGTAAACGTGAACTTAAGAAATAGAATACAATTGAATTGCAAGAAAACCAAGGACGAGGTGCTGCATGGTGTAGGCTGTTCTGTGCTTAATATTTGATATGGAAAGTTTTCAAATATAAAGTGACATAGAACACCGTGAGAAGAGATGTATAAGTGGTGTGAAATGTGAATTTATTGATGGGAGAATAGAACTACTCATTTGATATTTTTCTCAAATAAATTCATATACTATAATTGATATATTCTATTTTGACTCCTTCCATTTGTAGGTGGAACAAACAAATGAACGCATGAGGAAATGGGGCGGACAAGAAATCAAAACTGATAGGGCAGCAAGTGCATAAGCATGAATCAGTAGCACTGCGAAAAGCCTTTTGTTTTCTCCAACATTTTATAACTTTATGCCTACAACCGACGTTCTCCAACTCCCTGCTGTATTCTAAGCTCTCTAAAATGTAAAATTAGTCGCTACTCTTTTTGGAAACAATACCTCATTTCTCTGTTTCCCGTTAGTCTTTGTTTATCTTGTTATTCAGTAATACCTTCCTTGAGAGAAAATCCAAAAATATTAGTGGAGAACTAATATTAGAAACTAATCACGTCGTTAATGGATTGATGGCTGACATGGCACTCACCTTAACTCTGAAGATTTGGGTGAGTTTGATGTTGAGTTCAATTATTTAATCTCTGTTTCTTACCTTTTCCCTGCTTCCCCTCCTCAGGTCATGGATTTACTATGAAATAAGAACGAAAAAGGAAAATTACCACTCACTCATTGCTTCTGAAAGAAATTCTACGAATTGTTATTATTAATTATAACTATGAACTAATTTCATAAATTTTATTTTTGACATATCCTATATATAATATTTAATATATTTAATATGTTATTATTTAATATTTAATATTTAATATTATGTAATATATTAAAAATATTATGGTCAATGTCTTTATTTAATTTATTTATGAATTTTCCTTTATATAATATTTATATAACTTTATGTATTCATAGATATTATAATAATTTTTTTACAAATCTTTTTTCATTCTAATATAAATTCTTACGACCAAATAAGGGAGAGAAATGATTTTCTCATTCATTTTTGTACCTAACAAAACATGAGAATAGGGATGGGATTCCAATTCCTATTGTCATTCTAATTCCTATTCAAATTCTTATAACTTAATTTTAGCAACTAATCGTGATGTGAAAAATAATCTCTCCCTTTCCTTATTGATTGATTAGGAGGCTGCAGGTTACTTCATTTTTGTTGAGTGACGAGAGAAACTTGGAATAAGGATGTTAACAGATTATACCCTTTTCTAATTTGTGATTTATCCCAGTCTGAGTGCGTGTTTGGTATCACGTTCACCAACTCTCAAACTATGTTAACCGGTCGTTTACATGGTTAGCTTGAAAATGAAAATGTTTCGCAACGCGTTGACCATGGCTAGCAAACTATGTTTGCTCATTCCAACCACGTTTCACCAAAGTGCTATTTTGTAGCTTACTTTGTCCATTTACGTGAGTTGGTGTGTGTAATTACTTCCATTCATGATTTTACCCCTCTCCGTGCTTGTTTGTTGGTCTTTTGTGTGTATGTTCTTCCCATACTGAGTTTCTTGTGTGTGTGTCTCCATCATCTTTCATCCTTACTGTGCCATTAGTCCCTATTTTGCATCTTCATCACCTTCCCTCCTGTCTTGCTTTTTTCAGCCGTTTCTCGTCATTCTAGTATGGTTTCTCCCGTCTGTTAGCATAATTTGTTCTCCCCTGTTCTTTGTCGTGTTCTATGTCGTCATTGTTGTGTGCGTGTATGGTAGGCGTATGTTGTTCTCTGGTGTTGTATTCAGCCAGGGATGAGCCAATGACAATAAGAGTCACTGGAAGCAGCCCTTTGGCAACGGATCGGGGGTGCCTGCTCTTCGGAAAAGAAGAGCAGGCTGCTTTTTTACTTGTAGCAACGGTAAAAACCGTTGCTACAAGTTGCAGCAACAGTAAAATCGTTGCTATAAATATTAATTGTGATATTTTTTTTACAAAACTTATAGCAACGGTTTTTAAACTGTTGCTGAAACCTATTTATTAGTGTTGGCCACGGTTTTAAGCGTGGCCAACAGGCAAAGCTGCTTGCTCTTCGGGTACGAAGAGCAGGCACCCCCAGTCCTTTGGCAACCGCATATACAATAAACAAGCGAGTCATGAAATCGAGTATTTGGGACTTGCCAAGCCATGGTACAGGTGGAGAAGAAGTAGGCAAGCAATTTTGGTTTTTTTCTTTTTGGATTTTCTTCAGTGTTGTGGTTGGGCTGGTGACAATGTGGGTTTTTTTTTTTGTATATTTGTTTGTTTGCAATTAAACTAATTAAAGTAATGTATCTAATTAATATAATTAGGTCCTATTTGAAAGAGTTTATTTGGCTTATCTTATAGCATAAGCGCTTATGCACTTATTTGGGAGAGCTTATAGAATTAGCTTATGTTATGTCCATAAGCTATTTTCAACTTATTTTCATAAGCTCTCCAGAATAACTTGTAAAAATAAACTGAAAACAATTTATGGAAAGTTTGTACTCATAAATTTTTTAATTATAGAAATAACTTACATATAAGTGCTTATATGATAAGTGCTTATAGAATAAGCACTTAAATAAGTTGTTTACCTAAATAGAGCCTTAATCTAATTTATGTAATTACTTCAAAAACCTAATTTACGCAATTAAACACCCCTAATTATTCTGGTTAACTAATTACATAATTATTAATTCAATTATATCATTATACAATTAATAACATAATTAATTTAATTTACCTAATTGTACATCAAAATATGATAATAGTGTTGGAAAAATAGCATTTTAATGAGCGTGATATTTCAAAAGAGTTTTTTAAAAAAAAAGAATAAAAAAATTTAATTGCTTTTAATATTTCGTAACGGCTATTTAATTGATATTAATTGCCAAGTTTTAATAGCAATTAATAAAAACAGTTATGAAATATTAATTGCTATTAAAAGTCTTTTATGTCTATGTCTTTTACCGTTATATTTTTATGCCTATAAAAAGACTTCTTTCCCCTCACTTTAGAGATAGAGATAACTAGAGGTTGTCTTCTCTCTTCTTTTCTTTCTCTCAAACTTTCTGGGTTACATGTTTTATTTTCTGCTATTATGGCACCTGAGTGTTCCAGTTCTTGAGAGAACACTCAGAAGGGTCTGTTTAACCTTGGAGGAAGTTCTGTAGACGCAGAATATTTTCTGTAGTCACGGAATAATTTCCTTAAGGACAGTGTCTCTTAAAAGACGCGACTCAGACTATGTTGGTGACGGTAACTTTTTACAACAATCTTAAGGAAATTAATTAAAACTACCGATACTGTCACAGTCTGAACAGCTTATTTTAACGAGAGAACACTCAAAAGGTTGGTTGCCGACTATCGCATCAATATGAAGTGGAACACAGAGCAAGAGACGAAACTAGGAGGATGATTAGGAATTTCGGAGATGAAGGCTAACATCGGGTATGTTGTTTGAACTGATTGGCATCACAGAGGTAAGGTTTCCAAGTCTTTTTCTCATCTCTGTCTGCAGTAGTGGAAGAAGCCTATTCCACACTTTGCACTGCTACATCTTAATAATTCTCATCTTTATTCTGATGTTGAATGTTGAAGGTGACGTTGGTTACGAAATGTAACTACCTTCTTTTGGTTCATTGTTTGTGAAGATGTGGAATTAAATTGATGAAATATGGGCCATTTGCCATGTCTTATTGACTTAATATTTGGGAATCATGGATTCATGTGTGATTGAATTATAGTCTGACAAGTGGCAAATGTAATCATGATATATATATATATATATATATATATATATATATATATATATATATATATATATATATATATATATATATATATTATGGCTTTAATAAGTTTAATATGTACTATATATTCGTTGGTATATGCTGGAAATGTGAATATATATATATATATATATATATATATATATATATATATATATATGACGTTGGGATATTATTATAAAATAAATAAATAAATAAATTTGTTTCAACTTTGATTAATATGGACATTAGCTTTCCTTGCTTCATGATGGTTCATTATGTCTTTTTAACGTTGGAATTCATGTTTTTTCAATCACATGATGTTGGAATTCAGTATATGAAAATAAAAGCATATTTATATACATATTCAATTAGCCTTTAAGTTGGTAGACGTTTGGAATGCTCTTTACACACTAATCAATTATATTGAATGCAATCATGTTGCATTATGTCTACCAACCTACAAATTATGCTAAGGTGTCTTTATGTTGTTTTATGTGTGTATCTGTTGGTGCTTTATTAATTAGTGTTATGTGGCCAACATATGATATACTTGTGGGAAAATGCGACTGAAATGTGTATGATTTTGGTATATATATATATATATATATATATTACTATGGGAAAATGGGAAGGCCATAAGGAAACCACTATGTATACGTGTATATACCTTTGTGGAAGTTATATGTGTTGGTAGTTTTGGCCAAAACACATATAATTATATATACACACTTATATAATCCGTGGCCGTTGCTTTGGTATTTTATGCATGTATTAAATTTTATAACCTGGGTCTTAATGCTCTTTTACACGCATGAACGTTGGAGCTGTCAAATTAAACTCCAACTTGATAACCGTGCCTTCATTCATCTACATAAATGAAATTAAAACTGAATGAAATGTGGATGCATAGGTGCCTTTTAGTTATGTTTCCAACATACTCTTTTGAAAATTTACGGAGCTAAATTGTTTCTATATATGTATGTGTTTTGGTAGCCATGTATATATATGAGATAATACAAAAATGTGATAAAAAGAAGTATAAGAATCACGAGCACTGTGTATATAAATTATTTGATAAGAATAATAATTCAGCCCTAATTCTCATATTTTTTGTGGGTCTATTTTTGGTATGATTAAAATGTTTTGTAAAGAGACCAAGTCAGTATAGAACCATGAGTGATCAATTTCGTTCATGAAGGAAACTTGTGCAATAGTGATTTCTTCTCCTTACATCATAAGGTATGTTATACTATTTTAATCTTTCTCTTTTTGAGAATTTATATTAATAGTTGGGGCAAGAGAAAAAATATTTTTGGATAATATTTTTATAACAACAAGTGGGGGACATATGTTGTTATGTAAGTATGTTGTTATAAAAATATACAAATTTTCGTAAAAATGTTTTATGGTCAATAGTTAATGATATTGTGGTTTAATAGAAATTATAAGTTTATTATATTTGTGTATTGAGTATGTCTCATAAATTTCTATTGATATAACTATTGATAATATGAAAATGTTTTCTTAAAGCTTACATGTGAGCTATTTTTAAAATTTCTCTATTTTGAGAATTTTATTTATGTGGAATTCTTGAAATTAACATATGTGTGAGGGTTTTAATTTAAGAATTCAAAATAGCTTCATCTTAAGCTTTTGAGAGTTTTATTTTGGAACATGATTTTTGTAGATTTGTGACCAAATTTGAAGATATTGGCGTATAAATTTTGGGCCAATTTGGAAATTAAGAAAACCATCTCATTGAGATGATGATATGTTGTCAATTTCTAAGTTGAGGAAACCATCTTATTGAGATGATGATATGCCATATATATATATATTGGAATTAGCATTTTTTAATTCCAATCCATGATAACTCTTTAATTGTACATAGAGGTACAATGTTGTTGAGTTATTGGTCACAAATGAGATTAAAAAGTTCCAAAATAATTTTGTGAAATTATTTTCTTGAAAAATAATATTATATGATGGATGAATTTAGATGCGCATATATGTTATGTGTTTGATGCCCATCTATAATAATTATAAGGTTTTGTATGAGGTTTCATATGAGTTGTGTAATCATGAAAGTAATGGTTGGAACCCAAGAGGGGGGGTGAATTGGGTTTTATAAATTTTTCACAAGAATTAATTGGAAGTTAAAATGATTTTCTGTAAAAGTACAATGCTTAGGATAATAAATACAATACAGAAAATCAATGTGCTGTCAAGATAAATAATTATAAAGATCAAGGAATTAAAGAATAGATATCAATATGCACAAATTAAAGAGTAAGGGATAGAGAAAGCAAACTCGGAGATTTATACTGGTTCGGCTAATCCAAGCCTACATCCAGTCCTCAAGAGACCACTTGAGTATTTCCACTATAATTGCAAGTTTAATCCGGGTACTTGCAAACCACTACAACCACGCAAATTCGATCCGGGTATTTGCGAAACCACAATGAAGAATTTATGAATCCGGGCTCCTCCTCAACCCAAAGCAAGTTCTTCCAACACCGGTACTTGCGAACCTCAACTCAGAATAATATATGTGTTGATCAAAATCAACAATACAAAGAAACTCTCTCTAAAGAGTAGATGAAAACAAATGAAGCTCTAATAACTCTAAGGATAGAGAATATGCAAGATTTGGCTCAAGAATGCTTTCCTTTCTCTCAAAGATGATAGAAGAAGTTAATATCACATTGTAGGACTTTGTTCTTGCTCAAAATCGTGTATCTAAGGTCATATATATAAGATTTTACAAAACTAGCCGTTATATAGTCGTTATAGTGCAGTCCAGATTTTGAGCTTTCTTTAAAAATTCATAACTCCCTCATTTGAACTCCGTTTTAAACAAATAATATACCGTTGGAAAGCTCTTGGAGTCTAGTTTCAAATGAGCCAAGTTTTACTCAAAAATAATTTTTCTTTTAAAAGATATAATCAAAATACTGACTATATGTCAGAACAGAATAATCAACTTTCAGTTTTTCAAACTATATTTTAAATAGTCATATATTTCTTATTTGGACTCTGTTTTCAATAAATAATATACCTTTGGAAAGATCTTTGAGTCTACTATCAAATGAGATTAAGATACTTGAAAAAATGATTTTTTGTTTATAAGATATGATATAAAGAGTGACCAAAGGTCAAAAACTAACTTTTGTAAAATTTCATATCTCACTATCTTTTTGTTCAAAATAATTGAGCCAATGTATGCAAATCTAAATCATTGAGTTGCACAAGTATACTAGCCTATATAAAATATACCTAATGTAAACACATAGGCTATCTTGATGCATCCAAGCTTCCAAGACTTCAAATCTTCTAATTCTTCATTTCTTGGAGCTTCATCCTTGCATGTTGTTTTCCTTGAGTGAAGCATGATATTGCTTTTCCTTGTTCTTCAATACAATCCTCACTCTTCTTGTTTTGAACCAACCTATAAAATATATCTTACTTGCAAACCCAATGGTTAGTTTAATAGCATGATTCAATATATGCAACATACATATTAAATAACATAATCATGCTTAAGTACTTGTAGCATATATATGATAATTAATCTTTATATATATCAATGCTACTATTCAAATACATTTGTCATCATCAAAACTTATGGCATATAGCCTTAGGGTCAACAATCTCCCCCTTTTTGATGATGACAAATCACCACATAAAAATATGTATCACAAGATAATGAATGCAATGTTATAAGCACGTATACATATTTTTCTATTATTTCTTCTCCCCCTATTTGACATCAACAAAAAGGTGTAAGGAACACAATATATAGAAGTTAAAGCACATACCTTCATTAAGTCAGGATGTCAGAAGATGTCAATATAGTATGGGGTAAGGATACATCAAAACTTATCATTGATTTCATTGACATGTAAAAAGAAAATTTTAGAAAAAATTTTCTCATGTCAAATGAAATGAGCCAAAAGATAAAACTTGAAAGAGTTTTAGGCTCCCCCTTAAACCTTGCATAATTTGAAAAAGAATAATGAATAATGAATATCTAATTTTTCAAGATATATTCTTTTTCAAAAAAAAATACATTCAAGTGAGACAAAGCTCCCCCTGAATTTCATAAAATTTTTCCTTTGAAAAAGATTGTCCAAATCATTATAAAGGAAATTCAGTTTTTGATTGCAGAATTTTGAAGTAAGATTTTTGAATAAATTTCTGCAATATTTTCATTGAAAATGATTTCTGCTTGTTTATGAAGAGGCATTTTTAGTAAATAGCAGAAAAATTAAACTCTTTGAAAAAAAAAAAAAAAAAAAAACATCATTTGCTGTCATATGATAGAAATATTTACAGCACACAGCAGAAGTATGATATATGGATTAGCAAAGCATGATATAAACAAAAATATTAATCATAATCCATAAATCGAATAATAATATTTTTCAAGATTTCTGAAAAATAATTTCTGCATATATGCATAAAATTATTTCAACATATAGCAAAAATGATTTAAAATAAGGATACTCAAATCCTTTTCTTTTCAAAACAGATAATGCTTCAATATGGTAAAGCAATTTCAGCATTGTGGAAGCAATTCAAGAGATTCACGATATTTTTCAAAAACATTTTGCTTCGAAGGAATTTAGAAACGTTTCATCTAAGGAAGCAATATATATGGATTAGTGTAATAAGATATATTCAAGCATATAGTTCATAATCCATATATGAAACATCAATATTTTTCATCCCTTTTGTTATCTACAACAAAAGAGATCTTTAAAATCTTTTCTTTTTCAAAAAGAATGTTGCTTCATATGATAAAACATATTAACATAACAGAAGCATTTTTAAAGTCCTTTTTCAAAATAAATTTGCTTCATAAAGGATAAGATAAATTTCAGCACAAAGGAAGCAATTTATATACCCATTCAAAATGAATTTATATATGTATCTTGAGGATGAGTACATGTAAAAATTTTGACAGCTCATTTTATATGAGTGCATGTGGAATCATGAAATATTATTCTTAGCCATAGCCTTCGCTCATGATGCATGAATAGCATACACAACATATGTTCTTAGATACATATAATCACATCATGATGTAATCATGTATGCTCTCAAGAACAACACAACAAAGCAGAGTGATACGGTTCTGAATATCACCATTTTATTAATCCTTAAAATTTCTAATCAAAACAAATTAAATCAGCCGCAAATCCACCGAAAATTGACTTTCGTGGTTTTGCCATTAATGTGACGCGTTATCGGTGTGCATGCGTACTCTAGACTTCTGGCTTCCAGCTTGCAGAAATCCATAGGATGAGCGTGTAGGGGTGCAGCGAAGAGATATCTTCTTTGGCTCTTAGTCAATTTTCTCTCTATAAAGACTGCCCAGGATTCTCAATTATCACACCACAAAGAGTATTCATCTCTGAGCCTACAACTTTCTGATATTCCTCTCTCTTCATACTCCCACAAAAATTTCTAAATATTCCAAACCATGACAGCAAGAAAGTTCATTGATCTCACAGTAGAGGCCAGGGAGGAAGAGCTCGACTTAAACTTGAGTCTAGGCAGGGACAAGGGTAAAAGGCCTTTGGAGGGATCTCAGGAGAATCGAAAGAAGAAGATGAAGATCGAAGAAGCTGAAGAGATTAGTACAGGCCATACGTCAGAAGACAAAATTGCTTGTTTGGAGCAGGAGGTGAAGAAACTCAAGAAGATGATAGAGGACCAGGAGAAGTTAGCTAAACGCAACAATGTGGCACTAACTTCAAGAATAGATAGGTTCTTCTATTGGTCTACCTAATGCTTCTGCAATCAACAACAAAGAAGTGTTGATTGTATGAATGGGATTTACACTACCCTCCGTGACATAGCTCAATCTCTTGCTCCAAGGAATGGCCGAGGGGTGATGATACAATACAACCCTCCTAATCCGAGACCACCTCGCCTGTAGATTGCTCATGCATGAGCAAACTTTCCCTTCTTTTTTTTTTTTTAATTATGCAATGTAATCCTTCGGTTTTTTTTAATGCAAGTGGTTTCTTTTATTTGACGGTACAAAAAAATAATAATAAAGAAAGATAAAATAATTCAGCTACACAAATTCAGCACAGTATATATATATTGAAAAATATATATCCATTTTAAAGATGGAAAGAATTTTCTGACATGGACATATATATCATCATTTCAAAGCAAAAGCAAGTTACATACTTATCAAGATAAAACATATTATAACTTGAGTATGTAGTACAATAATTGAGGTAATATGGATTAATAAGATATAATCAGATATAAACTAGAATCCATAAACAATCGTTCATAAGCTATATCTTATACAAAGGATATGACATGTATAATGCTCAAACCATGATGAATGGTATAAAGACAATATCTTTATATACAATGATATGATCAAATATGTAAGATATTAGAGAACAATATATCATTGTAATGAAAGTATGTCAGTAAAAAAAAATTGCCAACATAGCCAATTATGATCAGAGAGTATCACTCAATTAAATATTAAAGTGGTAAAGAATAGAGATACTCATCAATTTTGGCAAACTCTTATTGCTTCTTGAAGTTCCTCCTCAAGATTTTGATATTCTTGTTTTGCTCATTGCTCTTCTTTTGATTCTATCTTCTTGCAATTTTAATGAACTTAATTGATTGATTATTTGCAAGATCCTCTTGAAAACAATCTCTCATAAGATCACTGTCAAGCATTGGTCGATCATTACGAATGAGCTTAGAGGATAGATTTGAGGACTAACTCCTGCAAAACACTTTTGGTGGAGCACTTTGATGTTCAAATCAGTAATGTTCAAATAAATCTCGAGTACTAGGAGCAACATTATGTTCAAGATATACCATATTAATAAAAGTGCTATGCTTTCATGAAATGCAATTTTGCAAAATATTTGATTTCATTGAAAATACTTAAATAAGATTACAGCAAGGATAAATACTATAGGTAGGAGGAATCTTATTGTTGTGAAGACAAGAAAAATGTGTGTGTAATGGAAGCAAGTTTTCATGATGCAGTAAAAAGGATAGTTTGAGCAAAATTTGGAAGAAAGATTTTAGATCAAAACAAAATTTGAATCTATAATCTGCACACCTAACAATTATTTTCAGATATAGCATGCATGAGTATCAAGGATAGATGTAATGCATATTAGAGAACAGACAAAAGCATTAGAGAGCAGTAAACATATCAGTCAAATTTCTTACAATGCATTCCAGCTTATATGTTTACTTATCCATTGCCTCCTTTTGATCCAAGAGAGTGGAGTTTGAATGATGTAGCCATTGAAAAGTTATTTCCGCTCCTTGCTTCGAGGCAAATCTGCAAATTAATCCTTTGTCTTTGATACCCAAATTTTTTTGGGTTTGCCTGGGTCATGAGGTCCTTTTTGAACCCATTTCATTTTTACTCCATGAACAAGATTTTTCTTATAAAAACAGGAGTAAGACTTGTGTCCTTTCAGTCCACAATAAAAACAAGTGCAAGGTGGACTTTTGGACATTTTTGTAGGAACAAAGTAGTTTTCGAAATATTTCTGATTTGACTTGTTAAGAACAAAACCAATTTTGTTAAAGCTACTACTTTGTTTCTCAACAGAAGAGTTTTGAATTTCTCTACCTTGAGAAAGTTTTTTAAGTGTGTTTTTAAGATCCTCATTCTCCTTTTTCAAGAAATCACACTTGGTACAAAAGCAATTTTTGTTGGTAGAGATATTTGCCTTTAAAATCAAATTCTCTTCTTGCAAAGTTCTGTTTTGATTTTCAAAAACAAAATTCTCTTCCTTGGAAATAGAAAATTCGTTTTTCAATGTTTCCAACTCATTTTCAAGAGAAGAGTTTTTCTGTTTTGAAATATTTAGTTTCTTTGCAAGTATAAGAGATTCTTCATGTAAATCATCAAAGGCATCTTGTAATTCTTCAAAAGAGTAGTCAAATGAATTTACCTCATCTTTATCTCTGGCCACAAGACAAGTGTTGGCTTCTTCATTTGTGTTCTCCTCATCGGAATTGCTATTTCCCCAAATGGAAGATAGGTAAGCTTTCTTTGATGATTCAGTTTTTGGTTGTGGTTTCTCTTTTTCTCCTTTTTCTTTTTCTTCTATCTCCTTGGTGATTTGAGATTTTCCTGTATGTTCAACACCAAGAGCTTGCAATTGATTAAGCACAAGTCGTATCTCATTAATGGTTTCACAATTTTTCATTTGAGCGATATCAAGTTCATTGATGAGATTTCTAGACTTTAATTCCATTGCAACAAGATCTTCCTCATATGCAACTTCTAAAGTTTCCCACATTTCCTTAGCAGTTGCACAATTGGAAATTCTGAAAAATTCATCTTGACTCAATGCACAAGAAATAATCAATTTTGCCTTAGCATTGAGTTGCACTAAACTTCTTTCAGTATCATTCCATTCACTCTTGGGTTTTGGAATGTATTTTCCTTGTTCTTCCTTGACAGGCATATAAAAACCATTTTCTATAATTTCCCAGAGTTTATGGTCTACTGAAATTAAAAAAATTTTCATTTCATACTTCCAATATTGAAAATGATTAGCATCAAAAATTGGAGGTTCTGTGAAAGAACAATTTTCAGACATAAACCACTCACTAGATCCAACCATATTTACTCTTAGACGGTTAAGTCTTAAATCAAGAGCCCAAGCTCTGATACCAATTGAAAGTAATGGTTGGAACCCAAGAGGGGGGGTGAATTGGGTTTTATAAATTTTTCACAAGAATTAATTGGAAGTTAAAATGATTTTCTGTAAAAGTACAATGCTTAGGATAATAAATACAATACAGAAAATCAATGTGCTGTCAAGATAAATAATTATAAAGATCAAGGAATTAAAGAATAGATATCAATATGCACAAATTAAAGAGTAAGGGATAGAGAAAGCAAACTCGGAGATTTATACTGGTTCGGCTAATCCAAGCCTACATCCAGTCCTCAAGAGACCACTTGAGTATTTCCACTATAATTGCAAGTTTAATCCGGGTACTTGCAAACCACTACAACCACGCAAATTCGATCCGGGTATTTGCGAAACCACAATGAAGAATTTATGAATCCGGGCTCCTCCTCAACCCAAAGCAAGTTCTTCCAACACCGGTACTTGCGAACCTCAACTCAGAATAATATATGTGTTGATCAAAATCAACAATACAAAGAAACTCTCTCTAAAGAGTAGATGAAAACAAATGAAGCTCTAATAACTCTAAGGATAGAGAATATGCAAGATTTGGCTCAAGAATGCTTTCCTTTCTCTCAAAGATGATAGAAGAAGTTAATATCACATTGTAGGACTTTGTTCTTGCTCAAAATCGTGTATCTAAGGTCATATATATAAGATTTTACAAAACTAGCCGTTATATAGTCGTTATAGTGCAGTCCAGATTTTGAGCTTTCTTTAAAAATTCATAACTCCCTCATTTGAACTCCGTTTTAAACAAATAATATACCGTTGGAAAGCTCTTGGAGTCTAGTTTCAAATGAGCCAAGTTTTACTCAAAAATAATTTTTCTTTTAAAAGATATAATCAAAATACTGACTATATGTCAGAACAGAATAATCAACTTTCAGTTTTTCAAACTATATTTTAAATAGTCATATATTTCTTATTTGGACTCTGTTTTCAATAAATAATATACCTTTGGAAAGATCTTTGAGTCTACTATCAAATGAGATTAAGATACTTGAAAAAATGATTTTTTGTTTATGAGATATGATATAAAGAGTGACCAAAGGTCAAAAACTAACTTTTGTAAAATTTCATATCTCACTATCTTTTTGTTCAAAATAATTGAGCCAATGTATGCAAATCTAAATCATTGAGTTGCACAAGTATACTAGCCTATATAAAATATACCTAATGTAAACACATAGGCTATCTTGATGCATCCAAGCTTCCAAGACTTCAAATCTTCTAATTCTTCATTTCTTGGAGCTTCATCCTTGCATGTTGTTTTCCTTGAGTGAAGCATGATATTGCTTTTCCTTGTTCTTCAATACAATCCTCACTCTTCTTGTTTTGAACCAACCTATAAAATATATCTTACTTGCAAACCCAATGGTTAGTTTAATAGCATGATTCAATATATGCAACATACATATTAAATAACATAATCATGCTTAAGTACTTGTAGCATATATATGATAATTAATCTTTATATATATCAATGCTACTATTCAAATACATTTGTCATCATCAAAACTTATGGCATATAGCCTTAGGGTCAACAAATCATACTCTGATAAATTTAAAAATGTGGGGGTAGTTTGCAAAGTTTGTATTACACAACTATAAGAAAATAAATTAATTATAAAACCTTAGTTATTATATTGTTAATATTTTCTCTTCGTGATTAGTGAAAATATT
Source organism: Biancaea sappan (assembly GCA_037074585.1). NCBI lineage: Eukaryota > Viridiplantae > Streptophyta > Magnoliopsida > Fabales > Fabaceae > Biancaea > Biancaea sappan. The sequence continues at coordinate 12,456,972 of CM073490.1, read as the reverse complement.
TTTTTTAATTAAAGATAGATGTATACATATGTGGAAGTGATAGACGATAAAGATGATTATTTGTCTGTATATGTGTTATGTTACATAAATTCAAATATTCCTTTACATTTAGTGTTGACATGAAAGACATAGGTGAAGTAAATGAGATTTTGGGATTAAAACCATAAGGAAAGGTGATGATATTTTACTATCACAAGAACGTTATGTTCAAAATTATCTTAAAAGTTTGATCATCAAGATAACAAACTGGTGAAAAACTCCTTATGATTTTTAACACTCAGTTAAGGAAAACAGAGGAGAGTCTCTGTTTTATTTAATAAACTTTACCTAGCCTGACTGTCACAACCCATTTTCTGGGCACATGACCGGCACAATGATGAATCTCTCATCACTGCAAGCTTTTCGATAAATTCTACCCACGAGTTTAAATTATTTAGTTATTATCTCTATGTTATCAAAATAACAATTCTTTAATAAATATGAAGAAAATATATCAAATTTTCTTGTTAAAAAATCATAGAGATGATTTGCATGTAATAATAGATCATTAATATAAAATACATTATTATACTGACATACAAGTCAAATGCCAAACCCCTGATCTAAATGTCCTAGATGATTACAGAGCAACATAATCTACAACAATAGAGGGGTCTACCCGACAGCGGGAAAGGTCCAAAGTGATCTACTCTTCTAGCGGATATTCTTCATCAGCAACCTGATCTGAACAAAAAGGTTTCACAGAGAGTGTAAGCTTTTAAACTCTGTGAGCGAATCTGCCTCGCGTTAATAAAATTCAAATACATTACCAGTCATGCAAGTATATCCGAAGGCTCATACTCAATCAATAGACATAGTTAGAAATTACATACAAGAAGATAAAAATTCATCCAATTCAACAAACGTTACTAGTACTCATCAATGACAATATATCCCAGAGAGCGCACATAGGCCGGCTCACCAATTTTGTATATTTCCACCATGATGCACAACCTCATCCTCTTAGCTAGGGCGCCTCACAGATTTATCACCAATCCGGGCTATATCTCTACTGAGGGAATCGTTGTCTCCACACTCATTGGTCAAGACACCCTTTCAACCGGGTTTTCCGCCTTTCCGTGAGAGGGGATACTGTCCCGCTCAATCACAATCAATAGTACAGTATTTCATATCATAATCAGAAGCACAATATAATATTCATCCATATAACAGGTATAGTATATAACTATATTATAGATTTATAAACCACAAATCAAGATAACAATTATCTGTTTTTGAAAAGATTCAAACTTCACATCATCATGAAATACTTGTTTCGTCTTATCCATACTTCTGGATTAATTATCTCCTTAAATTCGTTATTCTGAATCTAATTTACCCCTATGAATCTTGGGAGTGTCCTACGACATACTTTTTATCACTAATAATGCTAAAACTCTATTAAAATGAGGTCGTTTCACTTATCTAGATTCCGTACGAGTATCACTTCTATAAGTCGTTACGGACAAGAGTACACAGATGAATTTCAGTATTCCGCTACAGAGATTTTCATGAAAGATTAGAGAAAACAAGTTAGGATTGTTTTCATACAGACATTGTTCATACATACAGTTACTATTCATATGTACGATCACTATTCATACATACAGATACTATTTATACCAGAAATAAAGAATACAATCTGTAAAAGAGTACACCAGGTAAGTTCCCAGGAAAGAGTGGAGGGTCGCAATGGACACACTTAAAAACTAGGTCTTTCCTTAGTCAGAACTTTCCTAGACATGTATTATTCACAGTTTACATTCTATTTTGGTAATTAGGTAATCAAAATAATATGTAAGCAGCTAAGGACAGTTTTTCTGATGTGGAAGATCAGCCAAAGCCGCAACCACAGAGCATACTTAAGAAAATAACTTCTAAAAGTTGAAAGATATAGAAAGGGCATAATATCCTTACCTAAACTGAAGGTGAAGGTGTGAGTTTAGAAGTGAAATGAAAGGGAAAAGTCAACGGTACTATTTATCACTATGCACTAATAAAATATTCAATTTACTATTCATGAAAATGACATTTCTAATAAAATATTTCACGTGTTATTGTGAAAAATGGGCGGCTTCAATAATACTATTAGAACTTAAAGGAAAAACTATCCTTTCACATTAAACCTTTAAGTTTCTTTTCAATTCAGTCCTTTCACTTTAGTCCCTGAGGGTATTTTCACACATAAAACGTCATTTTTTCCTACGAACTTCTTTCTAGTTTTCTCTAACGATCAAACTACATCTAGTACTTGACATTTCGATTGTATAAGTGAACAGTATCGTATACGTAAATAGTATTATATAGGTGAACAGTACCGTATACCAGCATAGTAATCATAGTTTGCAAATACGCATTTATATTTTATTTTTCATGGGTATTATACTGACATATCATGTGTTATGTGTCAGATGAGTATCGATATGTACACAATTCCAATAAAAGAGTTGAGAGGTATTGTAATTTACGATATCATATAAAGTGAATTTCTAATTGTATTAGAAAAATACAATGATGTTAACTGAATCTTTGATTCAGATGAGACAGTCCATTAGTGGTTAAAACATCATCTTGGGTAGTGGGACGTTATTTTGGAGAGAACAGCTATATAAATTTATAAGTTCACTATAAAATCAGAGTTTAGTACTCTGGAGTTGGCTGAAAATAAGACTAAGTAGTAGAAAATTCATGTCTTTTATGGTAATTACATATCTAAAACTACATTTGTAAACTAACATTCAAATATCATACTCTGCTCCAAATTATATTTGTCTAACTTTTTTTTAAATATAAATTTTGTTCATCCAAACATAGATTTGTTCAAACTACGTTCAATCAAACCTAAGTTGCTCAATCCATATTTACCCACTGAATTATCAAACACATCCTAAAGTTTTGTTGGGAATTTTGCGAATTTGAGGCTTTTTAGCATTGTTACCTGTATTAAACAAAAGCTCCTTTTTCTTTTAGCATTTTGTTCAATTTATTTCTTAGTTGCACTTAAAAAGTTATGGTTTGGGGATGCTTTCAAGTTACCATTGTTGTTCAAGATTTCATAAGACGTAAAGAAGTTTTAACACATATCCTCTACTGTTACAAAATCTTGTATTATTAACTTTTTGATTATCTTGTCCCTTTAATTTAGACACTGTAGTGACAAGAGTTCTCTAATGATCTACAAGGCACACCAAGGTATAATCGAGTGTAAGTGGGTACGCAATTTTATTGTAATTTTATATTTATTATAATTTTATATTTTTATAAATTAAAATTTATTTTTATTGTATTTTTATATTTTTATAAATTAGATTTATATATATTGTAATTTTAAAAAATATTTTAGATCGTTGAATTTGATTATCATTAACTCTAATCAAACTGTCTAAAATTAATTTTATAATTTTTTAAAAAAATATAAAAATATACACCAAATATTAACTATTGAATTAAACAAATCCAACAAGCGTAAGGTCTTGAAATAAATCGGCTCTCACTGATCTCTCTCTCTCTCTCTCTCTCTCTCTCGGTAAAAAAAAAAAATTAGCGCAACTTTCTTGGTTCTCACTTTCTTTCTGGGCTCTCTCTCTATCTCTCTCTCTCTATCTCTCTCTCCCTATTTCTCTCTTTTTCTCTTTCTCTGTTTTCTCCCACTCTCAAGGCCACACTCTGTCCCTCGGGTTTATGCATGAGCAGTGAGTTGTGTAGCTTCTCTAAACTCTCTTCGTTGCTTTTCTTCTCTGTGTTTACAGGTACGACACAATGTGTGTTACACATGCCCTGAAGATCTACTAATTATGGGAAGAAAGAAGGCGTGGGAGAAGGGGGAAAGATGAAAAGAAGAAAAGGCATGGAGGTTGAGTAAGCAAGGGTATTTGCAGAATACCTATAGCGCATATTTCAATATCTTCCATTGCTTTAGAACTGAATCATATACTGCAGTCAGTGGTACTAGAAGAAGTGATCAGTAATAAGAGTCCCAAGTCTCATTTTCTTAGCATTCGTCATCTGTTGCTTCTCAGTTGATGAAGATTCAAATGAAAAAATAATTAAATAAAATAATGTGTCCAGCCGTTGGGGCAAGTGACTTTGGAGCCATCTTAGCTTTGTTAACTTCACTCGCAAAAACTGCAGTTGCAGGGACTGTGGAATCAATGCAGTTAGCCTGAAATGCACAACCAACACGATTAAGTACACATGCGTAGTCAAACCTAACGGTTGCCTCCTAATTCAGACGTAACGTTTCCTTCTTCATGCTAAACTACAATCTGGACCCAAAAATTTGCTAAGCCTATTCAAATTTAAATATTTTTTGATAGAATATTCAGATCTAGAAATAACATGCTTGTTAACCGTCCTTTTTGTCAAATAGTCCATGGATGCCGATATGGTTCAAAAAGTTTATATTTTCAGTGACTAAACTTAATTATTTTTCAGAGCATGAAGTAACAATCCAACGACCAAGCTTATGTGTAACTAGAAAACTGAGTAATGTAACGTTTGTCCCTAAATGATATGCAGCCTTCCTTAGTACGATTTTCTAGTTTTTAATCCCTCTCAATTTACATGTATTTATTAATGATATATAAGAAAAACAGAAACACGTGATATTACAAGGAAAGCATATGATTTCAGTTGACAAAAAGACCAAATTGGAAGAGATTGAACAAGCTCAGCGCTAAATTGAGGATGAGAAATGATTGACAACATGGCCAAAACTCAGATATTCGAAGGACCAATCAAAACATTAATTTACTCAAAATCAATCAACTAAAAATTTTCAACACTTACCCGTAGAAACATTTTTAATCAAATTAGTAGGAGGACAAAACCCAAGTTCATTTAGAAAGTAACCCTCACTTGAGAGTTGAGACTGCTTATAGTGACAACATAGATGAGAAAGATCATATGATTACAAATATCACGATAAATGATCAAATTTCTAAACAAACCTTAATAGATATGACAAAATGACCTCCTGCTTTTAGATAATATGAAGCATTTAGTCCAAGAATCCTAGCCTGCAAAGATTGTGAAAGAGAGAATAAAACCCAGATCCTCAAATTAAGTGTGTCAACTCACCAAGTTGGTTGGTACTTGGTAGCGCATATAAATTGAGTAATGATAGACAACATACAGACAGCATTAGCATTCAGTAAATGAAAGAAGAACCTAAAAGAGAAAAGGGATTATTTAAAATATGATAAAGACTTGCAAAAACGCTAAAGCAAGAAAAGAAAAAGAAACAAGCACATAGAAAATCAAATAAATAACTCAATATAAAAAGAGAGAGAAAAAAAAAAAAAAGAGCTGCATCAGAAACTCGGGTCTGCATCGTCCATGATGTCTTGAAGGGGAATTTGAGTAAACTCATCATAATGCACTGAGCATCAAAGTTGAAAGAATGCTTTCATCAAAGTGAATAAGAATCATAAAACATGTTTCCAACAAAACTTCAGGAAGCAAGCACTTCATCGACAATTCCACAAAATCATCTTGTTCAACACCCAAAAAAAAAAAAAGAAAAAAAGAAATGGAAAGATTTTTAGAAGATCATCAATTACAGAAAAATTTCTGACAACTAAAACAAAATGTGGATGTGCACCAAATCTAATCTTCTTAGATCAATCTGAAGATTTAAAAAAAAAAAAAAGTATACACTGAGGACTGGACGGCGGGCTGGTTGCTAGCTCAGAAATGGGGCATTTTATAGGGAAATTTAGGATTTTTTACTCTCAGTACAACACACATAGGCCCACAACTCGTAAGCCTAATGAACCTGATTCGGGCTTAAATGTAAGGACTTCAAGTCTTCAACTCAGTTTAGTTGGCCCAATCTATGGTACAACTTATCTCCTTATTTTATAATGAAAAACTATATTAATGAATTTTAATTGTTAAAAAACAAAAAAGAATGTTGGAAGGAATTTTCAAAATCTGACTAAGTTTTATATTAATATTATGAGATAGAGGATTTTTTAGTAAATAAAATAGTTGTCATTTAATGATAATTTGAATGAATAACAAACAGTCAAAATTATAAACCCAAAAAATGCAAAAGCATTTTTCTATTCAATTTTTCACTTCGTCATAATTAAAAGACCTTGAAGGCATTTTGCATAAGGTATAATATTTTTTTTGGAAATTTTTTTAAGAATTTTTAGATTAACATTAATTAATGAATATTTTGATATTAACAGACTTGTGTTTAATATTAGATAATCATCTTTTGGTTTGTACTATGTAAAATCGGTTAAATCTTTTATTTGAATATATTATAATAGGTTGGGTTTCTCGTCTAGGAGATGGATTTGCTCTTTTTTTTTTTGTAGAGAATAATAGTGTTCATTTCAATCTAAACTATTGATTATTGTGATTGACAATTCATAATATTTGAAAAAGCTTAAAAATCAAAACCATTTATTTTTATGATTTTAAGATTTATATTCGACGGTTTTTAATCATCTGGACAGGACTTTCACTGGAGGGGATCCTATCCATCTCATTCAAGGTAAAGAATCTTACTTGCTAAATGCTTAAAGTTAGTCATTGAATATGGTCCTTTTGGTCTTTTTATGGGCACTCATGTATGTGTGTTGATGAGCTCCATTTCAAGTGTGCATTTTACTTTAGGTCTCCCTTAAGGTTAACACTTGGTACCAAAATTACTTGGAAATATCTGATGATCAATGAAGCTTCATTTGAGTTTGGTTTTCTCTTTCTTCTTGATCGACAAAAATCTCAAATTTCTTGATGAATAGTAAATGGATTCTTTTTGACCACGAATTAGTTTATTGTTGTAATTTTTTTTAAGGACAGAATGAAAATTATTTTCATTAAAATTACACCAAATAAAAAATACATAAGATTTTACAAGACATAAAGATAAACTATTACAACTGAGACTTGAATTTATATGATAAAAAGATACATAATTTAAAGCAATACATCTTCAAAAAAAAACTAAAATTACACATCACTTATTTAGATGACTAAATTATAGAAACAACACATCTCATCTCTTTTACTCTTCTCTAAAGAGACAACATTATAATAGGTCTTCTAAGCATAATTTGGAGAAATTTTTTTAGATCTAGATTAAGAATTCAATAGCAATTCTTCAAAAAAGAAACTTCTTTCATAAAAGAGGATAAAAACTTCTATAGTAGAAAGAAAATTTTTTTCTGTTTTAAAAGAAGAAAAACTCCCACAAAAAAGAGTGAAGAAACAAATACAATAAAAAAAAGACAAAGCATAGTAGAATCGATTCTTGTCAAAACTACTCATCCAAGTATTTAACAAAACCTAGGTTTTGTGAAAAAAATCAATTCTGGCTATAGGAGTAAATGCAAAAACAAACAAGACCATTTTCTTCCAATTGCAATTATTAGCCTCCATCCGCACCTTTAAGATGGTCCACCACCGTTCCAAACAGACCCGAGATGGGTAGAAGAGAGGCATATTACATTTGCCAAAAAAGAAAAAATTAAAGAAAACGAAAGAAAGAGCATAGAGAACGCGAGAAAAATAGTTCCTCGCCCACGATCAGGCCAGATCTGCTGCACTCCACGGCACCACGGTAATCTTGCCTTTATATCGCGTCACTCCATTTTGTGTGGGTTTCATGCTCTTTTTAGTCTTGTCTTAATCATTTAGCATCCTTTGATGTATTTATGATTTTTTTTTTATGATTTAAGCCAATTTGTTAACTACAAAAGTGTTATATGAAAATTGACAAAGGACAAAAGAACAACCATCTTTCCTTCCTTTGATTGCGTATGCAATAATGAAATGACGAATGTCCGTGAGCACATTACGGGTGCTCAAGAATCTTGCGAACTATTCAATAATTACATGACTACTAAATATTAATAGTTCGTTCCCCAAATAGGTTATATATTAATATCTCTAATTGAAATCCAACAATTTTTCCCATACGATAACCTAATACACAAAATCTGGCAACGAAAACGGCATCAACCACTATTCCCGTATACAGCTTCCAGACTATAACAAAACTACCGAATATAAAAGCTTACTTTCAAAATATTACATTCCCCTCAAGATGAGACACAAAAGGCGATGATAAATCTCAGCCATTGACGTCCATATCAACTAGAGCAATCTTGTAGGCAATCTACTCAGCATCTTTTTTCTTCTTGGGCATTCTGTATCCACCAACCACACAAGCGTGGTCTCGCTCATACGGCTCAAGAGTCACTTGCTCTGAAGGCTTGAACTGATCTGCCCTTAGCTTGTTGACTTCGCTGGCGAAAACTGCAGTTGCAGGGACTGTGGAGTCTATGCAGTTAGCCTGACAATGACATGCACAGGAACATTATTACGTGAACATGAGTCGCCAAATCAATAGTAGGCTCTCCACTCTGATGTGACATTACATTCTACTTCTATTTAACTTTCAAAAATTAATTCGTGTCAATTCGCCCAAGGACGCCAAAAAAGTGCACTCAGTTTATATATTTCACAGAATTAACTTACCATGTTACATTCTACTTCTATTTAGCTTTCAAAAATTAATTCGTATCAATTAGCCCAAGAACGCAAAAAAGTACACTCAGTTTATTTTTTCACAGAATTAACTTTACCATGTTTATGAGACTGATGATTAACAATCCAATGACCAAATGGTTAGTTACATTTAATAAAAAACAAGAAAATTGAGTAAAATAATGTTCGTCCCTAAATTGAGTGATAACATGGCTGAGAGAGATCATATGACTACATAATACCATGATAAACGAGCGGGTTTCAGAACAAACCTTAATTGAAATAACAAAATGACCTCCTGCTTTCAGATAATATGAAGCATTCAGTGCAAGAATCCTTGCCTGCAAAGGTTAAAGAGTGAATAAAAACCGGATCCTAAAACCAAGTGTGTCAACTCACCAAGTTAGTTGGTAGCACAAAGAAATTGAGCAGAGACAGATATTATTAACATTCATTAAACGTTGAAACAGGATAAATATAAAGACATGCAAAAACAATGTATAGCAAGAAAAGAAAAAGAACCAAGCCCACTAACATACCAATTGTTGGGCATCAAAAACTCAAAAAGTAACAGAGCAAACAAAGAAATTTAAGTGCATCAGAGACTCGGGTCTGCATCATTCAAGATGTCTTGAAGGGGAATCCGAGTAAGCTCATCATATGCACGGAGATTCAAATTGAAATAATACATATCATAGTGAATAAGAAACATAAAAAATATTTCAAACAAAACTTCAGGTAAACAGAAAAAACTCCATGAAGCATTCCCCAAGACTATCTTGTACAACACAAAAAATACTTTGTCAAAAAAGGGGAAAATTTAGAAAATCGATCAAGTACTAAAAAAAAAAGTAGCAGATGAGCTCCAAAAATAAACTTTTAAGAACCAGATCATGATTATCAAAAAGAAAAGTATACAGTAATACAAAAGTTATAAAGGTATTCTGCTATCTCTATACAGAATAGAGATGCCAGACTGAGAAAGAATAAAATGATAGCTATTTATAATGTGCTTTCCGAATAATGCCTGAAGAAAATAATAGCAACAAAAACATATCAACAAGATCAAACAGCTTCACAAAAAAAGTAGCATGTTTCTTTCTCCTCAAAATTTGTCAAGAAACAAGAACCAAACCTGATCAGGCTGAGCAACATCAGAAAATATAACATCTACCATCCCAACCAACATTCTGTATTTGGCGGGATGTCTAGCATCTTCAATGATGGGTATAACATTAGTTCGCTTCTTTGCCATGTTGACCAAGTCCCGGCCGCTTCTGTGAGAAAATTCTACCGCATAGACCACTCCCGTCTACATACAAGAACAGTGTACTTACTCAGCTCTTTCCAACTGTAAATGTAACATGATGCAGATTAAGAATAGTACTTACTGGGCCAACAATGTCAGAAACATGAGAGACAGTAGTTCCAGAAGCAGCTCCTAGGTAAAGAACTCGGGCACCAGGTTTCTTTATTACAGACATACAATGCAAAGAAAATATGTGTTAAGCTACTATGTTTGGAATAAACAAAGCCAAATAACAGAGTATAATAAGAAACAATAGAGATTCTTACGATCCATATGTTATCAACTCCACCAAGAATGGCAGCAGCCAGCTTGGAGCGAAAAGGGTTCCACACCCGGTACTCAACTTTGGAACCATCCTCATTCTGAATATAATGGGAGCATTTAAAAGTCAGCAAGTGATGCAAGAAAGAGTGCAAACATTTAAAATAAACACATGCAATTAAAGAAATAATACCAATGTCTTTGATTTTCTAAACATGTATAACAGATTCTAGTCATTATGTAAAACAATATTGTAACAACGAAGAAGCCATTAGTGCTTTGCAGGCATTCATATTCAAGGGTATGAGCATATTGAGTAATAAAAAAAAATACTTCTAGTAGATCAAAAAGAGAAAAACCTGAACGGTAATCCTTTTCTCATTGTAAACAGCTTCACCGGGAACTAAATTCTTAGTAACAAGGGCATCTTCTTTGCCCTTGGCAATGAATATTCCTTCATGTCGATGAGGCTCAATCACAACTTTACTCCCACCTTTCATTCCACCCCTACCTCCTCCTCGACCACCCCTACCACCTCCACGATCACCCCTGCCACCCCTGCCACCGCGACCACCACCACGAGCTTTCATGTCTGCTCCTCTTCCGCCAAAACCTCTTCCTCCTCCTCTGCCTCCACGTCCACCATCACCTCTGCCCCTGAACCCTCCTCCACCACCACCACGACCTGCTTAGCGTTACATCATTAGAAACAAGAAATACTGCTACAGTCTTCCAGTAGAATCACACATGACAATATGGGGAGAAACTACTTAAAAAGAACTTTCGAGCTACTTCCTATATGTAGTCTCAAATACACCCCAACCCATTTAACTGAAAACGAGGACAATAAACTCATACTCTGAAAGTTCATGCATCTAGCTAACCAAACCAAAACCCCAGATGCCCGTTTTAGGGTAAAATGATTAACCAAAACCACAATGACCGAACTTGTTATAGCATTTTCGGGACTGAAGCAGTGAATATCATAGATTGGAAAAGAGAAAAGGAACTTCTTCGTATACCTCGGGGAGGGGCCATCTTTGGGAGCTCGAAGACTGAGGTCTGAAGGGGTGGCGGCGTGCTAGCTGCTGAACCCTAGACAACCAAAGGTAAACCGAACGCGAGGATGAGCGCGAAGATGTAGGGTGGATGAGTTCAGTAGGCATTTTATAGGCCAATTTAGCGTTTAGGGTTTTTGACTCTCGGGCTCTCATGGGCCCACAAACATGGAAGCTCAATGGACCTCATTCAGCCTTAAAATAAGCACCAAATTGGTTTGTTTGGCCCAATCTAATGTTCAACTTCTCCTTCATATTAATTCCAAAAAAAAAGGCCTCTTCATGTCTTTATAATAAAAAACTATCATAATGGATTTTAGTTGATAAAAATGTTGGAATGAATTAAAGTTTGATTGAGTTTCACTTTAAGTCAAATATGTGAGAAAATATTTGTTTTTGAAATTATAAAACAGGGGAGCTTAGAGTAAATAAAATTGTTATCATTTAATGATAATTTGAATAAACAATTGTTAGAATCATGAACCCAAAATGCGGAAGCATTTTTCTATCTGTTATTTACTCGATTGTAGTAAAAAAGCAAAAAATGCATTTTGCAGAATGTTTAATAGCAGCTTTTTTTTGTACAAAAAGGAGTTAAAGAAAAAATAATAATTATTAACAAAACTTGTAGAGGCGCCATCAGCAAATAAGTGAAATGTTAAAGTGATTGGAGGAAAATCCCAAACTTACAACCAAACAACACTTTGGGCTCTCACTTTAACCTAGGCATTAGTAAATCAGTTCGGTTCATATAATACTGTTAAACGTGTTCGGCCTGAACTGTTTCTTAAACAAGCCATTTTTCAATGTCTAAGTTTGCCAGTCATGAATTGCAAACCTAAATGGGTTAGTCCATTAGTCACACTTTTTTCAAAAAAATTATATTTAAATAATATAATATTAAATTTTATTAGGAAAAAAATTCAATAATCTTTTTTAAGGCAATTCAATTTCTACATGTTTAAATAACCAATAATTTTAATTTTTCATATTTTTTTAAATTAATTATATTATATTTAAATTTAAAAATTTTATATTTATTTTTACAAAATACAAAATTTTTCATATCCAAATTTACTATCTTTATTAAATATAATATTATAAAATATAAAAATATGATAAAATGAGATTATTTATGCTAAATAATACAATTTTTGTTAAAATATAAAAAATATACGAACAAACTTGTTTAGGCCTTTTTTTTTTAAAATGAGTCTAATTTTTTAAATCAGAATCCATTCATTTATGAACTAGTCCGCACGCTATTTTGACACTATTGTCCTTGTCACATCCCAAAAATTGAACATGTGAAAAGATACTACTCATTTGATAAAATTCTCAAACATATGTTATTTACATATATTCTGTAAGGTTTTGCATTCAACCTTAATCATTCATTCCACACTACAGAATTATATTCATCTGATAAACAAATATAGAAATACATAATATGATGTTTCTATCTCATCGCAAGCCTAGGAGACCTATAGAAAGTACAGAGCGTCCCTAGTATCCACATTAATAAGTATTGGTATCTCACCAGACAGAAAGAGAAAATAATTCCAAGGGGCTTCTATTCTTCAAACGGATACTCTTCTTCCTTGTTTTCTGTATCTGAAAAGATAATCATAGGGAGTGTGAGTTTATTTAAAAATTCAGTAAGTAAATAACTGTACTATATAAAATATCAAAAGTACAAATACCACATTTACTCATATAATTAATTGTCTTATACACCGAGTAGTATGAGACTCTAACCCTTTCAAACTCATGAATAAGATTTCATAGATATACACCGAGTAGTATGGGACTCTAACCCTTTCAAACTCGTGAATAAGATTTCATAGGTATACACCGAGTAGTATGGGAGTCTAACCCTTTCAAACTCGTGAATAAGATTTCATAGGTATACACCGAGTAGTATGGGACTCTAACCCTTTCAAACTCGTGAATAAGATTTTATAGGTATACACCGAGTAGTATGAGACTCTAACCCTTTCAACTCGTGTATAGGTTTCATAGATATGCACTGAGTAGTATGAGACTTTAACCCTTTCAAACTCATGTATTAGAACCCGTAGATCTTTACTCATTAATAAAATAATGAGAATTTATCACATAGTACAATTTCCATGAAACAAAATAATTTATACATACTCTTGTTCCTTTGAATTTGTATAAAAAAATATACCAATCATCATATACTGTCATATGAAAAATTGATTGGTTAATATTCAAATAATATTGTAAATGGGACTTATATTGTACTTTGACTAGTAATATCAAACTAACTTAGCAAGGTTATTCACTCACCTTGATGTTTGTCCAAGTTTACCTTGTTCCACACTAGAATTTGTGTAGGAAAATTTCCTAGTAAAATATATTACAAGGAAACATAAGAAAGGAAACAAAATCACGAAAAGATGCAAAATTTTTTGATTGCTACAGTAACGGTTTGCTACAGTACGGTTCGCTACAGTGACGGTTCGCTACAGTGACGGTTCGCTACAGTATCGTTGACTGCCAACACTACAGTACTGCTACAGTACTCGAAAAATTTTCTGAAAATTTCTGGTTGCTACAGTGAATTCGTGTTTGCAGACGCTTCCCAGAAAATTTCCATCCTTTCCTTTTTTTTTTATTCAAAACCAGGATCTCAACTGTTTTAACCGATTATAACTCAAATATAACTTCTAAAACAACTGAGATTCATGAATTATCATCAAAATCTTCAAGAATAAAACCTCCTCTGATCTTCTATATAAACTGAAATTTAAGGAAAATAATGAGATTAAAGCTTACCTTTGATCCTTACAAAGCTTTTGAACCGAACAAATAATCGAAATTCTGAAGATCAAGGAAAGGATTTAAGAAGATGATGAAGAAAGGAGAGAAAATAAATATCAGCCTGCTTCGGTTGCGTGAGAAAATGAAGGGGTACTATTGAAGTTTTATTTTAAATATTTCTAATGGGTTATTGAATAACCCATGGGTATCCATAACCCAACATCCAAACTCATCCAGTCAATTTACAATAAATGGACTAATTGACCATTCTTAAACCACTTTTTCATGAATTTCATCATTCTTAGAATATATCCCACATGGTGCAAATTTTTAGTCCAGTCATTTAACTCAATTTTCATAAATAATATTCAAAGAGAACAATTAAATATGAAAATTAAAAATGACCAGAATAAATAACTAAAGTAACGTTGTAAAATTCTAAAATACTCTTAAGCGAATTATAATCCGAAATTAACGGATATTACAGTCCTCACAAAAGATGTGGGGTGACTTGAATGTTGGGCTTCTCTTCAAGAATTTTTTTAATATCTTCAATAATGACTTTTTGAATGGATGAGTGGTAGATTCTCCTTTATTAATCAAGTTAATAGCCTTAAATGAGTCACCCTGAAGATTTATCATAAACTCACCAAGATCTAATACAATAAGAAGCCACTGACGAATGTCAAAATCTCATAATACATACTTGTAATATATTTGAACCTAGAAAAACTAGTGACCCCTAACAGTCATTCTCATGACAGAGGATGCTTCCCATACTTGTTCTTCCTAGGTTGCCCAAAAAGAAGTTGTTAGTGTTGATATTCAACACAAATCTAGTTCTAGGCTCCCATTGACTTGCAAAAGAAGTAAAAGCATTAATAAAAACATTAGTGCAACTTAAGACAAGCTTACAAATGCTCTTTACTATCAAATTAGTCTCTCCCATAACACAGTTGCTTCTAAATTTCCAACGCCACCAAAGCGACCTTGAAAATAGAATATCCAAGTGGTCCTCAGAATCTAGTCCTAAATGCTACTAGAGGTGAAACCGGATCTATTGGTGAACCCAAGGTTCTTCCACATCTCCTATGAAATCTTACAATTCATCAAGCAATGAAGCATGGGCTCTTCCTTTGTATTACGGATGTGTTTGAAAAAGTTTATTTTGAGTTTATCTAACTTATTTTATGGCATAAGTGCTTTTGTACTTAGTTGGGAGATTTTATAGAAATAATTTATGAAATTATCCATAAACTATTTTCAGTTTATTTTTATAAGCTAATCAAGGATAGCTTATAAAAATAAGTTGAAAACAGTTTATATAAAATTTGTCCTTACAAACTTTTCAATTATAGAAATAACTTATATATAAACGTTTATATGATAAGTGCTTAAATAAATTGTTTATCCAAATAAGACCTACATCTTGCACAAAATTTAGCAGAACTAAGACTTCTCCTGACCCTAAACTCATTAGTAGGATAGTTTCATGATTAATATTGAAAGGCAAAAGGGTATTTTATGTCCCTAAGGTTGCCATCGAGTTTTATTTATACTCCAAAGGTTTTTTTTGGCCTATTTATGTCATTTATGTTTCAAATTTTGTCACATATACTATTTTTTTGTAACATTGTCAATCAACTTAATGGAATGCTGACTGGTCTGTGCCAAAAAATTTTTTTTAAATTTTTTGAAAAGTTTCAATTTATTCACTTTAGTCCTTGGTCAAAATTTTTCTCTTGTCCAATTTTTGATATAAATTCATCTTCTAATTCATCTAGGTCCTTAGTTTAAGAATCTATATTTCTCTTTGTCAAAATTATTCTATATAAACTCTTTAATTTATTCACTTTAGTCCCTATTCTTCACTTTCATACTTTTCTCTCACAGTTTGGTCCTCCAAATCAGTTCATAATTTTATTTTTAGTCATAATATGATTAAACTATCATTTCTACCAAAGAACAATACAAGAAATGTGTAATACCCATGAAAAAAATAAAATATAAATGTGTGTTTGCGAACTACGGTTACTATTCTAGTATATGATACTATTTACTTGTATAATACTATTCACGTATATGGTACTATTTACATATACAATTGAAATGTCGAGTACTAGATGTGGTATGGTCATAAGAGAAAACTAGAAAGAAGTTTATAGGAGAAAATGACGTTTTATGTGAGAAAATACCCTCAGGGACTAAAATGAAAGGACTGAATTGAAAAAAAAAACTTAAAGATTTAAAGTGAAAGGATAGTTTTCTCTTTAAGTTTTTAATAGTAACTAATAATATTTGCACAAGCTAAATTATTAAAGTGCACAGTAAATTAAATTATTTTATTAGAAATGTCATTTTCATAAATTGTAAATTGAATATTTTATTAATACATAGTGTCAAATAGTACTATTAACTTTTCCTATAAATAGGTCATTCCATTTCATTTATAAACTCACACCTTCAACTTTTTTTTTCTCTCTCCTCAAGTTTCTCTTGTTTCGACGCTATACCTCTGAGATTTTGGGTCTTTCCTTTTTAGCTTAGATCCGAAGTGAATATATTATTCCCTTTTTATGTCTTTCAAATTTTAGAAGTTATTTTCTTAAGTATACTTAGTGATTGCGGCTTTGACTGATCCTTCATAACAGAAAAACTGTCCTTAGCTGCCTATATGTTATTTTGATTATCTAATTACCAAAATAGAATGTAAATTATGAAGAATACATATCTAAAAATGTTCTGGCTAAGGAAAGACCTAGTACTTAAGTATGTCCATTGCGACCCTACACTCTTTATTGGGAACTTATCTGATGTACTCTTTTATAGATTATATTTTTTTATTTCTGGTATAAATAATACTCGTACGTATGAATAGTAACCATATCTATGAATAGCGATCGTATATATAAATAGTAATATATGTATGAACAATATTTGTACGAAAACAACCTCAACTTATTTTCTCTAATATTTCATGAAAATCTTCGTAGCAGAACATTAAAATTCACCTGTGCACTCTTGTTCGTAACGACTTAGAGAAGTGATACTTGTATGGAATCTAAGTGAGTGAAATGACCCCTTTTTAATAGGATTTTAGCATCATTGGTGATAAAAAATACTTCATAGGACACTCCCAAGACTTATAGGGGTAGACTGGATTCGGAGTGGCGAATATAGGGAGGTAATTCAAATTTATCTATAAGTATGGATAAGACTAGGGGTGTACAAAACCGATCAAAACCGACCGGACCGAACCGAATCAAGCCAAACCGAGAAAAATCGAAAAACATAGGTCCAGGCCGGTTCATAAAAAAAGGAAATTTTCAGTTCGGTTCTATTGGTCGGTTTTGGTTTGGTTTGGTTCGATTATAACCGACCGAACCGAACCGTGTATATAATTTTAAAAAAATTATATATTATATTATATTTGTATATATGTTAAAATGAGAGAATCAAATTTTTGGAGACTATTTGTATATATTATATTATATTTGTATATATATTTGTATATTATATTATATTATATTATATTATTAGTAGACTATGTGGCCTTTTTGGAGACTCAAAATGAGAGAATCTCTTGTCTTTTGGATCCTTTTCAAATTTCAATTGTAACTAAATTATCTTACAAGAATGTAGCCCAAAAAAGAAAAAAAAACCTACAAGAATCACATTACGTCAAATTAAGAAGTGAAGAATATAAACTTGTGTAATAAATTAAGAAATATTATTTAATTACATGTATTATACATAACATATAGCATTTCAAGACCACAATATGGCTAAAAATGCAACAGAAGAACATGCAAAAGGCAATGGCAAAACAAAACTAACTAGAGGGTAGAAATCAAATATGCATCTCTTAAAAATAACTAAGAGTGAGAGTATTTTTGTAATACCCAAGAAAAATAAAATATAAATATTTGTTTACAAACTACTGTTACTATTTCAGTATACGGTACTATTCACCCGTATAATACTATTTACGTATACGATACTGTTCATTTATACAATCAAAATGTCAAGTACTAGATGTGGTTTGGTCATAAGAGAAAACTTGAAAGAAGTTCGTGGGAGAAAATGACGTTTTATGTGTAAAAATACGCTCAGAGACTAAATTGAAAGGACTGAGTTGAAAAGAAACTTAAAGGTTTAAGAGAAAGGATAGTTTTCTCTTTAAGTTTCTAATAGTAAATAAATTTTGCGCGATTTGTACAGTAACTGCATTATTAGAAATGTCATTTTCATAAATAGTAAATTGAATATTTTATTAGCGCATAGTGTCAAATAATACCCTTGACTTTTGTTATAAATAGGCCCTTCCATTTCACTTCTAAACTCACACCTTCAACTTCTCTTCTTCTTTCCTTAAGTTTCTCTTACTCCAATGTTAGGCTTATGAGATTTTGGGCCTTTCCTTTTCAGCTTAGGTAAGGATACTATGCCCTTTCTATGTCTTTCAAATTTTAGAAGTTAATTTCTTAAGTATGCTCTGTGGTTGCGGTTTTGGCCGATCTTCCACATCAGAAAAACTGTCCTTAGCTGTTTATATGTTATTTTGATTCTTTGATTACTGAAATAGAATGTAAACTGTGAAGAATACATGTCTAGGAAAGTTCTGGCTAAGGAAAGACCTGGTTTTTAAGTGTGTCCAGTGTGACCCTTTACTCTTTCCTGGGAACTTACCTGGTGTACTCTTTTACAGATTGTATTCTCTATTTCTGGTATGAATAGTACCCGTACATATGAATAGTAACTATATGAATAGTAACCGTACATATGAATAGTATCCGTACGTAAAAATAGTATTCATATGTATGAATAGTGACCGTATGTACGAATATTATCCATATGTATAAATAGTATCCATACGTATGAATAGTGACTGTATATATGAATAGTGACTGTATATATAAATAATATCGTATATATGAACAGTATCTGTATGAAAATAATCCTAACTTGTTTTCTCTAATCTTTCATGAAAATCTCTGTAGCGGAATACTGAAATTCATCTGTGTACTCTTGTCTGTAACGACTTAGAGAAGCGATATTCGTACGGAATCCAGGTGAGTGAAACGACCCCGTTTTAATAGAGTTTTAGCATTACTGGTGATAAAAAGTATGTCGTAGGACACTCCCAAGATTCATAGGGGGAAATTGGATTCACAATGACGAATCTAAATGAGATAATTAATCCATAAGTATGGATAAAATGAAATAAGTATCTTATGATCATGTGGAGTTTGAATGTTTTCAAAAATGGATTAATTGTTATCTTGATATGTGGTTTATAAATCTATAATATAGTTATATACTATACCTGTTATATGGATGAATATTATATTGAGCTTCTGATTATGATATGAAATGCTATTGATTGTGATTGAGCGGGACAGTACCCCCTCTCACGGCAAGGCGGAAAACCCGGTTGATAGGGTGCCTTGACCAATGAGTGTGGAGACAACGATTCCCTCAGTAGGGATATAGCCCGGATTGGTGATAAATCCGTGAGGCGCCCTAGCTAAGAGGATGAGGTTGTGCGTCATGGCGGAAATATACATAATTGGTGAGCCGGCCTGTGTGCGCTCTCCGGGATATATTGCCATTGACGAGTACTAGTAACGTTTGTTGAATTGGATGAATGTAAGAGGATGATGTTGTGCGTCATGGCGGAAATATACATAATTGGTGAGCCGGCCTGTGTGCGCTCTCCGGGATATATTGCCATTGACGAGTACTAGTAACGTTTGTTGAATTTGATAAATTTTTATCTTCTGTCTATTGGTTGAGTATGAGCCTTTGGATATGCTTGCATGACTGGTAATGTATTTGAATTTTATTAACGCGAGGCCGATTCGCTCATTGAGTTTAAAAGCTCACATTGTTTGTACAACCTTTTTGTTCAGATCAGGTTGCCAGCGAAGGATATATGCTAGAGGAGTAGATCACTTTGGACCTTCCCGTTGTCGGGTAAACCCCTCTATTGTTGTAGATTATGTTGCTCTGTAATCGTCTAGGACATCTAGGTCAGGGGTTTGGCATTTGGTTTATATGTCAGCATAATAATGTATGTTATATTGAGAATCTATTATTATGTGCAAATCATCTCTATGAATTTCAAATAAGAAATTTTGATATATTTTCTTCAGGAATGGTTATTTTGATAATGACTAAACTCATGGGTAGAATTTATCGAAAGGCTTACAGTGATGGGATATTCATCATTGTGCCGGTCATGTGCCCAGAAAACGGGTCGTGACAATTTTATTTTTTTAACATAAGCCTCTAATTTTTTTTTTAAATATTGACACAAACCGAACCGAACTGCCCGCCTATAAACCAAACCGAACCGCATATAAACCGAACCGAACCGTCATTTTTTTTCAACTGAATAGGTCCCAAATTTTAGTAAACCGATTTGGTCGATTCGGTTTGGTTCATACCTAAAACCGAACCGAACCGATCTTCTAAACGCCCCTAGATAAGACGAAACAAGTATTTCATGGTGATATAAAGTTTGAAACTTTCCAAAGACAACTTAATTGTTATCTTGATTTGTGGTTTATAAACTTGTGATATTATTATATACGATGCCTGTTATATGAATGAATATTACATTGTACTTCTGATTATGATATGAAATACTGTATTATTGATTGTAATTGAGCGAGATAGTACTCCCTCTTATGGCAAGGGGAAAAACTCAGTTTAAAGGGTGTCTTGACCAACGAGTGTAGAGACAATGATTCCCTCGGTAGAGATATAGCCCGGGTCGATAACAGATCTGTGAGGCGCCCTAGCTAAGAGGATGAAGTTATGCCTCATGACAGAAATAAACAAATTTGGTGAGCCAGCCTATGTGCGTTCTCCGAGATATATTGTCATTGATGAGTACTAATACCATTGAATGAATTGAATGACTTTATATCTTCTAGTATGTAATTTCTAACTATATTTATTGATTGAGTTTGAGCATTGATAAGTCCTTTATTTTCGTTATCTTCCTATGGTTTTATTGGACTTTTTCCTTCCTTTGCTCCTATTTCACTTCCTTTTTGCATTCCTTATCTTAGTTCTCGCATTTTATTTATATTTTTTGTAGTTATCCTTGTTCTTGCCCTGTTTATCCCTTTTTCCCTACATTTTGGAGTAATTTTTGGTTGTTTTCCTTGTAGGTATATATATATTTTGAATGATACAGGTTAGAAAGCTAAAGAAACCTAAACTCAAATGGAAAAATTCGAAGACTGGCGCCTAAGGCACCAAGGCTCTAACTCTCTGCCAGAAAATTTATTGCTGGCGCCCAGGCGCCAGCAGTCCAACTCTCTGCCTCGAGGAATGAAGGTGGCGCCCAGGCGCTACCTAGGGCGCCTAGGCGCCACAATATGATTCTTCTTTCATTTTTTTGCATGGCGCCCAGGCGCCACGCAGGGCGCCTAGGCGCTGGGGTCCTGACATGCACCTATAAATAGGATTTCTGAAGCATTTTTAGGGATTTTTTGGTTGGAGGAGAAGGAGCTCTGCTAGGGCAAAATCGGGGAAGAAGGGAAACCTACTCTCCATTGAGTTTGATGCTTATTTCTTTCTCTCTTTCCTCTTGTATCATGTTTATTTATGTATTTGTGATGTTTTTCTCTTCTTCCACCATGTGTAACTAAGTTTCTAGGGTTAAGGGATTGATGTAATTGACTCCTATGAAGCTTTGTTATTGAATGCTTTAATATATTTGCAATTTCGATTTTTGGAGTAGACTTTACTGTTTTTTATCACTCTTAGATGCTTAGCTACCATCTTCAATGAATCTAGGGTTTATATTAGTGCTAGACATAGCTTGATATGAACTTGCCTTTGTAATTTCTACCGTAATTCGGGTTAGTCTAGACATAGATAACCTTAGTTGCGTGGTTTTTATGAATTCTTACGCTTAAACGCCAAATCAATTAATTTGACTAAGATATTAGCTAATTAATTGAGTGAGGTAGATTTGTTTCACCAAGACATTGAGTTCAAATATCTTTGTGAACTTAATCAACAAAAAGAGGAATTTGCAAATGTATTGAAGTATTTTCTAATGACTCAAAGATTAGTTTGGCTATGAATTAATCGGATTTGGAGATAAGTAAAATCAATCCCCTATGCCCGCTTTGTTCTCGTATAGATTTCGTTGTACTAGCCAACTTAGTGTCTTAATTTAATTTGCGGTCTTTAACTTTAAAATCAACCACTCTACCATTTCAATTGTCCAAATATAATTTAAGCTAGTGAAATTGATAATTGTTAAAGTCAATCCCTGAGGACGATAACTCTTTCTCTCTCACTTTACTACTTGTGCAACCCGTTACACTTGTCGGAAAATACGCATCAAGCATTCGAGTATATTTGTATGAATGATGATGTATTTAAATTTCATTAACGCGAGGTCGATTCGCTCACTAAGTTTTAAAGCTCATACTCTCTGAGAAATTTTTGTTTAGATCAGATTGTCGATGAAGAATATCCGCTAAAAGAGTAGATCACTTCAGATTTTCCCGTTGTCAGGTAGACCCCTCATTTGTTATAGATTATGTTGCTCTGTAATTGTCTAGGACATCTAGGTCAGGGGTTTAACATATTTGGCTTGTATTTCAGTATAATAATGTATTTCATAATGAGGATCTATTATTATATGCAAGTCATTTATGTGTATTTCAAATAAGGAAATTTGATATGTTTTCTTCGTATTTATTTGATAAGGAATGATTATTTTGATAATACGGAGATAATAACTAATAATTTAACTCATGCGTAGAATTTATGGAAAGGCTTACAATGATGAAAGATTTATCATTGTGTCGGTCATGTGCCCAAGTCACGAGTTGTGACAAAATGAATTAAAATTTAAGTTTCAAATTTTACCTTTTATAAGAGGGAGATATATGTAATCTTTGAAACTTTAAATTTTAATTCATTTCTTGTATTGTTCTTGGATAGAAATGATAGATTTAATCATATTATGACTAAAAATAAAATTATGGACTGATTTAGAGGACCAAACTATGAGAGAAAAACATGAAAGTGAAGAATAGGGACTAAAGTGAATAAACTAAAAAGTTTATAGGGGATGATTTTGACAAAGAAAAAATAAAATTTTAAACTAAGGACTAGAAGAAGTAAAAGATGAGTTTATATCAAAAATTAGACAAGAGGAAAATTTTGACCAATAGAGTGAATAAATTGAAACTCTTAAAAAAAATTGTCAAAAATTAAAAAAAAAAATTCTTGGTTGCGACTGTCACGTGGCAGCCAAAAAATTTTGACAGTTCACGTGATTGCCCTGTGAGAGATGCTTTTTGTCACGTAGCAATCCAATCAGCATTATATTAAGTTGACTTACGTTGTTACAAAAAATAGTATATATGACAAAATTTGAAACATAAAGGACATAAGTGGACCAAAAAAAAACTTTTAGAGTTTAAATAAAACTCAATGTCAACCTTAGAAACACAAAATATTAAAAATATGATAGTGACACCGAGTACTGATGTCTTCTTATACATAGTAAAAGTTGTTTGGATCGAAGTATAGAAAGCTCCACAGCATGATTTTCATGGACATGGTCCATTCTAAGTTTTTTTAAGGAAAAAAAATGGGTTATATGAAAACAAACTGTATATGTGAGATTTTTCTTTTCGGGAATATGTTTAGTTCTACTTGACCATTAAAATTCAATTTCAATCTGAAAAACGTGAGTAAAATCAGGAATAAATTGTTTTTCAATTCTTAATATTTTGCATAAAAGCAAACCTTTTGATTCTCCTTCAAATAAAAAGTAAATATAATAAAATAAAAATTGAGGAGTGTCACATATTCTGTCCCACATGGAGTAGAATTATTTGAAACAAGTAATTCTTTGAAACCTTAGTATGACTAAAGTATCCCTAAATTAATTTTTACTTTATTAAAAATAAATTTTTTAAAAAACTTTTATTTCAATATTGTTTGTTACATATTAAAACTATAAATTAAATTTAAAAGAAGAAAGTATATTTTTTTTTCAAAAAAAAGGCCGCATAATAAAAACATCATAAAGAGGAGAGAAATGTAATTTACGTTTTAAATTATTATAGTATATTTAAATATAATGTAATGTAACTGGTAAACTAGCAAAAAATAGTGATATGCAGAGCGCATGAATTTGACATCATATTTCGAAAAAGAAAAAATAATAATAATGCTGGCACTAATGATGATAAAATGGTATTAAAAATTGGAATTTGGAAATATGTTTAACTGACGCTTATTATTCCTATTGTAATCGCCACTGCCACCAAAAGAAAGCAGACAATAGGCAATAAAATTTCTCCCCATTAGGTTGGGGAAAAAAATTACAGGAACACCATAGAACTCAAATTATTCAACGTTTTGCTACAACAAATTCATTTGTCTGTATGATTCAAAATCTAGATAGTTAGGCTGCCCATTAAACCCATGCATGTCAAAAACTTTATCATCTGAAGGCATTACAGAACCTTCTCGTCCCTTGAAGCCCTCAAGAGGTGAACCCCAGGGAACTGGAGTGGAAGGGTTTAAGCTAGAAGCCTCTTGGTTCAGATACAGTGCAGTTGGGTTCTGCGGTGAGTTTCCAGCAGCCCTTCTGTTCGAGGAATTAGAGGCCGTCAAGGAAATGGACACCGGCTGCGGCTGCGGCTGCTGAAGTTGTTGCTGGTTCTTCATTGGTGACTTGGGCCGAAGTGCTTCAATGTCAGGAGTAGTCGCCACCAGATGCGGTGCATCTGGAGGTGGATTTCGCCCTCCACCTCCCTGCCAAACCTTCCCATCTTTGTCAGAGAAATTTTTGACATATGCCTGGACTTATCAAAACGCAATGTTGTTTATCAGTCAAGGGCAAAAACACAACCAACATCAATAACAAAGTGGAGGCTCAGTTGATTAAAACAGATTGTGGAAGATAGAATAAAATCTTAGTCACGGTGGAACTATAGGATAAAGATGGACTTCAAAATTTCCAGTGACGGGCTGACGGGCTCTAGAAGTTTGTTAAAACATGACATTAGACCAAAATTTATGACATCTCACAAGTATAAGCTGAAAAAAATTGTTTAAACAGCTAGTAGACTCTAAGCTAAATAATTTGCTTTGATTAATATAATATCATCTGAACATTCCTCCACTTATATTCAATCAGATATATAGTACAACCGCTGTGAGATGCTCTGGTTGCAAGGGAAGCCTGGGAAAGAGGAAAGTTTTCCATGGTATATCAATTTGTATTTAATAATCATCAGGTCGCTCCTGGACTTCATGTATTTTGACTCGAATTCAATTGGCCTCCAAAATTTTGTGCAGCACAAACCATGGTTTTTCCAAAGATTACTATCCCAATAATGTTTTCCATAGTAGTCATACCCAAGATGACTGAATTAAAAATGGAGGACAAACTACTCAAAATTGCTTCACAGAAATGTTTAATTTTTTGAGTTTAGCCTGTGATGAGAAACACTTTCTCAGAATACAATAGGTAATCATATCCTACAGATGGATCAGCCAGATCCAGCAGAAGTACAGATGGTGCAAGGATGACTCTACTTCAAAAGAAAGAAACATAAAGAAATGGAACACATTTAAATAGAAAAGGAAAAGAGGAAGGGGAGGATGGTATATTGGCATTTCAAATTTCTTACCTCCGCATTAAAATTTGAGGATGACAGGTCTTTACCAAGAGTCAGCCAACCAGCTCGAATATTGTGGTCTTCACCAAATAGTTCAATTCTCCTCCTTCCAAGTGCGAAGTGCTCAATTATCCTATACATATCTTCGGGCTTTTGTGTTGATCCTGCAAATATGAAAAAGATTTTAGACAGAGATGCCGTGCCGATTTTGCAATGCATTGAAGATTGATTGACTAATTATTAAGAGGAACTCGAACAGTCTTTTATGACATCTTGTCCAATTTTGTATCTAATTGGTGGGCTACAAATGTGGCACTTTATATTTGAAGTACCTACCAGGATAATTTTCATAATTTAAATAGATACATTAAAAGAGCAGTAATCATCAAATCAGAAGTGTTGCTTGTTATTAGGCAGAAAAACATGGAGACTCTATCATCATTCATTCATGTCATTGAAAAGGCAGCATCCACCACATTGGTGGACCAACTAAGATTTTGGAGAACTGGAGGTTTCATGGTTTCCAAAGAGGTTAGAGAAAGAAAGAGTTTCGAAGCTGGCAAAAAAGCCACTAAGAAAATTAAGCAAATAGTTACTGATACTATAGCTGAATCAAACACATGGTCAAGGAATCAGTTGGTTCAGTCTCTGTCTTGGGCTGGAACAGAACCAACTGCACTTGGTTTCAAAAGATTACAAACCAAACCCAAACTGAGAACACTGACAAGTGGTAACCTCAGTTGGTTCCATTCTTGATTGGACAAAGATTATTGAGAAATAACATGAATTTTTTTTTTAAAAAAAGAAATAGAAATAAGACAACAATGCAAATACTCAGCAGAAGAGTTTGAACAAAACATTATATGTGGGTTAAGAGAAGACAAATAAAAATCAGTTCAAATCAAGAATGAGGATTTGCTGAATGGAGAGGGGGGAATTCCCCCCCCCCCCACCCCCTTTTTAATCTTTTTCTGAGAACAGGGGATTTGGTGTTTTAGTAAAACCAAGTTGCTTACTTGATAGACCTTTTGATATTCTTAGTAAATTCAAACTAAGTTGAACCACAAGAATGCCTCCTAAAAATAAAGCCAAATATCAAATTTTGTGCTGATCTTCTGCTCCCCAACGTTAAATTGTTGCTTTGCAGCTTACTGGTTTCCCCTTATATGAGATATTTACCAACCAAAAAAATTAAGAAGAAAATATAAAAAGGAAAAAAAAAATCAAGGATGAAACAACTGTGATAATTTATTTCTTAGACATAAATGGGGATACTAACCATAAGGAGGTTCTTCAGCGATAATTACATCAGTGTCAATGTTAGCGTGGATTATATGGCCATCGGTACTTCGACGAACAGTTCCCTTTATGCCCATTAAGCAGTGTTCCTTCATCACAACAACATCAAACGGTTTAAAGAAGAATGTTGTTTTCACTTAGAGCTACACAACTAATGTTCAAATAAAGGTGTTTAATCATGTGAGGTAGATTATAACTGACCTTTGAATGCTGAAATAAAGTATGTGAGTCATGTCGCAATCCTGGAGTTGCATTAGTTTTGTTTGTCTTCACCCAACATATATCTTCACACCTACGGAAACCCCACTATAGACACCCAGCCACCAACCCCATAAAGAAAAAAGAAGGAAAGGAAAAAGATTAATCAGAATAATACATGAATAATATATGAAAAGAGCCACAACCAACAAATGAATCCAAGTTCTTATCATAATTTCAACTTCCAGGTAGCATACCTTCTTTAGGCATTGACGGCCTTGTTCCAGGCCTACACCATCACCAACCCAAAGGAAGATGAAAGAAGGCGTATCTGCTATAGCCTTAGCAAAGATGAAAAAAAAAATGTTAAGACATCTCATTCAACCATAAAAGTGATATGTCATCATAAAAGGAAACCAAAAAGCAGGTGGCATTCTATGATAGTAGATCATTTTATGTATATATCATTCTAAGATGAGAATCACTCCACCTGCAAATTATTTTTAGTAAGCAAAATCATATTAACACTACATGTACTTTTGCCACTTTATAACTTATAAACTTTTCCTTAAACAGCAGCAAAGGTTATTAAGGATGATTAATCCAACAAGTTTATTTATAGTTCACACACCGTATTCCATGTGCTTGCAGCATGAGGAAAAATGCTCATACCAAAACATCCCTAACAAAAGAATCTATTGTAATGTGAAAACAGACTAATAGCTTACCTCAATCTTGAGATTCATTATTTCTTCAAATGTCCAGTACTCCATATGGTCAGCTACTCCAGGGGCACGGTGCATGTACTCTTCCCATGGGGGATCCACAAGAATGACGTCAAATTTGGTTCCAAAGAACTCTGGAGACAATTCAAATTCTCTCAAATCACATTTATAATACATGGGAGGAGAAGCAGATTTTTCCACAATCTCATCCTTTTTCTGTATAAGCTCCCTTAGTTTAGGGTAGTCTTCCACAACGTTTGTAAGCTCAAGTTCCCTAATAAAATTCTGCGGTCGCATACCAGTATCAACAAAGTTTTGAGAATAATCATTCTGTTCACCTCTAGAAGGTGCTTTACCAGCAGCTCCACTACTTTTAGGAGGAACCCAGGCCCCTGGAGTTTTATCAGATGGAACTCCTCGAGACATTGGACCGGTAGGACTGAAACCAGGACTAGAAATGCTTAGGGGAACTCCTCTTCCAGGGCCTGACTGGTTATAATACGTTGCTGGGTTTGGCAGATTTCCCATGTTAATGGGAAATCTTGGGCCAGATGGTCCTGTTGGTACAGGAGATATACCAGGAGGGACACCTAATATATTCATATCAACCCCTCGAGCTCCAGGCCAGATAGGTGGACTGAATGGTGGAATGAAGACACCGGGGGGAATTGGAGGACCATGTGCAGGTGACATACCAGGGTTAAGAGGCTGCATTGCCCCATGTGGAGGTAAGCCAAGAGGTCCAAAAGGTGAACCCATCATTCCCATTGGCATTACCTGTGGGTTGTCTCTCCCTGTTGGCCTAGCCCTTCCACCTCTTCCAACCCTATTCCCTTTTACGCCTTGCACACCAGCTCTATTATAGGATCCAGAATCCTGGCTTCCATATGGAGGCTGTGAACCACCGCTACTAGAGCTTTGTCCACCGGTACTGCGACCAGACAGAGCACCTTTCTGACCTCTTCCTCTTCCTCCTTGAAAATCATAGTCATCATCAGCATATCTCTCTTTAATATCTTCACCAGCTGTTGCAGCCCCATACACATCATTCTTTCTTGCTCTTTCATCATGCAAACTTGCCCATTCATCATCATTAGCTCCCGATTTTACATCATACTGTTGATTAGATTCGGATACCCTGGCAAAGTTGGATACAGACTCTGCTTTTGCATAGTCATTAAGATTGGTTTGGATCTCAATCACATCATAATTGTCGTTGGAAATTCCGAAGTTTGATGAAGTTTTCACAGCTTCCCCCCTGCTTCCATCTTTCCTACCACCAGACCGACCATGAGGCCTTTCATAGTCAGTCCTCTCACGCCCATGTCTAGGCAAGTCACATTCTCTGTTGCGATCAAAATAAAAGTCCCCAAATCTTGAATCTTTGTCAATATTACTCTGTTGCCTCCTTCTCCAGCTCTCTCTAGAGCTTTCCCGATCTTTATTCCTGTCACTCCAAGTATCATCTTTGCCTCTGGATCTATCATCCCTATAAGCATCCTTTTCAAGTTCCTTCCTTTTAAAGCTACTACTTCTTTCATAATCCATATCTGAGTTTTCTGAATCTTGATGACGTCTCCCACTCCACTCAGGTGTCCTAGATTTGCTTCCATCTTCATCTCCATTTAAATGAACATCCCAACTTTCAGCTACATCATAACCAGAGGGTGTTTTTTGGCGCTCAGGCTTTTCAATTCTGTCCCTGTCTGTTCTATCATCATGACTAATCTCTTGTGATTCTGACCTGCTTTTGCTCTTACCTCTTTCAGAATTTGTTCTCCTATCTTCTTTATTGTTAGATTTGGCAACCTTGTCACTGCTAAAATCCATTCCCATGCTTTTGCTCTCCTCTTGTTCATATCTAGAAGGTCCACTCCTCTCTCTTGAACTCTCGTGCTTAGAATCAGAAGCCTTACCATTTCTCAATTCAACTTTTCCGGAATAACTATCTTCTGATTTCCTAACAGTGTCTACTTCATCCCATTTCCTTCTTGAACTCTTTGCCTGATCAGAAGATCCATGAGCCTTTTCTCGGCTACTTTCCCTCTTTTCAGAATATCTGTAATCTTTATCTGTCTTTTCAAAATCCACATCATGCAATCTGTCCTCTTTACTTCTACTTTTGTTCTGATAGCTATCATGGTCTAAATGCCTCGAGGATAATTTCTTCCTCTCACTTTCTTCGGAACGAGCATGTGATTTACTCCCGACCTTAGCTCGACCATCTTGCTTGTTGTCTAACTCTCCATCCTCATACCAACTGCTCAGCTTCTCCAATGTGCTTTCCTCTTGCTTTTGCTTCATCTGCTTAGAACGTGATTCCTTCCTCGAATCATAATCATTCTCATCACTATCAGCTCTGCTTGAGCCAGTAGACCTCCTCCTAGTCTCACCTCTACCACCAGAACTTCTTCTTACACTGCCATCTGACCCCTCGGCATCTTCCCCATTTCCTGATTTCCTGGACCTACTAGACCTGTGCTTCTTCCTATCACTACCCTCCCAGTCCTCATTATCCCCTGCCTTATCACTCTTCACATCTGAGCTAGCAGCCTCCCGTTTCATGTAACCACGACTACTCTCCGGCGAATCCATTCCAGGCTAGCAAACGTGAAAGCAAATTAACCATACATAATTTTTTCAGACTTCAGCCATAACCCTTTATTGATAGCAAGAACAAGAATGTAAACCATACATGACGAGACGAAACAAGTATTTCCCCCCACACCCCAAAAAAAAAAAAGAAAGAAAGAAAAGCGTGGATGAATTCACCAAGGTTTCCTCACTTCATCTGTTTGCATATGTATTTATGTGAAAGAAAAACCTACTTCACCAAGATTTCACTTCGTCCAACGTTCTTGCATAACAATCTTGTGCTTGATGGGCGTGGTTACCCTAAATGAGAATTTCAATGGGAAAAACTTAAGAGAAGAGCCAGCCGAGAAGTAGGAAGTGAAATTACAATTTGGGTACTGCGCGGGTCTTATTTTGCAAGAAGCCCAAAACAAACTTGAACTAAATTGAGAGAGAAAACGAGACTTTACCGGTAAGGGCCAATCGAGTTAACACTGTCACCGCCTCACCGGAGCTTGTCGCGGAAAGGACCTTTGAGAAACTATGCCATTGAGGCTGTCGCCGTGTGTGCCAAATTGCCAATCTGAAATTTTCAAGGTTTCGTCAAATTCTATGCTCCGACCCGACCCGACCCCGACTTTTTGCTTCTGCAAATATTAATTATTATTGGACAAAAAGCTTTTTTTTTTAAATATTTCCATCGAAGGTTTTTTTGAATTTTTTTTCAATTTCAATACAGATTTGTATTAATATTTAAAATAAAATGAGGTACATAAATTTTTAGTCCAGGATGTGAGAGTAACTTACATATATAGACTAACTAAGTAAATATTTGAGGTAATTAATGATAAACTTGCGTTTTATCACACTAATTTTTTTTAATGAAAATAAAAAGTATAAGAAAGTATTTTTTAAAGATTGGATTTTTTTAATTCTTTATTGTAAAAGTTTAAATTTGTATGATAAAGTATGGTTACTTGTTCATTTAGAATTACAGGTTTTTTTCCCCCAAGTATTCTGATTATGTGGAATTTAGTTTAGTTCATCAACATGTACATTAATTCATATCTTTGATTTTCTTAATTTTATCAAAAAGCAGTTAATCTACAGTGATACCCAATTAGCATTCTCCATGAATCCAACAATTTAACCTCTCTATATGAATGAGGAAGGGAGATTTTTGTGGGAATATTTTATAATAAAAAATATAATTCAAAAATATTAATTAAACGTCAAAATTATCATTCTCGTATAATATTTTCTAAATTTTAAAAAGGTTCCATACTCCACAGACCAGAAGTAGTCTGAGTATTTTATTTAGATGGCAATTTGTTTTACAAATAAGTCAAGTAAGAAATAGTGAAACAAGATTAGAAGAACCCAGATACTCCAACCACACTTGCAGGTACTGAGATTCCCTGCTTCTCAGAGATTCCTACTTTTTTAGTTATTGTAGTTAAAAATTTTAATCATAGTTTAAATCATAGTTAAAAAATTGTCGCTAAAATTTTGGTTACGATATTATTAACTACGGTTAAAATTTTTATTCACAATTAAAATTATGACTAATTGAAAAAAGCACTTTATTTTCTCTTAAAGAAAAACAGGAACACCCAGCCATACTGAAGAGTGTGCTTATAGAAATACTAAATGGGAAAAAGAGAACGCATTCCTCGCATATCCAAAGCAGTAACGATACTCACAAAATCATCCAAGGACTTTGGGAAGAATTGTTAATACTATAATTAGTATACTACATGCATACATGTATAAATATTACACACACATATAATGTAACTCATTCATAAACAAAAAACAGTGACGTGTGGAGCACATGAATTGACATTTTGACATTAACAACAACAACAACATAGCCTTATCCCACTAAGTGGGGTCGGCTACATGGATCGCACGACGCCATTGAGCTCTATCAATGACCAACTCTTTAGATATCTCATTTACTAAAAGATCCCGTTCAATAATTTCTCTAAGTGTCCTTTTTGGTCTTCCTCGACCTTTTTTCATAGGGCTCCAAACTATCTGCTCAACTCTCCTAACTGGCGCTTCCAACGGTCTCCTTTGCACATGCCCAAACCATCTTAAACGATTTTCAACCATTTTTTCCTCAATAGGTGCCACCCCAACTCTACCTCGTATATGATCATTACGGATCTTATCTCTTCGTGTATAATTGACATTTTGACATTGTATTTCTGAAAAAAATTTGGCACCAATATAGAGTAACCTGACGCGTATTATTCCCATTGTCATTGCCATTGCCACCAAAAGAAAGCAGACAACAGGAAAGAAATTTTCTTCCCATTTATAAGCCGGGAAAAATAATTACTGATACATCATACAATTGAAATGCTCAACGTTTTGCTACAACAAATTCACTTGTCTGTATGAATCAAAATCTAGATAGTTAGACTGCCCATTAAACCCGTGCATCTCTAAAAGTTTATCATCTGAAGGCATTACAGAACCTTCTCGTCCCTTGAAGCCCTCGAGAGGTGAACCCCAGGGAACCGGAGTAGAAGGGTTTGAGCTGGAAGCCTCATGGTTCAGATACAGTGCAGTTGGGTTCTGTGGTGAATTTCCGGCAGCCCTTCTGTTCGTGGAATTAGAGGCCGTCAAGGAAATGGACACTGATTGTGGCAGCTGCTGCTGAAGTTGTTGCTGGTTCTTCATCGGTGACTTGGGCCGGAGTGCTTCAATGTCAGGAGTAGTTGCCACCAGATGGAGTGCTTCTGGAGGTGGATTTCGCCCTCCACCTCCCTGCCAAACCTTCCCATCTTTGTCAGCAAAATTTTTGATATATGCCTGGATTTGTCAAAATTCAATGTGGTTAATCAGTCAAAATAGAATAAAATCTTAGTGAAGGATAGGATGGACTTCAAAATTTTCCAGTTATTAGACTTGGGAAATTTTGGAGGGGAAGGGTTCTGGTAGTTTGTAAAAGCATGATATTAGCCCGACTAACGACATCTCACAAGTATAACATGAAAAAATTGTTTAAACAGCTAGCAGACTCTAAGCTAAATGACTAGCTTCAATTAATATATAACAACTGTAACATTCATCCACTTCTACCCCATCCAGTATATAGTACAGCCCTTGTGAGATGATCCGGTGGCCAAGGGAAGCCTGAGAAAGATGAGGAAAGTTTTCTATGCTATATCAATTTCAGTTAGATAACTTGTATTCAATGATCATCAGGTCCCTCCTGGACTTTAATTCCCTTGGCCTCAAGTATTTAGAGAGATTATTATCCGCAATATTTTAGCAGCCAGTGATGACCAAATATTTTCCGAGTAGTCACATCCAAGATGACCACATTAAAAATGAAGCAACTGCTCAAACTTGCTCCAACAAAAACACACACACACCTCTTTTATTTTTAGAGGTTAGCCTGTGATGAGAAACACTTCCTCAGAATGCAATAGGTCATAATATCCTACACATGGATCAGCGGGATCCAGCAAAGGTTCGGATGGTGCAAGGATGACTCAATTTTAAAAGAAAGCAACAAAAACAATTTGGAATGCATTAAAACACAAATGCAAAAGAGGGAGAAAAGGAAGAGTCAATTCACATGTTAGAATATTGGCATTTCAAATTTATTACCTCCGCATTAAAATTTGAGGACGACAGGTCTTTACCAAGAGTCAGCCAACCAGCTCGAATATTGTGGTCTTCACCAAATAGTTCAAGTCTCCTCCTTCCAAGTGCGAAGTGCTCAATTATCCTATACATATCTTCGGGCTTTTGTGTTGAACCTGCAAATATGAAAAAAAACATGAGACGGAGGTGCCATGCCCATTTCGTTATTCCAAATGGAAACATTGGAGGAATCATAAAGTCAGCATATGATAGAGGTGTCTCTCTAATTATATATTTTCCTAAGCTTGCAATGAGTTCAATGGTATCTATTTATATATTCCTCATGTAATGTGCTGTAGATTGATTGACTAATTATTAAGAGAACTTGAAGGGTGTTAGTAAGCCTTTGATTTACCAAAGGTTCACTCATGGGAAATTTAGGCCGGGGCCTACAGGGACAGCAGATTAATATTATAATTATTGTGCTTTTATGTTGATTATGTGTGTTGTGTTATTATGTGCGTTCCTACTTGGCGTAGGGGGTTACTAGTGTGTGTGTGTATTACAGTTATTGAGTGTTTATGATTGTATGTCAGTTGTGGGAGTATGGGCAGTTATTTCCCCTATTGTGATGTATATTGTGGCTGTTTTTCTGCGTAATGGCAGTTAATGAATTATCTTCAGTTGGTGGAAACACTAGAGATTTTTAGTTCTCTCTATAATTGAAACAACACCATAGGTAGAAGAAGGAAGACTGATTCATCCCAATCCTTGGGTGATTTCTCAGTTTCAAGACCCATAACCAGATCAGCATCACGGGACCATAACAAAGTCTTGTATGACATCCTCTCCAATTTTGCATCTGTTGATTTCGTAGAGGTGAATTAAAAAAACCTTCAGACTGAAGTTCATCTTAGAACAGCAAATCTCAACTGCAGAGCAGCAATGATTGATGAAGTTATTGCCATATGACTTCTCTATCATCTATAAGGTGGGGAGTGAGAACAGAGGGATGGATGCACTATCCCATAGGGCCCAACATGTAGATTTTTTGGCGCTGGCAGTATCTATTCCAATGGATTATGGGGACCTTCGAAGAGCCTTGCTTGCTGGCATGTACACTAAGCAGATCATGGAGCAAATCACTTGATCACCTTCACCTAAATCTGATTTCCAGATAGCAGACCAACATCTTTTCTATAAAGAACGGCTTGTCATTCCTGATGTACCATCTCTCAAAGAAAAAATTCTCAAGGAGGCACACTTGAAGCCAACAAGGGGGCACGATGGATATCTTAAAACACTCAAATGTATTACTACAAGCTTCTATTGGCCTAGAATGAAGCATGACATCAAGGCCTTTGTGCAGAATTGCATCACATATAAACAAGTCAAATACCAGACACTTGCCCCTTCAGGCCTTTTACAACCACTACCAATACCAAAGAGAATTTGGGTCGACATCTCCCCTGATTTTATTGTGGGGCTGCCAAAATAGGGGAATTTGGACACCCTCCTCATCGTGGGGGACAGATTCAATAAGGATGCAAATTTCCTTCCTCTGTCACATCCATTCACTGCAAAAAGTGATGCTATTTAATTTGCAAATAAAATGTGCTCCTCCATGGAATCCCCTAGTCCATACTATTGGATGGCGACAATGTTGTCTTGAGCTCATTTTCACAGGAATTATTCCACATTAGCTAGACTCAACTTCAAACGAGGACATGTTACCACTTGCAATCCGATGACCAAACAAAGTCAACCGATGCATGGAAACTTAATTGCACTGTTTTGCACGAGTAGCCCAAATGATGGTCAAAATTCATTTGTTGGGCGGAATATTCCGACAATACAAGTTATTGTTCCTCATCACAGATGACACAGTTCCAGATTGTATACGGACATGAGCCTCCACCATTACATCAATTTGTGATAGGTGAAACCAAGATCGCAGAACTAGAAGAAAAGCTTTTGCAGAGAGATGCAATGCTCAAGATACTAATAGGAACCAACACCAGATAGATAGAAACCAGCTTACAAGATTAAGAGAAAATGACAGAATAGATGATATTCCAGCAAAATACACTGAAAGAGCACAGGACACAATGACTACTCACAATAACTGAACACTCTTACAGAGCACACCCCCTCATAGAAAATGCGGGTGATACAGAACAATACACACAGGATGGAAAATGCAGAAAACAGCAAGGTTGCTAGGCTTTCGAGAGGCCAACTCCCATTTCCCATGTACGATTCTCCCTACCATCTCTCTCCTCAACACCCCCCTTAAGCATCCCCCGTCTCTTCTGCCCTTTTTGTTTTTGTCATTGGGCCCATTTCTGCTCTTATATTGTTTAAGGATCATGGGCCTAACAGATACTCATACCAAACTTATTATGAGGTCAATCACGAATGAAAGCACAAATGGCTGCCAAGAGATGAAAGCTATCTTTCGAAGTGGGAGATACAAGTCTTCCTGCACATTCAGCCTTACAAAGATATCTTGCAAAACCCTCTTTTCATAAACTCTCTCCATGCTATTTCAGCAACTACATGATCATCCAAAAGGTTGGGACTGTAGCATATGAACCATAGCTTCCCCTAGAAGCCAAAGTTCATCCCATCTTCCATGTCTCACTTCTTCGGCCAACGAAAGGTGTCAGATATTCTCAAATCACTCCTACAATCTCGGTAATATTAAGATTGAGTGATTTTGGGTTTATTGCCATTTATTACTGTTTTATTTTATAGCCATTACTCTTTATTGTATAGATGTTGCACATATTCTTATTTCCTTCTTTAGGATCATTTCATTTGTATAAATTCAGATTGATTTGTACTATTAATTCAGAAGGCCACTTAAGGCTTTACCCTCGGACGTTTGCGTATTGTGCTTCAGACATTTAGAGACAAATAATCATTTGTTCCTGCACTGCGACGTGGCTTGGAGTATTTGGAATAGGTTATTTGATCTCTTTGACGAGAGTTGGGTTTGCCCAAAGGACCTTGGCACTTTCCTTGCAACCAAATTTACTGGTTTTGGCCATAGGAAGGACAACAAAACTCTTTGGAATACAGCTCTGTTCACAACTATGTGGTGCATTTGGCTGGAAAGAAATACCAGTCTTTAATGATCGGTGTATGCCTACTCAGATGTTGTGGGATCGAATTCGTTATGCGGCTTCATTGTTGGTTTCGGCCAATGGGCTATTCAAGGGGGTGCCTATATCTGATGTTTATAGGGACTGGAGGGTATTATTGTACTAATACTTTGTTAGGGGCTTTGTGGGGTGTCTTTGATGTTTGTTAATTTACATTTTGTCCGTGTTTTTTCTTAGGAGGATTCCTTGTCCTCCCCCTATTGTAATCCTTTCCCTCTGTACCTTTCTTTTCTCCTTAATAATATTTCTTTTTCTATCAAAAAAAAAAAGAAATTACATTCTTTTCCTCTCAATCTCTCTCGATTCTTACTTTATGGTATCAGAGCAAGGTCCTTTGATCCTAACTTAGCAATGACAGACGGTGGAGGAAACAAGGGGATGGAAACCTCTGATAACAGGACAGAGGCTATAGTTTTCAATGACATCCAATCATTCCAACTCACAATTGAGAAGCTTGACGGAAAAAACTTCCGTTAATAGGCTCAGTTAGTGAAACTACTGTTAGAAGGAAAAAGGAGAATGGGCTATCTTGCCGAAGACATCAAGGAACCCGAACCCTCTAATCTCTCAGCTCTTCAGAAATGGAGATCATAAAATTCTTTAATCAGGGCATGGTTGGAGAACTCAATGAAACCAATGATTGGCAAAACCTATCTCTTCTTGCTGACGGCCAAAGATATTTGGGATGCCGTTCACCAAACGTACTGCGACAAAGAAGATTTCTCCCAAATATTTGAAATCAAAACCAAACTCTGGCAAATGAAACAGGGCGAGCGTGATGTCACGGACTACTTCATGGAGATGATGTCCCTGTGGCAAGAGCTCGATCTGAACCTCGAGACATGGAAATGCGCCAAGGACAATGCCCAGTACCAGACGAAGGTTGAATCAGAAAGTCTTCGAATTCCTCACCGACCTGAACCACTAGCTCAACGACGTGAAGGGTCGCGTTCTCGGAATAGGTCCGCTGCCATCCACTCATGAGGTGTTCTCTTAAGTTCGACGGGAGGAGCAGCGTAGGAAGGTAATGTTATCTCATTCTCATGGGTTGGGTGATTATATTATTAACGGGTCTGCCTTGTTGTCTTCTAATGGGCCTGGACCAAATAGCACTAATAAATCTGGCCCAACTGGTGGATTTGCCCATGCTACACGTGGGCCTCAAAACAATGGGGCCCATAACAGTCAAAAAAGGCGTCCATATTATGACCATTGTAAAAAGTCTGGGCACACAAAAGAAAATTGTTAGGAGATTCATGGCAAGCCGGCTGACTGGAAACCAAAGCAGAACAAAAATCATAGCGAGTATCAAGTTTCCTCGGAGAATACTGAAAAAAGGGAAAATCAAGGGGCTTTCAATGCTGAACAAATGGAACAAATTTATAACATGTTCATCAATTTCAACACCGGTTAGTCATCAAATACACCTTCAGGTTCTTTATCCAAAAGAGGTAACTTTTTTACAAGCTCTAAATACCTCTTTAACTAAAACTCCCTAGATAACTGACTCAAGTGCCTCTGATCATATGACCTTAGCTTATCATCTTTTTTCTTCTTATATACCTTGTGCTAGAAATTTAAAAATTAAAATTGCAGATGGGACTCTCTCACCCATCGCTAGTAAGGAAAGTATTAGACTCTCTAATTCTATTATTCTCGAATCTGTCCTCCATGTTCCAAAGCTATCATGCAATTTATTATCTGTTAGCCAATTAACAAAACACTCAAATTGTTCTGTTAATTTCCTATCATCCTCGTGTGTTTCAGGACCTATCATAGGGGAAGATGATTGGCAGTGCTAAGGAGTGAGAGGGACTTTACTATTTCGATGATGCCAAAGTGAGTACGCAATATCAAGTTGCAAATTATAGCTATGGTTCTACTCCTAGGGACAAAGAACTTCTGTTATGGCACTTTAGGTTGGGGCACCCATATATTTCATATTTAAAGCATCTGTTACCATATATATTTATGAATAAAGAAAACTTTGAATTGCAATGTAGATTTTGTGAATTTGCGAAACACCACCGCACCTCTTTTTCACAAAATTCTTATAAACCCTCTAAACATTTTACCATTATTCATAGTGACTTAAGGGGTCCTTCTCGTATTCAAAATCGTACTTTTACAAAATGGTTTGTAACATTCATAGGTGACCACACTAGAGTGTGTTGGGTATACCTTTTAAAAGATAAAACCGATGTTCGAAGTATTTTTATCAATTTCCATAAAATGATCCAAACTCATTCAAATTCTTAGAACTGACAACGATACTGAATATTTTAATTCCACTTTAAGAGATTATCGCCGACATCAAGGCATTGTTCATCAAAGTTCTTGTCCTTACAACCCGCAGCAAAATGGGATTGCAGAAGGAAAAACTGGCACCTCTTAGAAGTTGCCCATGCCATAATGTTTACTACAAATGTACCAAAAACTTTTTTGGGGAATGCCATCTTAACATCTGCATATCTCATAAATCATAAGCCTAGTCGCATTCTCTCATTCAACTCACCTATTAAGAGACTTTTTTATTTTGATAGAAAAAGAAGTATTATTAAGGAGAAAAGAGAGATACAAAGGGAATGGTTACAAAAGGTGGAGGACAAGAGATCCTCCTAAAAAAACAAGAGCATAAAGTAAGAAAAACAAACAGACAGCACAGACACCCCACATAGCCCCTAACAACGTATTAATGCAATAACGCCCTCCAGTCCCTATAAACATCAGATATAGGCATCCCCTTGAACAGCCCATTGGCTGAAACCCACAGTGAAGCCATGTAACGAATTCGATCCTCACCTATTAAGAGACTAAAAACAGCATTTCCTGCCTTATGTCTTTCATCTGATCTTCCTTTCAAAATCTTTGGTTGCACAGCTTTCGTTCATAACCACGATTCACACAGTAAACTTGATCCTCGTGCCACCAAATGTATCTTCCTCGGATATTCACCATCACAAAAAGTATTTTGACCCTTTAACAAAAGAAATTTTGTTAGTCTTGATGTCACTTTTTTCAAAAAAGAACCCTACTTCACCAAAACCTCTGTTCAGGGGGAGAGTAATACTAGTGAAGATATTTTTTTGAATGTGATCTTCCTTTGCCTAGTATGCCATCAACAGAAGGAAACCTAAATGAAGGGGGAGAATCATCACAATCAGGCAAGGAAATACTTGTCTACTCACGAAGGCCGAAGGAACTCACCTCTAAGGCACCAAAAGAGCCAAACAAGTCAATCCCGGTGATGGACCCAAATGAGTCTCATACCTCCAGCAAAAGTAATCTTGAACCCTCTAATGATGACTTGCTCATAGCCTTAAGAAAACCAACTAGGTCATGTACTAATCCCATTTCCAAATTTGTCTCATATAATGCTCTGTCACCCAATTTCTATGCTTTTTCATCTAACCTTGATAAGACAGATGTCTCAAAAGACATCCTTGAGGCATTGAGGCATCCTGAGTGGAGAGAATCCGTGATGGAGGAGATGAAAGCATTAGCAAAAACAACAACAAAATAACATGTGGGACGTAATTGAATTACCCAAAGGAAAAAAGACAATCGGATGCAAATGGGCATTCACTGTGAAATATAAGGCCGACGGGACAATCGAAAGATACAAAGCTCGCTTGGTGGCTAAGGGGTTTGCACAGATCTATGGCATCGATTACACAAAAACCTTTGCACCGGTAGCTAAGCTTAACACTGTACGGGTCTTCCTGTCATTGGCAGTCAATTTAGATTGGCCTCTTCATCAACTCGACATAAAAAATGCCTTTCTAAATGAGAAGCTAGAAGAAGTCTTTATGCAAATTCCACCAGGTTTCAGCAAACAAAGAGAAGAAAAGAGAGTTTGCAAACTGAACAAATATTATATGGGCTCAAACAATCACCAAGAGCGTGGTTCGATAGATTCTAGAGTCCTACGAGGACAAGGGTACAATCATGGGCAATCAGATCATACTCTTTTTTTCTACCAAACCGATAAAGGACTAAAGTCAATATTGATTGTATATGTTGACGACATTGTTCTCACCGGAGATGATTCAGCCAAGATTGAAAGACTAAAAAGGACTCTTACTACAAAATTTGAAGTTAAAGATCTCGGGGGAATGCATTATTTTCTTGGTATGGAGGTTGCAAGATCAAGAAGGAGCATTAGTGTCTCACAACGGAAATATGTTCTCAATCTTTTAACTGAAACTAGAATGCTTGGTTGTAAACCAAGTGATAGTCCTGTGGAACCTCGTAATAAAGGAAAAGACAACGAGGAATCGGTTGATAGAGAGAGATTCCAAAGGCTTGTTGAGAAATTAATCTACCTCTCATACCAAAACCTGATATTGCCTTCCCAGCTAGTCTCGTTAGTCAACACATGCATTCTCCAAAAGTCGTCCATTTAGAAGCTGTGCATAGAATCCTACGATACCCGAAAGGGTCTCCTGGAACAGGACTTTTTTTCAACAAGGGAGAAAGACAAGATATAGATGTGTTCATTGATGCTAATTGGGCTGGTTCCCAAGAAGATCTTAGGTCAACTACGGGATATTGTACGTTTGTATGGGGCAACCACGTTAAATGGAGGAGCAAAAAACAAAATGTGGTTGCCCGAAGTACTGCTGAAGCCAAATTTTGTGCTATTGCTTATGGGATTTGCAAAGGGCTTTGGCTAAAGAAACTCTTGGAAGAGTTGAAGATGGAAGATAGGCCACCAATAAGGCTTTTTAGTGACAAGAAGGCTGCAATCAATATATCTCTAAATCCTGTTCAACATGATCGAACAAAACGTGGAGGTTGATAGGCACTTTATCAAAGAGAAAGTTCAAGATGGGACAATTTGTCTCACCTATGTTCCTACAAATCAACAAACAGCAGATATCTTCACCAAAGGCCTTCCTCGAATAATTTTTGAGAAGCCTATTAGCAAGTTGGATATGATTGCCATTTATGATCCAACTTGAGGGGGAGCATCAGAATATTCTCAAATCACTCCTACAATCTCAATAATATTAAGATTGAGTGATTTGGGTTTATTGCCTTTCATTACTGTTTTATTTTATAATCGTTACTCTTTATTGTATAGATGTTGCAAATATTCTTCTTTCCTTTTTTAGGATAATTTCATTTGTATAAATTCAGGTTGATTTATACTGTTAATATACAAGAGAAATTACATTCTTTTCATCTTAATCTCTCTTGGTTCTTACTTTAAAAGGTATGGTACCACAACAGCAGTCGCCCCCTCTGCCCATCTCTTTTGATTGGGAATTAATAGTTGAACCTGAATAGGTATTATCACCTTGTTGGGTGGCCCATGGCAGCAGTTCAATTTTGGAACTTCTCATCCAATGGCAGCACTATCCACCAGAAGAAGCAAGTTGGGAGGAGTACGAACTCATTCAGAAACAATTTCCAGCATTTCGCCTTGAGGGCAAGGCAAGTTTTCGGGGATGGGGTATTGATACAACTCCACCACTCAGGAACTATGTCAAAAGGCCACATGGCACTCTAGATATACTTGCGGAGCTTATATATGGAAATAGTTATGCATGTTTATTACACTCTTCGGGTGGTAAGCTGAACTAAAAGCCAACTTGGTACCAGAGAGTTTAAACAACTCCTACCAAAAATTACTCATAAACAATTGACTTTGCAATGCCATGCAACTTGACTAACTCTTTCACAAACAAGCTAGCCACATCCTTAGCACTATACAGGTGAGATAGTGCAATGAAATGCCCATATTTCGTCAATCTATCCACCACTACCAGAATAGTGTCGAAACGATTTGACCAAGGTAAGTGATAAAGTCCATACTAATGTCTTCCCAAATCAAACACTTAGCTTCGTATTTATTCTGTTGCAAATCGAACACTTAGCCACATAATCATGGATTTGTTTCTTCATACCTTCCCAATAAAGTAGTGCTGCCATCCTCTTA
This sequence comes from Biancaea sappan, assembly GCA_037074585.1. Classification (NCBI taxonomy): domain Eukaryota; kingdom Viridiplantae; phylum Streptophyta; class Magnoliopsida; order Fabales; family Fabaceae; genus Biancaea; species Biancaea sappan. Next base: position 12,413,828 of record CM073490.1, on the reverse strand, counting down.
TATGTCCTCAAGTATCCAAAATGACCACCTGAGGGTTTATTATGAAACTTAGCAATTAAACTAGCAATCCTTGAGGAATGTTTAGGCAATACTAACCTTCCTTTATAGAGAAGACAGCCTTGCCTTATTGTATACCCTTCAGGAGGTTATTTATTAGTAGTTAGTTGTTGTCTAATCAATGATAACCGTTCATCCTTGTTAATTTCATCCTCCCAATTGCTTAATTCATCACATTGTGGCACTATAAAGGCATTGAATTTGATCCCCTCTTTTTTGGATAAAGCATCTACAGCCTTGTTATCCTTACCCGGTTTATACCGAATCTCAAATGAGTACCCCAAAAGTTTAGATACCCACCTTTGCTGCTCATTAGCAATTTCCTTTTGCTCCAAGAGATACTTTAATGCTCGCTAATCAGTATTAATGATGAAATGTGTCCAAATAAATAATGCTACCACCTCTTAACAGCTAGAACTATAGCCATCAACTCCTTTTCGTACAAGGATTTCAGCTGGTGTCTAGCTACAAGTGCTTGACTAAAGTAGGCAATCAGACGCTTGTTCTGCATAAGAACAGCTCCCACATCAACCCCAGAAGCATCCATTCAAATGGTTGTGAGAAATCCAGCATAGCTAAGACCGGTAATGTGATCATACCCTCCTTAAGCTTTTCAAAAGCTTCTTGAGCTCCTTCACTCCAATTGAATGCATCTTTCTTGAGTGATTCTTACCGTAATTGCATACAAATCACCAATAATAATCGTTTAAACCCAAGAACCCACACAAGGCCTTTAAATTCTTAAGAGTAGGCCATTCTACCATTGCTTTGACCTTGGACGAATCAGCTTGTACCCCCTCCTCTAATATTTTATGGCCTAAATACTCCACCCGATTCTTAGCGAAAACACAATTTTTTACATTAATAGCCAGCTGGTGTTCCTTTAGAATCTTCATAGTTTCCCTCAAATGTTCCACATGAGTCTCATAATTCGGACTATAAACCAATATGTCGTCGAAGAATACCAATATGAATTTCCTCAAGTGTTTCTGAAAAATCTCATTCATCAAAAACTGAAAAGTTGCCAATGCGTTAGTGAGCCCAAACGGCATTACCATGAATTCGTAATGACCATGGTGCTTCCAAAAAGCTATTTTCGCCTCATCTCCCTCCTTAATCTGAATCTGATGGTACCCAGATTTTAAATCTAACTTGGAGAAAATCATGGCTCCTTTCAACTCATTTAGGAGCTCATCGATGACCAGAATTGGAAACTTATATGGAACTATGATCTTGTTCAATGCACGGTAGTCAACGCAAAATCTCCAACTCCCCTCTTTCTTCTTAACCAACAACACCGGGCTCGAAAATATACAGCTACTGGGTCGTATCAAACCATCCTCCATCATTTCATTCACCAATCATTCTATCCCAGCTTTCTGTGAGTGGGGGTAGCAATACAGATGGAGGTCTAAAGGTTGTGCTCTCGCTTTAATCTCGATAGCGTGATCCTTGACTCTTCTAGGAGGCAAACTGTTACTGGAAAACTGAAGGGTACTAGTGTAGCATATCCTCAATCTCCTATGGACACTCCTCATTCATTGTTTCTACCGACATCTTTTCAAACTCTAGTAAATATACTTGTCCACCTTTCCTTAAGCTTCTCATCATCGATTTGAGAGAAACTAGTGATTTTACAAGCGATGGGTTTCCTTTAATAGGCCATTCTTCAGCCCCAATCATAAACTTCATCGTCAATTCATCCCAATTAACCTTAACCTCTCCTAATGATCTCAACCACTCCACCCTTAACACCATATCAGTCTTGCCCATGTCAAACACATGAATTCCTTGTTGCAGCTCCACCCTTTGCATTTCTACCACCACTGCAGGACATATGTGTCACCATCTGACCTTATAACCATCACCTAATAACACTTCAAACACCCTAGAAGCCTAGACCGGAATATTCAATTTCTCCACTAACTCCGTGGCTATGAAATTATGTGTCGCACCACTATCAATTAAAACCAACACCTGTTCACCTTTGACTTTTCCTTTTAATTTCATAGTGTGATTTCCTGTCAGCCCAACGACTGAATTCTTTGATAGCTCCAGTACTGGAGTGTCATCATCCCCATCCTCTGTAACTTCTAACTCCTCCATATCATCCCCTTCACAAGGTTGTAATATCATCACTTGTAATTGTTTGTTTTTGCATATGTGTCAGGCTATACTTCTCATCACATCAATAACAAAGCCCAAGAGATCTCTTCTTGGCAACTTTCGTATCTGTTAAATGCCAAGTCTGCGAGCCTATGGATTTTGTACTGTTCGAAGATGTAGAACTCAAACTACCCTATTTTACACTCTATCCTGGTTTCGAATAAGTAGCTTTAGCGACTATCGGGTTCTGGGTGTGGCTTCGGGCTGGTTCTGACCTGCTGGATATCCAAGTCCAACCCCCATTTGGTTTCACCACATTCCATTTAGTTTGCACAGCCGTTTTGAGATGCTTAGCCAAGTAATCCTCTAGATCTTTCTCTATCACCATATTCCTCTCCTCTACACTTTGGGCCAAGCCCATCATTTCCTGGAGAGACCCAAACTTCATAATCCTCAACTCTGCCTAAATCTCCTCCTTCAACCCATGCCGGAATGCTCCCATCAACATCGCATCAAAGGCCTCAGTTAAGGGTGCAGACATGGTCTCAAAACGCTCTCTACACTCAACAACAATACCAATTTGTCGAAGACCCATCAGCATCTCATACAAATCTCCCACTTAAGTGTGGTGAAAATGATTCAGAACCTGTCGGTTGAATTCTGTCCAAGTCTTCACTGGACTTCGAACCTACAACCATTGAAACTAGTTTAAAGCGGTGTCTTCCAAACATACCATAGCAGCTTCCAATTTCTCCTCCTCATCGATGGCGTTGATCGTGAAGTCTCATTCGAGTTTAAACAACCAACCTATTGGATTATCCCCTAAAAACAAAGGAATCTCAAGCTTCCTGAGTCGCGACAGATCCTTCTCTAGAGCTTGAGGCCGATTTACTTCTGCAGTTTCATTGTTCCCAATTTCAACGTTCAACTTCTCAATATTCGCTCTAACATTCGCCATTTTAGAGTTTCTCCCCCAGTCATCGATCCTGGTAATGGCCTCCTTCATCTCCAGCATCCACAATTTAAGTGTCTCGATATCTTTCTCCACATTTTCCACTCTTCCTTCCATCCTTGTATTCACCATAAACCCACCTCGATCTTGCTCTGATACCAAAATTGATAGGGACCTAGCTTTATCAATAATTCACACACACAGAGATCTGAATTTATACGATATTATTGAATGCAATACAACTTCCCAATCTCTAACTAACAGAGTGAGGAATTACAGCAGCACAAAATCAACAGTAACAGAAATTACAGGAAAGCAAAACAATGAAAAATAGCTCAAGGAGATCTCCTCTCCAGTGAACTCCTCTAGACTTTTGAGAGGCCTAGTTCTCTCCCATACTCAAGCCAAAACCATCCATGCCCTCTTCCAGACAGTTACATCTCCTATTTACCTCCTTCCCTTGCCAGCTCAGCCACCGAGTTAGTTAGTCTACTTACTCTCTCCCCTCCTCTACCAACTCAGCTTCTTTTAATTCACCTTTGGCCCTTTTTCCTTTAGGCCCATTTCTCCTCTTGTAAACCTGACTAATCACAGATCTAACATTACCCATTAGAAAAAGAGGAGGAGGGAGAGGCCAATCTCGATTGACCCATAAAAAGAAGAACAAAACTTTTTTCTTTACCACATACATAGTACCTTGCTTCTTAATAACTTCATAGGTTTCTTTAAAAGACAATTTGATTAATTTAGCAAACAAAAATTCATAAACAAGGATATGGTTTCTCAATTCCTTGATCATGGCATTTCAAATGTGAAATCTTACACTAAAATTTTCTATAAAAGAAAGGAAACCAATGCAGAACGGTCTCTTCAAAAAGAAAAGTAGGAAGCTCAGGATCAACAGACTATTGAGATGATTCAAATCTGAAGAAGAGGGGGGAGAGAGACAGAGAGACAGAGAGTAGAAGGGAACTACCCAATCTGTTTGATGTTTAATCTTACACACACACACACATACACACGTCCATTTCTAACATGCTATAAGGGTTGGATCCAAATATAATGAACTAGTTTCCTCATTTATTTTATATCAGATGTCTCACTAGATTCCTTGTTAAACAAAGTACTATGCAAATTTCAAACTTTTGAAGCTGCTAGAAACAACACTAAGAAATTTAAGCAAAAAGTTGATTCTATAGCTAAGTCAAAGACTTGTTCAAGGACTCGATTGGTTTGGTTTCAGTCTTGAGTTGGGCTGGAATGGAACCAACTGCACTAGGTTTCAAAAGATAGGAAACAAAACCCAAACTGAGAACGCTGGTAATCTCAATCGATTCAGTTCCATCATTTGGTTCAATTCTTTATTAAACAAAATATTATGGTGAATTAACATGAAAATTTAAAAAATCAAGAGAACAAGAAATAAAAATTAAATATCCTAGACTTAACACAAGAATGAGGATTTATTGAATGGAAAGGGAGGATTTTATTTTCTTTTTCCTTTTTCCTTTTTCTCAGAACAAGGGATGAGGTGTTCTAGTAAAACCAAGTTGCTTAGATTTTGATAGAACTTATTGATATTCTTAGTAAATCCAAACTAAGCTGAACAATAAAATTGCCTCCTAAAATTAAGCCAAACATCAAATATTGTGCTCATCTTCTGCTCCCCAACATTATATTGTTGAATACCTGTTTCCTCTTATATTAGATATTAAAAAACAACAAAAAATTGAAAAGAAAATATAATAAGAAAAATCGGGATGAAACAACTATGATAATTTATTTCTTAGACATAAATGGGGATACTATCATACTAACCATAAGGAGGTTCTTCAGCGATAATTACATCAGTGTCAATGTTAGCATGAATTATGTGGCCATCGGTACTTCGACGAACAGTTCCCTTTATGCCCATTAAGCAGTGTTCCTTCATCACAACAATATCAAGTGGTTTAAGGAAGAATGCTATATTCACTTAGTGCTACACAACTAGATACAAGGTCAAATGTTGAAATGAAGGTGTTTAATCACGTGTGATAGATTATAACTGACCTTTGAATGCTGAAGTAAAGTGTGTGAGTCATGTCGCAATCCTGGAGTTGCATTAGTTTTGTTTGTCTTCACCCAACAGATATCTTCACATCTCCGAAATCCCCACTTAAACAACCAGCCACCAACCCCATAAAGAAAAAGAAGCAGAGTCAAAAAGATTAATCAGAATAAGACATTAACAGTATCCGATAAGAGCCAAAACCAACAATTGAAGCAAAGTCACCATGGTAAATCCAACTTCCAAATAGCATACCTTCTTTAGACATTGACGACCTTGTTCAAGGCCAACACCGTCACCCACCCAAAGGAAGATGAAAGAAGGTGTATCTGCTATAGCCTTAGGAAAAGGGGGAAATATTAGACATCACATTGAACATAAAAGGAAACCAAAAGGCAGGTGGCATTCAATATTGAATAAAACGTACAAACTAGTACATGCAACACACAATGGATTTATAAAGAAATTGTGCATATATCATTCTAAGATGAGGATCACTCCAGCTGCAATTCATTTCTAGTTAGCAAAAGCATATTAACACCACATGTTCTTGGCCACTTTATAAGTTATCAAGGATGATTAATCTGACAAGATTCTTGGAGGTTCATGCACTGTATTTCATGTGTTTGCAGAATGAACAACCCAAGAATAAGGAAAAAGTACTCAAACTGAGACAGCTCTAACAAGAGATGTACTGTGAAAACAGACTGAGCTTACCTCGATCTTGAGATTCATTATTTCTTCGAATGTCCAGTACTCCATATGGTCAGCTACTCCAGGGGCACGGTGCATGTACTCTTCCCATGGGGGATCCACAAGAATGACATCAAACTTAGTTCCGAAGAACTCAGGAGACAATTCAAACTCTCTCAAATCACATTTATAATACATGGGAGGCGAAGCAGATTTTTCCACAATCTCATCCTTTTTCTGTATAAGCTCCCTTAGCTTAGGGTAGTCTTCCACAACATTTGTAAGCTCAAGTTCCCTAATAAAATTCTGTGGCCGCATACCAGTGTCAACAAAGTTTTGAGAATAATCATTCTGTTCACCTCTAGAAGGAGCTTTCCCAGGGGTTCCACTGCTTTTAGGAGGAACCCAGCCCCCTGGGTTTTTATCAGATGGTGTTCCTCGAGCTGCTGACACTGTACTATTAAAACCAGGACTAGAAATGCTCAGGGGAACTCCCCTTCCAGGGCCTGTCTGGTTATAATACATTGCTGGGTTTGGTAGATTCCCCATGTTAACAGGAAATCTTGGACCTGATGGTCCTGTGGGTACAGGAGATATACCAGGTGGAACAGTTAGTATATTCATATCAACCCCTCGAGCTCCAGGCCAAATAGAAGGATTAAATGGTGGAATGAAGACCCCTGGGGGAATTGGAGGACCATGAGCAGGTGACATTCCAGGGGTTAGAGGCTGCATTGCCCCAGGTGGAGGCACGCCAAGAGGTCCAAATGGCGAACCCATCATTGCCAGTGGCATTATCGGTGGGTTGTCTCTCCCTGTCAGCCTAACCCTTCCACCTCTGCCAACCCTGTTCCCTTTTACCCCTTGCATACCAGCTCTGTTAAAGGATCCAGAATCCTGGCTCCCATACTGAGGCTGGGAACCGCCACTGCTGGAGCTTTGGCCACCAGTATTGCGACCAGATGAAGCACCTTTGTGACTTCTTCCTCTTCCCCCTTGAGAATCATAGTCATCATCAGCATATCTCTCTTTTATATCTTCACCAGCTGTTGCAGCCCCATACATATCATTCTTTCTTGCTCTTTCTTCATGCAAATTAGCCCATTCATCATCATTAGCAACTGATTTTACGTCACACTGTTGATTAGACTCAGATAACCTGGCAAAGTTGGATACAGACTCTGCTTTTGCATAGTCATTAAGATTGGTCTGGATCTCAATCACATCATAATTGTCATTAGAAATTCCAAAGTTTGACGAAGTTTTCACAGCTTCCCCCCTGCTTCCATCTTTCCTACCACCAGACCGACCATGAGGCCTTTCAAAGTCAGTAGTCCTCTCACGCCCATGTCTATGCAACTCAGACTCTCTATTGCGATCAAAATAATAGTCCCCATTTCTTGAATCTTTGTCAATATTACTCGGTTGCCTCCTTTTCCAACTCTCTCTCGAGCTTTCCCGATCTTTATTCCTGTCATTCCAAGTATCATCTTTGCCTCTGGATCTATCATCTCTATAAGCATCCTTTTCAAGTTCCTTCCTTTTAAAGCTACTACTTCTTTCATAATCCATCTCTGAGTTTTCTGGATCTTGGTGACGTCGGCCACACCTCTCAGGTGTCCTAGATTTTTTTTCATCTTCATCTTCATTTAAATGCACATCCCAGCTTTCAGCTACTTCATAACCAGAGGTTGTTTTATGGCGCCCAGGCTTCTCAATCCTGTCCCTCTCTGTTCTGTCTTCAGGACTAATCTCTTGTGATTCTGACCTTCCTTTGCTCTTATTTCTATCAGAATTTGCTCTTCTATCTTCTTTACTGTTAGATTTGGCAGCCTTGTCAATGATATAATCCATTGCCACACTTGGACTCTCCCCTTGTTCATTTCTAGCAGACCCACTTCTCTCTCTTGAACTCACGTGCTTAGAATCAGAAGCCTTACCACTTCTGAAATCAACTTTTTCAGAATAACTTTCTTCTGTTTTCCTAATAGTGTCTGCTTCATCCCATTTCCTTCTTGAACTTTTTGCCTGATCAGAAGATCCATGGCCCTTTTCTCGGCTGCTTTCCCTCTTTTCAGAGTATCTGTAATCTTTATCCATCCTTTCAATATCCACATCATGCGATCTATCCTCTTTACTTCTACTTTTGTTCCAAGAACTATCATGGTCTAAATGCCTCAAGGACAATTTCTTCCTCTCGCTTTCATCAGAACGAGCATGTGCTTTGCTTGCTTTTGCTCCAGCATCCTGCTTGCTGTCTAACTCTCCATCCTCGTACCAACTGCTGAGCTTTTCCAATGTGCTTTCCTCTTGCTTTTGCTTCATCTGCTTAGAACGCAAGTCTTTCCTTGAATCATAATCATTGTCATCACTATCAGCTCTGCTTGAGCCACTCCTCCTAGTCTCACCTCTACCGTCGGATCTTCTTCTTATGCTGCCATCCGACCCTTCAGCATCTTCCCCGTTCCCTGATTTTCTGGACCTACTAGACCTGTGCTTTTTCCTATCACTAACATCCCAATCTTCATTATCCCCTACTTTATCACTCTTCACATCTGAGCTAGCAGCCTCCCGTTCCATGTAACCCCGACTACTCTTGGGTGAATCCATTCCAAGCTAGCAAACGTGAAAGCAAATTAACCAAACATAATTCTTTCCGACTTCAACAACGATCCTTTTATTGATAGCAAGAACGAGAATGTAAACCATACATGGCGAGATGAAACAAAAATTTCCCGCACCAAAAAACAGCGTATAGATGAACCCACCAAGGTTGCTCACTTCACTGGTTTGCACGTGTATTTATGTGGAAGAAAATCCTACTTCACCAAGATTTCACTTCGTCCAACTTTCAGTGGCAGAACAAATTTGGGTTGAGTGGGCCTGCTTGCCCTAACTGAGAATTTCCATGGCAGAAACTCAGAGAAGAGACACCCACGAAGCAATAAGCGAAATTACGATTTGGGTATTCAGGGGTCTTCTTTTGCAAGAAATCCAGAACAAACTTTAACTAAATTGACAGCGAGAATGGAGCTTACAGGCAAGGGTCAACCGACCATCACCGCCTCACCTGAGCTTGTCGCAGGAGGAGGAAGAAAGGACCCTCTTTGAGGGACGATGCCATTTACCCAGTCAGAAATTTTCAAGTTTCCGTCCTCCTTTTCTTTTCTTTTTTTTTTGTTTTTGAACAGAAGGGCCAAAGTTAGGCAGCAACCTCCCTTTGGCGGCTTGGCAAGCTGATCATTCGGCTAAAATATTTGCCCGGACCCGACCCGGATAATGTTTGGCTTCTATTATTAATTATTTATATTGGGCAAAACAAATAATTATTTATTATGCTCATTATTTGGCTTCTATTATTAATTATTTATATTGGGCAAAACAAGTTCAATATTGCATTATTTGATCTATCAAATAAATTTATACTCATTATATTTTTAAATTTGCATAATAAAGTGACGTTGCTTGGCTATTAATATTATATGGCTTTTTCTTGGGTTCCAAAGTATTTAGATTATATGTCACACTATATTTATCTATAAATTACATACTTCCTTTCATTAAAAGACTAATTAATTCAAACCCAATAAATTTAAAAATGATTAATTTTTTATACTAACAAATAAAGGAATATTCTTAAAAACAAACTTATTAGGGTTTATTAGGATATTTTGTATAAAACAATTAATTAAATTAACAATAATTTATTTCAACACTGGCCTATTTAGAATTGTTGAACAATTATATTACATAAGATAGTAAATTTATATTCAGATATCTATTAAAAAAAGTACTCACATTTATTATTGACAGTACTTTGAACAAAATTATTATCAAGAAAATTATTTGTGAAAAAAAAAACAGTCATATCTATTAGTGTCAAGCAATTCATAAAATAAGTTACAAATATTAAGTTTATATTGGTCCACTTTAACTCACAAGCCTACATGTTTTTTTTTCGTAAAAATTATTTTAAATTTAGTAATAATTCTTTTATATTATATTTTATTATTATTATTATTATTATTATATAATTTATACAGTCACACTATTTATACTATTAGTTTTATATATAACTTTACATTTTTTTACATTAATCTCTAAAATTATATGTTACATATAGATCAAATAAAATATTAAATATTTATAAAATCAAGAATAAATTGTACATGAACAACTAAGTAATTAAATAATTATTTACTATTATTATTATTATTTTAAACTAACAAGTTGCCAATTCCAACACATTTTGATAAAAATATATTTCATATCCTTAACGTTTACTTCGATTTTTATTTATGTCTTTAATATTTTTTTTGTATCAAATATGACCCTTATGTTTCAATTTTGTTCAAATATACCCCTTTTTTTTAACACCCTTAAAAAAACTAATGGAATGCTCATTAGGCTGTCACGTGACAAAAAGTATTGTCAGATTTTTTTTTTGCAGTCCACGTGGACTGTCATGTGGAATTTTTTTAAAATTTTTTTAAAAAACGTTTCTATTTATTCAATTTGGTCCTTTATCAAAATTTCCCTCTTGTCCAATTTTTGATATAAAATTGTCTTCTACTTCATCTAGGTCTCTAGTTTAAGAATTTATTTTTTCTTTGTCAAAATATCCCCTATAAATTTTTCAGTTTGTTCACTTTAATTTCTATTCTTCACTTTCATTTTTTTCTCACGATTTGGTCCTCCAAATCAATTCATAATTTTATTTTTAGTCATAATATGATTAAATCTATTATTTCTACCAAAGAACAATATAAGAAATGAATTAAAATTCAAGTTTCAAATTTTACCTTTTATGAAAAGGAGAAATATGCAATCTTTGAAATTTTAAATTTTAATTTATTTCTTGTATTATTCTTGGGTAGAAATGATATATTTAATCATATTATGACTAAAATAAAATTATGGACTGATTTGGAGGACCAAACCGTGAGAAAAAGGTATGAAAGTGGAAAAAAGAAACTAAAGTGAACAAACTGAAAAGTTTATAATGGATGATTTTGACAAAGAAAAAAATAGATTCTTAAACTAGGGATCTAGACGAAGTAGAAGACAAATTTATATCAAAAATTAGACAAAAAAAATTTTAACAAAGCACTAAAGTGAATAAATAGAAACTTTTTTTAAAAATTTAAAAAAAGTTTTTTAATTTTTAAAAAATTTTAAAAAAATCCACGTGGACTGCAAAAAATCTGACAATCCATGTGGCTGCCACGTGGCAGATATTTTTTGCCTCATGACAGCCCAGTCAACATTTCGTTAGTTTCTTTAACGGTATTAAAAAAAAGGACATATTTGAACAAAATTGAAACATAAGGGACATATTTGACACAAAAAAATGTTATGGGCATGAATGAAAATCGAGATAAACGTTATGGACATAAAGTATACTTTTGCCACATATTTTTGTCATGTAGTGTTCACCGAACCATAAGAATTTGCCTCATACTTCATAGTCATTTAACTTTTTAATTACTCAAATATAGTCTCAATAAACATCAGTCCACTCACGATAGCTCCTCTATTCTTGTGGTGGTTTCGTCAACTGTATCATCACTCTAGTCTTGTCGATGTAGTCGTTCTTAGTCTTTTGTTCTTGTGGTGGCGTTCGTCGACAATATCATCATTCTTAGTCTCGCCAATGTCATCGTTCTTAGTGTAGTTCTCTAGGCTGGTTCTTGGTTCTATCTTCCAAAGTTGTTGAGCTCTCAACAATAGTCTCTTTAGTCTTTTTTTTTTTGGCAATCTCCTCGCTCCACTAGTTGACGGTGTTTCTTGCAGCAGAGAATAAATCTTGATTGGCCTTTAGTGTCTATAAGTGTTGATTGCATTTTGATCATAGCCATGTCCCAGGACGAATTGGAAATTGTTGAAGCAGAAGAGGTGGTGGATCTTGATGAAATCCAAAGATTCAATCTGTGCTTAGTGGGGAGGCTATGGACTGACTCTATATAATATTCAGGGGCCCTGAAATCAACCATAAAACAAATTTGGGGACTACAAAATGGCGTTGAAACTAAGGAAAATGGTGAGAATTTATTTTCTTCAAAGAGAACCCTAGTGGTTTGATTAAAAAATATATATATATATATATATATTGGCTCTCTATGAGATAAAAAGGGGTACGACAGCCGTCAACTTTTGTCACATCCTCAACAGTGAGTCCGATTCAAGTAATCTCTACTTTAAAAACATTGTCAAGGTCTGAACTTTCTTATAATGAAACTATATATAATATTCATATTTACACATAGTCCGTCCACAAAATCCTAGGAGGCTTATGTGATCACAGAGCTACTTCTAGAGCTTACAAGATAATAGAATGCAAATGAACCAACTGAAAATACAAGAGGGTTGGTTTAAGATAAACTCGTTATTCCCCTGGACAATCCCCAGCGTCAGCCACAAATTCTGAAATGTTGTAAAATAACAGGATGAGTAAATGGATAACATTATCAATCGAAAGTAAATTTAGCAATTAGTATCATAAAGATATCATTGAATTAATCTCACATCAGTTATCAATGATATACACGGTATAAATTATTCAGTGCCAAACACAAATCCCGTACTAACCAGGTCGTCCACGGTACCAGTGGATCGTTGCCCGCGGCCCTCTGGCCGCATCCTCCCTTATCTCTCTATGAAAGATATATCTCTACCCTTATAACTCCTCTAACTTCTCCCGTGGGGTGCACCACCACAAAAATATTATAACAATGTCATACCATAACGCAAGTATTCACACAACCTCAACAAAATAACGGCAATATCAACATTAACTTTACATATTTTATAAAAATTAATATTTAATCAAACAAGAGATTTGAAATCCATAATACCTTTAAATATAAGGAATACAAATCCTTGATAATGAATACATAACATACCGTTTAAGTCTACCTTCTCAATTTTCGTTATGATACTTGATGACAATACTTTTGAAGAAATATAGATGAGATAAGGTTATCACACTCACCTCGAATATGGCCCTAACTACTTTTATTTTTGCAGCTAAATTATGAGAGGTGTAAGGAAATAACTCTCAAAGATTTCCTAAAATGCAAATAAGATAAAAAAAATAAAGAATACATTAGAATTTTCAAATGAAACTTGTACTATTAGAAACTAGATTCAAAGAGCTTTCTAACAGTATCTTATTTACTAAAAATAGAGTCCGGATGAATGAGTTATGAACATTTTAAAACTGATGCTACAGTAACGGTCAACGCATCTACAGTGTCGTTGACTAAGTCAATGCTACAGTAATGTTGACCGAGTCAATGCTACAGTAACGTTGACCGAGTCAATGCTACAGTAACCGAGAAAATCTGGAAATATTTTCTCGAAAAACAGTACTTTTTGAAAGTTTTTTGAAAAATTTTCAGAATGAACAGTGACGTTCTTCATCCAAAAATCTTAAAATCACATCTAAAACAGCATTTCTTTTGATTTCTTCCATGGGTTTTGTTTCTTAATGTCTAAGGAGTGTTTTAACACCAAAACCCCCAATTTTTACCAACAATCCAAGCTCAAATCTCAAATTTTCATCAAGAACACTAACTTTTTCCAAATATTCGAATTCTAATAACTTCTCCTAATTTTCTCCAAATTTCTTGTTCCAATAACATCATAAACCACCTAGGAACATTTTAGATTAACATCCACACTTAAATTCATCTATAAAAACTCAAAATCCTAATTCTCCTCCATAGGTCTGAAAATGGAGAAAAAGAGAAATAGAGCAGATAAAACTTACCTCTTTGCCTCTAGAACTCCTAAGAATCGGAAGTATGGTTAAAAAATATAAGATCACCGGAAAAAATTAAAGAAAGGATTGTACGTGTGGGCCTCATCAATTTCTTTTTTGATAAAATTGCTCATAGCCACCTTAGCTTATAAAATTTGTTCACTTAGGTCCTTGAGAATTTATAAAAATTTCTCCAATTTTCTTTACTAATTCAAAGAAAGAAAACATTTTTCAAGTAATTAAATTTTTCACTAAACTTCAAAATAAATTTTAAATATTCATACAAATTATTGGGGCATTACATTCTTCTCCCCTTAAGAAATTTGGTTCCCAAATTTCATTACCTCATGTTATAAAGAGATGTGGGTACGTAGATTTCATCTTTTCTTCTAATTCCCATGTCGCTTCCTCTTAGGTATGATTCCGCCATAAAACTTTCACAGATAGTGCTTTTTTAGACCTCAACTTTTTTTATTTGTCTATCTAAGATTGCTACTAAAATCTCTTTATAAGATAAATCTTCTTTTAATTGGACTTCCTGTGTTTGAAGAACATGGGAAGGATCATAAAGATATTTTCTTAACATAGAGACATGAAACACCGGGTGGACTCCTTCCAAATCTGGGGGTAACGCTAACTTGTAAGCCACATTGCCAATTCTCTCCAATATTTCAAAAGGTCCAATATACCTTGGACTAAGTTTTCCTTTTAACCCAAACCTTAAACTACCCTTCATGGGAGATACCTTTAAAAAGACCATATCACCTACTGCAAACTGAAGATCTCGTCTCCGATGGTCAGCATATGCTTTTTGCCTACTATGAGCTGCAAGAAGTCTTTCCCGAATAAGTTTTACTTTTTCCAATGCATCATGCACTAAATCAGGCCCAATTAGTTTTTTTCTCCTGCTTCAAACCAACCAATAGGGGATCTACATCGTCTTCCATAAAGTGCTTCAAAAGGTGCCATTTTAATACTTGTCCGATAACTATTATTGTATGCGAATTCAATTAGAGGTAAATGTGCATCCCAACTACCTCTGAAATCTATTACACAAGACCTTAACATGTCTTCCAAAATTTGTATAACACGTTCAGACTGGCCATCCGTCTGAGGATGAAAGGTTGTACTTAAATTTACCTACGTGCTTAAGGCTTCTTAAAAAGTCTTCCAAAAACGAGACGTAAACTGTGTGCCTATATCAGAAATAATAGTGGTAGGCACTCCATGCAATTTAACTATTTCATCAATATACAGTTGAGCATACTTATTAGCACCAAAGGTTGTCTTTACTAGTAGAAAGTGTACCACTTTTGTTAAACGATCTACTATTACCCACACAGAATCGTATCCTTTCTGAGAACGAGGTAACCCCCACAACGAAATCCATTGTAATACTTTCCCATTTCCACTTTGGAATATCTATTTGCTGAAGTAATCTAGGAGTTCTACGATGTTCTGCCTTGACTTGTTGACAAGTTAAGCAATGAGAAACATAATCAACAATGTCTCTCTTCATCCTGTCCTACCAATACAACGATTTCAAATCCTGACACATCTTATTAATACCAGGGTGTACAATATAAGCTATTCGGTGTGCTTCTTCCATAATTCGTCTCCATAAAGATTCTACATTTGGTACACACTAATCGACCTTTAAATCTAATTATTCCATGTTGGTCAAGAGAAAACCCCTTATCTTCGCCCTCATTTACTTCACTCTTTAACTTTCCAAATATTGGATCTTCCTTCTGGGCCAACTTCACATCTTCAATTAAAGATGATTGGGCTGGTATATGTGTCAAGAATGCGCTTGACTCCAAAATTTCATACCACACTCCACTAGCTTCTAGCTCGTGTAACTCACGAATCAATGGCCTCCTACATAAGGTAATATGCGCTAAACTCCCCATAGACTTGCGACTAAGAGCATCTGCAACAACATTAGCCTTTCCAAGATGATAAAGAATTGTACAATCATAATCCTTGAGAAGTTTCATCCATCTTCTTTACCTTAAATTTAAATCCCTCTATTGAAAAATGTATTTCAAACTCTTATGATCCATGTACACTTCGCAAGTTTTCCCGTATAGGTAATAGCGCCAGATTTTTAAAGCAAATACTACGGCCGCCATTTCTAAATCATGAGTAGGATAATTCTGTTCATGCCTTTTAAGCTGTCTGGATGCATAAGCTATTACCTTACTGTGCTGTATCAAAACACACCCTAATCCCATTCGAGAAGCATCACACTATACAGCAAATCCGCCTGAACCCGAAGGTAAAGCAAGTACTGGGACTGATGTTAAACATTCTTTAAGCTTGGTGAAACTCTTCTCATAAGCCTCAATCCAATCAAATCGAACGTTTTTCTGAGTTAATCTTGTAAGAGGGGTAGCTATTCTTGAAAAATTCTTTACAAAACGGCGGTAGTATCCAACTAACCCCAAGAAACTCTGAATTTCTGTCACCGTCGTGGGTCGAGGCCACTTCTGTGTTGCTTCAATTTTGTTGGGATCGACATGTATCCCTTCCTTTGAGACTATATGTCCCAAGAAAGCTATTTGGTCCAGCCAAAATTCGCACTTTGAAAATTTCGCATAAAGCTGGTGCTTCCTTAAAGTTTGTAATACCATTCTTAAGTGTTGTTCATGCTCTTCAAGATTTTTTGAATATACCAGAATATCATCAATAAAAATAATGACAAATTTATCCAGAAACGGTTTAAAAACTCGATTCATAAGATCCATAAAGGCTGCTGGATCATTTGTTAACCCAATGACATCACCAAGAATTCATAGTGTCCATAACGCGTACGAAAGGCTGTCTTAGATACATCTTCAGTTTTAATTTTTAATTGATGATATCCAGACCTCAAATTAATCTTAGAAAAGCATTGAGCTCCCTGCAACTGGTCGAACAAATCATCAATCCTGGGAGGGGATATTTATTTCGTATTGTCACCTTGTTTAATTGCCGATAATCAATGCATAGTCTTAAGGATCCATCCTTCTTCTTTACAAATAATACTGGTGCACCACAAGGTGAAGAACTAGGCCGAATAAAACCTTTATCTAAAAGGTCCTGTAACTGCTCTTTAAGTTCTCTAAGTTCTGCAGCGGCCATACGATAGGGAGGTATGGAAATAGGCTGAGTGCCCGGGATTACCTCAATATTAAATTCTATCTCACAATCAGGAGGTAATCCAGGTAATTCTTCAGGAAAAACATCTGAATACTCTCTCACAACCGATACATGATCAAGATTCACCCTGTCTTCTTCAATGTTCCTAACAAAGGCCAAGAAACCTGGACATCATTTCCTTAACATACGCCTAGCACGGATCATAGAGACAATGTTATTAGGTACATCATTCCTATCCCCTTGAAAAGAGAAGGTAGGCTCACCTGGAATACTGAACTTTACCACTTTATTATAGCAGTCAAGAGTAACATGATAAGAAGCCAACCAGTCCATTCTAAGAATAACATCAAAGTCTATTATATTTAATAGTATTAAATTTGCCTCGGTGTTTTTGCTACCCATTAAAACATGGCAACCATAATAACCCGAATCTACTACTAAAGTCTTACCCATAGAAGTAGCAACAAGAAAAGGTCTATCAATTTTAATAGGATTTTGAATAAACCAGTTTACAAAAATTAGAGATACATATGAATGGGTAGATCCCGGGTCATATAATACACGAGCTTCGAATGAACATATTGGAAAAATACCTGTTACAACTGCATTCGAAGCCTGTGCATCCTGGCGTATAAGAGCGTACACTTTGGCCTGGTCGCATCCAACTGCAGGTTAATTTCGTCCTCCTTGTCCTCTACCCCCTTCTCTCCCTAAGCCACTTCGTCCGGCAGAAGAGGAAGAAGCTTTGTTAACTGATGCTGCCATCTGTTGTGCTTAAGGTATATATGTAGATCCTTGCCTTGAGACCTCTACTTGTTGAGGACAATCTCTCCTTATATGACCCATTTGTCCGCAACGAAAACAAATTGGGCCTGCCCCATAACACACACCAGTATGAAATTGCCCACACTCTGAACATTTAGGTTTGTCTCGTTCCTGTTGAGATAACATCTGACCGACTGATGAAGAACTTCCCTTATAGTCTGGTCGAGGCCTAGATACACTACCTGAAGATGCTACTGGGGGGAACGATACCATAGAAGTAGATTGACCTCTACATTGAGACCTGAAAGTCCCTGATAATCCACCATGCCCTGAGGATCTTCCCTCATTTTCTCGTTTCCTCTTCCTCTTGAAGTCATCGTTTTCGTCCTTTTCATTCATTTCAGCTGTTCTGGCTACATCTGCTGCAGCCACATAAAAGGGATATAGGTCCATCTGCATACTTACGAACTGACGCAACTGAAGCTGAATACTAAGAACAAATCGACGAATCTTCTCTTGTTCATCTGGGATCATATGAGGTGCATACCTAGAAAGTCATGTAAACTTTATGTCATATTCATCAACTGTCATTGAACCCAGTTTAAGGAATTCAAATTCTCTAGCCCTTGCAGTTCTTACACTCCTTGGCATAAATCTTTCAACAAAAACTTGACGAAACTCATTATAACTCACTGAAGTGGCGTTCGGAGTTTGACTACTTTGCCAAGTAACCCATCATTCATGAGACCTACCTTGAAACTGATAGGTAGCATAATCCACCCAGAATCGAGGATCACATTTCAAGGTTTTACATGCTTTTTCTATTCCGTCAAGGAATCATTGTGGATCCTCGTTTGGGTCTTCCCCGGTGAAAACAGGGGGTTTAATTTTTAAAAAGTCTGTCAACGATACATCCCGTACTACTTCGACTTTATTAGGAATAGATGGGGGAATTACTGAACGTGCTAGAGGAATTACAGTAGGAGTATGAGCAACAGGAGCATTTACAGCAACCACCTGTCTCTCTAGCAACGTAGTCAGATTAACCAAACTTCCTTGTAATGCGGTCTGAGCCTCTAGCAAGGCAGTCAAACTAGTTAATAAAGTAGTTGGATCAATTTGTGGTTGTGCCCCATGTCCTCAAGGTAAACCTCGTTCATCCTGTCCTTGCTTACTCTCACAATGTTCTTCATGTTCTCGTTCATGAATAGGATGGGCAGGTCGCGACGAGGCTCCTTCAAAGCCTATACGCTCCACTGCTTCCCGAGATCCTCCAGGTTGCATCGTGATCTATTAACAACACCACACAATTGAGTCCCGAAAAAGATCGATATTAACCACAAGGAAAGGAATGTAAGAAGAAAAATAAACAACACCTATAGGACCTTTAACTGACCTTCACCTCTATGGTCATGCCGCGGTTCATAACAATAGAGGGAAGCCCAGTCAAGGTTACCCTGCTCTGTGATCCATAAGAGACCTAAGAATTGGCTCTGATACCATTTTGTCACATCCTCAATAGTGAGTCCAATTCAAGTTATCTCTACGTTAAAAACATCGTCAAGGTCTGAACTTTCTTACAATGAAACTATACATAATATTCATATTTACACATAGTTCGTCCACAAAATCTTAGGAGGCTTATGTGATCACAGAGCTACTCTAGAGCTTACAAGATAATAGAATACAAAGGAACCAACCGAAAATACAAGAAGGTTGGTTTAAGATAAACTCGTTATTCCCTTGGACAATCCCCAGCGTCAGCCACAGATTCTGAAATGTTGTAAAATAACAGGATGAATAATGAAATACTCAGTGAAGGGATAACATTATCAATCGAAAGTAAATTTAGCAATTAGTATCATAATGATATCATTGAATTAATCTCACATCAGTTATCAATGATATACACAATATAAATTATTCAGTTCCAAACACAAATCCCGTACCAACCGGGTCGTCCACGGTACCAGTGGATCGTTGCCCGCGACCCCCTGGTCGCATCCACCCTTATCTCTCCATAAAAGATATATCTCCACCCTTATAACTCCTCTAACTTCTCCCGTGGGGTGCACCACCACGAAAATATTATAATAATGTCATACCATAACGCAAGTATTCACACAACCTCAACATAATAACAGTAATATCAACATTAACTTTACATATTTTATAAAAATTAACATTTAATCAAACAAGAGGTTTGAAATCCATAATACGTTTAAATACAAGGAATACAAGTCCTTAATAATGAATACACAACATATTTTTTAGTCCACCTTCTCAATTTTCTTTATGATACTTGATGACAATACTTTTGAAGAAATATATATGAGATAAGGTTATCACACTCACCTCGAATGTGGCCCTAACTACCTTTATTTTTGCAGCTAAATTATGGGAGGTGTAAGGAAATAACTTTCAAAGATTTCCTAAAATGCAAATAAGATAAAAAAAAATAAAGAATACATTAGAATTTTTAAGTGAAACTTGTACTATTAGAAACTAGATTCAAAGAGCTTTCTAACAATATCTTATTTACTAAAAATAGAGTCCAGATGAAAGAGTTATGAACATTTTAAAACTAATGCTACAGTAACGGTCAACGCAGCTACAGTGTTGTTGACCGAGTCAATGCTACAGTAACCGAGAAAATCTGAAAAAAAATTTTCTCGATGAACAGTACTTTTTGGAAATTTTCTAAAAAAATTTTAGAATAAACAATGACATTCTTCATCCAAAAATCTTAAAATCACATCTAAACTTTTGATTTCTTCCATGGGTTTTGTTTCTTAATGTCTAAGGAGTGTTTTAACACCAAAACCCCCAATTTTTACCAACAATCCAAGCTCAAATCTCAAATTTTCATCAAGAACACTAACTTTTTCCAAATATTCGAATTCTAATAACTTCTCCTAGTTTTCTCCAAATTTCTTGTTCCAATAACATCATAAACCACCTAGGAACATTTTAAATTAACATCCACACTTAAATTCATCTATAAAAACTCAAAATCCTAATTCTCCTCCATAGGTCTGAAAATGGAGAAAAAGAGAAATAGAGCAGATAAAACTTACCTTTTTGCCTCTAGAACTTCTAAGAATCGAAAGTATGGTTAGAAAATATAAGATCACCAGAAGAAATTAAAGAAATGATTGAAGGAGATGGAGAATGATAGATGAAGAGGAAGTGGAGTCTCGGGAGGAAGAAGGAGAAGAGGAACTAATAATTGTACGTATGGGCTCCACCAATTTCTTTTTCGATAAAATTGTTCATAGCCACCTTAGCTTATAAGATTTGTTCACTTAGGTCCTTGAGAATTTATAAAAATTTCCCAAATTTTTTTTACTAATTCAAAGAAAGAAAACATTTTTCACGTAATTAACTTTTTCACTAAACTTCAAAATAGATTTTAAATATTCATACAAATTATTGGGGCATTACAACTTTCAAACCACATAAAACTCCTTTTTGGGTAAGAATATATGATATGCCCTTCAATTTGTGCACAAAAAGATTTTTAGACTGGGAAAAAAGGGAAAATGAAATTGGGGAAGGTACTTAAGACTGAGGATATTGATGGACTTGGAGAAACCTCCAAAGAGAGGCACAATCCTAAAAAACAAAGATGGGTCTGTGTATAAAATTTCATTCAAGTTTGAAAGGCTATTGGATTTTTGCTATAATTATGAGAAAGTGGGTCAACTTCTTAAGGATTTCAATGAAAAACATCATGAGGACATAGATGACAGTTCAAACATGACTCTTAGACCTTGGTTGAGGGCAAGCCCAAGAAGAGATAAACATACCGTGGAAAGAGAATAAGATAGAAACAGTAAAAATTATAGGATGATATTAAAACTTGAGGTGGGTTAGGGGCTAGGCCGAGGTAGAGATATAAAGGATAACACTAAGAACTCAAGTCTATATAATGAATTATGGGAAGATGGTGGGAGACAATAGTGTACTATTATCACTTATCAAGGTACTGCTCTAAGTGAAGCTATGTTAAGCAAAGAACAGGCAAAAATGTTGAATCTATGATGGAATCTATGATAGGATGGCACATTAATCCTAAGCAAAAAGGGATGATATAGGTGATTAAAATTCCAAAGGAAAAACATAAAACACATGATGCTGAAATCTCTGGTGTGGTGCCTAATCACTCTCAACACGGTGAACAAGATAGGGGAGCTTATGATATGGGTTTAGCAAAGGCTACAGAGGCATTTCAAGACTTCAGGGCAAGAGGCACTAAAACTGTCACATCCCAAAAATTGAGCATGTGAAAAGATACTACTCATTTGATATAATTCTCAAACATACGTTATATACATATATTCTGTAAGGTTTTACATTCAACCTTAATCATTCATTCCACACTACAGAATTATATTCATCTGATAAGCAAATATAGACATACAAAGTCTGATATTTCTATCTCATCGCAAGCCTAGGAGACCTATAGAAAATACAGAGCTTTTCTAATATCCACATTAATAAGTACTGGTGTCCCACCAGACAGAAATAGAGAATAAACCCAAGGGGCTTCTAATCTTCAAACGGATACTCTTGTTCTTTATTTTCTGTATCTGAAAAAAAAATAATCATAGGGAGTGTGAGTTTATTTAAAAACTCAGTAAGTAAATAACTGTACTATATAAAATATCAAAAGTACAAATACCACATTTACTCATATAATTAATTATCTTATACATCGAGTAGTATGGGACTCTAACCCTTTCAAACTCATGAATAAGATTTCATAAATATACACCGAGTAGTATGGGACTCTAACCCTTTCAAACTCGTGAATAAGATCTCATAGGTATACGCCGAGTAGTATGGGACTTTAACCCTTTCAACTCGTGTATAGGTTTCATAGATATGCACTGAGTAGTATGGGACTTTAACCCTTTCAAACTCGTGTATAAGATTTCTTAGATATACACCGAGTAGTATGGGACTTTAACCCTTTCACACTCGTGTATTAGATCCCGTAGATCTTTACTCATTAATAAAATAGTGAGAATTCATCACATAGTACAATTGTCATGAGATAAATAATTTCTTCATACTCTTATTTCTACTGATCATCATATACTCCCATATGAAAAATTAATTGCTTATTATCCAAATAATATTGTAAATGGGACTTATATTGTACTTTGACTAGTAATATCAAATTAGCTGAGCAAGGTTATTCACTCACCTTGATTTTTGTCCAAGTTTACCTTGTTCCACACTAGAATTTGTGTAGGAAAATTTCCTAGTAAAATATATTACAAGGAATCATAAGAAAGGAAACAAAATCACGAAAATACGTAAAATTTTCTGACTGCTACAGTAACGGTTTGCTACAGTAACGGTTTGCTACAGTGTCGGTTCGCTACAGTAACGGTTTGCTACAGTGCCGGTTCGCTACAGTAACGTTGACTGCTACAGTACCGTTGACTGCCGACACTACAGTAACTGCTACAGTACCGAAGAAAATTTTTCAGATTTTTTTCCCGAAATTTCTGGTCGCTACAGTAACTCGAAGAAAAATTTCAGATTTTCAGTTGCTACAGTACTTCGAATTTTGCAGAAAATCTTTCAAAAAATTCATCCTTTCCTTTCTTTTGATTCAAAACCAGAATCTCAACTCTTTTAACCGATTATAACTCAAATATAACTTCTAAAACAACTGAGATTCATGAATTATCATCAAAATCTTCAAGAACAAAACCTCCTCTGATCTTGTATATAAACTGAAATTTAAGGAAAATAATCGGATTAAAGCTTACCTTTGATCCTTACAAAGCTTTTGAACCGAACAAATAATCAGAAATTCTGAAGATCAAGGAAATGATTTGAGAAGAAAATGAAGAACTGAGAGAGAAATCTTTTCTGCTTCCTTCGGCTGAGTGAAAAAATGAGGGTTACTATTGAAACTTTATATTAAATATTTCTAATGGGTTATTCAATAACCCATGGGTATCCATAACCCAACAT
The DNA here is from genome assembly GCA_037074585.1 of Biancaea sappan. Classification (NCBI taxonomy): domain Eukaryota; kingdom Viridiplantae; phylum Streptophyta; class Magnoliopsida; order Fabales; family Fabaceae; genus Biancaea; species Biancaea sappan. The sequence goes on along the minus strand of CM073490.1, from coordinate 12,390,305 downwards.
CCAAACCCATCCAGTCAATTTACAATAAATGGATTAATTGACCATTCTGAAACCACTTTTCCATGAATTTCACCATTCTTAGAATATATCCCTCATTGTGCAAATATTTAGTCTAGTCATTTAATTCAATTTTCATAAATAATATTCAAAGAGAACAATTAAATATGAAAATTAAAAATGACCAAAATCAATAACTAAAGTAACGTTGTAGAATTCTAAAATACTCTTAAGCGAATTATATTCTGAAATTAACGGGTATTACATTCTACCCCCCTTAAAAGAATTCGGTCCTCCGAATTAAAATCGTACCTCAAGTTTCAAATAAATGTGGATAGTTTTTCCACATCTCATCTTCTGCCTCCCACGTAGCTTCCTCGCGAGAATGATTTCTCCAAAGAACCTTGACAGTAGGAATTTCTTTGGTACGCAATTTCTTGACTTTTCTATCAAGGATAGCTACTGGTACCTCTTCGTAGGTGAGAGTTTCATCAAAATGAACTTCTTGGGGTTGAATGACATGAGAAGGATCAGGAAGATACTTCCGTAGCATGGACACATGAAATATTGGATGAACTCCCTCTAGGTTGGAAGGTAGGTCTAGGCGATATGCCACATTACCCACTCTGTCTACAACCTCATATGGGCCAACATACCTCGGACTAAGCTTGCCTTTCTTCCCGAATCTCATTACTCCTTTCATAGGTGAGATTCGTAAGAAAACCATATCACCTATTGCAAATTCAAGGTCACGTCGTCGGTTGTCCGCATAAGACTTCTGTCTACTCTGAGCAGTTAACAACTTCTCTCTGATCAGTTTAACTTTATTTATATCTTCCTGTATCATCTCAGGTCCAAATATTTTGGTTTCACCAAGTTCAAACCAACCTATAGGAGATCGACACCGTCTCCCATACAAAGCCTCAAAAGGTGCCATCTGAATACTGGCTTGGTAACTGTTATTATAAGCAAATTCAATAAGAGACAAATGATCTTCCCAACTTCCACTGAAATCCATCACACAAGCTCTTAGCATATCCTCTAAAGTCTGAATTGTCCTTTCGGACTGTCCATCAGTCTGAGGATGGAATGCTGTGCTAAGATTCACTTTGGTACCCAAAGCCTCTTGAAAGACTTTCCAGAACCGAGAAGTAAACTGAGGTCCTCGGTCTGATATAATGGATATTGGTACACCATGAAGTTTCACTATTTCTTTAACATAAATTCGAGCAAGTTTTGCTACACTGAAAGTGGTATGAACAGGAAGAAAATGTGCTGACTTAGTAAGTCGATCCACTATGACCCATATTGAGTCATTTCCTTTTGTTGACCGAGGTAAACCTACTACAAAATCCATAGTGATCCTTTCCCACTTCCATTCGGGAATATCTAGTTTTTGCATCAATCCAGATGGTCGTCGATGTTCAGCTTTAACTTGCTGACAAGTCAAACATCGAGCTACAAAGTCAATCACGTCTCGCTTCATGCCCTCCCACCAGTAAACTTGTTTCAAGTCCTGATACATTTTCACAGCACCAGGATGTACAACGTAGGGCGAACCATGAGCTTCCATTAAGATTTCATGTTTCAAAGATTCAATGTTGGGGACACAGAGTCTCCCATTAAACCATAAGACTCCTTCTTCATCTACCAAGAAACTTGGTGCTAGACCTTGCCTTGCCTTATCTCTGATTTTGACCATATCAATGTCATTTTCTAAAGTTGCTTTTACTTCTTCTACAAGGGATGATCTAACTGTTAAATGAGCCAGAAATGTACCTGACTCAGTGATCTCGAAGAATACTCCATCAGCTTCCAATTTTTGTAGTTCATGTATTAGAGACCTCCTTATAGTGGCAATGTGAGCTAAACTTCCCATAGACTTTCGACTTAGAGCATCAGCCACTACATTTGCTTTACCTGGATGGTAAAGGATGGTACAATCATAATCTTTCAGAAGTTCCATCCACCTTCGTTGCCTTAGATTGAGATCTCTCTGCTCAAAAATGTACTTAAGGCTTTTGTGATCTGTAAAAATTTTACAAGTTTCCCCATACAAGTAATGTCTCCATATCTTTAGGGCAAACACTACAGCTGCCATTTCCAAATCATGAGTGGGGTAATTCAATTCATGCTTTTTAAGCTGACGTGAGCCATAAGCTATGACTTTACCATGTTGCATCAACACACATCCTAAGCCTATCTTTGAGGCATCACAGAATACAGAGTAACCCCCTGGTCCTGATGGTAGGATTAAGACTGGTGCAGAAGTTAAACACTCTTTCAATTGGGTGAAACTTTGCTCACATGAATCATCCCAAATGTATTTAACATTCTTTCGGGTTAACTTATTTAATGGGAGAGCCATCTTAGAGAAATCTTTGACAAAGCGACGGTAATACCCTGGTAAACCAAGAAAACTACGTACTTCCGACACAGTTGTTGGTCTAGGCCACTGTTTAACTGCTTCAATTTTACTTGGATCTACATGAATACCTTCTTGGGAAATAACATGTCCCAAAAATGTTACATGACTCATCCAGAATTCACATTTTGAGAGCTTTGCGTACAACTGATGCTCTCTCAAAGTCTGAAGCACTATTCTCAAATGTTCAGTATGTTCTTCATAACTCTTTGAATACACCAAAATATCATCAATAAATACAATTACAAACTTATCAAGGAATGATTTGAACACTCTGTTCATTAAATCCATAAATGCTGCTGGTGCATTTGTCAACCCAAAAGACATCACAAGAAACTCATAATGTCCATACCGTGTACGAAAAGCAGTCTTAGATATATCATCACTCTTAATTCGTAACTGATGATATCCAGACCTTAGATCAATCTTTGAGAAGTATTTTGCTCCTTGAAGCTGATCAAACAAATCATCTATCCTTGGTAAAGGATACTTATTCTTCACTGTGACTTTATTCAGCTGACGATAATCTATACATAATCTCATAGAACCATCTTTCTTTTTCACAAAAAGAACAGGAGCACCCCAAGGTGAAAAACTTGGGCGAATGAACCCTTTGTTTAACAAATCTTCCAATTGTTCTTTGAGTTCTTTTAGCTCAACAGGAGCCATACGATAAGGTGGAATAGAAATTGGTCTTGTGTCTGGGACCAAATCAATACTGAACTCAATATCTCTTTCTGGCGGTAATCCAGGTAAATCTTCTGGGAACACATCTAGGAATTCATTAACCACATGAATGTCTTCTAACTTCTGTTCTTTCTTTTCTAAATCTTTGATAAAAGCTAGAAATCCCTGACATCCCTTTCGCAATATACGCTGGGCACTTAACATAGATATCATGTTACAAGGTACATCACCTCGATCTCCTTGAAACACAAAATTACTCCTCCCCGGCATATTAAAGGAAATAACTTTATCACGACAATTTATAGTAGCATGATAAGAAGATAACCAATCCATCCCTAAAATCACATCAAAATCTAACATATTGAGAACCATAAGATCTATCTCAGTTTCCATGCCTCCAACGATTATTTTACAAGAACGATAACATGTTTTAACCATCAAAGTCTCTCTCATCGGTGTGGAAACCAAGAATGGTTCTTTAAGAATAATCGAATCAAATGCAAATCTCTTGGCAAATAGGGGCGACACATATGAGTGAGTAGAACCGGGGTCAAACAAAATACGTGCAGCAAAAGTATTAACAGATAATATACCTGTAACTACAGCATTGGATGTTTGAGCATCCTGTCGGGTTAGAGCATATACTCTTGCATTTCCTCTGCCAGCAGCTTGTTTTCCACGGTCACCTTGGCCTCTTCCAGAACCTCTTCCCATACTACCCCCTATTGAAGGGGTTGGTGTTTGAGTAATAGATTGTGGTCGAGGTGGCAAAGTAGACCCTTGACCTGGTCTTGTCATGAGCTGAGGGCACTCCCTTATAAAATGTCCTTTTTGTCCACAGTGAAAACAGCCTGTACCAACAGTGTTTAACCTGCATTCTCCGAAGTGAAACTTTCCACATTCAGGACATTGAGGTTTTTCCCTTCTACCTTGAGTACCTCCTCTACTAGAAGAGCTAAAACCACCCCTGCTCTCTGAACGAGGCTTAGCCATACTGGCTGTAGAATAAGTTGACTTAGTAGGAGTGGCTGGAGCATTTTGTGACGCAGTAAAGGGTTTCAAAGTTCCTGAGTCTTCCCCTTGATCAAAAGATCTTCTATATCTAGCTTTCTTCTTTTGACGATATTCTTCTTTATTCTTCGACCTCTTTTCCATTCTTCGGGCCACATCAACAGCCTCTGAGTACGAAGAGTAATCGTTCATATTAGAACCCACTTGATCATATAAGGCATCACGAAGCCCTTCCACAAACTTTTCTATTTTCTTCCTTTCAGAAGGAATGATTTCAGGGGCATATTCAGATAATTTAACAAACTGAGCTGAATATTCATCAACAGTCATGGTTCCCTGTCGTAGATACAGAAAATCTCTGGCCCTGGATGATCGTTCACTTGTCGGAAGAAATTCATCCATAACCAATAGGTGATATGCCATATTACCCACTCTGTCTACAACCTCATATGGGCCAACATACCTCGGACTAAGCTTGCCTTTCTTCCCGAATCTCATTACTCCCTTCATAGGTGAGATTCGTAAGAAAACCATATCACCTATTGCAAATTCAAGGTCACGTCGTCGGTTGTCCGCATAAGACTTCTGTCTACTCTGAGCAGTTAACAACTTCTCTCTGATCAGTTTAACTTTATTTATATCTTCCTGTATCATCTCAGGTCCAAATATTTTGGTTTCACCAAGTTCAAACCAACCTATAGGAGATCGACACCGTCTCCCATATAAAGCCTCAAAAGGTGCCATCTGAATACTGGCTTGGTAACTGTTGTTATAAGCAAATTCAATAAGAGACAAATGATCTTCCCAACTTCCACTGAAATCCATCACACAAGCTCTTAGCATATCCTCTAAAGTCTGAATTGTCCTTTCGGACTGTCTATCAGTCTGAGGATGGAATGCTGTGCTAAGATTCACTTTGGTGCAAATGTAGTGGCTGATGCTCTAAGTCGAAAGTTTATGGGAAGTTTAGCTCACATTGCCACTATAAGGAGGTCTCTAATACATGAACTACAAAAATTGGAAGCTGATGGAGTATTCTTCGAGATCACTGAGTCAGGTACATTTCTGGCTCATTTAACAGTTAGATCATCCCTTGTAGAAAAAGTAAAAGCAACTTTAGAAAATGACATTGATATGGTCAAAATCAGAGATAAGGCAAGGCAAGGTCTAGCACCAAGTTTCTTGGTAGATGAAGAAGGAGTCTTATGGTTTAATGGGAGACTCTATGTCCCCAACATTGAATCTTTGAACCATGAAATCTTGGACAAAAATCAAGGTGAGTGAATAACCTTGCTCAGCTAATTTGATATTACTAGTCAAAGTACAATATAAGTCCCATTTACAATATTATTTGGATAATAAGCAATTAATTTTTCATATGGGAGTATATGATGATCAGTAGAAATAAGAGTATGAAGAAATTATTTATCTCATGACAATTGTACTATGTGATGAATTCTCACTATTTTATTAATGAGTAAAGATCTACGGGATCTAATACACGAGTGTGAAAGGGTTAAAGTCCCATACTACTCGGTGTATATCTAAGAAATCTTATACACGAGTTTGAAAGGGTTAAAGTCCCATACTACTCAGTGCATATCTATGAAACCTATACACGAGTTGAAAGGGTTAAAGTCCCATACTACTCGGCGTATACCTATGAGATCTTATTCACGAGTTTGAAAGGGTTAGAGTCCCATACTACTCGGTGTATATTTATGAAATCTTATTCATGAGTTTGAAAGGGTTAGAGTCCCATACTACTCGATGTATAAGATAATTAATTATATGAGTAAATGTGGTATTTGTACTTTTGATATTTTATATAGTACAGTTATTTACTTACTGAGTTTTTAAATAAACTCACACTCCCTATGATTATTTTTTTTTCAGATACAGAAAATAAAGAACAAGAGTATCCGTTTGAAGATTAGAAGCCCCTTGGGTTTATTCTCTATTTCTGTCTGGTGGGACACCAGTACTTATTAATGTGGATATTAGAAAAGCTCTGTATTTTCTATAGGTCTCCTAGGCTTGCGATGAGATAGAAATATCAGACTATGTATGTCTATATTTGCTTATCAGATGAATATAATTCTGTAGTGTGGAATGAATGATTAAGGTTGAATGTAAAACCTTACAGAATATATGTATATAACGTATGTTTGAGAATTATATCAAATGAGTAGTATCTTTTCACATGCTCAATTTTTGGGATGTGACAAATTTGGTATCAGAGGAAAGGTTTTATAGGTCCCCTATAGAGTACAGAGCAAAGTGATCTTTGTGGGCCCTTCCCTATTGTCGTGAGCCGCGGCATGACCATAGGATTAGGTTCCATAAAAGACCTTATAGAGTATAACGTCATTTTATAGATAACTTCTCAGTGGGGCTAGAAAGTGATATTTTGTTTATGTCTGAAAATTGTTTGTTATGTGTGTAGATCTGTGACAGATCAATGTCAGAAGGATCTTCTAATAATAATGAGCATATGGGTCCAAGGAGGGCCATAATTCCACCAGTACATGTGCAAGATGATCCTAACCGTGGTGATAGTTTTCATGCTCAAAGTACTGAGGGCGCAACTAGTGAGCAAGCAAGGAGAGTCGAACCTGATGCTCACATTGGTAATGTAACTATTGCACATGTGATTAATTTGATGAATGAACGATTTGACCGATTTGAGGCTGAAATGAGAGGTCGAGCTGCACAAGCTAACCTGCCAGTGGATCCTCCTATTGTTGAAGCTGAAAATGTACCACCAGTTCCGTTAGCGGGAGGAGTTAATGTAAGAGAGGTAAGAATGTCTGAATTCCAGAAAATGAGGCCTCCTACTTTTTCAGGGGAAGATCCCAAAGAGGACCCACAATGTTTCCTTGAAGATTGTGAAGCAATCTGTGATGCTATAGGGTGTTCTCCTACTCAAAAGGTAGAATTCACTTCCTTTCAGTTAAAAGGTAGGGCTGGTAAATGGTGGAGGAACTGGAAGAAAGCTAGAATTGGTACACCATGAAGTTTCACTATTTCTTTAACATAAATTCGAGCAAGTTTTGCTACACTGAAAGTGGTATGAACAGGAAGAAAATGTGCTGACTTAGTAAGTCGATCCACTATGACCCATATTGAATCATTTCCTTTTGTTGACCGAGGTAAACCTACTACAAAATCCATAGTGATCCTTTCCCACTTCCATTCGGGAATATCTAGTTTTTGCATCAATCCAGGTGGTCGTCGATGTTCAGCTTTAACTTGCTGACAAGTCAAACATCGAGCTACAAAGTCAGTCACGTCTCGCTTCATGCCCTCCCACCAATAAACTTGTTTCAAGTCCTGATACATTTTCACAGCACCAGGATGTACAACGTAGGGCGAACCATGAGCTTCCATTAAGATTTCATGTTTCAAAGATTCAATGTTGGGGACATAGAGTCTCCCATTAAACCATAAGACTCCTTCTTCATCTACCAAGAAACTTGGTGCTAGACCTTGCCTTGCCTTATCTCTGATTTTGACCATATCAATGTCATTTTCTAAAGTTGCTTTTACTTTTTCTACAAGGGATGATCTAACTGTTAAATGAGCCAGAAATGTACCTGACTCAGTGATCTCGAAGAATACTCCATCAGCTTCCAATTTTTGTAGTTCATGTATTAGAGACCTCCTTATAGTGGCAATGTGAGCTAAACTTCCCATAAACTTTCGACTTAGAGCATCAGCCACTACATTTGCTTTACCTGGATGGTAAAGGATGGTACAATCATAATCTTTCAGAAGTTCCATCCACCTTCGTTGCCTTAGATTGAGATCTCTCTGCTCAAAAATGTACTTAAGGCTTTTGTGATCTCTGATACCAAATTTGTCACATCCCAAAAATTGAGCATGTGAAAAGATACTACTCATTTGATATAATTCTCAAACATACGTTATATACATATATTCTGTAAGGTTTTACATTCAACCTTAATCATTCATTCCACACTACAGAATTATATTCATCTGATAAGCAAATATAGACATACATAGTCTGATATTTCTATCTCATCGCAAGCCTAGGAGACCTATAGAAAATACAGAGCTTTTCTAATATCCACATTAATAAGTACTGGTGTCCCACCAGACAGAAATAGAGAATAAACCCAAGGGGCTTCTAATCTTCAAACGGATACTCTTGTTCTTTATTTTCTGTATCTGAAAAAAAAATAATCATAGGGAGTGTGAGTTTATTTAAAAACTCAGTAAGTAAATAACTGTACTATATAAAATATCAAAAGTACAAATACCACATTTACTCATATAATTAATTATCTTATACATCGAGTAGTATGGGACTCTAACCCTTTCAAACTCATGAATAAGATTTCATAAATATACACCGAGTAGTATGGGACTCTAACCCTTTCAAACTCGTGAATAAGATCTCATAGGTATACGCCGAGTAGTATGGGACTTTAACCCTTTCAACTCGTGTATAGGTTTCATAGATATGCACTGAGTAGTATGGGACTTTAACCCTTTCAAACTCGTGTATAAGATTTCTTAGATATACACCGAGTAGTATGGGACTTTAACCCTTTCACACTCGTGTATTAGATCCCGTAGATCTTTACTCATTAATAAAATAGTGAGAATTCATCACATAGTACAATTGTCATGAGATAAATAATTTCTTCATACTCTTATTTCTACTGATCATCATATACTCCCATATGAAAAATTAATTGCTTATTATCCAAATAATATTGTAAATGGGACTTATATTGTACTTTGACTAGTAATATCAAATTAGCTGAGCAAGGTTATTCACTCACCTTGATTTTTGTCCAAGTTTACCTTGTTCCACACTAGAATTTGTGTAGGAAAATTTCCTAGTAAAATATATTACAAGGAATCATAAGAAAGGAAACAAAATCACGAAAATACGTAAAATTTTCTGACTGCTACAGTAACGGTTTGCTACAGTAACAGTTTGCTACAGTGTCGGTTCGCTACAGTAACGGTTTGCTACAGTGCCGGTTCGCTACAGTAACGTTGACTGCTACAGTACCGTTGACTGCCGACACTACAGTAACTGCTACAGTACCGAAGAAAATTTTTCAGATTTTTTTCCCGAAATTTCTGGTCGCTACAGTAACTCGAAGAAAAATTTCAGATTTTCAGTTGCTACAGTACTTCGAATTTTGCAGAAAATCTTTCAAAAAATTCATCCTTTCCTTTCTTTTGATTCAAAACCAGAATCTCAACTCTTTTAACCGATTATAACTCAAATATAACTTCTAAAACAACTGAGATTCATGAATTATCATCAAAATCTTCAAGAACAAAACCTCCTCTGATCTTGTATATAAACTGAAATTTAAGGAAAATAATCGGATTAAAGCTTACCTTTGATCCTTACAAAGCTTTTGAACCGAACAAATAATCAGAAATTCTGAAGATCAAGGAAATGATTTGAGAAGAAAATGAAGAACTGAGAGAGAAATCTTTTCTGCTTCCTTCGGCTGAGTGAAAAAATGAGGGTTACTATTGAAACTTTATATTAAATATTTCTAATGGGTTATTCAATAACCCATGGGTATCCATAACCCAACATCCAAACCCATCCAGTCAATTTACAATAAATGGATTAATTGACCATTCTGAAACCACTTTTCCATGAATTTCACCATTCTTAGAATATATCCCTCATTGTGCAAATATTTAGTCTAGTCATTTAACTCAATTTTCATAAATAATATTCAAAGAGAACAATTAAATATGAAAATTAAAAATGACCAAAATCAATAACTAAAGTAACGTTGTAGAATTCTAAAATACTCTTAAGCGAATTATATTCTGAAATTAACGGGTATTACAAAAACGAAATTGATGGGTGCTGAGAACTTAGAATCTAGAAAAACATGGAAAATAATGGAAAGGGGTAGAGATGAGTCCGTGTGCCAATACAAAGGAGACAAGGATTGAAGAGGGTATAGTGGAAGGGATTGATCTGAATTATGGGATGGACAAGGACAATAGGAAGAGGAGGCCCGAGAATGGTTTAACTAATGCTGAATTGGCAGAGGTTACAATGTAGCCCCACAAGTCATCATGAAGTCCTTATATTGGAACTGTCATAGCATGGGTGCATCACAGAAAGTGAGAGCTTGTCAAAAGCTCATCAGACAAAAGCACCCAAATATAGTCTTCTTTATTGAGACAAAACTTAAAATGAAGAAGGTAGAAAAATAAATAGCATATTGGGTTCTAAAAATGCTCATTGGGTAGATTGTTGTGGTGAAGGCAAAAGAAGGGTAGGAGGCTTGGCCTTAATGTAGGATGAAACGATAGAGGTTGTCTTACTTTCTTATTCCCAAAACCACATTGATGTTAGAATTAAAGAGGTGGTGAATGACAAATAATGGAGATTCACAGATTTTTATGGTTGTCCAAAGGAAAACAAAAAACATCTTTCTTTGAATTTGTTAACTCTTTTGAAAAATCATAGTGACTCACCTTGGCTCTATGGAGGTGACTTGAATGAAATCCTCATGGAATCTGAAAAATTAGGATGGGAAAGCAATCTAAATGTTTAGAGACATAGGAAATCAGTGTAATCTTCAGGACATCGGATTTATAAGATACCCTTTCTCTTGGTCAAATGGAATAGAGGGTGACGATAATATTCAGGAAAGGTTAGACCAGTTCCTTGCTTTAGAAGATTGGCTAAATCTATTTCTGTGTGTAAAGGTGACCCATGAACCCATAGATATATATATATATATATATATATATGATCACTGCCCAATGTTGTTTGTTGGCCAAAAGTCGAGTTTTGAAGAATCCAGCCACAATCACAGTACTTCTAAATTTAAGGAAGCCTGGACAAATCAAGCTGAGTGTGAGAAGATGGTGAAGGCAACATGGGACAAAGAAGTTAATGCCCAAGAGAATTTTAAAAAGATTTAAAAAGTGTTGCTAGCATATGATCTTTTTAATCTAAAAAAAGATCCCAAATAGAGTTAAGAGATTCAAGGCTTATTACCAAAGCTACAATAATAACATCCCACATGTGAAAAATTAGACTTGCAAATTAAGCTTTTTAATGAAATGAACGATCTCATGGAGAAAGAGAAATTGTATTGGAGACAAAGATCATGTGCAGTATGGTTAAAAGATGGTGACAAAAATACAAAACATTTCCATTAAAAGCAAATGGGATAAGAAGAAGGAAGACCATTCAAAAAATAAAAAACCAAAATGCGTAGTGGATCTATGAGGAACAAAACATTAAAGATGAAGCTGTGAATTTTCTTTTAAGCTTATTCTCAGCTAGCTACATTAATAATATAAAGGATGTATGTTCTCACCTTAAGAGAAGACTTATTTCGGACTAAGTGGAGTTGTTGTCTCACCGTTCTAGTTCATAAGATATTGCAGAGGCTTTGAAGACAATGGCTCCAATAAAAGCACCTGGCAGTGATGAGCTACCAACTTTCTTTTTATCAGAAGTACTTGAACATTATTGGAAAAGAGGGTAGTAATTTGGTGCTAGAAATATATAAAAAAAAAAAAGAAGGATCCAAAAGAGATTAACCATACCTTAATTACTTTAATCCCGAAAGTGAAATCCCCTAAAGGTTTCTCACAATATCAGCCAATAAGCTTGTGTAACGTTATTATGAAGTTAGTGACCAAAGCAGTAAAAAACATATTAAAGAGAGTCCTGCTAGATTTGATTAGCGAAAGTCAAAGCGCTTTTGTCCCTCAGAGACTTATTACAGATAATGCAATTATTATAATAACCCGAACTAGTTTGGGCTCATGTGAGGAGTTTTCTTTAGGCGTGCCTAAAAATTTTGAGGTTTGGGCAAACATATGAGCTTTAAAGGTCGCCAAAATTTTGGAATGTGCACTGTGACATGTATGGGAGTAGGTAAAAACACATGAGTTAGTTATAGTGTGAGGGATCCTCGATGAGGGACCTATTTATAACATTGGAGAAGATGGATGCTCGGGAGAAATATTGGCAAAGTGTGGTTTCGGAGTGTGATGGAGATAACGGTAGAGGCGTGGAGTTGTGTAAGATACACTAGGAGGATGATATTTCCCACTCGAGGAGACTTTCTATGCTCATTGTAACGCCCAGGAAAATAGGCATATTAATTTACATATATTATACAGTGTACTTCAATGGTAGCCCATAATTTTCCTGAATAGTCCTATTATTCACAATTATGTGAAATGTAAATTATATAATTTGCAAAGCAAATTACAGCTAAATAAATAAAATCCCTAAAATATCGCAGGACCTAAGTGACCTATAGGATTACAGAGCATTTTTAATTGGTTCATTTAGAACCCTCCGACTAGATGGAGTATGTCTCTAAGCTGCTAACCTATAGTAATTTCCCCATCATCCTCAGCTGCTAAATCTGAAAACAGCAATAGAGTATGAGTTTATCAAAAATTCAGTGAGCAAGTGACTGTGCCATAAAACAAGACACAAGTACAAATACCAACCTCACTACCATAATCAAAATAAATACCTTTAACACATATTAGTACAAAATATAATATATATATATATAACGTACCTTTCCCAAGCAACCAAGACCCGCAATTCAGTGCAAGTCTACAATCTCACAAAACAATTCATAAAATAATCCCTAAACGCACAAAAAGCATAAATAAATATCCACTCCAAAATGCATTATGTAATGTATGATGTATGTTTGCATTTTTCACATCCTTTCCACACCTATTACATTGAAGACCAACCCTCAATGGGTTTATTCAGAGATTTATCCCTCTGTTCCCTCTAAGCAATGTGGACAAATGCAACATGTAATGTTTATCCTACTCTTTCCTACCCCACATTGAAGACTAGCCTCAATGCGTATCCATACCCATTGAAACTACATAACCGACTTACACAATGGGCAGCTTCTAGCATTATTTCCACACTTTCCAATGTATATGAATATGAAAATGATGATATGCAATGCATCCACACCATCACAATACCATAACTATCACCCCACAACACATACCACATCAATTAACCAGTTTAAATACAATTAAGCATAAAACCCTCAATCCCACTAAATAAATCACACAACCATTTAATGAAATTCTTTAATCTAGTTACTACCACTAACTAGGAAATTTCATTGATAAATTTCAAACTATGGTGTGAATGAAATTTATATTGACTTGGCTAATTAATTTAATAAAACTAAAATGGTAAGGTCATCCACTCGCCTAGATACTGATAAGATTTACCACCCATGAAATCCCAGGAGAGAAGCCAACGAAGCTCCCAAGCCATCTAAAACCAACCACAATCAATAAATAAATAAAACAATAAAAATCCTCACCACTAATACTGACTTTTGATAATTCATTTAGTCATAAATCTTAACTGGCAAAGAGTTTTTAAACAAATCTTATACTATTAAAAACTAGACTCAAAGATCTTTCTAACGATATAAAGTTTGCTAAAAACAGAATCCGAACAAATGAGTTATGGCCATTTGAAAATGGATCAATGGACTGTCCAGATGGCTGGTGCCAGACCCCAAACTTTCTGCCCTGTCACGACCAATTTTCTAGGCACATGACTGGCACAATGATGAATATCCCATCACTGTAAGCCTTTCGATAAATTCTTCCCACAAGTAAAATTATTAGTCATTATCTCTATATTCTCAAAATACCATTCCTTAATAAATACAAAGAAAATACATCAAATTTTCTTAATTAAAAATAATAGATCCTCAGTACAAAATACATTATCATACTGGAATACAAGCCAAATACCAATCCCCTGACCTAGATGTCCTAGACGGTTACAGAGCAACATATTCTATAACAAAAGAAGGGCCTACCCGACAGCGGGAAGGTCCAAAGTGATCTACTCCTCTAGCGGATGTTCTTCGGTGGCAACCTGATCTGAACAAAAAAATTTGTACAGAGAGTGTGAGCTTTTAAACACAATGAGCAAATTGGCCTTGCGTTAATAAAATTCAAATACATCACCAGTCATGCAAGCATATCCAAAGGCTCAAGCTCAACCAATAGACATAGTTAGAAATTACATACAAGAAGACAAAAATTCATCCAATTCAACAAACGTTACTAGTACTCATCAATGGCAATATATTCCCGAGAGCCCACACAGGCCGGCTCACCAATTCTGTATATTTCCGCCATGACGCACAACCTCATCCTCTTAGCTAGGGCGCGTCACGGATTTATCACCAATCCGGGCTATATCCCTACTGAGGGAATCGTTGTCTCCACACTCATTAGTCAAGACACCATTTAAACCGGATTTTTCGCCTTGCTGTGAGAGGGGGTACTGTACCGCTCAATCACAATGAATAGTACAGTATTTCATATCATAATCAGAAGCACAATATAATATTCATCCATATAACAGGTATAGTATATAACTATATTATAGCTTTATAAACCACAATTCAAGAGATTCAATCTTCACATCATCATGAGATACTTGCTTTTTCTTATCCATACTTCTAGATCTCATTAGATTCGTCATTCTGAATCTAATTTCCCCCTATGAATCTTGGGAGTGTCCTACGACATACTTTTTATCACCAGTAATGCTAAAACTCTATTAAAACGGGGTCGTTTCACTCACCTAGATTCTGTACGAGTATCACTTCTCTAAATTGTTACGGACAAGAGTACGCAGGTGAATTTCAGTGTTCCGCTACAGAGATTTTCATGAAAGATTATAGAAAATACGGTAAGATTGTTTTCGTATAGATACTGTTCATACGTACAGTTACTATTCATATAGTTACTATTCATACGTACGGGTACTATTCATACTAGAAATAGAGAATATAATCTGTAAAAGAGTACACCAGGTAAGTTCCCAGGAAATAGTGGAGGGTCACACTGGACACACTTAAAAACCAGGTCTTTCCTTAGCCAGAACTTTCCTAGACATGTATTCTTCACAGTTTACATTCTATTTCGGTAATCAGAGAATCAAAATAACATATAAACAGCTAAGGACAGTTTTTCTGATGTGGAAGATCGGCCAAAGCCGCAACCACAGAGCATACTTAAGAAAATAACTTCTAAAATTTGAAAGACATAGAAAGGGCATAGTATCCTTACCTAAGCAAAAAGGAAAGACCCAAAATCTCAGAGGCCTAACGTCGGAGCAAGAGAAACTTAAGGATAGAAGAAGAGAAGTTGAAGGTGTGAGTTTAGAAGTGAAATAGAAGGACCTATTTATAGCAAAAGTCAATGGTACTATTTGATACTATGCACTAATAAAATATTCAATTTACTATTTATGAAAATGACATTTCTAATAATGCAATTTACTGTGCATCTTACGCGTACGACTGGAAATTTTTCTTTTATTACTGTTGAAAACTTAAAGGGAAAACTATTCTTTCACCTTAAACCTTTAAGTTTTTTTTTTCAATTCAGTCCTTTCAATTTAGTCCCTGAGCGTATTTTACACATAAAACGTCATTTTCTCCTACAAACTTCTTTCTAGTTTTCTCTTATGATCAAACCACTTCTAGTACTTGACATTTTGATTGTATAAATGAACAGTACCATATACGTAAATAGTAACAGTAGTTTGTAATCACGCATTTATATTTTATTTTTCATGGGTATTACATGCCCAAATTCATAAGCTTGGCGCTTGGGGCGCCAAGACCAAGCTTTTCCCTCAAGAAGTGGATTTGGCTCAGATCTGGCCAAATCTTCGTCATTTTCGATAATTTCTTCCATAGAATCTCATCCTTGATGCCAAAGAAGCATTTAGACACCAAAATCCCCAGTTTTCATCGAGAAACAAAGTCAAAATCTCGATTTTTCCCCATATACCCTTAAAACTAAAAAATAGAGAAAAGATTTAGGAAATTAGAATCCCTACCTTGATTCCTTGTTTTCCCTAGGTTGTTTGGCCTCCAATGCCTCAACCCCAGCATCGAATAGAGGTCTTCCAAAGCTCGTTGAGGATTTAGGTAGAAAGGTAGAGAGAAGGAAGAGAGAAAGGAGAAAAGAGAGAGTGAGGCGAGAGAAAGGAAAATGAGAAATGAAGAAAAAGATGTGGAACTGCCTATATATACCAGCCTAAGGTGAAATTACTACTTTGTCCTTAGGTAACTCTTGGTTAACCTTAGTGGTGACAAGCCCGTAATTTCTCCAATTTGGGTATTTTCTATGTCCTAAGTGCTACCTAGTTCTTTATTTCACTTTAGTCCCTTTTTGGACCTCATAGGTACTCAGCCTCCTCTGTGCCTCATGATTACTCTCTTTCTGTTCTTTGTCTCTCTACTCTATTTCTACGAAATTTCCTCTTCCTCTTATCTTTCATCAATCCTCAATAATATTATTTGTAATAAAATACTTAGTTCAATTATTTATCTCCACTTCCATAAATAATATTCAAAAATAATAAATTAAATATAAAAATTAAAATTAACCAAATAATTCCACTAAAAATAATGAAAATTTTCATTACCATAACCGTAATACCACCAATTACGTGATTCCAAAATTGGCGAGTATTACACTCATGGATTGTAAGAGGGACTAGAGTGAAAAGGGAGACTTTCTTATATATTAATTATGGAAAAAGGAACTTAAAGTAATAATGGAAGCACTGGGCAAAGTGATTTGGTGTACCAAGTCGGGATTGTATATGGTAAATATTTTAATCAAATACCCGATTTTGCCTTGAACTTCAACCTAGGAAAGGTGAAGTTGTAATTTTATATATATGAATACACACTTTCATTTTGTTGGTTAGCACTTCACACCCCTTCTCCCCTACTTCTTCTTCACTCTTCCTTCCTCTCATCCATGGCATGCCACCACCACCTACAGCCACCTTGGTTCATTGGCGTGGACGTGATCCTCCGGCTACTAAGCAGCACCGAAGAAGCTCCAATGAGCTAAGACTTCCCAAACTTCCCTATTCTTCTCTTATTTTTCAGGCATAGGGAAATTGGAGAGGATTTGGGGTTCAAATGGTGAAATTTAGGTATGGGTGTTAATCTGAAATATCCCTACATGATTAATGATGTTAGTGGAATAAGAAATTTAAAGGAAACTAGGAGAAATTCATGGTTTCGGGGCTGATAATCACAAAACACAAAAATGAGAGAAAACTTAGGTTTTGAGAGGAATGAATGAATAGATCTTGGTTGTGTTTAGATTTTATAGATTGGAAATGACTCTTAGTGATGGGGAGTGTGGATTGAAACCGTAAACTTATGGGAAACAATCTAGATTTAGGTTGGATTGAGGTTGGAAGAGGATGAAAGGGTTTTTTGTGTGCAAGTTTTTGTTTCTATCAAGCAACTGGTCGACTCTCGAGTGTCCAACAATCAACCGGCTGCCTCTAGTGCTCTTTATGCGTACTTGACCAAGATATGCCTATCAACTGGTAGGGTAACACAGGTCAACCAGCAATTTTTGAGTTAAAATGGCAGATCTAGCTGTGACGTACTGGTCGACTAGCAAGGTGATACCAGTCAACTTGTTGCTCCAGATTTGAGCTAGATGAGCTAAACCAGCTGATCGCCAATAAAAAGGGCAATCAACCGGTTGCTATCAAATAACATTTGGTATTTTATTTGTTTTCTTTCCTTATGTGTTTTCCTTTCCAACTGGCTAGGATACCATTCCAAATGATTCAAGCAAGGTTTACATCCAAACATTAAGTATTGAGATAGAATGGATAGCTTGCAATTGAAGTGAATAGATGAGTTCACTTATCTTGGACTAGGAGTTAAAGTCTTGTACATTATTTCTTGTTGTAGAATAATATTCTGGTGGGCAATGTGTATATTTATAAAAGTTTGGTATTGTGATTGAAATACTATAGGGAAGGAGATATTATGGTAGCAAGGAGAAAATGAGTCTTGCCATTAAGAGTTGTTCACTAACTTTTGATTAAAAAAGTGATTGTTTACATGCCTTACGACATTTATGTATTTATGTTGTATTGTACACAATACACACACACACACACACACACACACACACACACACACACACACACACACACACACACACACACACACACACACATATGTGTGTGTATTGCATGGAAATTGTGAGAAAATTTACACACACATATGTGTGTATTGCATGGAAATTGTGAGAAAATTGAGAATTTTATGGCTTTGTGCCAATGAAATTACATGGTCTTATGCCATGGGAGAAAAATCACTCTTACTCTGTCAGATCAGCGTACCATTTATATAAAAGAATAAAAGAGAGCTGGGCACTGAATCCTCTAAAGGTATGACAAAATGGAAATGGATTTGGAGCCTTAGTGTGCCACCTAAAGTAAAAGAAAATTATTTGGAAATTATGGTATGAGGGAATCCCACCAAAATTGAGACTGATGGCGAGGGGAGTGAATACAGACCCAGTTTGCTTCTTCTGTGGTAGAAAATAGTAAATTATTGAGCATATGTTTATTGAATGCGATTGGGTCAAAAGAGTTTGGTTTTTGTCTCTTCTAGGAAAATGGCCCCCCGCCACAAAGAAACATAAAATTGGGAGATTGGTTAACGAAGAAGTCGACCAAAGAACCAAAACCTGTGTTAAATCTTCTTGCTTTGGTTCTCTGGAGCATTTGGGTCTCACGGAATAACTATACGTTCAAAGGATGGGTACCTGATCCATATTTGACTAGCAGAAGGTCAGTATGCTTGCAATCTGAATTCTCTGAAGCAAACTGTGTAGACTCGAGTGAGAAGAAGACGTTGGGTTGTTGAGTATCCCCTCCACAGAACATTTTAAAATTTAATATTGACACGGCTTGCCTAGGAGACCATATTTGGGGTTTGGGAGTAGTCTGTAGAGATTACAAAGGTAAGATTTTCAAAGCAGCAACAAGTGTGGAATTTGAAAATTCCCCTGCAGTGATTGAATGCTTGGCTATTAGGTGGGCTCTGGAATTGACTTTAAGAAGATTTTTTTGGAAAGTGATTGTCTTCAGACTGTTATGGAATTCCAGCACCCAAATCTACTTTCGCCTCTATTCGAAGCTTTAGAGGATGCTCGTGACTTAGCTACTCCTATGAAAGTGTTCTCTTTTAGCTTTACAAATAGGATGTGCAATTCTATACATTGTCTTACTAAACAGTATAGTGGTCAAAAGGATAGCATGTGGAATTGTTTTTCTCTTGATTTAATCCTAAAGCTAGTCTATGATGATGTACAGTTGGAGTCCACATGTGATATCCCAAATTTAATTACCTTAGAAAATGAGGCTAAATAAATAAATGAGCAAGAAAATCAGGATAAAATAGTTATTAAGAAATTTTTGAGAGATATAAATAGAATTTTATCCATTGAGTAGGGACCTATTTGTATAGAATAAAAAGATTTGAGGGTTCTTATCATTTTCAACCAAAAGAAAAAAATGAGATAGTGATGTGTGTGAGGTGTGCGGTGAGAAAGAAAAGGAAGAAAAGAAAGAATAGAAAGAAAAGAAAAAAAAAGGAGGGAGATGTGAAGTTTGACAAAGAATAATTAAATAATATATATATATATATATGTTGTGAGTCACGGTGGGGGGTGGAGAAGGAAGAACAAAAGAGAAGAAAGAAAGAAAGAGGAGAGAGAGAGAGAAAGAGACGAGGGAGAGAAAGAGAGGAGAGAAAGAGACGAAGAAAGGAAAGAAGAAGAAGAGAAGACATGGAAAACGCAGAGCAAAGAAATAAGTTTAAAAAGTTGAAAGGTTGAAAATCAGATCAGGTAGTTAGTCTTCCATAAAAGTATGATTAGTTATGATTTATGATATCTTTGTGCATAATCAGTTTTTTTTACAGAATTGTATTTATAAATCTTGTTCTACATAGTGAACAAGAGAAATTTAATTGTTATCAGTGTGATATTTGTGATGTTATGCTTTTATGGCTGAAATGATCTCCTCATGTGTTTACATGTTTTTTAAGAAAGTGACTAGTTACTGAGATATTTTATATCTCACTTTTAGAAAATTGATCATTTCAGGAAAAAGGGCAAAATGGAAGGCTTGATAATATTAATGATGAGAATGAAGTGTAGAAATATGTTTTATAGTAGTTTATGATACAGATATGTAAAGATAATAACAAATATTATGTAAATTATTTTTATATGTATTCAAGCTCAGATATAATTAATGAGAATCTTGTAAATTTTCTGCAAGGTTACTATTCACATGAATAGTAAAATTCGTGAATCGTGAAATCTATAATTATTTGAAAGAAAATTATTCAGAAAATTATCCAGTGAACCAGTTTAGAGAAAAAAAATATTATTTTTAAAGGAAATAAAAAGTCGGGGTGTTACAAAATGGTATCAGAGGAAAAGATCTTGTCATCTTATGGAAAGAAAAATATTTACATGTAATTGTTTGATTTGTTAAAAGTATTATTTTTATGATGTTTGTGTTTGAGTTGCTGTGAATGTTTGTTATGATTAAGTGAGATTTAGAAGAGTATTTGAGAAAAAAAAAAGCAAGTCATATAGAGAATTGATTAAATATGAATAAAGGCATACCAGGTATCTTTTGATGAATAAAGAAAATAATGGAGTCTTATTTGTAACGTATGCCTGGCCAGTATATTTTACATGTAAGAAATCATTATAGCCTAAATTCATAAAAAGAAAAGGTATGCCGAAGTTGAATTAGAATTTACTTTGAGTGTGATAATTTAGAAAAAAAAATATTAGAGATATTTGTCTCTATAAAATTCAGTACCTAGTGAAGTGTACATTGAATTATAGATAAAGCTTATATTTCCTATGATCATATGAATTATCCATGTGTTGGTTTTCTCTCTAAAAGTATTCTTGAAGATGGAATTCTACAAAAATGATCTGGAATTCTTATTCCATGCCATATTTATGATTAGAAATGTTATTAGTATAAACATATCTATGTTTATATAATAACTCTTAATTCTGTAGAAAGAATTTGAGTTAGAAGAAAGTATGTATGATTATGATGTATTATGAAACAAGTGAAGATATGTTTCATAATAGAAATTAAATTCTATAAGAAAATAAAATTAGAAAAAAAAAAGAAAATTACTTTGGATGCTTTTGTGATGTATTTTCCATTATCTTACACATTTTCAAGGATGATTCAAGGTAAAATTGAGCAAAAGTCAAGGTAAGTGAATAACCTTGCTAAGCTAGTTTGATGTTATTAGTCAAAATACAATATAAGTCTCATTTACAATGTTATTTGGATATTAAGCAATTAATCTTTCAGATGACAGTATATGATGATTGGTATAGTTTTAGAAATTCAAAGGAATAAAAGTATGTATAAATTAATTTATTTCATGGTAATTGTACTGTGATAAATTTTCACTTGTTTATTGATGAGTAAAGATCTATGAGATCTAATACATGAGTTTGAAAGGGTTAGAGTCTCATACTACTCAGTGTATGACTATGAAAACTTGAAAAGATCTACGGGATCTAATACATGAGTTTGAAAGGGTTAGAGTCCCATACTACTCGGTGTATAATTATGAAAATCTAATACATGAGTTTGAAAGGGTTAGAGTCCCATACTACTCAGTGTATAACTATGAAAACCTATGCACAAAGAGTTTGAGGGTTAAATTCCTAGGTCACTCGGTGCAAGTATCTACGGCACATAATGCAAAGTGATTGAGGGATTGATCACCCAAGAAATCATACGCAAATATATGGTACAAATGCAAAGTGATTGAGGGTTTGATCACCCAAGAAATCATACGCAAATCTACGATACAAATGCAAAGTGATTGAGGGTTTGATCACCCAAGAAATCATACGCAAATCAAGCAAATATAATACTACAGTTGTGTAAAATGAATGATAGATTGATTATGTTAATAAGTGATGTTTGTATTTGGAATATTTTCATGCACGTTGTGGTTGCAATTTTTATATGTGCATTAGTTTGAATTTTGGGGACAAAATTTATTTAAGGGGGGAAGAATGTGATATCTCAAATTTAATTACCTTAGAAAATGAGGCTAAATAAATAAATGAGCAAGAAAATCAGGATAAAATAGTTATTAAGAAATTTTTGAGAGATATAAATAGAATTTTATCCATTGAGTAGGGACCTATTTGTATAGAATAAAAAGATTTGAGGGTTCTTATCATTTTCAACCAAAAGAAAAAAAATGAGATAGTGATGTGTGTGATGTGTGCGGTGAGAAAGAAAAGGAAGAAAAGAAAGAATAGAAAGAAAAGAAAAAAAAAGGAGGGAGATGTGAAGTTTGACAAAGAATAATTAAATAATATATATATATATATATGTTGTGAGTCACGGTGGGGGGTGGAAAAGGAAGAACAAAAGAGAAGAAAGAAAGAAAGAGGAGATAGAGAGAGAGAGAGAGAGAGAAAGAGACGAGGGAGAGAAAGAGAGGAGAGAAAGAGACGAAGAAAGGAAAGAAGAAGAGAAGACATGGAAAACACAGAGCAAAGAAATAAGTTTAAAAAGTTGAAAGGTTGAAAATCAGATCAGGTAGTTAGTCTTCCATAAAAGTATGATTAGTTATGATTTATGATATCTTTGTGCATAATCAGTTTTTTTTTACAGAATTGTATTTATAAATCTTGTTCTACATAGTGAACAAGAGAAATTTAATTGTTATCAGTGTGATATTTGTGATGTTATGCTTTTATGGCTGAAATGATCTCCTCATGTGTTTACATGTTTTTTAAGAAAGTGACTAGTTACTGAGATATTTTATATCTCACTTTTAGAAAATTGATCATTTCAGGAAAAAGGGCAAAATGGAAGGCTTGATGATATTAATGATGAGAATGAAGTGTAGAAATATGTTTTATAGTAGTTTATGATATAGATATGTAAAGATAATAACAAATATTATGTAAATTATTTTTATATGTATTCAAGCTCAGATATAATTAATGAGAATCTTGTAAATTTTCTGCAAGGTTACTATTCACATAAATAGTAAAATTCGTGAATAGTGAAATCTATAATTATTTGAAAGAAAATTATTCAGAAAATTATCCAGTGAACCAGTTTAGAGAAAAAATATTATTTTTAAAGGAAATAAAAAGTCGGGGTGTTACACCACAGCTTTTTTTTTTTGGGCTAAAATACACTTTACTCCCTAAATTTTGTTCTATGTGTAAAAAAAATCCCATAAACTTTCAGACTCAACAAAAAAGCCCCTCAACTGTCATTCATGTCAAAAATCACTAACAATTAGTTGACCGTTAACTAATGCTATGTCATCAATATATTAGACAACTCAAATGTCATGTCAAATATTTTTTACACCTCAAATGCCGATAGTGACGATTTGACAGTGTTGACATGGTAAGTGAACTGTAAAAAATGTCTGACGCGACATTTGATGTGTCTAATATACTAATGACGTGTAATTTAGTTAACGGTCAACTAACTGTAAAGAATTTTTGGCACAAAATGAAAGTTAAGGGGGGATTTTTATTGAATTTGAAAGTTTAGGGGAATTTTTTACACATAGAATAAAATTTAAGGGGATAAAATACATTTTAACCTTTTTTTTGGGTTAAAACCACAGCTTGTTTTCAATAAATAAAGGTGTTTCTCCATTAAGAAAAAATCATAAGAATTTGCCTCTTGGAACTGTAGAGATACATTTAGTTAAACAATATGAGCATAGCCTAATAATTAATCATATATAATTTTTTGGTACATAATTAATTATATTGATTGTACAATATATATGAATCACACAAATTTTATCATTCTCAAAATTTAAATTTTTATTGTAAAAACTTTAATAAATAGGAATATAAAATTAAAATAAACACATTTTTCAAAATTATATTGAAACTTTATTTTTTAAAAAATCAAAATGAATATATATTTCGAATTCTAAATTAATAATTTACTCCAAATAATATGTAAATAATCAGCCATACAGAGTTTGACTGCGCCAATAATTGCAAATTAATTATCAGTCGCATATTTATAAATACACACCTGGCCATTAAGAAATTATTGGGTATAATATGGATTTTATTATAGATGCAATAGCTGAAATTTAATCTTCATTAAACCTTAGCTATTGAATGTAGCACCCTATAATCTTATATTATACTCAAGAATTTCCCTTGGCCATCACTAGTTCGACGTTAATTCATAGAGCACAACAACATAACCATAAAGAATCACATCAAATTCAAAACCCAAATATTAAAAGTACACACATAATAAATTAAACGGAGATCAGAGACTTTCCCTTCCACACTGAGTAACTAGTAGTTATAACTAAACCTCCATGAGAAATTCCTTGTCTTTCTCCAACCTTGCCATAGCCTCAGGCTCCAAGGTTAGCTCCACATCGATGCTCCTCCCTCCGCTCTTCCCTGGATACAAATAAACCATCCCATTGAACATGTTATTCGACCCACTCCTCACATTCTCCGGCGCCCCCCACCCGAAATCCACGTCGTAAACCTTGAACCTCGGCGAGCTTCCGACCGCCACACAGTTTACACCGGCGTCTTTGAACTGAAAAATCTTCGGGTCACTCTCCCAGTCCTTGTTCCGCTCATCTATGGCCTTTGCGGTGTGTGCTTCTATGGCTTTTTGAATCATCGAAGCACCGAATTGAGGTGAATTCGCAGTCAATAGTCCGGCAGCCGTGGCGGTAAACACGGCCTGGATTAGGTTTCCAAAGTAATTATCCGGCATCTTCGGGTCGACCCGTTGTCGGCAATCCGCAAAGACGGTGAAAACGGTAGGGTCCTCAGGTTTTAGGTTACGTGCGTGGCTTACGTGGCGCCAGATGTGAACAGAGAGAGATTGGAATGTTGAGAAAGGTTTCGAGCCGTCTGATGGAAGGGTTCCATTGACCGTTGACTTGATCTTGTCGATGGCCGACTCGGAGAACTTGAAGATCCTTTCTCTGAGTGGCGGGTGTTGCTTGGCATCACCGTTGGATGCAGCGACTGGGTCTGATGGGAGTGAGAGGTCAAGCTTAACGCGCGTGTCTCGTACCTTGGTTCGCTCGAGGAAGGGTAACACAGAAATTGAAGGTGCACCGTTGCAAATTTCAGCCCATGAGCTCATGAAGTGCCACGTGGAGGTCCCGTCGAGGACCGCGTGATTGAAAGCACATCCCATTGCAAGTCCATCTTTCAACTTGGTTAACTGTATATAAGATCACAAACTTAATATAAGTGAACTCTAAATATATAAATGCATTACTAGAATAGTCTTTTTCTAAGAGACACAAGTGGAGTTTGGATTACGCCCAGCAAAATATTAGGCATTCCAATATGATTCGATATCAGTGATCTTCACAGATTCATGTGAGTCCAACTAGTACGATATTAAAAGACTTAACATCATGTTGGTACAGCACTCAACAAGAGATTCAAATTCGCACTGAAGTGGCTTGGTCCAAGGTACACAAATCAACAGAAGGTCATCCTTCTGGTATCCTTTCCCAATAAAAAATTGAAGGAGCTAGGGTTCCCATTCAAGTGCGCCCCACGTGGGTCTGTTTTCTTCCATCCAAATTCTTAAAGACGTAATTAAAATACAGTTATCTGGTGATAGTCACGAGATTACCAATTAAAACTAAGAAAGCTTTCCCACCTAAATCAGTAAATTTTTTCCGTCAGCATTCACATGAACTTCATGAAAAGTCGAAGATCAAAACTAAGCACCGTAATCAAAGCATTAAAATTCCAACGACAGGATGATAAGAATTTAATTACTACCTGAATTGCCAGTAATGGCCTGTGCATGCCTTCCAGATTGAGGATCCCGCCATAA
The DNA here is from genome assembly GCA_037074585.1 of Biancaea sappan. Classification (NCBI taxonomy): domain Eukaryota; kingdom Viridiplantae; phylum Streptophyta; class Magnoliopsida; order Fabales; family Fabaceae; genus Biancaea; species Biancaea sappan. The sequence goes on along the minus strand of CM073490.1, from coordinate 12,364,386 downwards.
GGAATTAACTCCTTCAAGCTGTCCATGCTCTCTGAAACCGTTAGATCTTCGACTCCAATCTCACCGTCCGTAACAGCTTCAGTTACTTCCACACCAATCACGCCTTCATCGTCATCATCATCACTGTACTCCACTCTGAAAACTCCTTCTTCGTCTTTCCCAAGCCTACCAGCAAGCTGATAAAACTCCTCCAACACCACGCTCAGTCCTTCTTTCAACTTCTTCACCATTCCTTCATAGTCGTCTCCTTTGTAGAACAGAAGCTTCTGATTGTAGTAGAAGGCCAGGTAGGGGAGATCGAAGGTGACTAGCTGGCACTCTTTCTTCCCCAGCTTTTTCTTCGGCTTCACATGGCTCTTCTCTGTGATCTTCAGCTTCAGGAGTTCAGAGGCCATTTGTTCTTGGCGATTGGTGAAGGAGGAGAAGGGGCGAGAGAGGAAATAGAAGGTTGGTGGAGATTTTGCTTGAACATCAAAATGTGAGTGATGAGATTGATGTGAATAGGGGATGGTACTTATAGAGGTTATATACACTCAACTAGGAAGCATTTATGAGTTTTCAGTGGAGTCGTTGTGAGCAATTAATATCCGCACACTGTCGTTTCTGGGGCCGGTTGAGGTGTATTTGTAAATTACACGTAACATTCTTACACAAATTTAATTTAGATACTAGGGATGGTAATGGTTATGAATGTTTTTGGATATGTGGTATTATTCATAAATAAATAAATATATATGTAGATTATATCCATCAAATTTGGAATAGGGTACTAGAAAATAGTTTCCATAAAATATTGGGCGGGTGTAGATTGAAGTTAATGTATACTGTATTCATTTGGTATGAATAAGCGAAAAAAGTATTAAATATTCGTTTAATAAGTATTTGTTTAATGTATATATATATATATTATTTTAAATGTAAATTATAATGTATTATTTATATGTATGCATTTCTAAAATATAAATTTGACAAATTTAAAAATTTTGTTTGATGAATATAAGGTATTATGTCAATACCCAGTAATTAATTTAGAATATATAATATCCATTATACAATGGTTTTTTAGATATTTTGAGCAGGGATATTAAAACAGATTTTTTTTCCCCAAATTCGGATAGAGTTTGGGTATTAAATATTCCAAATACATGTGAATACAGATAGTTAAAAAAAATTGACCGAATAGTGCGAATACCCACCCATTAGAATCTGGATTCATTCCATACCCCCTCCCTGCACGAGTCTGGATTTGCTGCTGTTGCTGCTTTTCACTTTTAGCAACGATTATTACTGTTGTTAAAAGTTATGCAGCAATTTTTTTTGTTGTCAAAACTTTCAGCAACGATTTTTATCGTTGCTGAAAGTGAAAAGCGGCAAAAGTAACAGATTTACACATCAGCAAATCCGGATTCTCCCTCCACACTTTCTCATAACTGTTTTATTTTCCTTTAAAATAAAAAATAAAAAAACATAACTGTTTTTTTTTAAATAAAAAATAAAAAAATATAATATACATTGAAGTAGCCATCCAATGATTAAGAGACTGAGTGGGAGAGTTTGGAGGAAATCTATTTTCCACCAATTATAGGTCTTTAAAGATTTGATTTCGTTCAATTTTGAATTAATTCTCAATCGAATCCTATTAATTAAATTAGGAATAATTTAGAAACTTATTTAATTTTCTTATTTGAACGTTTGGTTCAATTTTAAGTAATTTAATTTTTATTGGTAATTTTGGTTTGGGTTTTGAGAAAAAAAAATTATCATAAAAATAACAAATTTTAAGGGTTAAAATGTTACATATTTTGTAATTCTATGTGAACTGTTAATTTTAAATCTTCAATCTTCAGTTTTCATTATAATTTTAATAGATTATATGTAAATATACAAGTATTTATATACACATTTTCCTTTAGTTTACTTCAATCAAATTGAATCATTTGGCTGTAATATTTGAAAAAAAAAATTGAATCTTAATTTATTTTAATTTTAATTGATTTGATTTGGTTTAATTTTAGTAGTTTTAGTTCAATTTTAAGCACCACTTATTGTCATTTTTAATAAATACTCATATTGACCAATTATAATAATAATAGTTATTTAAATTTTTAAAATAATAATAACTCAAATTAAAATCTATTTTTAGCATTTCATAAGTTCAGAGGAAATTAATATTGAACTTACGAAATGTTAAAAATAGATTTTGGAAAAAAATTCTATTTATAAATGTATAAGGATTAATTCAGGTAATAAACAAGTTTGAAGTTTTGGAAACTACATTTAAGTTTGTTAACAAATTTTTTTTAAAAAAATTCCAATACCTCCGTCAGAAGACTCAAAACTTATAGTAAACATATATAAAATTACTAAAAGAAACTTATAAAATTAAAAGAATTGTACTTACAGTCAGCACTGTCCGAACTAAATGCAATAGTAAATGTGAAATAAATGACCTGGAAACTAGTGTTGGCATTGACGATTGACGGAGTTTTACTGTGAAAAAAAAAGGTTTTGGAATATATGCTATATTTATTAAAATACTTATGTATTAAATTTATTATTTATAACACAAATAAAAATATGTTTAGTAAGATATTAATTTAACTATTATTTTTATCCCTTAATTTTTTTATTTCAATATAATTTTTTTTAATATAATCTTTTTAATTTGTAATTTGTGTCATATATATTTTTGTCTATTTTTTCAATATAGTTTTTTTTTAATATAGTCTCTCTTCTTTAATCTTTTATTTTTCTCTGTTTTTTCTCAAGTCTCTCTCTTCCACTATTTTTTCTCTTTGATGCTATCGTAGCCAGCATCGACAACAACAAAAAATATTGTGTTCAGTGACAAATCCAAAATAGTAACAAGATAGAGGGATCCATTCTGCAAGCTCCTTCTTATTCTTTTCAACAAAATCGATGGCCCAACTTTACAGCCAATGTGAGAGTAGAGGGGTGTAAGAACGAAGAACAGAGAGATTTGAGGAAAAGACATTTTTAGAAGCAATACGATGACGAGAAGGACCAAACGATGAAACTTTAACCAATGAAACAACTTTGGAGATGTGAACAACTTAGAGCTTCACAAAGGACATCTTCAAAATTCAAACAAAAGCATAAGAGTATTTTGGACATCTTACTTGATTTTCTTGACTGTTTTTTTATGGAAGAAGGCAACACATTAGCAGCCGTATTTTCTAACTTTTTCTTTTACCTTCTCCCACTTAGGAGAATATACCAAACAAGAGAGAAATTGAAATTTCTTCTTTCTTTGTTTGATGGAAAAATTACCAAACGGGCATTTAGATTATCGTATATATCTTAAACAATATGGGATAATTAGTGAATATTTAATATTTTTATCTTTCACATAATAATTGTTAAAATTACATTTCTTATGCGCGATACAACTATATATAATTACAAGCTTAAATGTTCAGGGACGTTGAGTTTGCTGAATTTTTTATTTCTAAAAATATTTTATAAAAATAATCATATTTATTAGGCATTTACCCAGCGAGCGTACCCCATGAAGGAATTTGTACCTATGCATTACGAATTTTTTTATTTTTTTTTAATCGACCAACTGCAATAAGATTTTGAAAATTAATTGACCAAGGAAAAATTGTAAACGAAGATAAGAATTAAGTATAATTTCTTAGTAAATTAAAAAAGATAGCGTCTAATTTAAATAGTAAAATGTATGTATATAACTATATATTGATTCGGAGAGCCAATAAATCATTTGGATGTGTTTGTTGCTTTGGGACTTTAAGTCTTCTACTTAATTAGTTATAGTCTATTATTAGGGATTTTGTGAAATGTTTGACTTTTTCAAAGAATGATTATTTTTATTATTAAATTATTTTAAGATAAAAGAAAAACTCAATTTTTTTAAAGATCAAATTTTATTAATTTAATATTTGTTATGTTTGAATACGTTTGTTGCGTTGGGATTTAAGTTATTGTTTTTTATTCAGTAAGTTCTTTTCCTTATTTTGCTAGGAGATGAAATTGCAGTGTTTTATTTATGGCGTTTTAAAATAGAGTTGAGTATTTATAGAAAATTCAGTTATATATATATAAATATATATATTAAGAACTTAAAAATCTCATTACAACACTATATGTACCTGCTTGTAATTATCTATGGATGCTAACCTAAATGTTTAAAAAGCAAACATCTAAAAAATGCAAAATTATATTCACAATGACTTTAGTTTGATGCGCTAGATATATGTTTTTTAATTCTTAATGTGACAATTTAAACAACTTAGCTGAAAATTGAAGTTTAAATTTTTGGGTATCCGGAAGTAAATTTTAAATATTTCATATCAAAGTGAAAAAAATATATCTTAAAAATTATTTGGAGAAAATTTATTTTTCAGCCAAGTATAAAGACAATATTCACCGAAATTACTAATTAGTGTAGATTTTGATAGATTTTTAAAAAATTCATGACAAATAAACAAAAGTATGACCCTCACACCACCGAGAGATTTAAATATGTAAGGTTTAAGAGTGAAATGAATTTCCAACATTTATTAGTTATAGTGATAACCACGATTTGGATATTGATAACAATTAGATCTCGTTTAGTTGATAGAATTATTCAGTAAAAATAGAATGGAAAAAATATAAAATTTGCATAAAAATAAAAGTGAATTATAAATGAATGACTATAATACACAAATATTATATATAATAACAATCTTAAAAGAAATTAAGCAAAAGAATTTTTTTTCTCTTTATTTTCTTTAAAAAACAAATCAACCCTGGCATTTGTTTTAAAAAAGATCATATCATTAATTATGGATTTATCACATGGTTGAACCTGTTGTAAGCATTCACATTTTTTTAATCTTAATAATACGATGAAAACACAATAAATTTTTAATATATTATATAATAATATTTTAATTTTTAATATATTACGATATATAAAAAAGTGATAAATTAATAATATAATAATTTAATTTTCATTTTAATTTTTATGAGAGTATTATAGTAAAATGACTTCTTATGTGTAATGGAGCTCATTCCCTCACAAATTAGACTTTAGCAACTAAATATGAGAATGTTGACCATTCTCATTCTTTTATCTTAATTTCAGCAATCAAACGTAATATAAATATTTTACGGTTATTTTAGATGTTAGTTTTAAGAAAACTCTATTCTCTGCATTTAATAAATTCCAAAAGAATTATTCATCTATCTTATAAGCTGTGAAAATGGGATGAAAAAGAGTAAAAAAATATAACTACTCTGATAGAGACTTGTGGCCTTTGGGTTAGTTGCGGAAGAAATTGAAATTTGTAAGCGAATCAAATTGAATGTGTTACGACTTACGAGGATACCTATATTATTGTTAATAATGGAAGTGGCTAGATTAAGACTCCATTCTCAATACTGATATAATATTAAATAATCTAGTATGAGTTCTATTTATATTTTGTCACTTAATTTATTATATTTTTATAAAATTTATGTAATCTAATTTTAGATTATGGTTGAGTTGATCTAGATTTTAAATAAAAGTTAGTAGTTTATCAAAATATAAATAGAAGTGATATTAAATTCTTTAATATAATATGATAAATATTTCCGTAAATTAATGCCGTATCGAATCTTGAACTCATTGATAATGCCAGCACTATAACTAGACCTATGTCCAAACACCGTCTATTCTGTTGGAACATTAGCGTCGTGCTTTTTAATACTCTGCTTTGGATAGGTTTGACAATATTCCATTAATGCCGTACATTACACGAACTATATTTGACTTTTTTTTTATTTAAATATACTTGAAGGCTTTATATTTTTATTAAAAAATAATTTTAATTCATATAATTCGAAAATAATAAATGTAGTCCTTATAGTTTTTAAAATCATAAAATAAGTACTTGAAGTTAATTTTTGGTTAGTCAATCGTTAGTTAACGTTGATTACGATATTGATGTTAGTATTAAAATTTATGTTAGTGAGACTGTGTATCATTTATGCTGACGTGAACTAATTACGTGAACTCCTTTAAAAAAAGTTTTAGTTTATTCCCTTAGGTCTTTAGTCAAAATTTTCTTTTTATCTAATTTCTTTATATAAACTCATTTTCTACTTCTTATAGGTCACTAATTTAAAATTATATTTTTTTTCATTGTCAAAATTATTTCCTACAAATTTTTAAGTTTGTTCACTTTAGTTCATGTTCTTCATTTTCATACTTTTTTTCCTCACGGTTTAGTCCTCCAAATCAGTTCATAATTTTATTTTTAGTCATGATATGATTCAATGTATCATTTCTACCCAATAACAATACAAGAAATGAATTAAAATTTTTCAATTTCAAAACTTACCTTTTATTCATTTAAGTACTTGATCAAAATTTTCTTTTTGTTTAATTTTTTATATAAACTTATCTTTTACTTCGTCTATGTTTGTAGTTTAAGAATATTTTTTCTTTGTCAAAATCATCCACTACAAACTTTTCAGTTTATTCATTTTAGTCTATGTTCCTTATTTTCATACTTTTTTCTCACGGTTTGATCCTCCAAATCATATCATAACTAAAAATGAAAATATGAACTAGTTTGGAGGACCAACCGTAAAAAAAAAGTACAAAAGTAAAAAATATAGACTAAAGTGAGTAAATTTAAAAATTTGTAGAGGATATTTTGACAAAAAAAAATATATTTTTAAACTAGGGACTTAGACAAAATAAAAAATTAGGTAAATAAAAAAACTCAGAAATTATATCACATTGTGACATAAGCAACCACTTGACGAAAACTAACCACTTAATGAATCGAGAGGGAAAATTTATACCGTCGATACAATAAAATGATATATTATCTCATGAATCTTCCTCGTTTTAGACTCCTGTGTCAATTTCTTCTTAAAATTTATTTTTGAAGTATTCAAAGAAAATAATTGGTCTCCCAAACGAGGGCATATGTCACAGAATGCTCTTCCACTCCAAATTGGTCAAAATTGTGAACAATTTGAAGTCGAATAGAAAATAAATAAATGAATTAAAATTTTCTTGGCAGCCTAACAGAAACCAGAAGGATTTATCACCACCAGAATGAGCTCAATACTCGTAGTCGTTATTATTGTGATTATCCTTCGACAAAGCCAACTCAATGTGAGTCAATCTTACAAGTCAAAATACATAAAGCACAAAGATATAGATAATTGAAATAACACAACTGGTGAATTTTAACAAAACTTAAAAATTGGACAAAAGAAAATTTTGACTAATGACCTAAGTGAATAAAAGGTAAGTATTGAAATTTGAATTTTAATTCATTTCTTGTATTATTTTTGGATAGAAATGATAGATTAAATCATATAATGACTAAAAATGAAATTATGAACTAATTTGGAAGACCAAACCGTGAGAAAAAAAATATGAAAGTGAACAAATTTACAAGCTTGTAGGATATGATTTTGGCAAAGAAAAAACATATTCTTAAAATAGGGACCTAAATGAAGTAGAAGACCAATTGATATAAAAAATTTGACAAAAGAAAAATTTTAACCAATAATCTAAGTGAATAAACTAAAACTTTTTTTAGGGAGTCCATGTAACTAGTCTATGTTAGCATAAGTAGTATATAGTGAGCACTGACATTAATTTTAATACTGATATCAGCATCTCAGTTAGCGTTGAATAACTAAAAACTAACTCCGAAAACCTATTTCATGAATTTGAAAACTATATGGACTAAATTCATTGTTTTCAAACTATAAGGACTAAATGTTAGCTCTAAGGGACTATTTGGTTTAACGGCTGGGAGGGGAGAGGAGAGGAGAGATTTTAATGGAAGGGAAGGGAATGAAAGGGAGGGGAGGGGAGGGAAAATAAAATTTATTTGTTTGCTTTAGTTTGAGGAGAAGGGAATGGAGGAAAAATAAACTTTCTTTTATTTGGTTTGCAAGGAAAACGGAGGAAAAATAAAATAAAATAACTATTATAACCCTTTGATTGTATGACGACCATGATTAATTTGTTATCACTTATATTCAAATAAGTTAGCTCATTTGTTGTGGTGAAATAATGTAACATTTTAGTAGCTTTAATTTAACTAATCTAAAAAGCATCTCAAATATATAATGTGTTTTAGAAATTATATAAAATTTTAATTTTATTTTTACCGTAATAAAAAAATAAGCTAAATAATTTTATTGTTAGAAGAAACAAAAAAAATAATTAAGTAAAATTTAATTAATTGCTTAAAATCCTATTTTGGTCCCTCACATATGTCTTTTTTTTAGTCTGGTCCTTTATAAATTTTTATTCTCAATTTGGTCCTTCATCAATTGATATGTTATCAATTTAGTCCCTCAAAAAAATTTGTATTCTCAATTTGGTCCCTCATAGATTAATATGTTATTAATTTAGTCCCTTACTTATTTTCATTCTCAATTTTATCTCTAACAAATTGATATATTATCAATTTAGTTCTTTTTTTGCTGGTCATAACTTTTGATGATAACAACTATTGATGAAGGGACTAAATTGATAGCATATAAATCTATAAGGGACCAAATTGAAAATAAAAATATGTGAGGAACTAAATTAGTAACATATCAACATATTGAGAATAAAAATTTACGAGGGACTAAGTTAATAACATATCAATCTATAAGAGACTAAATTGATAATGAAAATTTGTAAGTGACTCACTTGAGAAAAAAAAACATCTCTGAGGGACCAAAATGATATTTTGGTCCTTATTAATTTATTCAGTTTATTATTATTATAATTTTTTATTATTTTTTATTATTTAGTTATACATATAATATATTATTTACGTATAATAATAATAATAATAATAATAATAATTTTTATATAGTCAAAATATGTTAATAACATATTATTTAAGAAGCAAAATAAAATAAGTTAGAAAACAATTTTGGTATTAAGAAAATTATTGAGAACATTTATGTCCTTTATATTGTTACAATTTTCCTTCCCTTCAAATCCCCCACTTTTGGAGTGAAAGAAAACAAGAGGGGGGGGAGAGATTTTTTACTTACATTTTCCCTTCTTTCCCCTCTAACTAATTGAAACAAATAAGGTCAAATTAAAAAAAATCCCTCCCCTCCCCTCCCTCTGTTCCCTTCCAACCAAACAATACATAAGGCTTTATGCCATAAGTTTTAATGATGACAAATATGTGAGAAATGTAGCATTAATATATATAGATTAATTATTATTTATGCTACAAGTATTTAAGTATCATTATGTTATTTAATGAGCAATACTTTATATATGAATCATACTCTTTACAATATATAATATATATGTGGTTACATTGTCTAAGAATTGTAACCTTGATATGCTAGAAAAGTATTTCACATATGTACTTATTGTGTTGCAATTTAAGCATAATCATATTATTTGGAATAAAATAATTTATATTGAATCATGCTATTTATAAAATTGAACTAACCATTTGATTTGCAAGTAAGATATATTTTATAGGTTGTTCAAAACAAAAAGAGTGATAATTAGATTGAAGAATAAGGAAAAACAACATTATGTTTCACTCAAGAAAACAACATGTAAGGATAAAGTTCCAAGAAATAAAGAACTAAAAAATTTGAAGTCTTGGAAGCTTAGATTCATCAAGATAGCCTATGTGTTTACGTTTGGTATATTTTAAATAGGCTAGTAAATTTGTGCAACTCAATGATTTAGATTTGCATACATTAACTCAAGTATTTTGAATAAAAAATAATGAGATATAAAGTTTTACAAAAGTTGATTTTTTACCTTTGGTCACTCTTTATATCATATCTTCTAAATGAAAAATCAATTTTTCAATAATCTTAATCTCATTTGATAATAGACTCAAAGATATTTCCAATAGTATATTATTTACTCAAAATGGAGTCCAAATAAGAAATATATGACTATTTAAAATACGGTTTAAAAAACTGAAAGTTGATTTTACTGCACTCAAAAATTATTCTGACCTGCGATCAAATTTTTGATCATATCTTTTAAACCAAAAATAATTTTTTAGTGAAACTTCTTTTATTTGAAATTAAACTCCAAGAGCTTTCCAATGATATATAATTTGTTTAAAACAAAGTTCAAATGAGTGAGTTATAATATTTTTAAAGAGAGTTCAAAAATCACGTTTTGCTACTATTAGCTAAAGGTCGACCGATAGCCTTTGACCAGTCGATCATTGACTTAAAAATACTGTCTAACAGTCATATTTGAGCTGGAAGTCAACTGGGTGGGCTAAGGCGGTCAACCGATTGTCACCTGGACTGTACTATAAGTGCTGTAACAACTTGTCACGACCCAAATTCCGGGCACGTGACCGGCACGGTGACACGAATCCTATGTCACCGTAAGCCTAATTAACAACTCTATTTTTATCCCTTTTATGTTATTCATATAAAATATTTAGCGTACATAAATAGAGAAAAATCAGAGTTTGAAAAAAAAATTATATATATATATATATATATATAATATAGGTTAATATTTAGGAAATAGCATTTAAATATGAATAAATATTAATTAAAGTTAATATTAATTAAATTTAATTTAATTTATGAATGAATACTACTTAAAATAAATATATATAAAAAAATATCAATTCATACAATTTTAATGTTTAAAAAAATAAATTATGATATTTCATTCATTCTCAAAGTCACATTAACATAAATAAACCTCGTAGTTTTAAATCTCGATTTCTACCATGATTCGTATCATAAATTCTCAAAATAAATCTTCAAATTTGAATCCAATTAAATACAATAAATAAAGTAGTTTAACTACCCGAGAACCCCCTAGATGTCCTAGTTCCTAAACTTAACAAAAATAAAATACTAACAATATGGGATCCACCCAACAATGAGATAGTCCAACGGCAACTACTCCTCTAGCAGGAGATTCTCCTTCACTATCTCATCTAAAAAGGAAAAATCAACGAGTGTGAGATAATAATCCCTGTGAGCGAGCCAATCCCCGCCCTAATAAAATCCACTATGCAAAAGCAATAAAATAAAAAGCATGGGTAAAAATTATAAAATCATAAAGAAAAATACATATCAAAGAATTGCAAATTAATCAGACAATTCAGACCAACGGAACTAATACTCGTCAATAGCAAAATATCCGGGAGCGCCCGTAAGCTCGCTCAACCAATCTCATCATATCCGGGAGCGCCCGTAGGCTCGTTCAACCAATTTCCTCAATTTTATTAACCTGCCATGACGCACAACCTCATCAGTAATGGTCAGGGCACCTCACGGATTAAATCCGGGCTCACTTCCCTACCGAAGGAATCGTTGTCTCTACTCTCAGAGGTCAAGTCATCATATTACCCGGATTTCCCGCTTGACATGAGAGAGGGTACTATCCCGCCCAAACACAAACAATATTCATCTAATATAATAAAATACAACATCATAAATCATCAAGTATAAATCTCTAGATAATCTCAGTTATCTCAAATCTCAACCATCTCATAAATCACATGTGCATCCTTCTTCCTAACCAAAAAAAAAAAAATTATTATTATTATCATCATCAATCATATTTCCACCATAGTCATTACCTATCTTTATACCTCATTACTTTAACACTTAAAGATAATATTAAAGAAGGGTTAGTTCACTCACCTGGGTTCCTTGCTAAACCATAGCATGACATTCCAAGATTCTTCGATAATGTGCCGGATTTTCCTATCGCATGTTTGAAAGACAAACTTTGAAATTAAAACAGAAAATTATTTTATTTCAATTTTCTGACCTCCGTGTACTGTTTCGGCCATATGTCTCAAACGGTAGAGAGTTTTCAAACGATTTTAGATTTTCTGGAAAATAGACGGAAATAGCTTTCCGTGCATAGGTAATTTGAAAATTTTGGAGTTTTCTAGAGAGAGATATGGTTGTTTTAATTTTCAGAAAAATTGTTCCAGAATTTCCGAAAATAAATGTTCTTACCTTGTTTTAATTCTTGCTATAGATGAAACCCCTTTGAGTTCTTGTTTGGGCATGGAATGTGTAGATCCTAGGACTATGTGTAGGCTATAAAACATGATGTGGGGTTAGGGTTGTTCTTATATTTATTTCAAAAGAAACGACATTGTTAAAATGGAAGGGAAGATTATGACTTACCTTAATTTTTTCTTGCTTGTTAGTTGTTAACTCCTCTTGAGCTTCCCAATATTAAAAATTGAGTGTTGATGTTTAGAAAAAAAGATTAGCCAAGAGAGTGTACTTGTGGGAGGGATTAGTCTGGTTAAGTATATATTTGTTCTAGGGTTTCTAACTTAGTTTAAGATAGATCAATTTAATTGTTTAAATTTAAATAGATTTTGTTATTCAAATTTTAGATTATTCTAATTAAAAATAATATGTTTAATTCAGATTTCAAAAAAAAAAATTTCTTTTTTTCAGATTTCATATTGGGATAATTTATCCTTCAATTTAATGTTTAATTAGATTGGTTAGTTTGGATAATTATCTAATTTCCTTATTTAATCTTTTACATTATCCTTTAACCATTGCTACTACTATTTATATTATATGTATATTATTTTGTTTAGTTAATTTTGATTTGTTTTAATTACTATTACTAATATCTATTTAATTATTCCTTATAGTCTTTCGAAATCCCCTATTGCTCATAGGATTAGTATCCTAGTTGGTTAATTTATCAACTTGTATTTTTATTCATTCCTTTTTGTTCAAATTTCAAAATTCAACCTTAAACGCCAAATCCTAGATTGTGTAAATCTAATATCTTACTTCAAATGTTGGAAGGTATATTTCATATTTTTCATTTTCATTTGTTTTCGTGATCCATTAAAATTTTCCTTTTAGACATTTTTTGTATAAGACTATTTCTTAATTACAACTGTATATTCCAAAAATAATATCTAGAGTTTTAGAAATTAATTTCCATTTTCTATTTCACATCAAGGTTCCTTATAATTTTGTCCATCTATTCCTATACTTTGTACACATTTTTGCTACACCCCACAAGATTCCAAAATCTTTCATTTTAGTCCCTGTGAGTTTCACTTTAGTCCCTGTACGGCCTAACATCACACATTACTAGCCTACAGCCTGAAACCACATATCTAAGCATCATCACATCATATTGTGATATCACACACACATTTTACACAATATCTTCAAATCAACCATTGTGAAATAAAATTCATCAAATTAAATAAAAAATAAAAATGATGGGTATTATAGTATTACCCCCTTTAAGAAATTCGGTCCTCCGAATTTAACGTACCTCTAGATATAAAAAGATGTGTGTGCCTAGAACGAATATTGACCTCTGTGTCTCATGTGGCTTCCTCATAGGTCTGATTCCACCATAAAACCTTAATTGATAGAATCTCCCTAGATCGGAGTTTCTTTATCTGGCTACCCAAGATAGCTACCGAAACCTCCTTGTACGATAAATCCTTGTCCAATTGTATGGTATCCTGACTTAACCTGTGTGAAGGGTTAGGAAGATACTTATGTGAATCGCGAAAAAATTTTCACATGCCTGAATTCACATTTTCCTTCAACGCTGTATTACATGAGGTATTACATTACTTCCCTCTTAAAGAAATTCGGTCCCCGAATTTAAACTACTTCCAATTCCTTCCTCATTGGAGTTATTAAGTTTTACCAAGTCCCTAATTGTTTCCTGGTTTTTAACTATGATACTTCTCGCATATTAGTAACTTGAGCTTGTCCTCTTATCACGTCTATCCCATTCTAAGCTTTGTGTCATCATTCTCTTTATGGCCTACAACTTGTGCTCTTTTACTAAAAACACTTTGCCACTAAAGGCTATCTCCTTTCCCATTCTTGCTTGGATAATTCTAAGTTGTAGTAACTAATGTGCCATGTTTATTTGTGCCCAGACTTATTCTTGTGCATTTTAATGGTTTACACAAGTCCCCTCGAGGACTTTCCCCTTAAAGGTCAACCTTCCCATTTCACTTCCTGTCCTCATCTCGAATCTTACCAACGCCTCGTAGCCATATGGCCTCACTTTGCCATGCAGGCTCATTACACCTATTTAGGCTCATACACCGCCTACTATTAATATAATTTACTTCTACGAACCTTACATGATTGTGTCGAGTTTCCATCGTCACTAGCATTTCCTTACCATAAAGGCATCTGATGATTACTTAAAGTCTTGTCTTCTTTCCTCTTGATGATTTCTCACTTGTGGGGACACTTCTAAAGCTGCCATAACTTTGTCCTATGCTCAACCATCATTTCAATAGGATAAACTAAACATTGATGCCCCTCAGGGCTTTACAAGTTTCTACCTTGCAACTAAGCCTAGTAGGTTATACTCCAAATCGGGTCATATCTTTAAGAAAAATAGGGTGTACCAACCACACGTTCTTTAAGAGATCCTTAATCATAGAACAACTTAGTCATTCCCAAACGGTCAACTTGCTATCATAACCAACTCACAATGATTCTGGTGCTATATTTCAAATATCAAGATTCAACTAAAATTTGACTAACCACCTTACGAACGAAACACCCTCGTATCCATACAGCATGTTTGATATGCTAGTCAACACGCTAAAAATGCCTAACGTCTTACACAATTTAAAAACTCTTTGTAAAAATCGTAATAGGTGGAGCGGAACTCTTTCCCACTGAACATGCTAATCTCAAGTACAATCACATTTGAAATAAATTAACATAGATCCCTTTTCATTAAGCTTGACGTCACATGCAAACTAATATATATATATATATATATTGGAATTCCCTTTTCAATAGATTGAATATCAATTGGGATTTTCTCTTCCCCATTCTTAAACGTTTGTAGTTATGAAATTTGAAAAGTTCAATCTCAGGCCACCACCTATACAGACATATTCAACATTTCATAATCTCAATCAAGTTTCCGAAAATCCTATGCTCAAATCCAAGCACCTTCTAATTGTCCGAGTATAAATCATCCTAATCAGGGCAATCTTAATGCAACCTGCCATAAACACAATGCAGATTTTCCAAATAGATAAAATTATCCCCAATTTACTTTGTCATATATATATGTGGTTTCATGCCTTTGGTTCTCTTGGATCTTACTTTCAACCATGTCGAGTATCCAATCAAATTGGGTTATCCTCAATCTCATCGATCTATTGGGTTTCACCTTCAAACATAATTCATAACACCCGCAACATAATTCAAGTTATCACTTAGGTAGTCTAGGGATCATCCCATTACTCAATCCATTATGGCCAACCATGGCACATTACTCACACTAAGGTAATTCTATTACGATGGTCTCTATTCTTTTTTAAGATCAGGTCATAGGACCCTACTACAAACTTCGTATTGTTTTGAATTGAAATATCATCACATACCATCATCATCCCAAAGTATTTAAGATTAAGGCAATAATATTATCAAGTAAAATTACTATCACTTATCACCTGAAGTGTTAGTAAATAGTACGATCCACCTGATCTACTGGGTTATCATATTCTGGTTCTATGAACGTTCTAAATCTGAACCCCCACTATCTTTAAACTCACGAACTTTATTCTAAGTTTCCTAATGTCCAAACTATAAACCTTTTACATTCCAACCATAAACCATCCTTATCCTAAACCCTTTCATATAATAAGTAGGACCTTGATAACTTATAAAGATAAGCCCAACACCTTTCGCATAATGAGGACATATTCAGTGTGTCTAATATAATTTAGTCTTGAAATCTTATCTCTAGACAATACAATCTGCTTAACCTACTGAATTGTCACCTAACTTGCATTAAGCCCACTCGAGTGTTCTAAGTCTTATCATCTCTCTTAACACATAGAGTTCACTGCTCGTGTTAAAGCCCTTTACACAATTGCATCCACTTACATTCAATCATTATACAAAAGAAGCTACTAGGTAGCCTAGATAATAGGTACCTCCCCTTACTTAACTTAAAGGTAGAAATTTACCCCCTACTAGGTTTAAACTTATGACTTTTGTTTTAGGTTCTCTTATATCCAAATTATAAATCATTCATGCCTTAAACATTTCACATAGGAAAGATCTTTCCAACTTATAAGGGTAAGTTTAGCACAATAAGGACATATCCGGTGTGTTCTAATATGGTTTAGTCATAAAATCCTATCCTTAAATTCACCTTTACTAGGAAGATATGAACTAGGTCCTTTCACCGGTCAATCAAATTAGTACTCCTCTTTTTCCCACGAATTTAAAGTCTTAACCAATCTTTAACCATATTTAAATTTATGAACTTTTTATTAAAACATTTTGTCTCAAATATATGTTTATTCTTAACAATAGATTCATAAAGCGCTTAACGAGTTTGGGTACCTTCCATTTTCACACAAGCATAATTCCTTATCTTTTATCTTTTCCCCTGACCTACTATTATTCACATGCTATTCTAGGGGCATGTTATAATTGAGCGAAATCTTTCTTTGATCAAGGTCACATCTTCCTTGTTTTAAAGAAGGTTCATATCTTACAATGAAATTACTATTAATTGCTACAGAATTTAAATGATGTCCTTTTCACAATCCTTTGTTATCTTGATTTCTATATCTTTATACCTTGTTCAATTATCTAGTAATGGCTTTTAGTGAGCCTGTATGTCTTACAATGGTGCTCCATATGTATACCAGGTATGATAAGCATTATCTCATATACATCTCAGTGAAGTGTTCAACTCGTTTCGGAGTTGCTCGTTCATTAGTGTAACGGGGTCACGTAGACGCATCCTTACGGTCTTAACCCAAAAAAATGCTCTTTGTAACCTATTGGAGGTGACAACGCTTTTACTCTACGAGCACTCTACTCAAGGCAGAGAAAAGCGTATACCACTACTATTGGGGAGTATGACACGAAAGAAAATAGGGATACACATAACTTTATAGGACCTTCTGTGGATCCCCGTCCTATGGTCGTGCTGCAGTCACGACAATAGGGGAGGGCTCACTAAAGACGCCTTGTTCTGTAGTCACTAGGAGACCTAAAACTTGCCTCTAATACCAACTTAAGTGCTATAAGTGCTGTAACAACTAATTTTGTACTATAAGTGTTGTAACAACTAATTTTGTAAAATCTTATATATATGACCTTAGATACACGATTTTGAGTAAGAAGAAAGTACTACAATGTGATATTAACTTGTTCTATCATCTTTGAGAGAAAGAAAGCAATTCTTGAGCCAAATCTTGCATATTATCAATCATTTGAGTTATTATGATCTCTGTTTATATCATCTACTCTTAGAAGAGAGTCTTATTGTGTTCATCATTATTTATTCTCAACTTCTGAGTTGTATTCTCAAGGAGAGTGTTCCTTGAAAGAGTGTTTGAGAGAGAAAATGTGATTGGGTTGAGGAGGAGTCCGGATTCATAAATTCTTTATTGTAGTGGTTCGCAAGTACCCAAGTCAAACTTTTAAGTATAGTCGAAATACTCAAGTGATTTTTTGAGGACTGTATGTAAGTTTGGAATTAGTCGAACCAGTATAAATCTCCAAGTTTGGTTTCTCTATCCCTTCTCTCTTTATTTTGTACACTTGTATATCTATTCTTTAATTGCCAGCATTTTACAAATATTCATCTTAATAGCATATTGATTTTCTGTACTGTATTTATTATCCTAAGCATTGCATTTTTACAAAAAATCATTTTAACTTCCAATTAAATTTTGTGAAAATTTTATAAAACTCAATTCACCCCCTCTTGGGATTCAATAATTACTTTCACTAAAATCACTTTTTAATGAAATTATAAGAATCTCAAGTATATTTAAACATTTTTTAATAATCATCCGATTCAAATATTTGTAAATAAAAAAATTAGTATTAAAACAATTTCATACTTTTATGATCTAAAAATTCAACTCAAATTAAATTAGTGAAAACTTAATAAAATTTCAGGTATGATTATTCTAACAATATATATATATATATATATATATATATTATTCAGTTAATTCCACATTTGATATATGTATTACAGAATCCTATATTCTTATTTTAATTTTTTTCTGTCAATAAATTTTAAAAAATATTAAACAATGCAGTCATCACCTCTTACATGTATAATTAATTTGCAAATACTTTTTTTTCTGTCATAATGGATTTTCATTATAACGACGTGGAATCAGAGATTATAGAAGACATTACAAAATTAAAAATAAAATATTTACATATTAAACTTGAACTTCTATTAAAAGATACACGCAGTGGCTACGTATTTTAATAAAAGTGTAACTTAAAGCATTTACAACGTTAACGAATCAAAGAAGCAATACATTTATACATCTCAAGTTTACAGAAAGTCAAAACAGGTTAACTGAGCTCATAGATCATGCTAGATATATACTTCTATCTCCTAATCCTAAATAATTATACAATAAATATTTATATATAAATTATTTTTATAATTAAAAAGTTTATAAAAGTAAATTTTACGTAAGATATTTTTAACTTATTTTTATAATTAAAAAATTGATGAAAATAAATTGAAAATAATTTATGAATATGTTATAAACTATTTTTATAAGTTCTTCCAAACACGTGCATAAACACTTATGTCATAAGATAAGCTACATAAATTCAAAATAAATTTTTTTAAATAGGACCAAAATCTACTTCAGTTTTTATACTAAATTTTTGTTGTATTTTAAAATTTAACTGTATATATATTTATTATTTATTTTTGAGCCAGCAGAATTTTATCAGTTAGATTAAATATAAAATCTGACTTAAAAATGTCGTTAGCTCTGTTAATGGAAAAATGGCAAATGAATATAACTGTAAATATGTAATAATATAGAGTATTTATTAGTAAAAATTATTTAATAATACTCTATAATTGAAAAGTGAATATTTACTCTTTTTATTAATTTTAAAATGACGACTCACATTTTGAACATATTGTTCTTCCCTTGTGAACCCAAAAAAAAAAAAAGATGAAGAAGAAGAAGAAGAAGGAAGCATTCAGTGTGTTTGGTTGTATTTTTTATTTTAAAATTAGTTTTGTAAAATTGTTTTAAAAATAAATTTTGAAAGTAAAAAAATTCATTTGAATGATTTATTTTGAAATTTAAAAAAATAAAAAAATGTTTGGAAATTTTTTTTTGAAAAAAAGATCATAAAATCTTTTTTAAACACCAAAAAGAAAACAAAGGAAAACTATGGCATTTAATAAGTTTTATATACAATTTTGTGATAAATTCAATCTAATGAAGTGATTAATAACGATATTTTAAAATATAATAAAAATAAATTCAAACTGGATAAGTTAATTGTTATAGTTTAAGCTACATTTCAGTAAATTAATTAAATTTATTATCTAACTACTACATAAATTATTAAGAATGTATTTTAAAATAAATTTAAATAATTATACTTTTAATAAAATAAAACGGATTTTCACAAATGAGTCAAAAAAAATCTATAAAAATAACTAAAAGTGATAATTTCATAAAAATTATATAAAAATACAAGTTTTTTTAATAGAAATTAGGAAAGTGGAGAACAAATTACGTTCAGTAACAATCAGTAACTATCGCAATATTTGTTAAAACCGCCGCGAATATTTTTTTGCAACCAATTATATTTACTTAAATGTCATCAATGAATCTCCATAATTATAACAACGCCACAGTTTTTTTAACCCAATTTTCAAAATGAATATTTTTTAAATCATATAAAACTTGTTTTAATTATATTATGTTAAAAGGATTTCAAAAATTCTGTTTAAAATATATCTTTAAAAAACATTATACCAAACAAGTATTGTTTTATTTTTATTTAGATAAAAGTATACTTTATGTCTTTAATATTTACACAAAATTTTAACTTTATTTTTTAAAATCTATATTTTTTTATTAACGCCATTAAATCTGCTAATCAAAAATATTGATTGGATAATTTAAGTAATATACAGACAACATATCATTTATTATGTGACAGTCATATTAAATATATGTGAAAAGATAAAATTATCTCTAAATTTTAATCTCTCTCTCTAAATTTGATGCAGGACAATAGGGTTGGATGGCAACAACCAAAAAGAAGAGTGAGAACGGCAGATGAAAAATCATAACTGATATATTTTTCTTTTTCACACCAAAAAAAAAAAGTTCGAGACAACTTTGAAATTTGATATACCTCTAAAAAATCACTAAACCAAAAAAGTCTTGTTTTATTTTGATTTATTAAAACAAAAAATTTTTTTATAAGCATCAACAATCAAACCGCCTCATTATTTCCCATCATGGCTGGTTTGTTAGGCCAGTACAACTGTTTTTCTCGGGGTAAAGTTAAAAGGACCAAAACCCACCAGAAGTCCATATCCCACTTTATAACTATAATGACTCTTTGGTCTTTTTCCACTTCAAAGTTAGTATGGCCATGTGACAACCACACATTTTGCATTTTGGTACTAGATGTAGAGAAGTACATTCAAGGCAGCACATGCAGATATCATAATTTATGGGGTCCCAAAGGGTTTCAAATCAATAATGATTAGTAACAACACATGTTGACACCAAAAGTTTCAGAGGGAAAAAGTGCCAATAGGTGTATGGGGTGGGAAAATCCTTTTCCAGTGTTGAAGCAGTTGTAAATCTCTGAGATCCATGATTAACGATAGGATACTTCCCATAAAAAAAAACACAAAAAATGTTCAGAGGGAAGAAAATCATGATCATATCCAGGCAAACAGGTATGATTTTCCAAAGGGCTGGAAATATAATTGTTGGTATGCTTTGAAGTAATTATCTATCTCATAAATCAAATGCAAATGCAAAAATAGTTTTTAGACCTTCAACATTTATATTAAATTTTAATTTTTTTATAATTTTATTAAATTTTAATTTTTTTTATAATTTTTTTGTATCAATTATGTCTTACATGTTATATTTTTATTTTAAATATACTATTTTTATCAATTTCGTTTATTTCATTAACAAAAATACTGTGTGTAGATCTCCTAGCAAAAAATGCAAGAAAATCACAATAACCACTTCATAACTGCCCATTGTTTTAAGATGCTGGTTGTTCATTTTATTTCGCTGTTAATTATCACTTTTCGGCTCTGTAACTTATTGTGTTCGTACACTCGTGACCACTATTGATGTAATCCACTTTTACCTTTAATTTTAAGTTCTGTTTCACCAAAAAAAAAAAGTTATGATCTGCCTACTGCAACGGCAAATTTTTATGGTTGAATGCTACACTGCCTACCGGAACAGCTGTAACGAACTAATAATTGTGAAATATTGGACTTTTTACCGCTTCAGAAATTTTTTTTTTAATTTTATGGGACTATATATATTTATATAAATTGGTTTATTGGATTATATATATATATATATATATTTCAAGGCTTATGTTCCTTTGGACAATGGCTTCTATAGTTGTATGTTAGATTTTCTAACTTAATTCAATAATATATTAAACGCGATGAATATAAAATACTAGGATTTGAGAGTAGATTTTTTTAATGCACGAATTTAATATTTAAAAAACTCACTTGTAATATGATTACGTATGATGTATTGAAAAAGTTGACATCTAACTAACTAATATGCTATTAATTATACTTAATTAGTATCTTGATCTCTTAACTTATTCATTTGATTTAAGTTACCTTTTTCTTAATTTTTGAATTTCTGTTATACTCCTTGTGTTGCTGAAAAAACAAATCATTTCGTTTATAAATCTTTGTTTGGATTTGAGTTTTTAAAAACAAAGTATTTTAATGTAGTAAAATTACTTATTAATTGTAATTTAGTGATTAAAAAATGATTTATGTAATTTAATCTCATAAATATCTTTCTCAAATCAACACAGTTCTTATAAATAGTTTACAAATATTGTTATGAGGCATCATTTTGATTATAGATTAAAATGAGAGATTCTGCTTTTAAAAAATAAATTAAATTTTAGGAAAATCAAGTTATTAATTTATTAAAATTTTTGTTTTTTCGTTTAAGCAAAAATATAATCCGCCTAATCTTTCTATCTATAAAATATATTAAAATGAATTCCCTTTCAACGTTGAATGCACTTTCCTGTCATAATTTATGCATAGTGGGTCGCATTAATTGTAGGCACCGCTGACACTTTACCTTAATTGTGATGGCATGGACTGTTGATTTAATGTCGCCAGGTTGGCCTTACGAGACTACTTATTTTGTCTAACAAATGTATTTTTAATTATTTTAATGATAAAAATTAAATGTTAAAATAATTAAATTTAAAAAATTAAATTAAATTTTTTTAAAAATATATTAAATTTTAAAATATGTTATTTTCTAGATATAATTTTAATTATTTTAAATGATAAAAATTAAATATTAAAATTATAAAAATAAAACTAAACTTCTAATAAAAATAAACTACAACTTAAAATATAAAAAAAAAAAAACACAAGAACCAACTTATTCCAACTGATCTAACTCACCTAAATTATAATAATTTTGGTAGGTCGCATTGAAAGTTAATTTATTTACACAATTATATTTCTTAATTTAAATTTTGCACCCACTATTATTGTTGCCGCCATCAATGACCAATTAATTGGCACAGCAGGTTAAGGCTCTTGAAATGGTTCTTCAACATGCTGAGGTATGTTATGTTCTTCTAGCCGCTAGTACATTTCATTTAGTTTTCCGACATCCCTCTGTTATACTCTGTTCCAGTACTTAATAACACAGTGTTCAAGTTTGTTTAATTTATGTTATTATCAAGTACAAATTCTTGTATTTCATTCATCAGGATTTCCATTTGAATTTTGAACATGTTCACTGTTGACTGTACACAACACTGATAGCTGCAATTCAAATTCGACTTTAGGGAAGGGAGTGCACCGAGAGATATAGGAAACCAGGCTTTTGTAGATATTTCAACGAACACTTTATTAGAACATCTCCTATGGGCACATCAAGAATTAAGGTAATTATTTTAATCTGTTGCCATATATATTTTTCTTTTTGGATCTTTGAGGCTGTGGTGGTGAAATGATGCTACTTCTTGCTGCAGATGTCTGATTATGATGAGAAAGTTCTAGCATGGATGAATAGGAAGAAACGCTCTACGTATTTAAATAGTAATATGTAAATTTGATGACTACTTTATGATTTCTCTACAAAAAAAAAAAATATCGAAAGTTGAGAAAGAGAAGATATTTTTTTAATTGTTTCCAAAACACATTTTCTTCGTTGATTTTTATTATGAATTATTTGAAATTATTAAAAGATATATATATATATATATATATATATATATGCTATTGTTTCCAACGCACATTTCACTTAGACTATTAATATTCAAAACAAATGGTCAAATAGTATTGTTATAATAATATATAGAAACGTATTTAACAATATGGATTGGATTAACTTTTAATAGTATTCGAATACTTAAATATACGTTATGCAATATATATATATATATATATATATATTTGAAAAGGCCAAAGTCAGGCCATTAAATCATTGATCCAAACTTCTAAAAATCATCGAAAGTAAGTATTACAACCTGACTACAAAAAGACAGACAACTGAAATTAAAATTGGACCCACATCCATATTTGGCCACATAGTGAGCAACCAAATTGGACTCCCTTCTCACAGTTGGAGTGAAAATAAGTCAAAAGATCTGGACCATGCTTTGAAATCTTGTAGAGTGGATTCCAACACCTACCTTCTGCCGGGTATTGGTGCTTAAGAGGATGCTGTATTTTTTAATATTATCTGATGCTAAAAAGTTAAAAAGTGAGTAAAAATTACATAAATTTTACATCTCGTTTCAATCGGAAGGTACTGAAAAGTTCAATAGAAAATCTTGTTTCATCATACTATTGATCTCCCCTTCCAGATCAAAGAACCCATTCTGAATTGTGAAGCCTCCGCATAGACATTTTGAAAGAAACACTAAGATCTTCGTTTTCATCTCTAAAAGTTGGACCACATCTCCATCTATCTTCACTCTTGTGTGTTTAGTTTTGGACGTCCTTATATAGGTAGGGTCCACGAACAACTAGCGTTCTGAAGAGAACAGATTTGGTGCTTGTCTTTAGAATTTGGTCATTATCTATATCTAACTCGTTAGATTTTAGATTTAATGGTCTATATTTTAATATATTTTTTTGAAAAAAGAAAACTATCAAAATTACTTTTTAAAATCTAATAATATTTATCCTTACAAAACAATATCGGATTCGTTCTCACGTCTTCAGCCAAACAAGTAGGGATTGAATTGTTTTAAGTTCTAATTTTCTTTTTCAGTATTTCAACTATTATTTACATATTTTGTGCATCCCATCAATTTATGCATTTTCTTATGAGTTGGTGATGTTTGTACGTAATATTATTTAAATATTTTCTACAAAATATTATTTACCATGAATTTAATACTTTTCATATATGTCTATATATATATTTTGTCGTTCTCACGTCTTCAGCCACGCAAGTAGGGATTGAGTTGTTTTAAGTTCTAATTTTCTTTTTCAGTATTTCAACTATTATTTACATATTTTGTGCATTCCATCAATTTATGCATTTTCTTATGAGTTGATGATGTTTGTACGTAATATTATTTAAATATTTTCTACAAAATATTATTTACCATGAATTTAATACTTTTCATATATGTCTATATATATATTTTGTCGTTCTCACGTCTTCAGCCACGCAAGTAGGGATTGAGTTGTTTTAAGTTCTAATTTTCTTTTTCAGTATTTCAACTATTATTTACATATTTTGTGCATTCCATCAATTTATGCATTTTCTTATGAGTTGATGATGTTTGTACGTAATATTATTTAAATATTTTCTACAAAATATTATTTACCATGAATTTAATACTTTTCATATATGTCTATATATATATTTTGACATTCCGTCACCACATTAATCTATCTAACCCTAATAATATTGTGCTTTTCCATCTCTAGTTTGAGCGGGATACCTGAACACCACATTTTTGGTACCAATATATGTACGGAATAACATTATATTGTAATTTCTTAGGAGACTTGTCGCTTTTTGATTGGGTTCATGGATTGGGATCTGCATTATATTTTGGTACATTACTTTTTAGATTTTTATCATTGTTAAAATTAGTTGCAACAATTTTGCAACAATAAAAACTGCTGCCAAAAGTTTTAGTAACAATAAAAATTATTATTAAAAAGTAATGCACTTTGTCATAAGGCAGAGAATTGGCCCCTGGATTCATAGGCTTGGAAATAATTATCAGTGTCTTTTTTTTTTTTCTTTTTATGATTGACACTTAAAAGTTCGTTAAATTTCAATTGATTAAATATAAAGCGGGTTAGATTTCAGAGAAATAAAACGTTTAATATTGTTTTTTATTTATAAAATTTAAATTTAAAATTTTTATTTAAAAAATAAATATTAAATTACATCAGGTGGTCAACATTAATATTATATTATTAGCGTCCTTTGACATTGTGAAATCGTCCGTACTGCAACGGCAGATTTGATTGTCAAATAGGATGAGACTATAAAAAGGTTGAGCTCTTTTTTAAATTTGATAGGATATTGAGATTTGTACTGTATTTAAGTTAAACGAATTATTTAATATTAAATAAAATTTTCTTATTTTTTATAAGATAAAATAAATTTAAAAATTAAAAAATTATCTATAATTCTTTATATCTTTACAATTAGATTTTTAATTAAAACATAATAAATATATTTTTTTAATTAAAACACGATAAATGTATAGTTTTAAGAAAATAGTTATATATTTTTTATAACTCAATATTATATGATTAGTTAAGAGATTTTTTTATACATATAATATTTTTAATAGAGAATTTAATAACAAATATATATAAAAAATATATGTACAAGTCTTATCCTTAAGAATTATTCTCACCTTGCATGTTGCAAAATAAGAAGAATTTGGTTGGTGCAATTCTATATATATATTTATTAGATTTTAATTGTTATTTTATTTTCTTTAATCCTATTACTAAAAAAAATAATATTTGTACAGTGCTTGTTCTTTTGGGACAAACACGGTGCTTGTCTCATTTTCAGTCGTCTAATCATTTGATCGAACACAAGCTAAAATGTTGTGGTTGTTAGATCTATTTGATCCAACGACTATATCATCCAGCCAAACATGCTCTGCCACATGGCCCATCCATTAACCCACTCACTTGACTCGAAACCCACTCGACCTGACCCGCATTCCAACCCTTTTCCTTGAAGACTAAAAGCATCACGACATCAATTTACTCTGCATCTTCTTCTTCAGACGCTCTTAGCCTTCCATTGCACATCGACGACGCAATACTTCTCCTTCTCCGATAGTCCATCCTCTTCCTCTTCTTCTTCCTAGACGCTCTCTGCCACTGCATTGTCGAAACCCCTTATTGCCAACCTCCTCTGAGTCTCCTACTTTCCTTTAATCACTAGTTGAAGATAAACTTAGGTAAGTTGTATTGGAAGAATATGAGTCATATTTACTTTTGTCTTCTCATTTGTGGTGAATGTGTGCTATCTTTAGTTAATAAATTTTCTTGATGAGCAAATTTTGAATGGGAACAAACTTGACATAGATGATTGTGTTACCTGTGAAAATCAAGATGAAAAGACAATTGCTGTGGTCGAAAAATCCCCTTCAAGTTTTGAACCATTTAGTAATTTATAAAGTTATTTTCTATTGTCCTCCATTCTTTTTAATTCAAAATATTCACGTTAGAACATAAAAAAATAAATAAATTTACATGATGTGATATAAATTAGAGAAATAAACAAAAGTAAAATATTATCAAGAAGAGAATGAAGAGAAAAATTAGAGAATACAATATTTTATTCTCATTATCTAATTAGTCATTACAATACACTAAGAGTACTTATAGAGAAATTAACTGAAAACTAATTACAATTTTAATATTACCTCTTTAAGTTAGAGCTATAATAAACTGAACCAAATCTAACTTAAAAAACAAAACACCAAAAAAATAATACCAAAAACTTTCATAAGAAAGTAAAATATTAAAACTGGTACAAAATTATCAAAAACCATACTTCGTAAAATTCACACTCTGTAATTCGGCTTGATCACATTTGCATCAAACAACGACCTCAAACAGGTAAAAAAATTGCTGTCTTTAGAAACATTTCAATCTTGACAACAAGATTAGCACCAACATTCCAACATCAATGCTCAAGAAATGATACAACAGCAAAATATCTCCATAGCAGCATAACTAATAATAGCCTCAAAGAGACCTCCTCAGTCATCACCATAGTAAATCTTGAAAAATACTAATGGGAATGACGAAAACCAAAAAAATCATTTGCAGCAAGGTGAAGTACTATAACTACACCAAATAAATGTTAATAAAAGAGAACCATGCTCAGCTCCAGGCAAACAATGCTGAGCCACAGGTACTCAACATCCCAAGTGCAGCAACCGCAATACCATACATGGCAGCAAAGCTTAAACTAACAAAGATGCTAGTAAAATATGCCAATTTCATGGCCAATTGCATCAACAATGAGCAATACCAAAAGCACAAAAAAAAAAGAAGAAGCAATAAGTCGATAAGCCAGCAAAAAGTTGTGTAGCACAAACCATGCTACCATCAAGCTCCAAGTATAACAAAAGCAAAGAATGATGCCAAACTCTTCTTTGCAAAAAAGATTATCTCCAGCATCCATTAAAGTAACCAGCATCTCCACTTATTCCTTTACTGTCTTCGGAGTCAATTAACTCATCAGGATCGGTAGTCAAAGTATCCTGGTCATCCTCCGAAGCTAAAACCTCTAGGTCTGAAAAAACTCAAACCGGGGTCCACCAGTACTCAAATGTTCCAACATAGTCATGATAATCATCAATTACAACATTTCCGACCAATGAATCCCTTAAAATTTATAACTAGATTCTTGATTCCCATGTTTCAAGATCCAGAAAATCCAAAACACAGCAAGAACCCCGTTCGGGGGGAGGTTGTTGTCTTCGCATCCCCGTTGAATTTCAATTTCTCTTAATAATGGCAGCTAAACCACTCTCAACAGAGGCAATTGCACTTACAAAGAAGAAATCCAAATAAGAACCAGAGCTTTTCAAATGGTCTTACTCAAGAAAAACTGCAACCAGAAATTGAACAAGAACCCAGAGTCCGATTCAAAACAGAGGTAACGGGGAGATGTGAAGAAAACCACCAATGGAGTCGCGAACGGAAGAGCAGAATCACTCGTCTGGAAGAAAGGTTCTGATTAAGATTCTTCAACCTCCCACCGTCCACTGCTCCTTCTTGGGCAACCATGGCTTCAAAAATGGAAGCCAAGAACCAAGAAGATGTTGAAAAAATTGATTGAAAGTGGTGGGACCCACAAGAAGAAAATTTGCAAAGGTGAAGGAGGTTTGATGGAAGTCCCACATCGGTGGGTTTTCAAAGGAGAGCTTGGCAACTAGGCTATATATAGAAGCTTTACTTCCTTGTATTTCTTGTACCAATACAAGACACATTAGCTTGTATTTAATTCTTTCTTTCTTTATACTCTTGTTCTAGAGTGATGAGAGATGTAAGTTAAATACATGCTTGAGAGTGTGTGGATGTATTTGGGTATCAGTTGGTATCTAGTATTGGGTACCGGGTATTTAAGAGAAGTTTCTATGTGTTGTAAAAATTTACACATAGTATTTTCTCTGGTTGTCTTTGACAACGGTCGTGGTTTTTTCTCCGATTTTGGAGTTTCCACGTTATTTTCTTGTGTTGTGATTGTGAGTATTGTTTCCTGTTATTTCTCTGGTTTATTTGTGCAAAGGTATTTTTCAAGAGGGAAAGGTGTTTTTACCCAACAAGTGGTATCAGAGCCTATGGTTCGGTGGGATGTTAAATTCTTAGTATGCTCTTGTGGTTACAGCTTTGTCTGATCTTCCACAATCAGAAAAGAATTGTTCTCGGTTGCTTGAAGATTGTTCTTGCTTGCTAGGTTACTGAAACAAAGTGTGGTATTGTGAAAGTGTATGTCTAGGAAAAGTTCTGACTAAGGAAAGACTAGGTACTTAAGGGTGTCCATTGTGACCAACCTCTCTTTCCTAGGAACTTACCTGGTGTACTATTTACAGTTGTGTTCACTATTCCAGTATACAGTTGCAATGTCAAATTTTTCCAGCGCGATGAGATTTGACATAGAGAAATTTGATGGAAGGATCAATTTTAGCTTGTGGCAAGTACAAGTCAAGGACGTGCTGATACAATCTGGGTTATACAAGGCGTTGAAGGGGAATGTTTCCAGTAAGGATTCTGAAAAGAGCGGATCTAGCATGAGCTGTAATACCCAAGAAAAATAAAATATAAATATTTGTTTACAAACTACTGTTACTATTTCAGCATACGGTACTATTCACCAGTATAATACTATTTACGTATATGATACTATTCATTTATACAATCGAAATGTCAAGTACTAGATGTGGTTTGGTCATAAGAGAAAACTAGAAAGAAGTTTGTAGGAGAAAATGACGTTTTATGTGTAAAAATACCCTCAGGGACTAAATTGAAAGGACTGATTTGAAAAGAAACTTAAAGGTTTAAGGTGAAAGGATAGTTTTCCTTTTAAGTTTCCAATAGTAATAACAGAAAAATTTTCCATCGTACGCGTGAGGTGTACAGTAACTGCATTATTAGAAATGTCATTTTCATGAATAGTAAATTGAATATTTTATTAACGCATAGTATCAAATAGTACCCTTGACTTTTCCTATAAATAGGCGCTTTCATTTCACTTCTAAACTCACACCTTCAACTTCTCTTCTTCTCTCCTTAAGATTTCTTGGTCCGACGCTAGACCTCTGAGATTTTGGGCTTTTCCTTTTGCTTAGCGGAACATTGAAATTCACCTGCGTACTCTTGTCCGTAACAATTTAGAGAAGTGATACTCGTACGGAATCCAGGTGAGTGAAACGACCCCGTTTTAATAGAGTTTTAGCATTACTGGTGATAAAAAGTATGTCGTAGGACACTCCCAAGATTCATAGGGGGAAATTGGATTCAGAATGACGAATATAATGAGATAATTAATCCAGAAGTATGGATAAGACGAAGCAAGTATCTCATGATGATATGAAATTTGAATCATATAGTTATATACTATACCTGTTATATAGATGAGTATTATATTGTACTTCTGATTATGATATGAACTGTTGTACTATTGATTGTGATTGAGCGGTACAGTACCCCCTTTCACGGCAAGGCGGAAAACCCGGGTTAAAGGGTGTCTTGACCAATGAGTGTGGAGACAACGATTCCCTCAGTAGGGATATAGCCCGGATTGGTGATAAATCCGTGAGGCGCCCTAGCTAAGAGGATGAGGTTGTGCGTCATGGCGGAAAAATACAAAATTGGTGAGCTGGCCTGTGTGCGCTCTCCGGGATATATTGCCATTGACGAGTACTAGTAACATTTGTTGAATTGGATGAATTTTTGTCTTCTTGTATGAAATTTCTAACTATGTTTATTGGTTGAGCTTGAGCCTTCGAATATGCTTGCATGACTGGTGATGTATTTGAATTTTATTAACGCAAGGCTGATTTGCTCACTGAGTTTAAAAGCTCACACTCTCTGTACAAACTTTTTGTTTAGATCAGGTTGCCGCTGAAGAACATCCGCTAGAGGAGTAGATCACGTTGGACCTTCCCGCTGTCGGGTAGGCCCTTCTTTTGTTATACAGTATGTTGCTCTGTAACCGTCTAGGACATCTAGGTCAGGGGATTGGTATTTGGCTTGTATTTCAGTATGATAATGTATTTTGTACTGAGGATCTATTATTTTTAATTAAGAAAATTTGATGTATTTTCTTGGTATTTATTAAAGAATGATATTTCAAGAATATAGAGATAATGACTAATAATTTTACTTGTGGGAAGAATTTATCGAAAGGCTTACAGTGATGGGATATTCATCATTGTGCCGGTCATGTGCCTAGAAATTGGGTCGTGACTGAGCGATGAAGATTGGGAGGAACTAGATTTGAGAGCGGCAAGTGCAATTCGTCTGTGCCTGGCCAAGAATGTTCTTGCAAATGTGCAAGGAATATCAACAACCAAAGAACTATGGGAGAAGCTCGAAGGGTTGTATTAGGCGAAGGGTATCTCAAATCGATTGTTACTGAAGGAGCAATTTCATACGCTTCGTATGGAAGAAGGTACAAAAATATCAGATCATCTCAGTGCTCTCAATGGTATCGTATCTGAACTAGAGGCTGTCGGAGTCAAAGTTGATGATGAAGATAAAGCGTTAAGGCTCATATGGTCTCTTCCATCTTCTTATGAGAACATGAAACACATTTTGATGTATGGGAAGGAGACTCTAAACTTCGAAGAAATTGCCAGTAAAATTATTTCTGAGGAGAGAAGGTTAAAATGTGAGGGTCGCTCTATACCTTCGTTAGACTCAATGGCGGTAGCTAGAAGTGGGAGTAAGGGGAAGAAGAATATGGGTAAGAATATGACTTGCTGGAAATGTGGAAAGTCTGGACATGTAAGGAGAAATTGTCCAAGTAGAGTAGGTTCGGCAAAAGGCTCCGAGGAAGATGCAAACTCTGTCTCTCTCATTGCGGGGGAGGAATTTCTCTGAAAAGTGAGAAGTTTGAATCCTCATGGCATGTCCGCGTTGCCATGAAAGAGGATGAGTTGCTACTAGCGGGTCCATAATTGCACATGGGCATTGGTTGGAATTGATGCAAGATGTGTAGTGGGATGATGTCGATGGCTGAAGAACTTCCAAGGAGAGCTAACATTGGAAGTTGCACCATAAATTTTTCAGCATGAATTTTTCGACATGTGCCGAGGTGAAATTCGTAGAATTGGTTAATTCTATGTGGATATACTCTTTTATGGTGGAGTATGGTAGTTCTTGGAACTATGATTGTCGGTATAGACAATGAATCAGTAGATGTGGTTACTTTCAATCAAGGTGAAGATTTGTTGAAAAAATTGATTGAAAATGGTGGGACCCACAAGAAGAAAATTTGCAAAGGTGAAGGAGGTTTGATGGAAGTCCCACATCGATGGGTTTTCAAAGGAGAGCTTGGCAACTAGGCTATATATAGAAGCTTTACTTCCTTGTATTTCTTGTACCAATACAAGACACATTAGCTTGTATTTAATTCTTTCTTTCTTTATACTCTTGTTCTAGAGTGATGAGAGATGTAAGTTAAATACATGCTTGAGAGTGTGCGGGTGTATTTGGGTATCAGTTGGTATCTAGTATTGGGTACCGAGTATTTAAGAGAAGTTTCTGTGTGTTGTAAAAATTTACACATAGTATTTTCTCTGGTTGTCTTTGACAAAGGTCGTGGTTTTTTCTCCGATTTTGGAGTTTCCACTTTATTTTCTTGTGTTGTGATTGTGAGTATTGTTTTCTGTTATTTCTCTGGTTTATTTGGGCAAAGGTATTTTTCAAGGGGGAAAGGTGTTTTTACCCAATAGAAGACAGGAGGAAAAAGAAAAAAGAATGTCAGAAACCCAATGGCTTGCGAATTCTCTTATTCATCCAAGAAGAGATCTTCAGGAACCCTGAAGGCACCATGAGCGCAAACAAGAACAGATCCAACACTTGTAAGTAAGACCATAAGAATCAGAAAGAACACGAATCGGCGGATGATATGGACAGAGGGAGACCAGAAGCGGCCAAAGCAGGAGGGAGAACGAGAACGCCCTGCTAGGAACAGAGGGAAATGACACGATAACAAGTCACCCACCCAGAACCACGATTAGGACAACGTGAAGCAGACCTGAGGAACACAGAGGAAGAACGAAGAGAAACTATGGAGAATGTGATTTGGGAATTAAGGCTTAGATGAGTAAAATTGTTTTTGATACCATGATAAAATTAGAGATTTAAACAACAGTAAAATATTTTTAAGAAGAGAATGACGAGAAAAATTAGAGAATACAATGTCTTATTCTTATTATCTAATTATTCATTACAATACACTAATATATTGTTTGGTTAGAGGAAAATGGAGGAAAAGGGATGAGAGGGTTGAGATTTTTCTAAATTGTTGTTGATAGAGGTAAAAAATCTTTTCTTCCCTCTTATTTTCGTTCCATTCAAAAATGAAGAAATTTAAAAAGAAGGAAAGTTGTAACAATCTAGAAAACATA
Organism: Biancaea sappan; assembly: GCA_037074585.1. NCBI lineage: Eukaryota > Viridiplantae > Streptophyta > Magnoliopsida > Fabales > Fabaceae > Biancaea > Biancaea sappan. The sequence continues at coordinate 12,331,221 of CM073490.1, read as the reverse complement.
AGTGTCATAAACAATTTTTTTATACCAAAATTACCCTCTAACCTAATCTCCATAATCATTTGAAAATAAAGCATGACTCTGACTCATCTCTTTCAACTTTACATACTAAAAAAAATATAAGTTTTATTATTATTATTATTAATATTATCATCATCATCATTATAAAAGGTTATTATTATTATTATTATTATTATTATTATTATTGTACGTAAATAATATATTATATGTATAATTAAATAATAGAGGATAATAAAAATTAATTAAATTAAAAATAAACTAGGTAAATTAATAAGTTAGTTAAATTTCAACTTTTTTTCTTATTATGGTAAGAATAAAATTAAAATTTTATATGATTTTTAAAACTATTATATATTTTAGACGCTTTTTAGATGAATCAAATTGAAACTGTTATAATGTTATATTATTTCACTATAACAAATTAGCTAATTTATTTGAATAAAAGTGATGACAAATTTATCATGTTCTATTGATTATATTGGTTATACAATCAAATGTCTATAATAGTAATTTTGTTTTATTTTCCCTCTCCTCTCATTGCAAATCACACAAAAGAAAATTTATTTTCCCTTCCCTCCCCTCTCCTCAAATTAAATCAAATAAAGAAATTTTATTTCCCTTCCCCTCCACTCCCTCCTCTCCGTTAAACCAAATAAGAGAATTTAATTATTTATAGAGAAATTAACTAAAAACTAATTACAATTTCAACGTGATGGAAGAGGAATTGCTGACTTTGAGGTTCTGTATGTTAGATGTTTGTTTTGCCTCTCTATCTTACTTTGTATATGCGTGAGAGAGATGATTTTATATTGTATGGTCCAATTACTAGAGTTTGTTCTTGTTCCAATTCTATGTGATTGTAAAACAGATCAATATGGTCTAGTTGTAGACTGAAGCTTCTATTATGTTTAATGAAAGAGATGACTAAGAAATACAATTGCATTTTTTGTGTTTGTGTTTTCTTAGTCCCACCTTGGAAAATCTTTGTTTTTATTAGTATTGGAGAAAAAGCCTGTTGCCCGCAAGCTAGACCGGGACCATCTGTAAATAAGCGGTCTTAGTTTGAGCATTTTAGACCTGTTTAAAAATGAGTTTAAATAGACCAACCTGTTTAAGACCGCGGTCCAAACGGGCAAGCTGGCCTTATATATATATATATATATATATATTATAACAAAAATTACCAAAAGTCCAAAACCACACAGCAGGCACAGGCGCACACCTCAACTTAGAGTAAGGAGTCCTTAGACCTCAGCACATTCAGATGAATCAGAACTCCTCCATCGCCTTAGTCTTCTTCTTCGCACATGGGACAAGGCACAGGTGCACACCACCTTTGTCTTCTTTGCACAGGCAAGAGTCAGTCTTCTTCTTTTTCTCCATCTCGGGGGTCTTCGTCTACTCCATCCAAGATTCAGATCAATTATGCTCTTTACTCTCAATTTCTCACAGTCTTTACTCACACCTCGCTCTCAATCTCTCACAGTCGCACCTCACTCAATCTCAAGCTCCAACCTCGGCCTAGATTCAGATCGCATAGTCGCACCTCCGCCTTACATCGCCTCGCTTGTGCTCATTGCCCAGTGCTCTCCTTCCGTCTTTGTCTTCGTTTGATTTGAGATAGTGAGGCTTGAGTCTTCTATTTCTATTTTCCTTTCCTCTTGCCTCCTCCGACTTTGGTTCTAAACACTGGATTGATCTGTGTTGCCATTTTTGTATGATTTGAGCTTTGGAAAAAAAAAAAAAAAAGATCGCAGGCTATTTACCCGCGGTCCAACCACAAACAATTCTAATCTTATAGGATCAGGACCATTTGTAAATGGGCCAACCATGACCGACGGGTTGGCCCATAATCAACCTGTTAAGTAGTGCTAGTTTCTATATTCTTCTTGGTAATTTTTCTTATATGTTTCTAAGCATTGCTAGTGTCTCTGATGTTTCCAAACAAAATAGTTTCTTATTCTTTGTTTTTAAATTGTTTTTACTTTGGCAAGTGTGCATCAGAGTTATGTTGAAATTTATGACGTCCGGATCCACTCTATAGCCACAATTTTAATCTTGGCTATAAATATATTTGGCCATGGTTTTAACCATGCTCGTAGGAGTGGATTTGCACGTAAATTTATGACAAATATGATTATGGGTCTGCTATTTCTCAATCTTTTATTGAATCTGTTATCTTAGGGTGGGCAGTTCATGCGTAAGGACACGTTAGCAATTTAAAGCAAGTGAGATGGGCAAAAAGGGCATTTCACTCGAAGTTCTCGTTGCTTTCAACTCGCAAACGGTAAATGGTCACCACCACACAAGCAAAATCACTGGCAGTAGCCGGTATTTCCCAGAATCCCAGCTTTTTGGCTTTTAAACCTCCATAAATTGAAAAAGGATCCTCTAACTTTTCATTCTCTAACTTTCTCTAACTTTGATTTTTGGCCAATGGAAGCATGACACATGGCATCTGTATTTGGAAGAAAAAAAATCTCCAACAACAGTCCAAGTTGAAACTTGCAACCCAAGAAAATGGATCCAGTAATGTAACTATGTTTTACGTTATGTGACATAGCCCACTGTTTTGGGACCCGGACCAGCCTGATGGGTCGATCCGGGACCTGGTGACCGAGGGCTGAGACCGGTTCAGGTCATGAGTTTTGGCCCGGTCGCACCTGCCAAGACTCAGTCTACTCGACCGGATCTTGGTCGACCCGGCGATCCGGATGACCCAGGTCTCTCCTTTTTTTTTTAAATTTATTTTATTATCTTTTTTTTTTGAAACAATCCCTTAATTTATGAAACTAATCCAATTAATTTTGTGACTAACATATTCTCATATGTTTAGATAGGTACAAAAAAATTAAATTAAAATTATTTTTAGAAAAATAAAACTAGACCAAGTTGACAAATATTAAAGTTTTTTTTAACATAATTTTCACAACAAAAATTTCATGATTTAAGTCATTGAATATGACTAAAAAATTCAAATATACATTCTTGAGAAAAACTAATATTCTACATATTAGTCATATTATTATGTTTGGATGATATTATTTATGACTTTATGAATAATTATAAATATTTATGATTTTATGTTTGAATTATTATGCAGGTTTATGATTTTAAAGTTTGAAATTTACATATAAATTATTTATTTTACTTTTTTTAATTTATTTGTAAAGATATATATATATATATATATATATATGTATATTTTTTAATTTATTTATCCAATTTAGCAATTAATCCAGTGACCTGGAGGTTAAATTAGTGACCCGATAACCCGGAGGTAAGTTCGGATCAATGACCCGGCCGGTTCAAAAAATATTGACATAGCCTTTGTTTTTGCTTGCTCAATATCTTCAACCATTAGTCATAGGAAAACAAAAAAGAAAAGTATTCTATATGATAATTTTGGACACCTAAATTGAAATTTTTCCCGTGAGTGTCTCACTATTATACATAAATTACATATTATATTATCTGAGGATCATATTGAAATTATAGATACCTCTGGGTTCTCCATTTTTCCTCTTTGTTAATGAATCAGAAAGATTTCATTTTCTTAAATCTTTAGTGCCTAACGCTCTTCCTTCCTCAATCAGATTTTTCTTCTCCCCAAGCTCTGTCCTTTTATTTCCCTAATTGTATCATCTAATGGTTGGAAATGACTACGTCACAAAGCGTAAAAAATATAAGTATGTCACTAAATCCATTTCTGCAACCCAGAGGAAGAAGTGAAGCGCACCACCCGTCCAGCCAATGAATTGTAATCATGTTTTTATTATATAAAGGTGATAATATATTATATACATAAATTATTATATATTATAAGATAATAATAAATCTTATAATAAATGAATATGTTATTATTTTACATGATTCATCTTAAATTATATAAAAACATTTTATTATTATTAACAACATACTAAAATTAATTTTTATAATATTTTAATTCAATCAGTTCAATCATATTCTGACTTAAGTTTAACACTAAAAAATTCACAGTCCAATTTATGTTAAATAATTTAAAAGATTTAACTTAAATTATATATATTTAGAGTGTAAAAATAATACAGATTTAGCTGCATTAAAATCTTTTGACAATATATTGATGTAAGTTTTATGACAATGATTAAATAAATAAATTCTAAAAGAATAAAAATTTAAATGCAAATTTAAAGACTCTCAACTAAAAAATCAAATATGTATTTAAATCTAGACATCATGGTCTTATAGGAGAAAAAAAGATCAAATTTATGCAATGAAAAAAATTTCACACATGTATAAAAGAGATTAAATTACAACACTGAATCTCTTAAGATTCTATAAAATTTTATATATAAACATAAAAAAATTTATATAATTCCATAAAATATTATCTCTTTTTTATCCCTTTTTGTCCTACAAGAGCAGGATGCCTATATTTTAATACATATATGATTATTAAAATACTACCACTAAATTTAAACTTTAGTTGAAATGTAGTGGAATCAATTGAGTTAAAATATTATAAAAATTAATTTTAGTATATTGTTAATAATAATAAAATGTTAAAGCTTTTATATAATTTAATATGAATTATATAAAATAATAATATATTCATTTATTATAAGATTTATTATTATTTTATAATATATAATAATTTATATATAATATATAATCACCCTTATATAGTAAAAGCATGATTAAAATTCATTGGTTGGATAGGTGGTGCGCTTCACTTGTTCCTCTGGCTTTGTGGATTCGATCTTGATCGTTGTTGTTGCAAATTTTTTTCTTCCAAATGTAGATGTCATGTGTCATTCTTGCATTGGCCAGAAATCAAATTTAGAAAAAGTTAGAGAATGAAAAGTTAAGAGCCTATTTGGTTTGGGTATTTTCTGTTTTCATTTTCACTTAAAACAGAAAATGAATTTGAAAATGCGTTTAATTGAGTTAACTGAAAACGTTTTCTTGAAAACATTTCTTAAAATAAGCTTAAATCTGAAAATACCAAAAAGATATTTTCAGTGTTTCAGGAAATGCATTTCAAGAAATGAAAATTGAAAATGAAAATAAGAAATTTCACAAACCAAACACACCCTAAGGATCCCTTTCCCCTAAACCCAACCCTCCCCACTTTCAAAATAGCTTAGCTCTGTTATCACTTCAGATAGGAGCTTCTTTGCAACACAAGCATTCACTTCAGAGCTTATAACCAAACACATTGTGAAGCTTGCATTCGAAGAAATTCAAAATATACATGCCATTCATTCATATACTAATGCCTGGCGTCCCAAGCTTCCTTCTTGTTCTAAATCTGCTTCTGAATCGCAAGCAGTTCTAGGACCCGGTGGAAACAGAGCTAGGGTTTCAGAATTCACGACGTTCTAGAAAGCAAGTCACGAAGAATGAACAGAAAGTCTATCTGTATCCAAGGCAGATAGGTTTCTTCCTTGTCCATCGCCCTGAATATTTATCGAAGATGGATAAATTTGTACAAAAATAAATTAACTAGATTAATACAAGTAAATTAGGTTAATAATACATAATCCACAATACATTATTACATAATTTGTTTTATTCCAACAACAAAACATTATCAGTATCTAATTTGTCTTGAATTTTTTTCAATACATAATTCATTTTCCTAAGTGACTCTTATAACTTACTTTACACACAATATATTGACAATCAAAGACAATATCAGAAATAAAATCAACAACTTCTTCATTCTCTTTTCTTCCTTCAATTCAACTTCAAGAGTTTTAATCTTCTTCTTAAGACGATACATGACCAATGCATCATCCTCAATTGGAAGATCCAAACAAACAGAGTAATCATAACCTCCTTCATCCTGTGACAATGTAGAAGCCATTAGAAGCCAAGGGGCAACAATATTTCTTGAACTCATATTAAATTCAGTTCTTTAAATTTTTTAATTACATCTTACTGCATAATTTTTGCATCCCCATAACCTTTGACATGGATTTTCTTGCGTGCATGAGGTTGCCAATCGAGTATAATCATTGCAATCACATATGAACTTTCTATTCTTGTCATTGTAACTAAAATCTTGGGACATCATTGGTGCTGAATTCTATGTAATGCCAAGTCAAATTGAAATTAAGGCGCGCATTGAAAATACAGTCAAAAGCACATATATTCTCCCACCTCACAAGAAAAAAAAAAAAGAAAAGGAGGATAAAGTCAAGAGCAATAATCCACACGTACCAATATCATCCTCGTGGAAACAAAAAAAAAAAAGAAAGAAGCAATCTTTCACATGCAATGAGCATGGTTACTTATCAGGCAAAAAGGGACATAAAAATTAGTCGTTAGCTAAGGCTTACTTGTGGAAGAGAGTTTCAGGTATCAGTACGTGTATTGGGAAAGCTGAGACACCATAAACAATATAGACTTTGCAAGTAATTTTTAACATAATAACAATAATATAATAATGGCTATGCCTAACTTAATACGTTAGTACTCATATATTGAATTCACAGCTATGACTGATTCTTACCTAATAAAACCTTTTTTTTTTCTAGTATATTTCATTATTTTTTAGGATGGGGAGGCCAAGCCAAGACTTCCAGTACAATACTTGCTGCTCCCTACGTAAACTTTTACATTGCAAATGGAGCTATCATTGTACCGAAATTTGGAGATAAAAGAAGGGATGATGAATCTTTACATGTCTTATCCAAGGCCTTTCCTCATCATGAAAATTTGTTTGTTCATTGAACTACCTTTCAGCAAAAACAATGCTCTATTGAAGATTTGTTTAGTTATTGATATGAATAATTTCTTAAAAAATAACCACTAGGTAAAACAACAGCCAAGAAAAAATCACCCTTTTATTTATTTATTTTTTCTGTCATCATAACAATCAATTTGTCGCACAGAAGTTTGGATTAAGGTTCAAATTCCACAACTCACAGGGGGTGTCAAATTGATACTAGGGCAGAAATATGGCAAGGGAATGTTCAAAACTACGTATTTGTTGCTGCAGTCAACCTCCGGCGACTTGGAGTTGTCCCCATCAACCTTGCCACCTAATTGAAGCCGGCCATCACCAGCTGCACACGACATCGTCTGAAGGAGTTGAAACTTCATAATGCTATTTAGGTTATAAGACCAAAGGGCTGTTTTGACATTTTATGACTTTTGGGCTACATGACAGGTGATGTGGAGGAAGACATTTGCCACGATGGTGCTAGGTTAGCAACAACAACAACAAAGCCTTATCCCACTAGATGGTGCTATGTTAGCAAGTCCGTTAATTTATCAAACGGAATTACAAAAAAAGTCAAAAAAAAACTTAAGAGCATAAACGAAACTCAATGTAAATCTTAGAGATATAAAATAACTTTTTACCTTATCAATACCCAAAAAGGTCACATGACGGCCTAAACCAGATGCATTTTAGAGTCTCCAAATGAAGATGGACATACCAAACATGACTATACAAATGACAAACAACATTTGTATCGCTGTTGAAATAATAATCCCCACAAGTCCTATGGACAACATTCTTAGCTTTACTTTTTCTCCAAACCAAATACATGATTTTTACTTTGAGTAGTCTAATTCCTACCTCACCCTTTCTACTATGGAATTGCTTTGTACACTTTTTATTGCAGTCTTCATCTTTAAAAAAACAAATATATATATATATATATATATATCAAACAATGAAAATTATCCATTTAAATCTACACTAACAAGAACCATTTCCTCTAAACGCAAATGCAAGAGATTCTTATACTTCAGTGTGTCATCAGTGCAATATAAATTCATCAAACCAATGTTTACTCTATAGTTAAAATGTGAAAAGCCATTTTTGAACGATAATAAAACATAATAATGAAAATGTCTGTCTACACATTCATTTCCTATCCCAAATGAAGGTGTCATTCTGCATTAGAAAAGTACATATAGTTTTTGTACCACCATATTTGGAGAAGGGAATGGGAACCTTGCATTTTATCCCTATATTCTAGTCTCTCATAGAACTTACATGCCAAAAACCATTCTCAATCTCAAGCAATGAAGATGCGTGAAGTGCAACAAATTGCATAAATATATTTTCATACAGCAGAGCAGACTTATTCATTCTATCACAGGTAGGAACAAGATAACGGGATAACTTGATACAAAAGCAAGCGCACAATGAAAGACAAAGAAGCTACCCTACACTTTTATCATTAGAATATAGAAATTGCACAAAAACAAACAGTTACTATATGTTATATATTAGAGATAGAATCAGTACCAGAGCTTTTGTTCCATGTGCAATACCAGCAACAGTTTCTGACACTTCAGGACCCAGAATAGGTCTTTCCAAAGGTGCAGCACATTTTACAAAAGGGTGGTCCAATAGTTCATGGGCTGTCGGACGATCATGTGGGTTACGCTGTAGACATTTTAGAACGAAGTCCTTTCCTTCATCTGAGAGGTGATCTGGGATTGGCGGGAGTTCCTTGCTATTACCAATCTTAAACATGACTGCAACCTGTTATAGCGATGTGCAAATACGTCAAGCCATATGAAGGAATAATTTATTAGCATTCCAATAATACGTAAGTTATAATTGAAGTCTTTGCAAACACAGAAAACTTCACAAATGTATAAATAAGTAGGGAAAATGTAATAAAAGATGCCATTAATTGGGAAAAAAAAAAATACCCCTCCGTATTGACTCCAAGGAGGCCTTGATGTAACCATTTCCAAAACTGTGCATCCAAGACTCCATATATCCACAGCAAGATTGCAACCACTAGAGTTCTTTATGACCTAGATAAACAGAAGGGATAGCCATATGAAGGAATAATTTATTAGCATTCCAATAATACGTAAGTTATAATTGAAGTCTTTGCAAACACAGAAAACTTCACAAATGTATAAATAAGTAGGGAAAATGTAATAAAAGATGCCATTAATTGGGAAAAAAAAAAAAATACCCCTTCGTATTGACTCCAAGGAGGCCTTGATGTAACCATTTCCAAAACTGTGCATCCAAGACTCCATATATCCACAGCAAGGTTGCAACCACTAGAGTTCTTTATGACCTAGATAAACAGAAGGGATACATATTGAGTCACAAAACTAGAAGATAATTACATGTATAAACAACTGAACCTAATTAGAAGAAATATGTAACCTCTGGAGCCATCCAATAAGGGCTTCCTCTGAATGATAGTGGACATAACTGCCCTGTTATCTGCAAGTCATACAAGGTATTAAGTTGGACAAACGAAATAAATCATGTAACTTCATAATTAATTTGATCATAAGCAGGAATATAGGAGAAAGGTGATAGATTATTTCCTATTGCAACATAATTTGCACTTTCAAAGAGCAGTTATGCAGGAAACCAGAATCTTGTGAATTAAAAAATAGAAGAATCTAATCTCTCTGAAATAACAGTTGAGCATATTAAACTGGAAGGAATTGAGCTAACTGATCTTCTTTACAACATGGAATGCGGACTCCACAGCTAACAATACAGTCATAGAAGGCTGACGACTCTACGAAGGAGAATCAGAGAAGTTTCTTGAATTACTTTTCAACCTTCTGTTCTACATCCATTCAGGTTTCTATTATTCTCTTTTCTTAGCAGATATATAGATATTTTTTCTGGTTTCCCTTTTTTCTTTTTAAGGGTTTTCCTTTGTATAATTGCAAAGCTGTAGTTCCCTCTTAGCATCTTGCCAAGACATTTTTACTTAACCCTTCTGAGAAGTCAGAATCATCGAAATTATTGGAGTGAATTAATAATATTTTAGTGTCAGATGATATAACAGAGCACCGGTATTCTATTTATATATCTAACTCAATTAGATTCAGTTCAGATAAAAAAGGACAATTACTATCTCCAACCTTACATGCTTTACCATGCCAAAGTCTGCCAACTTGACCTGCCGGCCATTTGCATCTACCAGTATATTTGCTCCTTTGACGTCCCTTTAGAAGCAAATTCAATATTTTAGTAAAATAACATTGCACAGCAGAGTACAAGTTTAAACTTTCTAAATCATGAAATTATTAGTTCACCTGTGGACAGTATTTCTAGCATGTAAATAAGCAAGCCCCTTCAAAATTTGTTGAGTATAACTGCGGATAGCTACTTCACCAAGTTGCCCATTGAAGAAGTTTATATATTGAGCCTCCAGATACATACTCCAGGTATATGTAAAGCTTTTCATCTACCTGTTTGAGGAATATCATTCAGTTAGGTCGACCACCAGCAATTAATGACTTGTAACAAGAAGAACATGCATATGTTACAAATGGATAGTATGCAGCCAACTCCAAAAATTAACCATATGATCAGTCACATGCAGCTAAGAGAAACATCAGAATACAAAAGCAAACATTCTTTAAAACCACGGATTTAATAACTGGAAATGAAATATCTAACTTACTGTTTCAGAACCATAATACTGCACAATATTAGGATGTCGTAATCGACTTAATAGAGCAATTTCCTGCCAGAAAGTTTGGAATAAGATTCTCAGGACTAGGTAAAATTTGAAACAAAAATAGAAACTTTTATATTGCTCATAAAGATAAAGAATTATTAACCCATGTGAAAACTTTCTAGGTTTAAAAGGGGATCAAATCACCTGCATTAATTGCTTAGCACTTTCCCTGGACTTTGCATCATCTGAAAAAAGTGTTACCTCCTTCATTGCACACATCTCGCCACTTTCACTACAAGAGACAAATTATATTAATCTGAGCGTGTCTTATGAGATGAACGCAAGCATGGGGAAAGAATAATTTCTTTTGTTTAGTTATAATGAAATTAAGAACTTTTTGTCCAAAATTTGGACTCCAAAGTATGTACCTATTGAAGCCAACATAGACATGTCCAAATTCGCCTCTTCCCAGCAGCTTCCCCTTTTTCCAACGAGAGCCAGGGCTCAATGGATTATCTGCTCTTCCTGGACTTCTTGGCATAGATGGAGATGTTGCTGCTGAATTTGAATGAGAGAAAGGTGAGGAGTTGGTAACTGTTAGGGGAGGAAGAGGCAGACGACTTTGTTGTTTTCCATCATCAACCCATCCTATCTGTGACTCAGTGATTGTTGCCCCAGATCTAGGATGAATAGGTGTGACAGCTCCACTCTGAATGCTAGAGCTTGGTCCAGGGCTAGTCATTCTGGGACTAGGAACAGGAGAATAGTCAGGGCTTCCCTTACTTGGATCCAACCAAATTGATATCTGAATATGGCTTTCCGGCCCAGAAGGCAGAGCTCAACACTTGTTCCGTGCCAAATACTCTCAGTGGACTTCTTGATGGACTTGACATGGAGCTGTCAGGATCACTCAAGAAGGCACCAAATACTCTCATAAAGATAAAGAATATGGCTTTTCTGCCGTCCACTTGCATTCTAATATAAACTTGCAGATTTGATTCAAAGATGCACAGGAAATATGGATGTGGCCAAAAAAGATGCTCTTTTTCTTTACACGTGTTATATTTGATCAAAAATTTGTTCTATATAACACAAAACTTGAGTCCTCGTAACTACAGTGTCTTCGATTTGACTCGGCTCATTTTGGTGCAAGAAAACCAAAAAAAATAAATAAATAACGCTCTTTCTCATTTCCGAAGTTTCACTAAGCAGATCATCTCGTCAAAATAATCCATAGATTGAGGACCGTATGAAAATTAGATGCTCCATTGAGGTCCATCAGTTTCGCCACTGTGTCCAACGCACTACCGTCAAACAGGCCGTTTATAAACGATTTTAATCTATTTATTACGGTCATTTTTTAATATTCAAACATATTTTTTATTGAATCTTTTTTTAATATATATTTAAATAATATAATATTAAATTTTTTAATAAAAAATTTAATTTTTTTTATTAAAATATAATTTTTATATATATAACATTATTTCTTTAATATTTTGAAATAATCAATAAATTTAAAATATCACTCCTTCATTGGATTTTATATATATATATATATATATATATATCCTATTTTTCAATTCTCAAATAGTCAAGTTCCTTTGCACAGCTTCTATAGTTGTAGGTAAATTCGTCTAACTTAATCTATATAATAGATTAAAATAATTTCACTCTAGGACATTAATTACATAGATGTCATTAAATACTATATAATAAAATTAATAAATTAAAATGAAATATTAATTACATAAATTTGAAAAAAATTATTCTTATTAATCACACCATATTAAATTACATATATTATAATTAATAAATTAAAATAAAATATTAAATGAATAGATTATGTAAATTACTAAATTCATTCTTATTAATCACTACATTAAATGCATTAAGTAAAATTATGGTAAATTCAAATGAAACAATTTCGTAAATGAACTAGTGTACCGACCCGTGTAATCCACGAACATTTCATCAATATATAACTGCAATAAATGTTTAAATTAAAATATTTATTTATTTATTTTAACATAAGTTATTAAAAACTTCTTTATACACTACATTTGATGTTGTTATGGCATGATTACCATCTTTGTTAAAAAGCAATATTTTCAAACTATTTCTACTTCTCACTCTTGAAACTGCCACATATAATTGTCCATGTGTAAAGACCGGGCTTGCTAAATACAAACCAACTGCTGAAAGTGATTGTCCTTGACTTTTGTTAATTGTCATTGCAAAGCACAATATTATTGGAAACTAACGTCTTTTTAGTTGAAAAGGCAATCTTGAATTTAGTGGAGTAATTATCATTCTGGAATCATGACTTTTTCTCCAATAATTTTTCCAGAGATCATTGTTGCTTCGATGACATGTTTACCAAGTCGAGACACAATCAATCTACTACCATTATAGAGTCCTATTAATTTCTCAATATTTCTAAGTAACATTATTGGAGCACCAACCTTCAACTTTAGTTCATGGTTTGGAACACCCGACAATCTAATACTGTTAAGAAATTATTTTGTATAGAAATCGTCTAGTGTATCATTATTTACATCAGCTCTACATACGCTATCAGTAATTAAATATTCTTGTTCTTCTCCTGGAAGTAAAGATAACATATATTCATTTATGGTATCAACATCTCTCAGCCTCGGAGCAAGAATTGCTCTTTCTTTGAAGTAACTCAAACTATTTAAATTGTTTATGAGATCAGGATATGTGCTTTTCATGATCGAAGATACAGGATCATCAACAACACTGATTAGTAAGTCTTTAGGAATTTCAATAGTTGACTCACCAATATTTTCATAATCCATTGTTCCTTCCCCAACACTTATAATCCAGTCAGAAAATAATTTAACTTGTTCAGCATCAACTATTGATTCAGTTGTTTGTAGTCGCATGTTTTGAGTCAAATGCATTACTTTGCAATAATTTCAAATGTAAGAAGAATTAATTATTGAGAACACAATCTCCTGTCTACTTGCTATTGGTATGATTGGAAATATTTGTCTGAAGTCTCCACCAAACACAATGACTTTGCCACCAAAAGGTTGATTAGAACTCTGATTATTAGAAAATCCCATCAAATCCCTTGGAGTTCTGTCAAGAGCTTCAAAACACATTTTATTCATCATAAGCGCCTCATCCCATATAATTAATTTTGTCTTGATGATAAGCTCTGCAAGGTCACTACCTTGTTTAATATTACAGCTTGAGTCTTCAGTAATTTGTAAAGGAATGTGGAATCGAGAATGAGCAGTTTCTTCCACCTGGAAGTAAGAAAGATGCTATCCCACTTGATGCGACATTTAAGACAATCATCCCTTTTGATCTAAGTGCTGCTGATAATGTTTTTCACAAGAATGTTTTTCCAGTGCCTCCATGCTCATATACAAAAAAGATGCCCCCACTATTTGCATTAATAGCATTTGTGACTTCTATATATACATATAACTGATCTCTATTTAACATTTTAATTGAATCAAGATGCTCATTCTCTAAAAGAGATTGATCATAGGACATCTCGTCATATATAAGCTTATTTTGATATTCATGACTTATGACTATGTTTGGAAATGGTATAGATTCAAATTTACTGAGAGATCTTCCATTAATATTTTTAATCTCAATTAACGCATAGTTCTTTAATTGATCATCAGTGAGTTGCAAATCTGTTTCAAAATGAAAGAAGAGTGTTTGTGACCAAGATACATATTAACACCACTCCTTTCGAACTACATGGACTCGACCTGTGGCACCTGTAAACTTGAATTATCCATCAAAACTGATGTCAAGCTCTTCATAAGCAAAAATGTAGGAGGAAAAACAATAATCATATGTGCGTTTCGGAGAGCTTGAATCTCCATTAGAACATTATGGTCTTTGATATGCTATGCTTGTGAGTGTTGCAGCATCGCTGCTCAAGCCTCTGTCCACTTAACTTGTGTTTCTATACCCTTTATAAGCATACACCACAATGCTGGCTTGTGCAGAAGCCTAGTCAATGGAGACCTCATAAAAGACCAAGGTGATTGTTGTGATAAGAATGGTCTTAGAAGTGTTGATTGATAGGCAACATAGTTTCTTTCCTGCAACAAGTCACAAATATCAATATGCCTTGCCAGATCAATAAGAACGTCTAAAGACGTCGATGATCCACCTCCATGACGATCGTCTCTGGTGCAACCCATGATAATAGGAAGTTTGTGAGAAGAAGGAACAATAACAGGATGAGGAACAAAAGGCTCGTATTCCTCTGTGGTCTGAGCAAAAATCTCCATGTTCATCGGATTTTTACCAGTAGCCGATCTTCTTCCACTGCCACATGCCATGATCGGATGGTGACAGCTACTTGCTTCTTGTTCTACTCTGAACGGGATAGCAAAAGTAAGAAAAGTTCATCTTGTGACACCCTAACTTAGAAGGATACACATCATTTTAAATGGTTTTCCAACCTTAAAGAACTATTTTGAAAATAAATTATAATAAGATAAAATAAATATTTGATTTATTCTTTTACTTAAAGTTATTGATTGAAAGTTATAATTGATTGATAATTTATTCAAATGATTTATTAAATGATTTAATTGACTGATAGTTATAATTGCATAAATAGAAAAAGAGAGTGGGAATTATGAGAACAAAAATTATAATAATATTTTTCATATTCTAAGCAATTAGGGACAATTAATCATCAATCGGTGAAAATAATTTTGAATTCCTCCCATTTTTTTAAACCAAATTCTAAAAAACACTTAAGGATATTAATGGTTTCTGAAAGACCAAAAATTTTGAATATAAGTTTAAGGCTATTAATGGTAAATCACAATTTTAATTGACACAATCACAAATTTGTTAACAATTTTGCAATTAGTCGAGACTGGCTCCTTTCTTAATGGTAAATCACAATGTTGAATTTTGAATAAATTATAATAACTATTGATGATTTATTTTGATTTTTGAATTTAATTGATTGATAATTTATTCGAATGATTTATTATTTTACTTAAAACTATTCACAATTTATCTTGACACCTTAACTTAGAAGGATACACCTATATTTAAATGGTGTTCCAACCTTAAAGAACTATTTTAGAAATAAATTATAATAAGGTAAAATAAATATTTGATTTATTATTTTACTTAAAGCTATTGACTGATAATTATAATTGATTGATAATTTATTCAAATGATTTATTAAATGATTTAATTGACTGGCAGTTATAATTGCCTAAATAGAAAAAGAGTGGGAATTATGGAAACAAAAAAGTATAATAGTATTTTTCATATTCTAAAACAATCAATCATAAAATAATTTTGAATTCCTCCTATTTTTCTAAACCAAATTCTAAAAAGCAATTAAGCCTATTAATGGTGTCAGAGGGACAAAAACTTTTGAACTATTGTTTAAGGCTATTAATGCTAAATCACAACTTTAATTAACACAATCACAGATTTGTTAACAATTTTACAATTAGTCAAGACTGGCTCATTTCTTAATGGTAAATCACAATTTTGAATTTTGAATAAATTATAATAACTATTGATGATTGATTTTGAATTTTGAATTTAATTAATTGATAATTTATTGGAATGATTTATTATTTTATCTAAAAAACTATTTAGGAAATAAATTATAATAAGGTAAAATAAATATTTGATTTATTCTTTTATTTAAAACTATTGACTGATAGTTATAATTGATTGATAATTTATTCAAATACTTTATTAAATGATTTAATTGACTAATAGTTATAATTGCCTAAATAGAAATCATATTCTAAGACAATCAATCATGAATCAGTTAAAATAATTTTGAATTCCTCCTATTTTTCTAAACCAAATTCTAAAAAGCAATTAAGCCTATTAATGGTGTATGAGGGACAAAAACTTTTGAATTCTTGTGTCACGCCCTAAATCTAGGCCCGTGACTGGCACAGACGATGTCTAAACTCATACCACCGCAAGCCTAACTTTCCATTTAACTTATTACTCTTTCCTTAATCCAATTATTCCTTTAAATATAATTGTTTTAAATTACACAATGAAGAAGTAAAACAAGAGAATGTTTTCTCTTCTCATAATTATATGAGAAAGTATGAATAAGATTTCATACAACTAAATTACATGTTTTCAAATTTAACCATCTTATACAACAATACATGACCTACCCGATTATAGAGCTTTCTAAAATTATTGAAACAACATAATTAAGTCTGTTACCGTACCCCGAACAAAGGGGAGGCATCATCGACACGTTCATCCTGGAAGTTAAAGGGTCTTCTTTACCTGAAACTATGAGGGGGTGAGTCTTATCCACTTGACTCACTATAAAATAGTCTTACCGCACATATAATCAATTATGCATGCCAAAAGTACATATAATCATGTATGAACATGTGAAAAACTCACAACATTAATAATTCATGACGCAAATGTAAGTCAAGAGGAATTCATCATAAGAAAGTTCATAAATAATCACATGCACCTCGCCCGAAAGCGTTATCCCACTTGTAAATGTCATCCCGCCCGAAAGCGTGTTCTGCCTGTAGGTAATATTTCTGCTTAAAGATATATTAATGTCTACAACCATTACATGCATTGGTATCTTGGAAAATCAAGTCCTCAACCATTCCATGTGTACCATTACACGCATTAGTATCTTGGAGGGATTAATCCCTCAACTATTCCATGTGTATAATTATATACATTGAATATCTTGTGTCAAGCCCTTAAAAGAACGTCAAGTAATTCAACCTTATTTCACCTGCAATACCCATGAAAAATAAAATATAAATATTTGTTTACAAACTACTGTTACTATTTCAGTATACGGTACTATTCACCCGTATAATACTATTTACGTATATGGTACTGTTCATTTATACAATCAAAATGTCAAGTACTAGATGTGGTTTGGTCATAAGAGAAAACTAGAAAGAAGTTTGTAGGAGAAAATGACGTTTTATGTGTAAAAATACCCTTAGGGACTAAATTGAAAGGACTGATTTGAAAAGAAACTTAAAGGTTTAAGGTGAAAGGATAGTTTTTCCCTTAAGTTTCAATAGTAACTAATAATTCAAGCTGCGTTTTGCACAGTATTAACACGTAAATTATTAGAAATGTGCTATTATGAATAGTAAATTGAATATTTTATTAATGTATAGTATCAAATAGTACCATTGACTTTTCCTATAAATAGGCCCTTCCATTTCACTTCTAAACTCACACCTTCAACTTCTCTTCTTCTCTCCTTAAGTTTCTCTTGCTCCAATGCTAGGCCTATGAGATTTTGGGTCTTTCCTTTTCAGCTTAGGTAAGGATACTATGCCCTTTCTATGTCTTTCAAATTTTAGAAGTTATTTTCTTAAGTATGCTCTGTGGTTGCGACTTTGGCTGATCTTCCACATCAGAAAAACTGTCCTTAGTTGTTTACATATTATTTTGATTTTCTGATTACCGAAATAGGATGTGAACTGTGAAGAATACATGTCTAGGAAAGTTCTAGCTAAGGAAAGACCTGATTTTTAAGTGTGTCCATTGTGACCCTCCACTCTTTCCTGGGAACTTACCTGGTATACTCTTTTACAGATTGTATTCTCTATTTCTGGTATAAACAGTCTCCGTATATATGAATAGTGATCGTATATATGAATAGTATCATATGTATGAACATTATCCATATGTATGAACAATATCTGTATATATAAATAGTATCCATACGTATGAGTAGTGACCGTATGTACGAATAGTATCCATACCTATAAATAGCAACCGTACGTATGAATAGTGACTTACATATGAATAGTACCATATGTATAAACAGTGTCTGTATGAAAATAATCCTAACGTATTTTCTCTAATCTTTCATGAAAATCTCTGTAGCGGAGCACTGAAATTCACCTGAGTACTCTTGTCTGTAACGGCTTAGAGAAGCGATACTCGTACGGAATCTAGGTGAGTGAAACGACCCCGTTTTAATAGAATTTTAGCGTTACTGGTGATAAAAAGTATGTCGTAGGACACTCCCAAGATTCATAGGAGGAAATTGGATTCGGAATGACGAATTTAAGGAGATAATTAATCCAGAAGTACGGATAAGACGAAACAAGTATTTCATGATGATGTGAAGTTTGAATCTTTCAAAAACAGTTTAATGGTTATCTTGATTTGTGGTTTATAAATCTATAATATAGTTATATACTATACCTGTTATATGGATGAATATTATATTGTATTTCTGATTATGATATGAAATATTGTACTATTGATTGTGATTGAGCGGGACAGTACCCCCTCTCACGGCAAGGCGAAAAATCCGATTGAAAGGGTGTCTTGACCAATGAGTGTGGAGACAACGATTCCCTCAGTAGGGATATAGCCCGGATTGGTGATAAATCCGTGAGGCGCCCTAGCTGAGAGGATGAGGTTGTGCGTCATGGCGGAAATATACAGAATTGGTGAGCTGGCCTGTGTGCGCTCTCCAGGATATATTGCCATTGATGAGTACTAGTAACGTTTGTTGAATTGGATGAATTTTTATCTTCTTGTATGTAATTTCTAACTATGTCTATTGGTTGAGTATGAGCCTTCGGATATACTTGCATGACTGGTAATGTATTTGAATTTTATTAACGCGAGGCCGATTCGCTCACAGAGTTTAAAAGCTCACACTCTCTGTACAATTTTTTTTGTTCAGATCAGGTTGCTAGCGAAGAACATCCGCTAAAGGAGTAGATCACTTTGGACCTTCCCGCTGTCGGGTAGGCCCCTCTTTTGTTATAGATTATGTTGCTCTGTAATCGTCTAGGACATCTAGGTCAGGGGTTTGGTATTTGGCTTGTATTTAAGTATGATAACGTATTTTATATTGAGAATCTATTATTATGTGCAAATCATCTCTATGAATTTCAAATAAGAAAATTTGATATATTTTCTTCAGGAATGGTTATTTTGATAACATAGATAATTTAAACTCACGGGTAGAATTTATCGAAGGGCTTACAATGATGAGAGATTCATCATTGTGCCGGTCATGTGCTCAGAAACGGGTCGTGACATCACCCCTGTCCTCAAAGGACGCAAAAGTGTTCGAAATCTCTGTTTCTTTCAAATACAATCAATTGCACAATCAATAGCATTCATATGCATATCATGAACTTTAATAAATCTATGTCATTCATAATCATCAATCATTCACATGATTTCCTTTGCAAGCTCTATCCAAATATATAGAAAATATATTCATTCATTAATTTATTATATCTTCTAACAAACAAATTTTTAAAAATAAATCAAACAATACAAGGCTAGATCAATCCTTCAACTGAGCTCAAATTTTCAAAATTCAGGTATAGTATAAAGTTCTATATTCCTTCATCCACATACAATTTGCAAGCTCAAATTATATACATGTGGTACCTTACATCATGTATGTCAAACACATAATCACCTTATCACATGATATCATTTTACGAAACTTTAGAAAGTACAATCCTAGAAAATAAAATCATACAAGGTATAGCTAGATCCCTCACCTCGAGTTCGAGCTAGATTTCTACATCTTATATCAATCAAAAGATGTCCAAAATCTCATTGAAGGCTCAAGCTAAACATGCATCTCCATTGGGATGCTCTGTTCTCTCCTTTTTCTTCGACTCTTGGATCTAAGCTGAAAGAAAAATGCCTAAAATCTCAGAGACCTAGTGTCGGGGTAAGAGAAGTTTGAGGAGAGGAAAGAAGAGAAACTGAAGGTGTGAGTTTAGAAGTGAAATAGAATGACCTATTTATAGGGAAATCAAAAGTACTATTTGATACTATTTCATCTACCGTTCTTCTATACTATTCCATTTACTGTTCTCCTATATTATTCCATCTACCGGTTTCACTTACCAGTCTCACTTACTAGTCTCACTTACCATTTCACTTACTAGTCTCACCTACTAATTTTACTTATAAGTCTTATCTACCAGTTCTACTTATCGATCTCATCTATCAGTATAATCAATTTACTATTTAAGTTTCCTTTCCATTTAGTCTCTAAGGGAGATTTTCTTATATAAAACGTCATTTTTCTCCCAATTTCTTTCTAGTTTCCTCTTATGCCCAATCCACATCTTACCCGTGGGATCATTGCCACATCCCACAATTTATACAATATTGTGAAAATCTGTATTTTCATCAACATACACATACAAGATAACAAGATTCACATAAGCATATGAGAAATTAAATAGACAGAAAGATCATTTTCTTCATTGAATTATTCCAAATCAAAATTAGTACCCATTCATGATGACCATATACATGAACAGTTCTGTATACGTGAATAGTGCTGTATAGGCAAATAGTATCATATACTGAAAAATTTTTTTTTTACTGGTATTACATCTTGTTTAAGGCTATTAATGCTAAATCACAACTTTAATTGACATAATCATAGATTTGTTAACAATTTTGCAATTAGTCGAGACTGACTCCTTTCTTAATGGTAAATCACAATTTTGAACTTTGAATAAATTATAATAACTATTGATGATTTATTTTGAATTTTAAATTTAATTAATTGATAATTTATTCAAATGATTTATTATTTTACCTAAAGAACTATTTTGGAAATAAATTATAATAAGGTAAAATAAATATTTGATTTATTCTTTTACTTAAGGCTATTGACTGATAGTTATAATTGATTGATAATTTATCCAAATGATTTATTAAATGATTTAATTGACTGATAATTATAATTACCTAAATAGAAAAAGAGTGGGAATTATGGAAACAAAAAATATTTTTCATATTCTAAGACAATCAATCATCAATCAGTTAAAGAAGTTTTGAATTCCTCCCATTTTTCTAAACCAAATTCTCAAAAACAATTAAAGTTATTAATGTTAGCCCTAATGTATTATGCTATAAGTTTTGATGATGACAAATATGTGAGAATTATAGTATGATTTAATCTTCTTGGCCCAATGTATGATTTAATCTTTCTTAGCCCAAATAGTATGATTTAATTTTCTTGGCCCAAATGTATGATTTAATCTTATTGGCTCAAATGCATGATTCAATCTTTCTTGGCCCAAATATATTTAATGCTTTATATATTTTAATATAGTAGTATAAATTGATTTTTGATAAAGTTTATTGGGTGTTTTAATATAATTTGAAAAAGAATGCTTTTTACTGTAGCACTTTTGAAAAAGAAATTTGATTGTTGAAAAAGTATAATAAAGTTTATTGGATGTTGTAATATAATTTGAAAAAGAATATCTTTTACTGTAGCACTTTTGAAAAAGAAATTTGATTGTTGAAAATTATGATAAAATTTATTGGTTGTTGAAAAAGTATGATAAAGTTTATTGGGTGTTGTAATATAATTTGAAAAAGAATATCTTTTACTGTAGCACTTTTGAAAAAGAATTTTGATTGTTGAAAAAGTATGATAAAGTTTATTGGTTGTTGTAATAAACTTTGAAAAAGAATACTTTTTACTGTAGCAAATTTGAAAAAGAATATTGATTGTTGAAAAAGGTTAATAAAGTTTTTTGGTTGTTGTAGAAAGGTTGAAAAATGATGATAAAGCTTACTGTAGCAATTTTGACTAAAGCAGTCACTGTAGCAGCAAGGTTTCACTATATAAAGGGGACTTCACAACACCATTTGTATCAAGCTTCAATTGTTCATTTCTCATATTATCTTGAGTTCCATTCTCTCTAAATTGTTAGAGAAAAATTTTGAGCTTAATTTCTGCGTTATCTACACTTTGAGAGTGTCCACCATTATTTTCCTTAAGCCTTTAAATTTAGTTGCTCAAGGATTGGTTCCTTGAGTTAGTGTTTGAGAGAAAACACGTTGTAAGGGGGATAGACACCCTTAAAAAAAAAAGATCTATGTTGTAGTGGTTTGCAAGTACCTGGATTAAACTTGCAATTATAGTGGAAATACTCAAGTGGTCTCTTGAGGACTGGATGTAGGCTTGGGATTAGCCGAACCAGTATAAATCTCCGAGTTTGTTTTCTCTATCCCTACTCTATTTACATTTGAAGTTAATTAATTAATGCTTTGCGTTTATATTTAATTTCTACCTCAAGTATTAATTAATTTGTGTAGATTTATATTTGCTCCTTAATTCCTTGCACTATAAAATTATTCATCTTGATAAACATTTTGATTTTCTGAATTAAATTATTATCTTTAACATTATCCAATTTCAGAAAATCATTTTAACTTCCAATTAAGTTTTGTGAAAATTTTTATAAAACCCAATTCACCCCCCCTCTTGGGATCCAACCATTTCTTTCAATTAATAGTTTTCGAAGGACCAAAATTTTTGAATTTTTGTATAAGGCTATCAATGGTAAATCACAATTAGTCAAGAGACAATTACGAATTTATCAATAATTTTGCAATTAGTCGATACTGGCTCCAATCTTAATGATAAATCACAATTTTGAATTTTGAATAAATTATAATAACTATTGATGATTTATTTTTAATTTTGAATTTAATTGATTGATAATTTATTCAAATGATTTATTATTTTATTTAAAGCTATTCATAGTTTATCTTGACACCTTAACTTAACTTAGTATATCTCTTTTTAAATAGTGTTCAAACCTTAAAGAACTATTTTGGAAATAAATATATTATAATAATGTAAATTAAATATTTGATTTATTCTTTTACTTAAAACTATTGACTTATAGTTATAATTGATTGATAATTTATTGAAATGATTTATTAAATAATTTAATTGACTGATAGTTATAATTGCCTAAATAGAAAAAGATAGTGGGAATTATAGAATAAAAAAATATAATAAAATTTTTCATATTCTAAGACAACCAATCATCAGTCAAAGAAAATAATTTTGAATTCCTCCCATTTTTGTAAACCAAATCATCAAAAACAATTAAGGCTATTAATGGTTTTCGAAGGACCAAAAATTTTGAATTTTTGTATAAGGATATTAATGGTAAATCGCACCTTTAATTGATTGATAATTTTAGAAAAGTTGATTATTTTTTGAGAGGTGAGATCTAGCAGTAATTTTTTAATAATGGAAATTCTATTATAATACATATGAGAATAAAAAAAAAGCAATAGAATTAAAGTTTGTTTGCATTAATATTAACAATAATAATAATGATACTAAAATCATTACATTGTTTGAATTAATAACTAAGAAAAGTAGCCACATTGTTTGTATGAAAAATACATTAACCAAGTACACTTGCAGAAAGTTTAAATTGCTAGTAGGATAAATGATAGTCAACTCAATAAACAAAATCGGGAGGTGTGTCGGAAAGTGGTCTCTTTAGATAATGAAGCACTATGTAAAAGCTTCTTGAAATAGCACCTTTAGACAATGACATGATCATTCTCTTTTTATCGAACTCAAGACGGTTATTGCGCCAATAAAGTTCGCTTTTATATGCATGAAAAGGACACTGGATCTCACTGCTTCATTTATAGAAAACTTGTAGATGATGGGATACTATGTTTTATTAGGGAGGAATGTGATGAGATACGATATCTCTGAATCTAAAACCTTGATTTTTGATCTTATCATAACCAGTTATATTATAAGAGTGTGACTGCGAAATATGGACCTTATTGAGGGTTTTGCAGAGAGAGAGAGACAGAGAGTGAGTGAGTGAGTGAGTGGGAGGTCTTAAAGGAATAGATTGACTTTGATTGTATTTGCTTAAATAGGTGAAATCTGGACCTTATTAAGAAAGTTGAATTTTATTTTTTAATTCATGCATTAATCATGTGTATTTGTAATAATGCAACTAAATTCAAAAGTAGAAAATTAACAAATTAAATGTGTGCATCAAATCAAATCATTTAAATTATTGAATTTATTTTTTTTAATTTGAGCATTAATGATGCAACTAATTTGAAAAGTGGAGAAGTAGAAAATTACAAAAATAATAAATTAGAATTGAATGACATAATATGAAAACATTAAGAATAGGCATTAAATATTGCAATAAATGTGAGAGGTGGAGTTGTTTTAGTCTATTATATAGATTAAGTAAAATTAGGGTTCATTAAATGCTTTAAGTAAAATTAGGGTAAATTCATTATTATGAATCTTATATCTTACCATGAACAATTAGAAAAATCTTTGTTCATCAATGAAGCAATAAAATTTGGAAAAATGAATTTGAAATGGTAAATCAACCTTTTTGAAATATGGTTTGGGTTTTCCACTATCAATGCATATTTCTATCATTCCTGAATTTAAATTTTGTGAAGATTGTAACTATCATGTAAATTAAAATTTGATTATATAATTGCATTAATATGAATTTGAAAAAAAAAATATTCTTATCAATCACATCACATTAAATTACATATATTAAAATTAATAAATTGAAAAAAAGTATTAAATGAATAGATTATGTAAATTACTAAATTTATTCTTATTAATTACTACATTAAATGCATTAAGTAAAATTAGGGGTAAATTCAAATTCAAATAGTAAAGCAACAATTTTAAAATGTAATTAGAGCTCCACTATCAATGCATATTCCTGACATTTATGAATTTAAATTTCGTGAAAATTACAACTGCCATGCAAATTAGAATTTGATTATGTAAATTACTAAATTCATTATTATTATTATTATTGAATTATTTAAATTATTTAATTAATTATGTTCAAAATTCATGTTATATAAATAAATGGTCATTCCAATTGTCATGTATTCATCCCGTATTTGTATTGTTTATTTTTTTTAACGAATCAATTTTCATTCTATTAGTTATTTTCATATGGCTAAATTTAATAACATTGCTAATGTTAATGCATCAATTGATGATTGGATAATTAAGGTTCGGGTAGTGAAATTGTAGACAGTTCCATCGTTCTTTTCATATGGCTAAATTGTGGGCATGTGGTTTATGACTGAATATAACTCACTTTAAGAAGTTAATAAAACAGAGATGGTTTTAAAAGATTCACAGGTGTTTTCTCTACTTTTTTCTTTTATTGTTTTTGTTATCTAGACATAGATTTTGATTCATATAGTTTTTTCTTTATCAATTCTTTTTCTTCAAGAATCTTGCATCTATACATTTGTCAAGCGGGCTTTTATGAACAAGTTCAATAACATTATTTTCGAAGATGTCATGTATGTTATTACACAATTTAACATTATTGATAAGGACGATAATAATTATTGTACTAAGATAAATTTTCAGTACTTTTCTAAAGTCGGTCGAGTTGAAAATGACATTATTATTTCGGGCATGACTTTGTTTTATTCGTTTGCAAATATCTTCATCTCAACATGTTGATCATAATTATTTGATTGGTTTATGTCCTTTGTGTAAACCTATTATTTTTATCATATATAATTGATTATTCTTATAATATGAACTCGCAATTGTTTAGTGCACCTTTTGTGTATTTCACATATGTCAATGGCACGCTAACTATTGTCGGAGCTGTTGAATATATATACAAAAGTAGCACGAAGAATAAAAGGACAAATATTGAACTGTAAGATTTAGAGTAATTTAGCTATATTTTTAATTTGTAATTTATTTTGACAGTTTATGTTCATTAATTATATTATATCATTTTGGTGCAATAACGTGATTTGTATTATATGGGAGAATTTTTCTAATTACATTGCATCGTACATGGGCTCTAATGTTAAAGGACCAATTATTGTGGTTGTTTAATGTTGTAAAATGATTTTTCAGGTTAATTTCATAAACTTTATTTTTTGTAGTTTAAGTTGATACAAGTTTTTATTATAACATAATCATAGGATTCTAAAATGTTAGGGTCTTGATATATGTCAAATTCAATGTTTCAAGTCTATTTATCAACCCTGATATGGTGTAATGTTCTGATTATGTTTTAAAATAATATTGTTATTTTATCCTTAATAAGTTATTACTGCTTATCTATATTAGTTATTATATCTTTATTTGAATTTTTTTTCCATTTATGATTGTAGGTTTACATTGGATTGTGATGTCTAAACTCAAATATCAAGTCAACTTTCTACGCAGTCATCTATATAAAATACTAATGAGTTCTTGCAAAAATATTCAAAAAAATTCCTACAAAAATATTCAAAAAATTTTGTTAGAGGCAAGTAAATTTCATTTCATTTTTTTCTTATTATTAATACATTGATCTCTATTTATATCACTCCTTATAGTAATGTCAAAATATGACTAGGCCTATGAGCTAGCCCGTGACTGCCCGTAAATAAGTGATATTGGATATCATATTCTTTTTAATACTTTATAGTAAAGTTATTTTATATTTGTTTATAATAACCCATGATTTTTGTATCTATTTCTTTTTTTATATTTCATTAGTTATTATTGTTTTCGCACGTGTATTTTTTTTTTTTTCAAGTTTTTGCTATAAACGTAAGCAATCTCTTTCTTCAGTTGAATTATATCTTGTAAATCTTGTTTTTAGTTATGATCAACTTTACGTTGTCATCTCAAAAATGAAAGTATAAAGGAATAAAAGATTTTAATATTTGACAAGCATGAAAATTCAGTGACAAGCACTATTAGTGTAGTGAATAAAAAAGTATTCATGTAATACTTTTTTTTTGTTCTTTTCATTTGACGTTATTCACAATCAATCTTCAAGATAATTATATATAATGAATAAGAAGTATATGTGTTTTAACATGGCCTGAATATCTTATTATTTTCGTACACTTATTTCTTTATATGTATATTAATTGTTCTTATTTATTTATTTGATAAGCAAAAATGTTGACATTTATATTAACCCGTGCATCGCACATGTGACAATACTAGTTCAATAATATATTAAATGCGATGAATATAAAATACTAGGATTTGAGGGTAGATTTTTTTAATGCACGGATTTAATATTTAAAAAATTGACTTGTAAGATAATTAGGTATGATATATTGAAAAGATTGACATCTAACCAACTAATATGTTATTAATTATACTTAATTAATATCTTGATCTCTTAACTAATTTATTTGTTTTAAGTTGCCTTTTTTTTTTCTAATTTTTGAATTTTTGTTATATTCCTTGTGTTGTTGAAAAAACCATATCATTTCGTTTATAAATCTTTGTTTGGATTTGACTTATTAAAAACAAAGTGTTTTAATTTAGTGATTCAAAAATGATTTATTTAATTTAATCTCGTTAATATCTTTCTAATATCAACACAGTTCTTATAAATAGTTTGCAAATATTGTTGTGAGGCATCACTTTGACCATAGATTAAAATGAGAGATTCTGCTTTTAAAAAATAAATTAGATTTTAGGAAAATCAAAAGCAAGTCTAACAAACTGACTACAAAAAGACAGACAAATGAAATTAAAATTGGACCCACATCCATATTTGGCCACATAGTGAGGAACCAAATTGGACTCCCTTCTCACATATTGGAGTGAAAAGAAGTCGAAAGATCTGGACCATGCTTTGAAATCTTGCAGAATGGATTCCAACACTTACTTTTTGCCGGGTGTTGGCGCTTAAGAAGATGCTGAATTTTTTAATATTGTCTGATATTAAAAAATTAGAGTAATACTCGTACAAACTTTACCTAGTTTCAATTGAACGATATTGAGAAGTTAAATAAAGAATCATATTATCTGTTTCACCTTCCAGATCAAAGAACTCACTCTGAATCGCGAAGCCTCCACATAGACATTTTGAAGAAATCACTATAAGATCTTCGTCTACGTCCCTCAAAGCTGTGCCACATCTCCATCTATCTTCATTCATGTGTTTAGTTTTAGATGTCCCTGCATAGGCAGGGACAATGAACAACCAGCGGTCCGAGCCACGCAAGTAGGAATTGAGCTGTTATAATTTATAACATAAAATGAATTTAAAAATTAGAAAAAAAGTAATCTATAATTCTTTATATTTTTATAATTAAAATTTTAATTAAAACATGATAAATATATATATTTTTTAAACAAAATAAGATAAATGTAGAATGTTTAAAAAATAATTATATATTTTTTACAATTCAATATTATATTAATAATTGTTTGAAGAATTTTTTATACATTATATTTTTAATAGAAAATCGAATAATAAATACATAAAAAAATTATAAATCTGACCCTTAAGACTTATTCTTACTTTAACATATTGTAAAATTTGGTTGGAGCAATTCTATATATTTTTTATATTTATTGAAGTTTAATTGTTATTTTATTTTGTTTAATCCTATTTCTATGTGTACAAAGCGGTGAAATTCCGTTATCCTGAACCGGGAAAACGTCAAACTAAACTAATGCGCAAGAAACGCGATGAAAAGATAGAAACTAATCATAGAAATTAGAAGGGAAGAGGAAAGGAAAGAATGTGGTTGTTCAGCAAGAAGGGACCGTCTGGCTTCTCAGCTTCTTCTACGGCTGAGGAAGTCACCCAAGGAATTGATGGAACTGGCCTCACTGCCATTGTTACAGGTCAGCATTAATCTTAGCTGTCAATTGGGGCTAGTAGTACTGGTTTTATTTTCGCTCTATGTTGTTATATAACCAGGAGCAAAATGAGTACGAGCGTGCACACTGATTCTTACTAGCGTAATTTTTATAGCGCTGAATTGAAGCATAGAATGACTTTCTTACGATTCATTGGATTACTTAAGTTACTGACCTCTGCTTTGCGTTTGGTTTGATGGAAAGACATGATAGGAGAAGGAAGATATGGGGAGAAATCCCCTTATTCCCTTGATTCTTTTTCTAGGGCTATTCTTTAGTTCAATGATGATGCGTTTCTTGTTCTCATGATATGTTGACGTGATGAAAATTGTTCCTGATGTCAAAAACCCAAATTTGAAATTCATGTGCGTATTTAAATCGGAGTGATAAATGTTTTCGTATTTAACTAGTGTCTGTAGGATTGATTATAGGGAAAGGAGTGACAAAGAAGAATACATAACTCGCCAGAGCCCTTCAATAATGGTTTTTGACCATGCTGTCTTCAGTGTCCTTGATTATAAATTAATGTTTTTCTTTTGCCCCCACGTTTGTGTGTCTTCTTATGTTTGAGACATACATGTGTTGTGCTCTAAGAGTGGTGACGCAGCCTGATTCTTCAAAAATGATGAGTTAGTGAATTTTGATTAAATGGTACAGATATACTTGCTGTTAGTCTGTTAGCTATAATATAATGAATATCTAAATGGGGATCTCGTGGATATCTTTGTTGATTTGGCATACTTGTTGAGGGAATTCACCATGAAGTTCAATGTGTTTCTAGTACTACTACCTTTAATTTTTATTTATTGAGCATCTGGTACAGATGACTCATTTTCATCAAGTATGTTTGTGCAGGAGCAACTAGTGGCATTGGTGCTGAAACTGCACGAGTACTTGCATTAAGTGGTGTCCATGTAGTTATGGGGATTAGAGATGTTAAAGCTGCTAAGCAGATCAAAGATGCGATGATAAGAGATAACTCCAAAGCAAAATTAGATGTGATGGAACTGGACCTGAGCTCCATGGAATCAGTGAGAAAATTTGCCTTGGAATTCAATACTCGTGGTCTTCCCCTGAATATACTAATGTAAGACACTGCAAATACCCAGGCAATGGCATTAAGATGCTTTTCTCTTTCTTTTGTTCCAGTATCCTACCATTGAGAAATTCTGCTTCCTCTCTCTCTTTCCTCTTTCTTTAAGTAACAATGCAGGAATCATGGCAACGGAATTCAAGCTTTCCAAAGACAATATAGAATTACAATTTGCAACTAACCACATAGGTGAGATTTGTATGATTCCATATTAAGATTTAAGTCTACATATATATGTAAATTTTGATACAATATGTATAATCATTTTATGGCTTAAAATATTTATAATTTAAATATGTTTGGAACTGTGTAAAAAATACTGACAATACTTCCACTGTTCTGTCAGATGCTTTACAATTATGAATTTGTATATCCTATTCTTCTTCTTCTTCTTCTTATTATTCTGTGCTTTTTTTGATAGACAATAATGGCCATCATTTGCAATCATCGTGATACATAAAGCAACATTAACCTTATTGCTTTATAAAGGAATTTGAGATGTGAGGACCTCTCCTTGCAGGTCACTTTCTTTTGACAAATCTTTTGTTGGACACAATGAAAATAACTGCTGCTAAACAAAGGAAAGAAGGAAGGATTGTAAATGTCTCATCAAGACGTCATCGCTTCTCATATCCTGAAGGGATCCGATTTGATAAAATCAATGACAAATCAGGGTAACACTAAATTAGGTGGTCCAAACTGCAGTTCAGTCAATTTTTGAGATGCTATCTTTTTTGACATAGTTTAGGCAAGATGAGTTCTCCTTCTGCTCTTTCTATACAACAACAACAACAACAATAAAGCCTTATCCCACTAAGTGGGGTCGGTTACATGGATCGTACGACACCAGTGAGCTCTATCAATGACCAACTCTTCATGTATCTCATTTACCAGAAGATCCCGTTCAATAACTTCTCTAAGTGTCCTTCTTGGTCTTCCTCGACCTTTTTTCACAGGGCTCCAAATCATCGGCTCAACTCTCCTTATTGGTGCTTCCAATGGTCTTCTTTGAACATGCCCAAACCACCTTAAACGGTTTTTAGTCATTTTTTCCTCAATAGGTGCCACTTCAACTCTCCCTCGTATATAATCATTACGGATCATATCTCTTCTTGTATGACCACACATCCAACGCAACATCTTCATCTCCGCTACTCCAATTTTATGCTCTTGTTGTCCTTTCATCGCCCAAAATTCACTCCCATATAAAATCGCTGGTCTTATAGCAGTACGATAAAACTTTCCTTTGAGCTTATCAGGTACTTTCGGATCACAAACAACTCCTGATGCCATTCTCCACTTTAACCACCCAGCTTGTATCCTATGTGTCATATCTCCAATAATTTCGCCGTCATCTTGTATAACAAATCCCAAATACCTAAACTTTGACACTTGTGATACAAACATTATCTCCAATTTTAATCTCCAACTCGTTTCTAGCTTGTCGCTTGTTAAACTTACAATGCATATACTCTATCTTACTCCTTTTGCTTTTTCTATCAAAAAAAAAAAGTTCTCCTTCTGCTCTCCTCGTTCTCATAGGTAACTTGTATTTAGTTTTGAACAATTGATAATATCAATTCCTTTTGCATTGTACAGGTATAACAGAATGTCTGCGTATGGGCAGTCAAAGCTTGCTAATGTTTTGCATGCTAATGAGCTTGCAAGACTTCTAAAGGTGACTGACTTATACAAGGATATTGTTATTTGGTAACATCTGCTAGCAGTTTGTCTTAATATATGATAATAACACAAGGGAATTTGTCTGAGGTAGGCTCTTTAGAAGTGAAATTTAATCATAGCTTATAAAAATTCTTAGGAAAATGAGATATTCTTTCATCCTCTGTATCAAAGGAAAAGATGGGGTGAAATTTTCCTTCTTTTTTATAAGAGAAAGGTGGAGGGGGATTGATCCATGTTGTCTAGGAAATGAGTAATGGACTGCTAACAACAATTTATGAGATGGTGGTGCTCTTTTTCTGTATGCTGAATTCAAGGGATTTGTGTTGGAAAAATAATTGGAGTAAGCTAAGCAACTGGGATTCTTTTGTAAAAACAGTTGGGGTTAATGAGATCCTTTCCTGGGAGTGTTTGGGGACAGACTTTCCTTTTAAAGTTTAAAAGTTTTTTTCCCCTGATGTTTCTTTCTAATCCAACTCCGCCTATGTTTTATAGCCGGTCCCAAGCCCGGAGAAAGGAGGAGGGTTGTGTTAGGCCCTCGACAGCCAACGTAAAACTGTGTCGAATCTCTCATGAACATGGATCAACGACAATATTTTGCTAATGCTAGCACGTTGCCCAGAAGCAACGCACTGTATGGCTCGAATACAGTGACAAGTGAGCTAGAGCCGCTGCATCGGCACCCGGATGTAGTGTTAAATGAGCAAGGGTCCACTAATACTAGGTCGTTTCCCGAAAGCAACGCGCTGTATGGCTCGAGTATAGTGTCAAATGAGCTAGAGCCACTGCATCGTCGATCGATTGTAGTGTCACAAGAGCATGTTCCTGGAAGGTTGAGGGTAAAGAAGCTAGTCGAGGAGAACAAAATCAGGATTGCTACGTGAAATGTTGGAACCATGACAGGAAAATCCATGGAGGTTGTGGACACTATGAAGAGGAGAAAAATTAACATCTTGTGCCTTCAAGAGACTAAATGGGTTGGAGAAAAGGCTAAGAAATTTGACTGTTCAGGCTTCAAGTTCTGGTACACTGGAAAAGTAAGGACAAAGAATGGTGTAGGTATTATGGTGGACAAGGAATGGACACCGAGTGTGGTGGAGGTAAAAAGGATTGGAGATAGGATTCTATGCTTAAGGATGATTATCGTAAGAGATACTATCCACATCATAAGTGCCTATACACCACAGGTAGGGACAGATGCATATCTTAAAGAAAAGTTTTGGGAAGATTTGGAGGGATTGGTTAGAAACATACCTTTAGAAGAGAAGATTTTCATCGGGGGGGACCTTAATGGTCATGTTGGGAAAGAAGCAGGACAGTATGAGAGGGTCCATGGTGGCTTTGGTTTTGGGGAGCTTAACGAGCAAGGACAGTCTATATTGGATTTCTCAATGGCTTATAATTTCAGGGTTGTCAACACCTGCTTCAAAAAGCGAGAGGAACATCTAATCACATACAAAAGTGGAGCTTCAAGGTCACAGATTGGCTTCTTTCTGGTAAGGAATCCAGATAGAAAAATCTGTCAAAATTGTAAAGTTATTCCTAGAGAACCCGTGGCAACTCAACATAGGGTTTTGGTCCTTGACGTGGTTATTAAGGGTCGGAAACAAAAGCATCGTTAGGCGATGAACCCTAGGATCAAGTGGTGGTAGCTAAAGGGGGAGAATCAACTGACTTTCAAGAGAAGATTGTTGGAGGAAGGATCTTGGGAGTTACGAGAAGATGCTAACACCATGTGGGAAGAGATGGCCAAGAAGGTTAGAAAAGTAGCTAAAGCATTTTTAGGAGAATCAAAAGGTTTTGGACAAAAAGATAAGGAATCTTGGTGGTGGAATGAGGCTGTTCAAGAAAAGATCAAATTTAAAAGAGAATGCTTTAAAGCTATCCATCTGTGCAATAACTCGGAAAATTGGGAAAGGTATCGGAAGGCTAATAAGGAGACAAAAAAAGCAGTAAGTGAAGCACGATCTAAAGCGTTTGAAGAGTTTTACAAGGATTTAGGAACCAAAAAAGGGGAACAAAAGATTTACAAGATTGCGAAGGCTAGAGAGAGGAAATCTAGAGATTTGGATCAAGTAAGATGTGTTAAGGATGAAGAAGGAAAAGTTCTGGTTACAGACAGAGATATTAAAAATAGATGGCAGGGTTATTTTCATAAGCTCTTTAACGACGGAACGGAGTCGACTTGTGATATGGAAGATCTAACAACCTTGGAGAGAGAACAAAATTTGGCATATTATCGCAGGATCAAGGTTGATGAGGTCAAGGAAGTTCTTAGAAAAATGGATAATGGTAAAGCTGTTGGTCCCGATAGTATTCCTATTGAAGTTTGGAAGTGTTTAGGAGAGGAGGGTACTATCTGGCTAACTAAGCTCTTTAATGAGATTTTAAGGTCTAAGAAAATGCCTGAAGAATTGAGAAG
The DNA here is from genome assembly GCA_037074585.1 of Biancaea sappan. Lineage (NCBI taxonomy): Eukaryota > Viridiplantae > Streptophyta > Magnoliopsida > Fabales > Fabaceae > Biancaea > Biancaea sappan. Next base: position 12,297,130 of record CM073490.1, on the reverse strand, counting down.
AAGCACTTTAGTGCCTATTTACAAAAATAAAGGAGACATTCAGAATTGCGCAAACTATCGTGGGATAAAGCTTATGAGTCACACTCTAAAATTATGGGAAAGAGTGATTGAACGTAGGTTAAGAATCGAGACGAGTATTTTTGAAAATCAATTTCGATTCATGCCAGGACGGTCTACAATGGAAGCTATATATCTTCTAAGGGGGTTGATGGAAAGGTATCGGAGTAAACAAAGAGACCTTCATATAGCATTTATTGACTTGGAAAAAGCCTATGATCGAGTACCAAGAGAGGTGCTGTGGAAAGCCTTGGAACAAAAAGGTGTACGGGTTGCGTATATTAGAGCCATAAAAGATATGTACGAGGGGGCTACGACTAGTGTGAGAACGTCTGGAGGGGAAACTAAAGACTTTCCTATTAAAATTGGCCTACATCAGGGATCATCCTTAAGCCCTTATTTGTTTGACTTGGTTTTAGATGTTCTGACGAAACACATCCAAAAAGAAATCCCTAAGTGCATGCTTTTTGCAGATGATGTTGTTCTCATAGCAGAGACAAGGGAAGAGATTAATTCTAAACTTGAGTTATGGAGAGCTACTTTGGAATTGAAGAGTTTTCGTCTGAGCAGGAGTAAGACCGAATATATGCATTGTAAGTTTAACAAGCGACAAGCTAGGAACGAGCTGGAGGTTAAACTTGGTGACCAGGTCGTATCACAAGTGTCAAAGTTTAGGTATTTGGGATCAATTATACAAGATGACGGCGAAGTCATTAGAGATGTGAAACATAGGATACAAGCTGGGTGGTTGAAGTGGAGAATGGCATCAGGGGTTATTTGTGATCGGAAAGTATCTGATAAACTCAAAGGAAAGTTTTATCGTACTGCTATAAGACCAGCGATTTTATATGGGAGTGAATGTTGGGCAATGAAAGGACAACAAGAACATAAAATTGGAGTGGCGGAGATGAGGATGTTGCGTTGGATGTGTGGTCATACAAGAAGAGATAGGATCCGTAATGATCATTTACGAGGTAGAGTTGGGGTGGCACCTATTGAGGAAAAAATGGTTGAAAACCGTTTAAGATGGTTTGGGCATGTGCAAAGAAGACCGTTGGAAGCGCCAGTTAGGAGAGTTGAGCAGATGGTTTGGAGCCCTATGAAAAAAGGTCGAGGAAGACCAAAAAGGACACTTAGAGAAATTATTGAACAAGACCTTTTAGTAAATGAGATATCTAAAGAGTTGGTCATTGATAGAGCTCAATGGCGTCGTGCGATCCATGTAGCCGACCCCACTTAGTGGGATAAGGCTATGTTGTTGTTGTTGTTGTTTCTTTCTAATCCATGTTCATGAGAGTTTCGACAAAGTTTTACGTTGGTTGTCGAAGGCCTAACACAACCCTCCTCCTTTGTCCGGGCTTGGGACCGGCTATAAAACATAGGCAGAATTAAGGTCCAAGAAAATGCCTGAGGAATGGAGAAGAAGTACTTTAGTGCCTATATAGAAAAATAAAGGGGATATCCAAAACTACGCAAACTACTGAACGATTAAGCTTATGAGTCACACTATAAAATTATGGAAAAGAGTGATTGAACGTAGGCTAAAAACTGAGATGGGTATCTTTGAGAATCAATTTGGTTTTATGCCAAGACGATCTACTATGGAAGCTATTTATCTACAAAGGGGGTTGATGGGAAAGTATCAAAGTACAAAAAGAATTGCATATAGTTTTTATTGATATGGAAAAAGCTTATGATCGAGTACCAAGAGAAGTTTTGTGGAAAGCCATGGAAAAGAAAGATGTATGTGTTGCTTATATTAGAGCTATAAAAGATATGTATGAGGGAGCAACAACTAGTGTGAGAACGTTTGGAGGGAAGATTAGAGACTTTTCCATCAAGATTAGCCTGCATCAGGGATCATCTTTGAGCCCTTATATGTTTGCTCTGATTTTAGACGTTCTGACAGAACACATTCAAGAAGAAATCCCTAAATGCATGCTTTTTGCGGATGATATAGTCCTCATGGCGGAGTCAAAAGATGAGATTAACTCTAAACTAGAGTTATGGAGGTGTACTCTGGAATTGAAGGGTTTTCGTCTGAGCAGGAGTGAGACAAAATATATGCATTGCAAGTTTAACAAGCGGCAAGCTAGAAATGAATTGGAGGTTAAAATTGGAGATCATGTTATACCACAAGTGTCAAAGTTTAAGTATCTAGGATAAGTTATACAAGATGATGGAGAAATTAATGGGGATGTTACACATAGGATATAAGCTGGGTGAGTGAAATAAAAAAAATATTAGGAGTTGTTTGTGACCGGAAGTACTTAATAAGCTCAAAGGAAAGTTTTACTGTACGGCTATAAGACTGGCAATATTATATGGAGTGAATGTTGGGCAGTGAAAGGACAACAAGAACACAAAATTGGGGTAGCAGAGATGAGGATGTTGAGATGGATGTGTAGTCATACAAGGCGAGATATGATCCATAATGATTATATACGGAGTAGAGTCGGAGTGGCACCTATTGAAGAGAAAGTGGTAGAAAATCGTTTAAGGTGGTATGGTCATGTTCAAAGAAGACAGTTGGAAGCGCCAATAAGAATGGTTGAGCAGATGTTATTGAGTCCTGTGAAAAAAGGTCGAGGAAGACTGAGAAGGACACTTTGAAAAGTCATTGAACGAGATCTTTTGATAAATGAGATATCTAAAGAGTGGGTCATTGATAGAGCTCAATGGCATCGTGCGATTCATGTAGCTGACTCCACCTAGTGAGATAAGGTTTTGTTGTTGATGTTTCTCTCTGATCTGTTTTCAGTTGTTATAGATAAAAGGACAATTCTTCTTGTGTGGAAGGTATAACAAATTTCTTGAGTAGTTGCATGGATAACTGTGTGTTGGAGGATATCATACATTTTGTTTGGACAGCCTCTAGAGAGACATGTTGTTACTGTCCCTTGTTATGGATCTGGTTATGGGTCTTGCTACAGTAAAGTTAGACAAGGAAAAAGAGGAGAATTTCTGTTTGTTCTTCTTTCTACCTATCTTGTTGGCCTAGAATTAGAGAGCGAACCAACCAATCTCTAGTGTAAACTCACCAAGTTAATAGTGGTTCAGATTATAGAGAGAACCAAGATCTCTAGTGCTCACACACAAGGTTTTTGATAATAATTCTAATATGATATCTCCATTAATTTTAGAAAGGTTTAAATACAATCTAAAAGACATAACTTTCCTTAACTAGCACCACTTCCTTAAAACATGGGAGAGTGGCAGAAAACTAATCCTAATAACTACCCACTTAAACTAAAATGCATTAAAATATAAATAAACATAATAAAACTAATCCTAGTAACTACCCACTTAAACTAAAATACATTAAATATAAATAAACATAATAAATATGAAAATTAAAACAACTAAATACAAATAAAAGAATGCTGCACATGCAGTATAGCAGCATTTATAATGGTTACTAACACATGTTCTGGGTCTTGGATGTTTTTCTCGAAGTATGACAATAAAATGGTGAATCACCCTTTTGGTTTATTGTTGCAAAGAAAATGTTGTTCCAACTGTTATTTCTTGGGTTATGCAACTTTATAAGATCTCAAGGCCTATCAGAATGGGAGGTTTGGTGTTGACTGTAGCATGATTGCTAGGAACGGCACTGATCTGTGCAGTCTGAACTATTTGGCTTAATTTTTAAGAAAAGAGCTTTTTTTTTTAAGAGCAAATTAAGAGGGTTTTCCTTATGCCTTCAGTGGACTTTTGAACTATTTGGTGAGGCAACAATTTGCTTCCAGATATTCTGACTTGAGCATGACCCTTTAGTAAATTGTTTTTGTATATTCACTTAGCCCTTCAGTGGACTTCATGTTGTTGTTTGTTCTCTGCCCCCTTGAGCACCTCCTATGCGCCTATAGTTATAGGTGAAAAGCAGAAAGAGCAGAAATTACTTATTTTATTTTTTAATAATTCTGTGTGTTTTTTTGGTTGGGGGAGTTGTCACATTAGAGACTATTACAGCTCGAACATAGTAGCTAGGAAAAATTTCCCCCTTTTACTTACAGCCCCATTGGTCCTGCTGAAATACAGCCCCAGTGGTTTTGCTGAAATTTGACTAGTAAAGTGAGATAAAGTGATGGAATATGAAGCTCCACTCAGCTCAGGTCTTCTAGTTCATGTGTGGTATAACTACCACATTAGGCGTCAAGGTTTATCTGTTTCACATAATAAATGACATAATGTCAGGAGAGTATATATTATATATTGAAGCATCTACTTTATGTCCCAGTCTCTCCACATGGTTGTTGTTTGGATATCTATTCTGATGGGCATGCCAAATCAGAAACTTAATTAACTAGTTTCAATTTTTTGGTTGAGATTTTGTAGACCCATGGTTTGTCCATCATAAAATAATAATAATAATAATAATAATCATAATCATAATCGTGTCATTTCCTCATATGATTTGAAGATAGAACTTGAATCACATTGCTAGGGTGAAGCATGCCTATAAGGGTTCTCTTGCTTATCAAGAATTAGTTTTTCCCCCCTCTGTAATTCTAAATGTTAAGCTTCCTTTTTTCTAGGAGTTTTTTCATTGTCAAATGGAATCTAGTGCAGTTCAGCAGCTGTTTAACTATTTGATGATTACCTGTAACAGGATGAGGGCGTGGAGATAACTGCAAACTCACTTCACCCTGGAGCAATTGCCACTAATCTTTTCCGTCACCACAGCTTGTTTGATGGTGAGTGAGTCCTTTTTGTCGTGTTTCAAATTCTTTTCTGTGTGGGAAACTGAAAACCATACTTTATCCCTTGTACGTTAAGGTTATGTTTGAGGATTTAAACTTTTAAGTGTTAGCTCTTTAAGGTTTGTCACACTCTAAAATTATGGGAAAGAGTGATTGAACATAAGTTAAGAATGGAGACGAGTATTTCGAAAAATCAATTTGGATTCATGCCAGGGCGATCTACTATGGAAGCTATTTATCTTCTAAGAGGGTTGATGGAAAGGTATCGGAGCAAACAAAAAGACTTGCATATAACGTTTATTGATTTGGAAAAAGCTTATGATCGAGTACCAAGAGAGGTGCTTTGGAAAGCTTTGGAACAAAAATGTGTTCGGGTTGCGTATATTAGAGCTATAAAAGATATGTATGAGAGGGCTACAATTAGTGTGAGAACGTCTGGAGGGGAGACTAAAGACTTCCCTATTAAGATTGGCCTACATTAGGAATCATCGTTGAACCCTTATTTGTTTGACTTGGTTTTAGATGTTCTGACGAAACATATCCAAGAAGAAATTCCTAAATGCATGCTTTTTGTTGATGGTGTTGTTCTCATAGCAAAGTCTAGGGAAGAGATTAATTTTAAACTTGAGTTATGGAGAGCTACTTTGAAATCGAAGGGTTTTCGTCTGAGCAGGAGTAAGACAGAGTATATGCATTGTATGTTTAACAAGCGACAAGCTAGAAACGAGTTGGAGGTTAAAATTGGATATAATGTTGTATCACAATTGTTGAAGTTTAGGTATTTGGGATCTGTTATACAAGATGACGGCGAAATTATTGGAGATGTGACACATAGGATACAAGCTGGGTGGTTAAAGTGGAGAATGGCATCAGGAGTTGTTTGTGATCGAAAAGTACCTGATAAGCTTAAAGGAAAGTTTTATCGTACTGCTATAAGACTAGCGATTTTATATGAGAGTGAATGTTGGGCGATGAAAGTACAACAAGAGCATAAAATTGGAGTAGCGGAGAAAAGGATGTTGCGTTGGATGTGTGGTCATAGAAGAAGAGATATGATCCGTAATGATCGTATACGAGGGAGAGTTGGAGTGGCACCTATTGAGAAAAAAGTGACTGAAAACCGTTTAAGGTGGTTTGGGTATATTCAAAGAAGACTATTGGAAGCGCCAGTAAGGAGAGTTGAGAAGATGATTTGGAGCCCTGTGAAAAAAGGTCGAGGAAGACCAAGAAGGACACTTAGAGAAATTATTGAATGAGATCTTCTGGTAAATGAGATATCTAAAGAGTTGGTCCTTGATCTATGTAACTGACCCCACCTAGTGGAATAAGGCTTTGTTGTTGTTGTTGTAATCTCTATAATCCATTTTCCATTAATGTGATGCCTCTGAAACAGCAAATAAGTTAGATTTTAGTCCGGTCATTCATTGATATTACATAAATAATGTTTGATATGATATTATTTCTTTTTTTTCATTTGAATATGTGAAAGTATTTGATGAGCTTGTAATATTGACATTTTGGTCTTAATGTTTATGCAGGCATTGTTGGTCTCCTTGGTAAATATGTGATGAAAAATATACAGCAGGTAACTGATGTTTATCAGAAACAGAAGAAAGGGGATAGAGGTCTGAATAAACTAAGTTATTCGTAAATTACTTCCACTTTGGTTTGACTTGTTAGTAATATATTAAGCTTGTAGAGTTAAACGACTCAAACCTTAGAATTTTGATGTTCATTTGCCTTCATTTGCCTAAGCTTGGTCATAAATAAAATAAAAATAAAATTTATATATTACGTTATATATATAACAATTAACAACTCAGTTTAATCATTGACATACAACTATCTCCAAGATCATAGATAAATGCAATGATCTGTAGGTCATTAATAGTTGGTAATCTTTTTTTCCTAATTTTTTTCTCCTCACACACGTATAGATAATTAACAAGAAAATCTTGAAAGTACTTTGCACTGTGTATAACATTTTTTTCCAGCATTATATTTATGATATTAGTCATATTTATTTATTTATTAAGTAAATCACGCTTGAACCCAAGGTTTAGCTCAATATACTATTATTAATATTTGGCAGAGCTCCATTTAGTTACAGCACTGAGGGGGGACTTATTGACTGTTTTTTCCTGTCATCATAGGGGGCGGCAACCACATGCTATGTCGCATTGCACCCAAAGGTTAATGGGATGACTGGCTGTTATTTTGCGGACTGTAATGTAGCTGAAACAAGCTCACAAGCTGCAGATGCAGATATGGCGAGGAAACTCTGGGAATGCAGCTTGAATTTGTTAAAAATGGAATTCATGTCCCCTAGAGGCTAATTTCTAGTTTTAGCTTCAGCCATGTGAATGGAGGTGAATAAACATCCACAGCATATCCCTCTTGGATCTCATTTAGCAAAGATCTGCTTATCTTTTTCTGCTACATAATGTCACAAATTTACTAGATGTTGCAAACCTAGTTTGATGATGTAAATAATTCACGTCCGAGATGACTTAGATATGTGCTTCAAAATTTTGTAGCAGCAGTTTTCCATATTAACTCCGGTATTGTATTCGTTTTGTAATTCACTTCTCATTTCTGGCAGACTTACCTAGTTATTCATTTCCCCCCTAAACGAGGCTTACCTCGTAGCCTTGGGAGTAGTTAGCGGGTGTGAGGAACTCTTGATGTCAATATTACCCTACCTCAATGTTAAAGATTGATGCCGCGTAAGTTATCTATTCATTGGATTTTTAGATTTTAACTATTAACTAGCAAAACTAAATTAAATTGAAACTCAAATTGAATTCTAGCCGACTCATACCGTAGTGTTCTTCCCAGATGGATGGGAAAAATTCTTTAATATACTTGCACCAAAGTTGATGCAAGAAGTCGATAAAAACTTATCAACTTTGCAAGAAGTCGATAAAAACTTATTTAAAAGGTTGATAGGAACCGAAATTTTATATATTTAAGAAAAAGAGGTACAGATTCAACCAAATAACAGAAAAAAGGACAATTCCAGAGACCAAGATCTACTACCAAAGCTAATGCTCCTCCAGAGTTACAACGCTCCTCCCACTAATTCAAATAAAAAATTCACGATATCTCTCTCTCTCTTCTCTTTCCTCTTCTTTAGAACTTTACCCTCTAAAATTTCCTCTGTACTCCTCTAACAACCTAACATAATAGTCCACTAACCAGTACCTATCAAAACGGGTTCGTGTGTTGAAAAATTTCGTTATCCAAAATATTCCTTTCAGTGATTTTTTGTCAATTTCTTACACTTAAAAAGTGTAAAGAGTGTACCTAAAAATTATTCATGTACTGAGGATACTTTATTGGTCATGCAAATCTGTTGCTTATGCTTGGATGTTAAAGCAAATTATAGTATCTCGCTAGGTTGGTAAGATGGATTTTTTCCATCATTTTCTGTGGACAAGCATGAATCTTGAAAGGCTGTGGACCCACCACAAAGAACATTGAATTTGATAAGTTTTCATTAGTTCTATCAAGTTTGAGGAGTCCCAAAAATTGTTCATATTTTCGTATGTTTGGTATGATGAATTGGGTTCAAGAGACAGACATACACACACATACGCACAAAGGAAGCTAAAATCTCGCCAGGTTGGTAAGATGGATTTTTTCCATCATTTTCTGTGGACAAGCATGAATCTTGAAAGGCTTTGGACCCACCACAAAGAACATTGAATTTGATAAGTTTTCATTAGTTCTATGCATCCATCTTAAACAAGTTTGAGGAGTCCCAAAAATTATTCATATTTTCGTATGTTTGGTATGATGAATTGGGTTCAAGAGACAGACATACACACACATACGCACAGAGGAAGCTAAATGAATACATGCTGTGGGTAGATGAAAACAAAGCCCCTGAGAAACTTTGGATTTGATGCTGATAAAAAAACAGCCTCCAACAGCATACAATACCAATATCCGGGAAGGAATTTTAAGTAAACCTGGGGTAAAAACGAAGAAATTAATACATCACATCAACAACAACAACAACAACAACAACATAGCCTTATCCCACTAAGTGGGGTCGGCTACATGGATCGCACGACGCCATTGAGCTCTATCAATGACCAACTCTTTAGATATCTCATTTACTAAAAGATCCCGTTCAATAATTTCTCTAAGTGTCCTTTTTGGTCTTCCTCGACCTTTTTTCATAGGGCTCCAAACTATCTGCTCAACTCTCCTAACTGGCGCTTCCAACGGTCTCCTTTGCACATGCCCAAACCATCTTAAACGATTTTCAACCATTTTTTCCTCAATAGGTGCCACCCCAACTCTACCTCGTATATGATCATTACGGATCTTATCTCTTCGTGTATGACCACACATTCAATTATAAATAAATATGTCAAAAACGAGTCTTATTTTGTATATTTATATGTTCATTAATAATTTGAATTATTTATTATTTGTAGACCACAACTATATTCATATCTTGGAAGGTCCCGGCAGCTAAATCTTATATCAAGTATCATACACAGACGTATAATAATGACCAAAAAATTCATCCCACCAGATAAGCCCTGTACAAATCAGATGAGAGAATCACAGTATCAAACTTAATCGATGTTACTTCAATTAACAATATACATAATTGATCCTGTAATAAGTTGTTCAATGACAGTAATACACCAGAGCCCGCATTAAACACAGCAAGAGATGAGCGAGCTTTTTTTGACTTCCCATCAACAAATGCAGAATCACAATTCAGCCTCCCATCTTTACATACTACAATATCTTACCTCCCAAAATAGTCCACAAGCTAATTTTTTTGCCAGTGTAACTTTCCATCTGAAATATGATGGATACAAGTGCAAGCTTCTAGCCAAAACGGGTTATGTAAAGGTGGTATAGAAGAATCACGTGTCAGAGAGTTTCATAATGTGGCTTAGTTTGCATAACATGTAAAGGTCAGTTACTCCGCAGGCCTGAGCCTGAAGCCAAGGAAAATGGACTATGTGGCCCGAGCAAGTCTTTTCAGATTCAAATTTATTACATTGGATTCTCCTGTGCTTTGGCTCCTTATTTTACAATTACTTCCTCAGCAATTAGAACAATGAATAGAACTGTGCATCCAAAAGGTACTCTGACACACTTCAAGACTTGCTTGGACAAGTGAAGCCAGGAAAATGACTGATGTCATAGACCATTAGGCCGGCCGAGTGAAGGGGACTTTGGGACTCAGATCCAGGGATGGGTTAATGTTAACATGATCCCCCCGCAGCAGCCGGCTCACACGATCAGCCAAGACTGACTGAACATCATAATGCTCAGCAGGGGGTGGCCTAGCAAAATGCTTCCCCAGAAGACCATTTTCACTGGGAACCATTTCAGTGTGAGACCCCATTTGCAGTGCACGAAAGATGTCAACATTTGGGTCATGATGAACAGGAGCATTCATGTAGATACCATTTGAGGGCTTCGGCAAGCTTCCAAGACCATCCTGATAATAAGCTGTTTGTTTCAGTTGATTAACAAATGGAATGGCACCACTACCACCACTGAGAGGTGTGGATGCACCAGAAGCAGTACGAGGGCTGGATATAGGAGATGGAGACATTCTCCCGTTCATGTGCTGCGGTGATCTTGACCGCAAAAGTGGGCTTCCAATAGGAGAGACGGGGCAAGATATATTCCTCTGAATATGGATTTCACTGGAGATCAATGAAATAATTTCAGACCACCTTAACATGTGGATGAGTGCGGGTGTTTTTTGTGTGTGTGTGTGTGTGTGTGAGAGAGAGAGAGAGAGTGAGAGAGAGAGAGACCTGGCATGTGGATTAGTTTTCAACACCCTAGAAGAATGAACAGAAAGTCTATCTGTATCCAAGGCAGAGAGGTTTCTTCCTTGTCCAGCGCCCTGAATATTTATCAAAGATGCATGCAATTAATATAAAGAATAGGACGCAGAGAACTCATATAGAAAGAACAGCTTCGAAAATAAGTCCATTGGTCTCACGTCTGAAAAATAGTTCATGTGATGGCTTCTCATCTTATGAGACAAGGCGACCTTTTTGGCTTCCTTATGGTTCTCAGCTAATGTTTTGCTCAAGTGATTTATCTTTCATTTTTAGTTCGATTTTGTGTACTTACTTTTTTTACGAGGATATGTTTTGTGATGGCTTCTCATCTTATGAGACAAGGCGACCTTTTTGGCTTCCTTATGGTTCTCAGCTAATGTTTTGCTGAAGTGATTTGTCTCTCGTTTTTAGTTTGATTTTGTGTACTTACTTCTTTACAAGGATATGTTATCATCCACAGATATACTCCCCTACGTTTTCTTTCTAATGATATTTTGTAATTATCAATACCCAAAAAGGTCACATGAAGGCCTAAACCAGATGAATTTTAGAGGTCTCCAAATGAAGATGGGCATACCAGACATGACTATACAAACTACAAACAACATTTGTGTCGCGGCTGAAATAATAATCCCCACAAGTCTTATGGATAACATTCTTAGCTTTACCTTTTCTCCAAACCAAATACATGATTTTTACTCCAAGTTGTCTAATTCCTACCTCACCCTTTCTGCTATGAAATTGCTTTGTATACTTTTTCTTGCAGTCTTCATCTTAATTTTTTTTTTAAAAAAAAGCCATTTTGCTGAAATCAAAACATTAATGAAAATTATCCATTTAAATCTACAAGAACAAGAATCATTTCCTCTAAACACAAATGCAAAAGATTCTTATACTTCAGTGTCATAGTGCAATATAAATTCATCAAGCCACGGTTCAATCTATAATTAAAATGTGAAAAATCATTTATGAGCGATAATAAAACAGAATAATGAAAATGTCTGTCTACACATTCTTCTCCTATCCCAAATGAAGGAGTCATTCTGCCTCAGAAAAATATATATAGTTTCTGTACCACCATATTTGGAGAAGGGAACGGGAACCTTGCATTTTATCCCTGTATTCTAGTCTCTCATAGAACTTACATGCCAAGAAGCAGTCTCAATCTTAAGGAATGAAGAAGCATGAAGTGCAACAAATTCCATAAATATATTTTCATAGGTAGGAACAAGACAAAGGGATAACTTGATTCAAAAGCAACATGCACAATGAAAAACAACGAAGCTACCCTACACTTTTATCATTAGAATATAGAAATTGCACAAAAACAAACAGTTACTATATGTTATGTATTAGAGATAGAATCAGTACCAGAGCTTTTGTTCCATGTGCAATACCAGCAACAGTTTCTGACACTTCAGGACCCAGAATAGGTCTTTCCAAAGGTGCAGCACATTTTACAAAAGGGTGGTCCAATAGTTCAACGGCTGTAGGACGATCATGTGGGTTACGCTGTAGACATTTTCGAACGAAGTCCTTTCCTTCATCTGAGAGGTGATCTGGGATTGGTGGGAGTTCCTTGCTATTACCAATCTTAAACATCGCTGCAACCTGTTATGGTGACATGCAAATACATCAAGCCATAAGAAGGAATAATTTATTAGCATTCCAATAATACATGATTGAAGTGTTGCAAACACAGAAAACTTCACAAATGTATAAATGAGTAGGGAAAATGTAATAAAAGATGCAATTAATTGAAAAAAAAAAATTTACCCCTTCATATTGACTCCATGGAGGCTTTGTTGTAGCCATTTCCAAAACTGTGCATCCAAGACTCCATATATCCACAGCAAGGTTGCAACCACTAGAGTTCTTTATGACCTAGATAAACAGAAGGGGTAGATGCTGAGTCACAAAACTAAAAGATAATTACATGTATAAACAAGTGAACCTAATTAGAAGAAGTATGTAACCTCTGGAGCCATCCAATAAGGGCTTCCTCTGAATGATAGTGGACATGACTGCCCTGTTATCTGCAAGTCATACAAGGTATAAGTTGGACAAACGAAATAAATCATGTAACTTCATGATTAATTTGATCATAAGCAGGAATATAGGAGAAAGGTGATAGATTATGTCCTATTGTAACGTAATTTGCACTTTCAAAGAGCAGTTAAGCAGGAAACCAGAATTTTGTTAATTAAAAAAAATAAGAAGAATCTAATTTCTCCGAAGTAACAGTTGAGCATATTAAACTGGAAGGAATTGAGCTAACTGTTTTTCTTTACAACAAGGAGTGCGGACGACATAGCTATCAATACAGTCATAGAAGGCTGACGTCTTTATGAAGGAAAATCAGAGAAGTTTTTTGAATCACTTTTTTACCTTCCGTTCTGCATCAATTCAGGTTTCTGTTATTCACTTTTCTTGGCAGATTTTTTTTTCTTTTTTTCTGGTTGCCCTTTTTGCTTTTAAGGGTTTTCCTTAGTATAATTGCAAAACTGTACTTCCCTCTTGGCATGCCAAAACATTTTTACTCAACCCTTCTGAGAAGTCAGAATCAACGAAATTATTGGAGTGGATTAATGATTTTTTAGTGTTGGATGATATAAAAGAGCACCGGAATCCTATTTATATATCTAACATAATTAGCTTCAGTTCAGATAAAAAAGAACAATTACTATCTCCAAGCTTACATGCTTTGCCATGCCAAAGTCTGCCAACTTGACCCGGCGGCCATTTGCATCTACCAGTATATTTGCTCCTTTGATGTCCCTTTACAAGCAAATTCAATATTTTAGTAAAATAACATTGCACAGCAAATTACAAGTTTAAACTTTCTAAATCATGAAATTGGCAACTTAGTTCACCTGTGGACAGTATTTCTAGCATGTAAATAAGCAAGCCCGTTCAAAATTTGTTGAGTATAACTGCGGATAGCTACTTCACCAAGTTGCCCATAATCTTGAAGAAGTTTATATATTGAGCCTCCAGATACATACTCCAGGTATATGTAAAGCTTGTCATCTACCTGTTCGAGGAATATCATTCAGTTAGGCCGACCACCAGCAATTAATGACTTGTAACAAGAAGAACATGAATATGCTACAAATGAACAGTATGCAGCTAAAATACTCCAAAAATTAACCCTATGAGTCACATGCAGCTAAGAGAAACATCAGAATACAAAAGCAAACATTCTTTAAAACCACGGATTTAATAACTAGCAATGAATTCTATCCCCAAAAAAAAAAAAGAAATGAAATATCTAACTTACTGTTTCAGAACCATAATACTGCACAATATTTGGATGCCGTAATCGACTTAATAGGGCAATTTCCTGCCAGAAAGTTTGGAATAAGATTCTCAAAACTAGGTAAAATTTGAAACAAAAATAGAAGCTTTTATATTGCTCATAAAGATAAAGAATTATTCACCCATGTGAAAACTTCTTAGGTTTAGAAAGGAATCAAATCACCTGCATTAATTGCTTAGCACTTTCCCTGGACTTGGCATCATCTGAAAAAAGTGTTACCTCCTTCATTGCACACATCTCGCCACTTTCACTACAAGAGACAAATTATATTAATCTGAGCATGTATTATAAGATGCACGCATGCATGGGAAAAAGGAATTTCTTTTGTTTAATTTATAATGAAGAACTTTTTGTCCAAACTTTGGACTCCAAAGTATGTACCTATTGAAGCCAACATAGACATGGCCAAATGTGCCTCTTCCCAGCAGCTTTCCCTTTTTCCAACGAGAACCAGGGCTCAATGGATTATCTGCTCTTCCTGGACTTCTTGGCATAGATGGAGATGTTGCTGCTGAATTTGAATGAGAGAAAGGTGAGGAGTTGGTAACTGTTAAGGGAGGAAGAGGCAGACGATGACTTTGTTGTTTCCCATCATCAACCCATCCTATCTGTGACTCAGTGACTGTTGCCCCAGCTCTAGGATGAATAGGTGTGACAGCTCCACTCTGAATCCTAGAGCTTGGTCCAGGGCTAGTCATTCTGGGACTAGGAACAGGAGAATACTCAGGGCTCCCCTTACTTGGTTGCCAAAGTAACTGCCCTATCATCTCCCCTCCCATTGAATTATGTCCAGAGTTTTGACCAGAACCTGGACTGGAGCAGTGCCCAGATCCAACCAAATTGATATCTGAATATTGCTTTGCAGCCCAGAAGGCAGAGCTCAACACTTGTTCTGTGCCAAATGCTCTCAATGGACTTCTTGATGGACTTGACATGGAGCTGTCAGGAGCACTAAAGAAGGCACCATGAGGAGGAACCTGCAGATTCGGTACATGGTTGCTTAAAGGTCTCCGTTTTGGTGATGTAGAAGATATATGATTACTCAGAATGTTTGATGACTTTTTTGCCTCTCTTGAATTTTGTTGTGAAACAGTAGATGATTGATCCTTGATCATCAAGCTTCAAAAATAGGCAATAATTTTGTCAGGGATGAGTAAAAAGCAAAAAAATTAAGGGGGAAAAATCTACTGTAGGTATCACAATTAACCTAGACATCCATATGTAACAAGATATTCCCTCCTGAAACACTATAGTGTTTGTTGAGGCTACCTGGAAGGGCTGCCTGCTGCAGTTCTAGTCCCAGTCTCAGAGTCAGTTGCCAGAGGACTACGATGGCATGAGTCCGTTGGTTCATCACTATCAGCAGAACTCTCACTAGAGACTGAAGCAGTGATATTATCTCCATCCAAATCTGCAGGGTTCAGTCTATTACGTATGCATGCGGGTCTTGGAAGGGGCAGAAACAATGATGGCTTGGGGCCCTTCTCCGCTCTAGATTTTGATGATATGCTAATTTCAGATTCTGTTCGTCCTATATATGAAGGGTGCAGGCTGGGAAGTGGCAGTGGCTGAGCATGAGGCCTTTCAGCAAAACTTTGACACCTTGCTACTTTGGACGGTGAAGGAGATCTTGATTCAACTGGAGACTGGGCCCCTTTCTCTGAAACTGTGTCATTGCAGTTTCTACCAGGTCTTCCAGACCTACCACTTACTTTACCATCAGATGGGATTTTAAATTTTCTTTGTAATGTATCAATAAAACTTTCCTTACTTCCCTTCTTCTTGGTTTCTTTTGATGATGATTTCCCCCACCATGAAGGCATATTTGTCTTTTATATATTGAGGTGCAGCAAGCAAATTTCTTAAGTGGATCCCATTAATAGTTTGAAGACTTAATCATTATACATCAGTAGACGGAACAATAGATGTTATGATCCAGTCATAAGCTTCACCAAACAAGGGATTCAGATATACTGAAAGCAATATATCTAAAATGAGAGGCAAAAATTAGAGACTGAAAATGAAAACTTGAAACCTGCAAGAGAGAAAAATATGCATCTTCAATCAGCTGATAAATCTTTTGTCTTTAAGTTCTTATATACATGCAAGTGTATATGTTATTAATCAATAAATTCTGCAGTTAAAAGCTTATCCTAAGTGATAAACTGCATAAGTTATGCTAGTACAAGTTACTAACTTTTCTAGGTGGAGACTTAATGTGGTGTTATGTGAAGCTTCTCACACCTGATCTAATATGACATTAAGATCAACACAATCAACCAATCCATTTAACTCCATCAGCTAGTTCTCCGCCCCAAGGGACTGAAGCATAAATTTTAAAACCAGGTCTATGTCATGTAATTAGTTCTGAAGTTTTGAACAAGAACATTTTACCTTACTCATCAGTACAAATTTAAGTATCATGACATCCATTGCTATAAACGTCACCAATTTAGATACCAAACTTCCAAATTTATTAAGACAAGGACATTCACAACCTTGCATCAGCACAAATTCCATACTTTCCAACATAAAAAATACTTAAAATACTATTTCGGAATACTAATTTCGGAAAAAAGGATAAGACACTAAACGAAATTAGTCTGGACTATACTAGATCGTCAAAGCAATAGAGTCCCAGCCCTCAATTAGACTAATCTGCAAATATGGATTACCTATTTGTGAGTGCTTCAATACCCAGATTCCCAAAGACGAAAAAGTTAGAATGAAATCTCGAACTTCCGTATTCACTCTCCACTTCGCCTATTTTTTCGGAATCACAAGTAAGACTACAATCCCAAATTGCTCAAAAGAATCACCTCAAAGCACAGATCCACTAATAACTCACTATTGAGCAAAGAAACAGCTAAATCAACTAACATATTGATCATAGACTGAAATTAGACACGAGATGAACCCAAAATGCACAAAAGAAGGTGACTTACTCTCTCCATACCCAACGGTGTGAATCTGAACTCAACCCACTGAATAATTTTAGTTCAAATCTGAGTAAGTGACACTTGCTGAATCGTACAGAACTCCACGAGAGAGCCCAAACAAAACCCAAAAAATCTACAATACAAGAAATGGAGAAGGATTTTGCAGTGACATCTGGTGAAATTTCCAGAATTGAAAGGCAGTGAAAGAGATCGCGTAAAGAAAGAGTGAGAGATAGGAGAGAGAATGAGAAGAGTGTGTCTCCGGGCTAAGACAATGAGGTCTCTAAGCGTTGATTCTTAATAATTAAAAAAATAATTAATAAAATTATAAATACTAATTATTACATTTCTCCTTTCCCTATTATTACAAGGCCCTTTAAACACTTTTATTAATTTTTTTTACGGGTGGCTAATTTTTAATTTATTTTTCTGAGGAATCAGGTTATATGGCACTACACCATCATGGATTGGCATTTGGATTTGATTCCTCCAGCCAACATTAATAATTTCACAGATCATTCAACCAAAAATAAAATGTGATAGCTGGGACTTGTAATACTTTTTATTTTAAAACTGGGGGGTTTTTTTTTTCTTCTTTTCAAATGATGTAAAACAGTTCATTTTACTTTTAGAATATTAGCGTGTACTTCATGTTTCAAATAATTTATACTTTCGTTCTAGAATAACATTTTTTAAGAAAAATAAGGGAGAACCATGTTTTTATTGAAAAATTAATTTCAAATGTTTATTTTTTTACTATCAATTTTTATGATAAGAAGCGGGTGATTGAGATTTTAAATAAGGGATTGTGAATTTTTTTTTATTTAACCAATAAAGAAATTTGTATAACAAGTGATATCAGATCTCAGTAATCATGAACACATAAATATTAAAGATAAGTACATAACCAATTAAGATTATTTATTTTTTACGTTACTTGAACTCTATCATAATAATAATTGGTTATAAAAAATCATAATAATAATTGAAGTTTTTGTTATGTAACGAAAAATCAAAAAGTTTTTCTTACATAATGAAAGACTGTTGTCTTCTTCTTAATTAATTAACAATATTTTATTTACTCAAAAAGATATACATTGGTGAAAGAAAAAAATATTCATAATATTTTTAAAAAATAAACCCTAATAAAATCGACTCTCATATGAATTTATTTTTATGAATATGGTTTAAGAATTTAAGTAACTTAGACTGAATGAATAACACATATTATACCCATTTCAGATATTTAAAATAAGTAATAATTTTTTTTAATAAAGTCTTAACTGTAACGAGTGAATTTAGACCAATAGCCATTTTTCTTTTTATTATAAAAGACCTATACGCCATTTATCTAACTCAAAAGACTATTAAATAACTTTAAAAGTGAATTTTTTTTAGGTTAATAAAAGAGGGCAAAGCCCTAAAAAAGAATTAATTTATTTGCAAAAGTGAATTAATTTGTTTGTAAAAGAAGTTGGTATTCTGTTTTATCAATATTCATTTGACTTTATTTAGAAAGTACTCTCGGTAAGTCAATGTAAATGAGAGTATTTTTAAGATTGAATAACAAAAAATTAAATGATAGAAAACATTTTATTTCAGACAACATTAAAAAGTACATTTATTAATTTATTTATTTATTTTTCAAAGAATGGCTAGTAGAAACAGTATCGGTACACGCTACACGGTAAAAAGGATCATTTTAATATAGACGATAGAGCCATTATTTGCAGTAATATTATGTATTAAATTTTATGTCGGAAAAAAAGCTTTGTGATATATATATATATATATATATATATGTGTGTGTGTGCGCGCGCGTGTATTTAAATTGAATTAAAAATATTTTAACCTACCGTGGTGCTCAGCTAATATGGAGATTTATACTTTACAAGTTACAACTCAAATTTAAAAATATGGTGTATTTGACTTTCTCGAAAACTATTGTGAATGTTTATATTAATAAACTTTTTGTACCTGTATATTGAGTCTACGTACAATTTCAGTCAATTTTGGCAGTTACAATTTTATCAATACCTTTTTCTTTGTTTCTTTTTTTTTTTGAAGTAAACCAAGTGATTCATACAAGGGAAAGTAAGTGGCACATATTTTCTTTTTCTTTTTTTTTTTTAAAAAATAGACGAAGTAGAAGTTAACAACATAAAGAAATTTTGATTTAAGAAACAAGTTTGAAAAAAAGAAGCTCTGGGACAACAGATTTCATAATGTTGTTTATTAAATAATAAAAAAATAAAATAACATCATAAAATTTAAATTGTTAGTTATAAGATTCAACGACTCATATTAAATTAAATGTTTTATTTAACTTTGGGCAAAACAAAAAATCATCTTCTACTTGCCACTATTATACATGTTGAATTAATGACTATTAGACAAGGTCTTACCACTATGACTTTATTTGACGCTAGAAGAGTTATTTTTGAAACTCAGTGAAACAATTAATCTTATTTATCATGGCAACAAATCTATATATGCATCGATCATCTTGGTTCTCGTATCAGTGATACTATAATAACTCTTATTAATAATCCAAAGTATAGAATTCACTTTTTTTGATTAATCTCTAATATTTGAAAACTTATTAAATTTCAATTATATTTGATTTAAAAAAAGTTAAACTACAAATGTGTAACATTAATTTTATAATTCGTTCACAATACTTAAATTAAAATTTTATCTAAAAAAATAAATGTTAAAACATTTAAACTAATCAATTTTAGTAGAATTCAACATATTTTAAAAGAAGCACCCTAGTATGCTAATATTTTTGTTTGGTTTAAAATAGACTTAATCATAAATTAAAAAGCCTCACTTGGCTCAATAGGTCGGGCTTAAAATAAAAAAAAGAGAGCCTGAAATAAAAAAAAACACAATACGTGCTCAAATTTGTTTTAAGCCCATACTAAATTTAATGAAAGCCACTCTCCTTCAAGAGGACTTGGCAATGACAAATTTTCTATAACTATTGAATGATTAGGGACTAAAGAGTCTTATTGTCAATGAGACAGCTTAAATCTAAATTTAATAGGCTTGAATTAATTATATATATATATTTAAAAAATAGTGTATATTTAAATAAGAAAATATTACATTTAAGATATACAATATGTCTGATAATATATAAAATTTTTTATTTTTTATTTTTTATTTATATGTAATATAAAATATAAATATTTTTATATCTATCTTAATATTTAATTGTTTATTTTATAATTTAATAATATAATCTTTGAGGTTATTTTCACTCAAAAATAAGATTTTTTTTTACAAATCTTAAAATTAAAGATGTAAAATATATGCTCAAATAAAAAGTTTGATTTGTTTTTAAATAAACCGAGGCTATGGTTTAGTTTAAAATCATTAATTCGTGCAGATTGAAAGATAATCCCTTCGCATTGCTTGTCCACTTTTCTTTTCTGGTGTTTGGTAAGGCCTAGTTCCTACTGTTTTTCTTAGTTTGTCTGAATTGTAAAAAAAGAAAAAAAAAATCCAAAATTAGTTTTTGAGTGATATTTTGACCAGAACGGTGTATTGAATACTTTCTTATCCATATTATGCACGCACATATTTTACGTTTATATGTTCTTTTTTATCTATAAAAATTTTATAATTTTTACAATACATTAATATTATACTAAATTAATAGTAATATGTAGAGGTGTCAAATAAGTCGACCCAACCTACCACAGTTCAAATCTTGTAGGATTTATGATAAGTATGAGTTAGATTAGACTAAATTTTATATAATTCATGACTAAAAAATTATAATTTATTTCAACCTATCATGAATCATGGGCTGATCTCATAAATCTTTTTATTTTATTTAAAAATGTACTTTTAGTAATTTTAATAATAGAAATAAGATTTGAAAACTTATTAAATTTCAATTATATTTGATTTAAAAAAAGTTAAACTACAAATGTGTAACATTAATTTTATAATTCGTTCACAATACTTAAATTAAAATTTTATCTAAAAAAATAAATGTTAAAACATTTAAACTAATCAATTTTAGTAGAATTCAACATATTTTAAAAGAAGCACCCTAGTATGCTAATATTTTTGTTTGGTTTAAAATAGACTTAATCATAAATTAAAAAGCCTCACTTGGCTCAATAGGTCGGGCTTAAAATAAAAACAAGAGAGCCTGAAATAAAAAAAAACACAATACGTGCTCAAATTTGTTTTAAGCCCATACTAAATTTAATGAAAGCCACTCTCCTTCAAGAGGACTTGGCAATGACAAATTTTCTATAACTATTGAATGACTAGGGACTAAAGAGTCTTATTGTCAATGAGACAGCTTAAATCTAAATTTAATAGGCTTGAATTAATTATATATATATATTTAAAAAATAGTGTATATTTAAATAAGAAAATATTACATTTAAGATATACAATATGTCTGATAATATATAAAATTTTTTATTTTTTATTTTTTATTTATATGTAATATAAAATATAAATATTTTTATATCTATCTTAATATTTAATTGTTTATTTTATAATTTAATAATATAATCTTTGAGGTTATTTTCACTCAAAAATAAGATTTTTTTTTTACAAATCTTAAAATTAAAGATGTAAAATATATGCTCAAATAAAAAGTTTGATTTGTTTTTAAATAAACCGAGGCTATGGTTTAGTTTAAAATCATTAATTCGTGCAGATTGAAAGATAATCCCTTCGCATTGCTTGTCCACTTTTCTTTTCTGGTGTTTGGTAAGGCCTAGTTCCTACTGTTTTTCTTAGTTTGTCTGAATTGTAAAAAAAGAAAAAAAAATCCAAAATTAGTTTTTGAGTGATATTTTGACCAGAACGGTGTATTGAATACTTTCTTATCCATATTATGCACGCACATATTTTACGTTTATATGTTCTTTTTTATCTATAAAAATTTTATAATTTTTACAATACATTAATATTATACTAAATTAATAGTAATATGTAGAGGTGTCAAATAAGTCGACCCAACCTACTACAGTTCAAATCTTGTAGGATTTATGATAAGTATGAGTTAGATTAGACTAAATTTTATATAATTCATGACTAAAAAATTATAATTTATTTCAACCTATCATGAATCATGGGCTGATCTCATAAATCTTTTTATTTTATTTAAAAATGTACTTTTAGTAATTTTAATAATAGAAATAAGATATTAGAACAATCAAATTTTAAAAAATTAAATTAAATTTTTAAAAAATATATTAAACTTTAAAATAATTTTTTTATAATGTAATTTTAATTATTTTTAATCACAAAAATTATATATTAAAACTATAAAACTTCATAAAATATAACTAAACTTTAAAAAAATAAACTAAAGTTTAAAAAAAATTCACAAGAGACCTACCTTTGTCCAAATAATTTTGATGAGTCGGATTAAAAATAATTTTTTAAAATATTATATTTCAATGGACTGACCTATTGTGTTAAGTCGACCACTAGTAACGTGAATAAGAAAAAAATATTATTATATTTGATGAGTTGATTAATAATGTAGAGAGATTCTGTGTTGATAAAGTAAAGAGGTGATTGAGAGACGAAGCAGAATAATAAGAAAAGGGAAAGGGGAGATGTATAAGGGGGTTCGGTGGGACCAGTGGGGCCGCCAATCACCCCTTGCACGTGCCATGGTCCCACAATTCCTTTGTTGTCATCTTTGCGAATTATCATGCACGTGCCTGTAGCCTCGCACGTTTTCCTTACTCATTCATGTGATATTATTCAAGTTTAAGCAAATAATTTTAGTTGGTCAGTTACTTACAGAAAATAATAAACCAAATTATTAGTAATATTTTTTCTTGGAATTCTATAACTAACTTCACTCTGAAAATTTATAGGTTTCTAATAAGAATTTAACAATAAAAGGAAATAATTTGTACTCTCTCACATATGATTTAATAATGTTTTTATATATGTTTTGTAATATTAATCTATTTTAACATTAACGACCAAAATATTTTAAACCTATATATATGTATTATAGATAAATAAATAATAAAAAATATGAAAGATGAGTCAAATTCATTAATTTAATTTGGCCTTTAAGTTTTGTTTGTTTTATTTTATTTTTTATTTGGTAAAAAAGAAAGGTAGGGTGTATTTGGTAATCCATAAGTTGAAGACTTTAATTTTCCCCTTTACCACAAATTTTGAAAACTTGAACTCCAGTTTACCAATTTCTTTTTTTGCGAATTCAATATATTAAAAATAAACAAATTTTAAAAAAATCACCCTATAATTTTATTTTAGATCTGCATAAAAGCTGGCCATCATTCATTAAAAACGCCAAACCCCCATAATGTCAAAAGCAAACTTGAACAATTTAATCTGATCAATCCACTTTGCAGAAAAGGGGAAAAAAAAAGAATAATTAAGATAAATTGTTTATGATTATATCTTGCATTTTTATTAGAGAACCTCCTAATAAACACATAAGAAATTTTACCAAGTTTTATATTCTAAAAACCCCATTTGTTTGGTTGTATAGTGTGGTTCCCATAAACCTTTTCCTCTCTGTTCTGTTTCTTTTTTTTTTTTTTTTGGTGTTGATAATAACTACAAGAGAGAAATGTCGCATTTCCTCATACAGTCCACACTATAAAAAACAAACATCATGGGACAAACTTGATTCTTATTATGTACAAAATTCAACATGAACATTCACTGAAGTTCAACAAACTCACGTATATGTATTATATACTTACATGTATGATATTGATTTATCATTTTATGAGTGTCAAACCAATAGCAGTGACGACAAGAGTAGAAGGAAGTCCAAACTTGAGATGGTTCCAGAAGGTCAAAGTGTACGCAAGGTTTGGTGCTTTGCGAGCTTGCTCACACACTATCAAGTTCGCTGCTGATCCCAAGAGGGACAGATTCCCTGCGACCGTGCTCACCCAAGCTAAGATGAGCCATGCCTTCTTCTCATCTTCTTTTGAGATTGCACCAGCTGATGCTGCAACCCTTGCTCCAAGCAACAGAACTATATATATGTGAAATGCGAAAACAAGGTTAATCATTTATATGCAATCAGATGAAAAATGGTTTTCACAAAGATGCATATCCATTTAGTATAGGCCATTACAATACTGGGCAAAAGATTGTGAAGGATTGGTGAAATAACATATTTTCTGTTAAAATCCTCAACACTACAGGGTTCTCTGGTCCTCCTCTGCCAAAACTAATGTCTAAACGCATGTTTTGTCAAGTTTGAGAATGCATTAGATCTTTTCCATCCCCCATCATATGGCTAATCTGACCACATATATACTGAACGTTGCAAGATCCAATGCTGATTTTACAGGATGTCGATGAGGGTTACGGCTCAAAATAGAGTTTGCCAAAAAAATTTGAGGTCCATAGCAACTTGAAAACCAAAGAATTGTGCATTTGAAATTGGTTACATGAAAAAACCAGATTTTTAGGTGATGAGGCAAGATCCCAAATTTCCCAAACATTGAATTGCTGAGTTTCAACATAAAAAAAACGTAGATCATCTTATAAGTTTCCAAGATTAGCAAATTTGTTCTAGAACAGAGCTGCTTTTTTGGCTTAGGTGAATCATATAATAGATCTGTGAATAACTCTTGCGTACATTTGTCTGTTCTGCAATTCACAATCAAAAGTTTAAGAATTGACTCTGAATGTGGAGAACGCAGATTTTACAAGTTCCTAAACTAGCAAATTGATGCATTCATTTTTACCATAATCCATATGATATGCCGGGTAAAGGAAAATGAAGGAGAAAACAGAGAACAGATGGCAATAGAATGTCAACGTACCAGTTGGTACATTTGAAGCCAAATTTGATAGAACAAGTATGACTAAGGCAAGTACTGCTATTCCGGTAGCCCGATCTACTTGAGAATAGGGCTCCAACAATTCCCAGAGAGAGCTTGGAATTCCAGTTTTGTTGAAGCCATCTACTGTGATAAACATTCCACAGAAGAATATCAAAAGTGAATATGAAACCTGTTACAAGGAGAAAAATTCATTTTAAGAGCTTGTAGAATGTTAAATAGGCAGCTGATATTTCAATGGGAAGAGAAACAAAAATATAGAAAGGAGAAGTCTTGTTGCTTATTGCCTTTACCTTCTCTAAGCTGGGCCTAGCATCCTTGAAATCAAGAACCACTAGAGCTAGTGCCGCAGTAATTGCTGTCCATGACATGTTCAAACCTGCAAGCAAAGCAACTAACATGCCTAATGTGATAATGTAGACACAAGATTTCCACAATACACGTTTCCATTTCGCATTTAACATGTTATTTTCTTCCAAAGAGTGCATAAGGCTTGTATCAATTGGACTTTCTGCTTCTACAAAGGTCTTTGGAGTAGTTTCCTCCTTTGTCTGAGAAGGCACGTCATTGATTCCATCCCTTGATGCATTTGAGTTTCTTGCAGAATCCAACGTGCTGCCGGGGACCCATGGAATTTCACTTGCGCTTGCTCGGTTTCTTAGACTCTGAACTTGAGGAGAGTTCTGAATATTAATAGATTCTAAACGGCTATTAAATTCTTGAGAATTTGAGGATGACAAATGAGACATTGTGGCTGGAGAAAAACGATGAGAGCTGACTTCCTGTTCTGCTGCTGCATCTTCGTCGTCCTTATCAGTAGATAATACCCTCCAATACATGGACAGAAGAATTAAAGCATTCACTACAATTCCCACAAGCATAGCTGGAAGAATCCCAATCAGAAATTCACCAAATGATATGTTACTCAGAACAGCAATGACCAGATTCTGGGGGTTGCCTATTGGAGTTGCTGAGGACCCAATATTAGCGCTTGAAGCAAGAGCAAGTAGGAATGGATGGGGAGGCAAATTATGCTGCTTCGCAACTTTCAGTATGAATTCAGTCAAAACGACACAGGAGGTGTCATTGGTGAAGAGAGCACTTGAGATGGCAGAAATGGCACAGATTCGACAAAGTAAGTCATTTGCTCCTTTACTTTTCCAAGAGAGTAACTTTCCCAAGTACTTAAACATGTCTGCTCTTTCAAGATACACACTCACAACCATTGTCCCGAAAAGAAGACCGAGAATCGGGAGATCAATGGCTGCATAAGCTTGATCAGGAGAAAGAACTCGAAATATGACCATAAGCATGGCACCTAGCAGGGATCCTGCGGTTCTTCCTATGGGTAGAAAAGGCACAGCTGGGAAAACTGCTAATACCCAGAAGCTTCCAAAGGCAGTTGAACCTAGGATCACTTTTGGAATAGAAGCTAGAGCCATTTTTTATTGCTTAACAAGCTGAAAAATAGTTCCAACTTCCAAGGAAAGATTAAGAAGCCCGAATCTGGGCCACTGACTGTAGAACAGTAGAATTCACTGTGGGAGAATGAGAGTTCCTGAACATGAAAAACCATCATTGGATAGTTAGAATGTATGCCAATTCAATCTATGAGACAAAATTTGTCACTCAAGAGACTTTTATGAGACGGAACAATCTCAAAACAACTTTGAGAAAAAAGTGATCAAGCAGGGGGATTATGCCGTGAGATAGCATGCATTTCAATCAATCCATGGCATCTTAAAGTGGCCAAACAGTAGCAACATCAAAATCAACGTTGAGTATGAAACAGGAAGTAGATTGCTTATTTTTAAGTTTGCCATCTCTCAGTTTCGTAGTGATACCTATAACAGAAAGGAAATTGAGAAACATTCGGTGAATAAGTAGCAGAAGATGAAGTTCATTGATTTATATAATCTCAAAGCTTCCCTTTAAAAATCTATGCTCAATTCAAACTAACCTACTCCGAAAAATCAGGAAGGGAATTTTCTGTTTGATAGCACTCACAAATGATAGTTGTGTAACTGCATATGCTTATTGCTCATTTTACATCAGTAGATGGAACAATAAATGTTATGATCGAGTCATAACCTTCACCAGATCAGGGACTAAAATGAGAGGCAGAAATTAGTGACTGAAAATGAAAACATAAAACTTGCAACATAGAAAAACATGCGTCTTCAATCAGCTAATAAATCTTTCGTCTTTAAATTCTCATATACATGCAAGTGCATATATTATCAATCAACAAATTCTGTAGTTAAAAGCCTATTCAAAGTGATAAATTGCATAGATTATGCTAGTGCTAGTTACTAACTTTTCTAGGTAGTGACTTAGTGTGGTGGTATTTGAAGTTTTGAACAATGAACATTTTACCTTACTAATCAACACAAATTAAAGTATAAACGTCATCAAT
Source organism: Biancaea sappan (assembly GCA_037074585.1). Taxonomy (NCBI): domain Eukaryota; kingdom Viridiplantae; phylum Streptophyta; class Magnoliopsida; order Fabales; family Fabaceae; genus Biancaea; species Biancaea sappan. The sequence continues at coordinate 12,270,030 of CM073490.1, read as the reverse complement.
TTGGATTCCAAACTTCCCAAAACTCAAAAACTCATTAAGACAAGAACATTCACAACCTTGCATCAGCACATATTGCTTACTTTCCACATAAAAAATACTTAAAATCCTAGTTTCGGAAGATGGATAGGACACTACGAAATTATAGTTTGGAGTATACCGTTAAAATCCTAGTTTCGGAAAAAAGGATAGGACACTATACGAAATTATAGTTTGGACTATACTAGATCGTCAAAGCAATAAAGTCCCAGCCCACAGTTAGACTAATCTGCAACTATGGGTTACCACCTATTTGTGAGTACTGTAACATCAGATTCCCAAAGACCAAAAAGTTTAGAACGAAGTTTCTAACTTCTGTAGTCACCCTTTACTTCGCCAATTTCCTTGGCATACGAGTAAAGGCGCATTAGTTTTCATTTAATGAATGTTTTATTTGATTTATTTAGTTTTCAGATTATTAAAAGCGTTTGTTTTTTTTAACTAAATACTGAATAATTCTGAATACATCTTAATTCATCAGATCTCGTGAGAACTCAAAAGTTTTCAAACATTAATTACTTTAGATCTAAATTTGGCTAACATGTATTCAATACATACAAATATTGAAAAAACAAAAAGCTTCAATAATTTGGAAATGCATGCACTCATGTTTGTGGTAGGAACATGAATCTCATGTTTCAAATTACAATGTTCATTTTAGATCGAATGATTCAAATCAAAGGAAAAGAAATACTTCATGAAGTCTAACTTTTTTCTTTTAAGTTTTTTATTTGATTTGAATTGTCTAATTTAAAATGAACAATTATGATAAAAAACATAATGATCATATTTCTGTCACAAATATTAGATGATTCATTTTTAATAATTTAATATTTAAATTTAGAAATTAAATATGCATTCATATTTATAACTCTTAATATTCACAACAGCAAGTACTCCGAGATTACTGTCTTAAATTGCTCAAAAGAATCACCTCAAAGCACACATCCACTAATAACTTACTATTGACCAAAGAAACAGCTAAATCAATTAACATATTGATCATACACTGAAATTATACACAAGATGGACCCAAAATGCACAAGACAAGGAGACTTTCTCAATACTCAACGGTGTGAATCTGAACTCAACCCACTGAATAATTTTAGCTCAAATCTGAGTAAGTGATACTCACAGAATCGTTCAGAACTCCAGGAGAGAGAGTCCAAACAAGACCCAAAAGAGCTACAATACAAGAAATGGAGAAGGATTTTGCAGTGATGCATGAGGAAATATCCGAATTTAAAGGCAGTGAAAGAGAACGCGTGCAGAAAGAAAGTGAGAGATATTGGAGAGAAAAAAAAGAAGAGAAAACTCCATATGCTTATTGCCCAATGACGCATTATATTAAACGTATTGGCTCCATTAAGCATCCTATAGGCTTAGTTATCATATTATACAACAAAAACAAAAAGAAGAGATAACTCCATCTCGGTCCAGAAAGAAAGTGGGAGAGATAGGAGAGAAAAAGAGAAGAGACAACTCCATATGCATATTGCCCATTGACGCATTATATCAAACGTACTGCTCCATTGAGCATACTATTGGCTAAGGTATCATATTATACAACAAAAACAAAAAGAAGAGAAGGCGAGTTGTTCACAGTTCACACCTTATCTTAAAGTAAAGCTATTGGCTGAATCTTTAATTGGAAACACCCATCGATTCTGAGGCGAACTTTACCGAATTGGATTTGTGTTATCATAGCAACTTTCTGAAAGAGCCCTCTCTTGCCCTGAATTGAGGAATTTTATATTGTTAATGGAGGAAGGTTGAGAAGTGGAGATAACTAGTTTTCAAGATATATAATGTCGTTGCCATAAGGTCAAAAACGTGACCCTCTATTATTTGCACCGTCCACAATCAAAGCCATATACGCCAGCATCCTTCAGCTCTATCTTCCCAGGCAGAATTCTGGGAATCGGGAAATCATTTAAAATAAAAATAATGGTCCTTGAAGACCAAGTTTTTTCTTTCTTTAATATGAATTTCAGAAGGAAAAAAAAAACACACACACACAAATATGTGGAAGCAATTGATAATTGGATATCGTTTGCTAAGAATTTAAGATAAGTCAAATACAAAATCAACCTTTTTTCTTTTTCTTTTTTCTTTTTTCTTCTAAACTGTGCATACTTTTCAATCAGGCGGTGGCGCAGAGAATTGATGTTAACACTCACGGACTCAGTCACTAATAGTACTGATAGAAATGGGATAAGGAATCAATTCAAAGATGCAAATGCAAATAATAATAAAATGAGTAAATTACTATAATTTGATCAAATTATATTTAGTTTGTCTTTAGTTTCAAAAATTAAACTTGATATATATTGTATAAATTTTTTATTTAATCTACTTTTTGTCAAATTAATTAACTTCTTATACAACATGAGACTGTAATATTAGATAATAAATGCAATTAACTTAATGTTGAAACATTGACTTTATGTAAGATTGTTAGGTAATTTTGTTATTAAAAAATTATTATGCAAAAAGTTAATTTTAGTGACAACAAATAAATTAAAGGAGAATTAAATATAATATTTGAAACTAATAAAATACTAAATATAGTTTAATTAACTTCATGAAAAGTTCTTTTAATTTGCACTAACAAAATATCATTGTTTACATAATTGAATCGGACCGGACTGAACGGTTCGACTAAAAATCAATCATGGGTCTAGTTGACCTTAAAAAATTGGTCAAGAACTGGTCAATCGGTCCAGTTTTTGTTTAAAAAATATTATTTACAAAATGCAATTATTTATAACACTATGAGATTTAGCAAACTTTTTTAATTTTCTTTTTTTAATCATATCATATTTTCTTTTATCTTCTCAATTATTATTTATAATATTATTATTTTGTTACAAAAATAAATAAGAGAACAAAAAAATAAAAGAGCAATTACACACACACATATAAAAAAAATATAAGTTTACTAAAATTAAATATAAAAATATTTATTAATTTATTATATTATATATTTTTAATATATATATATATATATAATTATTATCAATTCAACTTCAATTAGACAACAAAATAAATTGGTGATATTTTTATTAATTTAATAACTGGTCTAATTTTTTAAATATTTCAAAATATCATATTTTATGACGATATTATATTATTAAGGTCCTAATTGTAATTTACCCCAATAAAATATCAGGAGAATTTGTCTTGTACTGTACCTTATGCATTTGTGAATATGTTTTGCGGCCTAAGGTGAAAGGCACAAAATTCCATGTTCTTATTGTAACAGTTTTACCGTTTAATGCAATCTCACAAGTTAAAAAGCACTTTGTTATTTGACTTAAAAAAGTACTCAATTTTTTCTGTTCAGTTTAGATAGAAAACATCACAAATAAAAGATTACATGAAAGCTTCTGGCACAACAATATTTTAATTCAATTATTTCACAGACTATATAGTGACATTTGACCTACCTCTCTAGCATCTGGACATGTGAGATAATATTATACCAAATGTCAGAAGTCTTAAGATTAACATTATAACTGTTGAAAGCTTTGTTCCCTTTTTTTTTTTAGAAAAAAATTTTGTGATCGACATGCATTATACAGCTGGTGATAATCATTTGGTGGGGTAAATTATAATAACTCAAAATAGTGTGAGAAACACTGCTTTTAGGATCAGATTGGATCTGCCAATTCCACCGAGAATTAGTTTTATGTTCAAATCAATCTTTAAAAATTTAACAATATTTGAACCAGTCAAAAATTGGTTGAACCAACTTTGAACCGATTGAACGGGTCAAATCGACTGGTTCAATAGTCTAACCGATTCTTGATTTTTTTTTTCTGATTACTTTGCTTTTTTTTATTTTATAATTAAGTATGGAAGAAGCTGAAGACTAATCAATTATAGAGTCAATTGATGAAATAATGACTGATAATGATAATTTTTTTGTTAATTTGTTTATTTTTGTTGTTACTGGTAAATATTTATTTAAATATATTATCTGGTCAAAATATCTTTTCTATAATTAAATATTAAATATTATTTTTAATTAATTTTGTATTCTCATATATATAAATTATAATATGTTGATATGTAATTATAGTTATTTTATTATTTTTATGTATATATTTTATTTTTTTAATTACCATCGGTTTGATCGCGGTCTGACTGTTGACCCTTAAATTAGTATCTCTGGTTCAATGACCTGTCCAATTATAAAAAACCTTAGTGAGAAATCTTGATCCCAAATCCAACATATTCATTTCTTGCTCTCTAAGTTGTATATTTCAAAGATATTTTATATATATATATATATATATATATGTGAGACCATAGCATCATAATTAATTATATATTTTTCCAATGGGTTCGAAGGAAGCGATAGAAATGTAACATCAAAGTTTGTTGCTTCTGTTTAATGTTGAAAATAAGGATAATATTTTATAGCATGTTTGATGTGGTGTTATCTAATGATGTCATGAATAAAATAATAAAAAAAATTGTGAGAATTTGTCTGAATTACTTTTTTAAAAAATACTAACATTTTTCTGTTAAATTATTCTTTTTATCTTTATAGTTTTACTTAATTTTTAATTTAATTTTTATTATTTAAAATTTTGTAATTAAGTTTTTATAATTTCATAAAATTTTAATTTAGTTTCTATTATTAAATTTTTATCTATAATTTATTAAATTTTACTAAACGTGACTAATTATATGTATATTAATACTCTAAATATACATAATTTATGCTAACAAGAAAACAAATAGATAATTAAGTGATACTAACTCACATATATATGATATATAATACAATTTATGTTAAATAATTAGGACAAATTAACTTAATTCATGTATATTTTGAATGTTAAGATTGTATATAATTGATTGTGTAACTAAAATTTAACAAAATTTTGACAAAATTTTGATAATAAAGGTTAAATTAAAAGTTATAAAATTGTAATGACTCAATTAAAAATTTTAAACTACAGGGATAAAATTAAAGATTGAGTCATAAGGGCAAAGCCTACAATTTAACCAACATTTTTTATTTATTACAAATTACAACGTTATATAAGTTATCTGAAAAGGCTACTTTAACTTAATTAATAGTTTTCTTTTCATTAGATTGTCACAAACATTGACTCTTTACGGTCCATCCTTTTCATTTTTTGTCCCATGCTCTGGGACAATAATTAAATTTCATAACGGCATTGTTAAATTAAAAGTTTTTATTTAGTAAGGACATGCAATAATAATAAATGATCATATGAAAAGAAAAAAAATAGATAATACGAACATTTGAATCAATACTACATACATATCAAACGCTATAAAGCAAATAGTAAATTACTTATTTAATTTTTAAAAAATTATAATTATTTTAATGTAATCATTAAAAGATTATATTTATTTTAATTTGATTATTTTCATTGTTAATTATCAATTCTATTGTGGCTAAATCTTAAATTTTTATTAGCAAAAGTTATTTTGACAAATTAAATGAACAAAATTATTAAAAATATATAATTTTTAAATATGCTTGAATTTTTAATAATTATAATATTTTGAGAAATAATAATATACTCTAATGCATGTATACAAGAAGTAATCGATAATATAGAAGTTAATTAAATTTAATCATTTAATATGTGAAAATTTTGATTTCTAATATTTTGAATGCCATTAAAATAAGTTAATGATGGATCACCCATGTTATGTTTTAAATATTGATTATTTCTAGACTTGAGGATTCTACTATCATTCAACAATAATATAGTTCAATTTTCAATTATTTACAATTTAAATAAGATGCGCACTTAATTAAAAATATAATATTAATAGAGAGGTATTTGCTTGTCCATATATTTTACATTTCTAGTAGTCAACCGTAGATTAAGAGCCCATTTGGTACGTTAAAAAAAAACTTTAATGGAAAAGAAAAGAAATATGGAAAGAAAAAAATTAAAAAAAATTATTTGTTATGAAATAAAAAAAAATAAAAAAAAAATATGTTATTTTGTTTGGCATGAATATTAAAAAAAAAGGAAAAGAAAAATGTGGTGTAAATTTATGAAATTACCCCTTAATTAAAATTATTTTTTTAAAAAATAAAGAATAAAAGTTATGCTCTGTTGTTCTCTCTCTCAATCATTCTCTATCTTCTCTGTTAGTTCTTCCTTTTAGTTGTTTTTTCTGTCTTCTCCCTCAAGAATAAAATAAATTACCCTTCAATTCTCTCTCTATCGGTCTCCATCTCAGTTGTTCTCTCTATCTTCTCAGGCGTCGGAGGAGGAGGGAGCATCTATTTTGGTGTCGAAGTTGTGCTCTTGGACATGTTGTCGCCTCTGGTATCTGGCAACCACCGTGCCTCGGCGTCTGGTAACCTTCCTCCGCCTCTATTCTTGAGATCACAACCAAATCGCACACCCGACGTCATCTCTTACAGTAATCTCTTCCCTCCTTTACCTTCTCCCTTCGGCTTCAGTTCTGGAATCTTTAGGACCAAATTATTAGGACCATATTTATGTAATCTCTTCCGCCTCCATTATTCCTTGTTTGATTTCGACCTGTGGTAATGATGTCGGGCTAAAAAGAAGTTTATAATATGATGTTGTGCTTTGAGGACAAAACAGTCAAGTCGCGCATGAACAGTAACCTTTTCCATCATCTGAAGTGCTTTTCCATCCATAAAACTAAGGAAAACATCGATAGAAAAGCGTCTCCGATTTTTTCTATCGTGAGAATTGCCTATGCCAAACGAAGAAAAGTCAGTTCATCAATAGAATTTCATCTTCTTCAACGGAAAATAAGGGTACCAAACATGCAATAAGTTCCTTCCAGCAAACCTTGGTCGGTTTTGGCACATTTTTTTATTAGAATAGCTTAATGTTATATTTAATTAGAGCTGTATATGCAGCCAGGTCTCAATTTAAAATCAGCTTCATCATGAATTGACGAATACATTTAATTAAAAATTTCTTTAGTTTTTTAAACAAAAGATACTGGTAATCTTATTATTAATTTATGCTTGTCAGTTGTCATTTTGTGGAATATAAAATACTTTAGTATGTATTTTATGCCAATTTAAAAGGGATGAAGGAAACTGGCTCGAAAATGATGCTGAAGTTTGCATGTTGTGGTGTATGAAAATGTCTATATAAATGTATTCAAATCTCAACATATATTCAAGTTGTCATCATCATGTAGACCGGTTTTAATATATATATATATATATATATATATATATATATAGAGAGAGAGAGAGAGAGAGAGAGAGAGAGAGAGATCTTTTAATTATTGGCCTGGATCATATATTAATATTTATATAATCCAAAATATAAACTATAATGTTTAAAAGATTTTATCATGCCTCTTATCTTTATCTTTATCAATATATTTTGAAAAAAAATACAAATAATTCTTATAAACTTTTTTTGATATGTAAAAAATTCTCATAAATTATAAAACTCAACAAAGAATTCTGATGAACTTTTTATTTTATACAAAAAAATTATTTCATAATAGTCAGTGCTGATTAGTTGTTACCTCAGCTCAAAATGGACATATCAGTAGACGATATTAAAAAAAAAAGCAACGCCATCCTTTTTCTATGTCCTCTTTGTTTTCGGTGAAACTCCAAGAAGGAAGAACAAGGAGGAAGGGAGAGAGCAGAGGAAGAAGGAAGAATCTAGAGGGTGGCATGGTGTTTGGTGATAACCCAAGAGCTTGGTGCGTGTTATGGTGACGGCCGACGATTGCCACCATAGAAAGTCTCTCCCATCTAATTTTGGATGCTTCTCGATGCCTTTTCCTCTTTTTTTTTTTTTCTTTCTTTTCTCCTCCCTCCCAATGACCCTGACACTGGCACAAGAGAAAAGAGAGGCTTAAAAAGATAGAGACTTTTGGAGGAATATGGAAACAACTCAATAATGGGCTAAAGCCTAAAGGTGAAGAACTGTTTCAAATGTAAAAAAAATCTTTTTTCTAATAAGTCAAGTAACTTCAGACCTTAATGTTTACTTAATCATGTTCAATAATATTAATTAAATGTGTTATTTAGCTAGAAGGTCTTAGTAATTTCTCAGCACACAAAAACAAAGATTAATTTAACTAACTCAATGAATGAGCCTCACCCAAAAGAGTCCCAAGATTGAACCAGGATCTTCCATGGAGATTTAGTGGAAGCCGAATCAGAAAAGTAATATTAAAAGACCAACTCTGATTTTTTTTTTATTTTAATAGTCAAAATTGAGATTGAAAATGCTAACCTTGGAGGATTTGGCTCCATACGGGGAAGCCAGAGACCAAAGGATGACGATGTCAGGGTCATTTGGAGAGAGGAGAAAAGGAAAAAAAAAAAAGCAGAGGGAAGAGTGTTAGGAAACATTTATGATTAGATGGGGGAGAGACTTTCCATGATGGCTATCGCCAGCCACTACCCCAACACCCACTGAGCTCCAAGGTTGCCGTCGACCACCATGCCACCCTCTAGATTCGTCCTTCTTCCTCTGCTCTCTCCCTTCTTCCTCCTTGTTCTTCCATTGCTCTTGGCATTTCACCCAGAAAGAGGCCAAAGAAAAAGGATGACATGACATTTTTGCCGTGTCATCTGTTAATGTGTCTATTTTGAACTGAGATGACAATTCCATTAGCGTTAATCATTAGTTGACTAACGGTCAACTAGATGGAAATGCTTTTTTTGAACAAAATAAAAAGTTTATGAGAGTTTTCTACATATCAAAAAAAGTTCATGAGGGTTATCTGTATTTTTTTCCATATATTTTAAATTTAATTTAGATAAAAGTACATTTTATATTCCTAACGTTTATACTTACTTTTAATTTCATTCATAACGTTTTTTTTACGTCAATTATGTCCTACATATTTTATTTTATTTCAAATATACCATTTTTATTGACGCTATTTAAAATATTGACGAAATGCTAACTGGGTGATATACGTGACATATTAGGCTCTACGTTATTTGTCATGTGAATCCAACATTTAAAGTCAAAAAATACCCTTAATGTTTCCCTCTTCTTCTTAATTCTCCAGACCCTTTGAAGAGAGAGAGCAATGATAGAAAGAGTAAGCAATGATAAAGAGAGACTGGTAAATGATGCGTACATTACTCTCTCTCCGTCTCATCTCTCTCTCACACACACACATTTTTTCCTTATTTTTTCTTTTTCTCTCTAACTCTCTTCCCTCTGTCAAAGAAAATCAAAGAAATTACCTCCAAACACCCACAAATCTCAAAATCAAAGAAAATTTCAAAATAGCAAAGCCAAAATGAAACAAAGAAAGGAAATTTCCCATGATTAAAACAAAGATTACAGCCATCGAAAATTCAACTCCAATAAAACAAAACGCAAAATGAAGCAAAATGGTAAAGGGATATTTTCGAATGGCATCACGATTTCTCCAATTTCTCTCCTTAAGGTTGCGTCTTTGTTTTGACGCGTCTTTCTACTCCTGTCGATCATTCTTTGATTTCTTCTTCGTCATCCTTTCTCTATTCTCATATCCTCTCTATCTTGGTGTGCTTCTCTTGTCGACGCTCACACTCTGCTTTTTCTCTCGTCACCTTTGTTCTCTATCAATCTCTTTGCTTTTCTTTGTCGCTCTTCCTCTTTAATTCACCTCTGCCTCCTGTCACCTCCATTTTGCCTTTGCCCTTTGCTGCACTCGCGATTCCTCTTCCCCCCCTCTCTCTCTATGATTTTATTTCTCTCGTTGCCTCTATTCTCCGTTGCCCACTCTCCTTTCTCCTTATTTCTCACTAAAATCGTCCCATTTACACATATATGGTCCAATTTGAGAGTGAAAAATAAGAGAAAAATGAATGTGAGAGGGCAGACTAAAGAAATGATGGAGAGAGTAGCAATAGAGAGAGGGTAATGTACACATCATTTACCAGTCTTTCTCTGTCCCTACTCTCTCTCTTGGAAGGGTATGCAAAATTAAGAAGGGAAAACATTAAGGGTATTTTTAGACTTTCAATTTTGGGTCTACATGATAAATAATGTGGAACCTAATATGTTTCATGTGGATTGTCTAATCAGTATTTTTCATCAGTATTTTAAACGACATTAGTTAAAAAAGTATATTTGAAACAAAATAAAACATGTAAGATTAATTTGACACAAAAAAAGATTAAGAATAAAATTAGAACTTAGTGTAAACATTAGAGACATGAAGTATACTTTTACCTTTAATTTATCATTTTCTTAGAACTCATTATGAATGAATTATAATTGAAAAAATGCAAAATAATAGATTGGATGTATTTCTGTTCTCCAAGTTACCGTCTTAAAAATTTGTAAGAAAAAAAGGGCCACCTAATAAGAGGCAAGACAAATTTCTTTTTAATGGCATAGAGAAAGATGACAATGATAACCATTTAACCTAACTCTGATGGCGAAGAGTAGCACTAGTTCAATCATACTTGCAAGCCCCCTAAAACACGCACACACCAAAAAGACCCTGGAGCATATAAGGCTTATGAGCACCTCAAATATGCTTCACGTTCCTTGTGCATTTTTCTTCAAATTGGACAAATGCGGAAGTGCTAGCTGCTACCCTAATAGCTACATTAGGGTATAAACTATAAAGTACTGGTAAACAAATTGGAACAAGCTGCATGGAGTTTCCCTGTCAAAGCACCACCTGTATTTTGACTTCTGTGGGAAACCCACCAGTGCAAGTATTGCAGGGTGGACCTTAAGACACTTCAACAAATATGCAGATTCTTCATATCATAATCCGAGTGAAGGGGAAAAAGTTTTTTTTTTTTTTTTTCATTATTGCACATGGAATGATACAATAATCCACAACACGAAGAACCTGTACTTAGCTATTTCTGTCTACTTGGAAGGATAAAATGCCAGAGGTAATGCTCTATCAGGGCTTAGAGCCATTCTACTCCCCTACTACCAAGTATGCTCCTTTTGCATTCTACTCTGGGTCCTAAGGCCTTTTAATAGCAGCCACCTCACCTCCCCATCCATTTACCACTATTTGAAGCACTTAAAAGTGTCACCTTCAGATTTCTATTTAGTATGCTAATGATTTAGCGATAAGAAGTAGAACCATTTTGCCTCAAACCATACGGGGTTAAGTCAGGTTGAAAAAATATTCTCATCTAATTTCTGGCTGTAGTGTTGGAAAGAAAGCCCAATTGTTGCCCGATCTACCGCCTTCCTTCCCAACTGCCTTATTGTTAGTCCACCACCCTGATCCATTGGCAGGATTGTCACAAATATCACCTTTTCTGTTGTCAAAATTGAACTCTTTAGAAGCTGTAACAGAATGATGCTTCTCACAGCATTGTCCCTCCTCTTCCCCAGCAACATTGTCAGGCATGTCATTTGAAGTTTTTCTGGAACACAAATCACAAGAATTATTGATGTCCTTTTGTGTTCTTTCTGAGTCAACAGGGCCTTTGGCCAAGATACCCTGTGAAGACCCTGACATGTTTCGAAGCAATACCCCTGATTTATTTGCAAGACATCGTGCCACATCTTCCCCAGTTAATTCAAATGAGACTCTGTGATCAGCCAATGTAGCATTCATTTCACTTCCATTTCCTGAATTGGCAAGGGATTTTACCCCAGAAATCTGGTTTCCCCTAAACATGCTGTCTTGAGTGGTTGGCCCAGTGCCATCAGGTGTCAAAGTCCCAGAACCTAGCTGTGAAGCTAGCCCAACACCATCAGGGGTTAAGGATCCAGAACCTAGTCTTGAACCTTGCCCCGCGCCATCTGGTGTCAAGGATCCAGAACCTAGTCTTGAACCTTGCCCCGCACCATCTGGTGTCAAGGATCCAGATCCAAGTCTTGAACTCCATCTGCGAGTGGAGAAGTGTTCAAAGCCCAAGATCTTTGGTGGTTCTCCATTGCGGAGTTCAAGAATGGGGCGTCTATCAGGGAAAGGGGTAGAGGTACCAGAAGTCGAAATGGCTGATCCTGGTGATATCAACTGGGCACCTGGGCTAGCTGGATATTGCTGATAAGGCTGAAATTCATAATTGGATAATGAAAACTTTGGATTTGTCCCACTATTTTTACGAGCCCGGTCCAGAGAAGATGCTAACAATTGAGCAAATGGCACCTCAGGGGATGAAGGTGTTGTCAACTGCACAGATTCAGAAGGGGGAGTGAAAGGAGCAGTGGATGGTTCGGTTGTGAAGTTAGAAAATACGGGTGGTGAAACTAACTGAGTCTCATAGGCATAAGGACCTATGGCAAAAATGGATGCAGGCCCACCAGAAGAGTAAGCATTAATAGAGAGAGCAGTGAGGGAGAGTAATCCTGCCGGTGACTGTGTAGCAGATGGAGGATCAGACTGGAGAGTAGATATAGGGGAAGAGGGGGGAGCAATGAATGGCATTACAGCAGCAGTTGAAGGATTTGGTGCTGTCGTAGCAGGTGGGCCAGCTGGTGCAACAGGTTCAGGAACAAGGACAGCATGACCAATTCGCTTGCGGTTTTTATGAGACCCAAAACACCAATATTGCCTCCAGCAGCTTCCCCATCGTTTTTTCTGCAGTTGATCAAGAACCAACATAAATTTTAGGTTGGAAGTTGGAACTGAATCAAAACACTTAATCTGTAGTAACAAGCAAACTGTGGGAGAAATTACACCATGTCAAAGCATGTCACAAGCAATATTACACAGATACCTTTTTAAAAGTAGAGTAACTGTTACAATAAATTGAAGATTTGTGTGACATTGAAAAAAATGATGCCTTCTTAATATCAAAACCGTTTTGATATTAGTCCCAAGATTTCAAGCTTTAGCGGAAAGAAAAGATATCACACACAGATAAGGAACATGCATTACAAATTACCCCCCAAGAAAAGCAAAGATCAGCTTTCTGGTTGTTAACATAAAGATGCAGAGAAATGAGTCTAAAAATGCTCCTGTTACTTTCTATGCTATCCACCATGCATAGGGGACAGGGGCTGACATTAAAACCTAAAGTCATTATCACATCCATTGTAAAAGAAAGCAAAAAAATAAATAATAATATAAAATAAAATCCTGTTTCCCTAAGCCTGGTAGGTGTTTGATACTAGGGATCTCAGTCAGAAATCCAAGGATAAATTAGCATTCCAACTTCAAATGTGTGCACTGCATTTTTAACAGTATAAGGAGGAACAATATGAGCAGGCATAAGAAGTGAAAGGAATGAGTAGCAAGGAAAAGCATGGTTTGAAGCCCTGAACAGAAAATAACAGTCGCCATATCAGCTAATGGCATTGAGAGTTCAATCTATACTCAAATTAATCCCACTCTGCACAGCTGAACAGTGTGATGTAAATAAATTATCAGCTCAGCTAGACTAGAGCTTTAGAGAACCAATTTCGAACATAACTAATAGTCCAACCCCTATAAAATGATATGTTAAGAAATGACAATTTTAGAAACCCACAAAAAGAAACCTCGCCATAAATACTGAAAATAGATGACTGAATCTGAATGCGTATCAAAGGTCTGCAACATATACAGAGTGCAATTTATTAGAACCCCGGGAGTAGGTGGGGCAGAGGAGGAGGAGATAACAAAGGTCAGACCCTAGTGATCACCAGAGTTTAACCCAAACTCGTCATGAAAAGAAAGGCAATATTCTTGATTCTTAATAAAAGTATTACACTAAGTTATCATGTCAAGTTTTGCTCAAAATCGTTTCGCATCTCAACCATGCGCTGTCAACAGGATATAGATTAAATAGAAGTATGCCCACTTCCGGTTAAAAAATTTAAGAGTTAAATCCCCTAGTTCATATAGGGAGTGTGCGAGAAAGGGAAGAAGTATAACAAGGGATCAATCGCTCTGGAGATGCATAAAACAATAAAACATAAAAACTGAAGGTTGCTCATCGAAGAATCCAGTCCTAATTTACAAGCAGAACAGCTCAGAGCTTCAATTTTGAGTTGCATAAGTGTAAATAGAAATTAAGTAATCCTCATGCTTATCTAGAATTTCAAAGTGAAATGAAATAATTAAACTCATGATTAGATGATCAAAGAAAAGGCAAACAACGAAAAATTCCGCTTCCTTCTTTTTCCTGCTTTTGGACCACCACAAGGAACAGTACGAATATCACACCCCCTCCCCCCAAAAGAAAGTGATAAAAATTTTCAACGCCACCAATTAAAACTAGACCTTCATCACTAGAGAAAACAAAAGAGAAAAAGAAGCATACAGCACAAAACCCAAGATCCCATTTTCACCCCTTTTGCACGCTGGTTCTCAATTTCCAATCAGGACATCGGAAAAGCAAAACTAACCAAAGAAATTTACACATATATACGATTATCTCTTATTTCTATATCCATGAGACACAGTGAAAGATATTTCTATATATATATAGAGAGAGAGAGAGAGAGAGAGAGAGAGAGAGAGAGAGAGAGAGAGAGAGAGAGAGAGAGAGAGAGAGAGAGAGAGAGAGAGAGGAACCGGAACCGTAGTAGGTTGGACTCTGGACTCAGCGGTTACGATGGCCGTGGCCGCAGCGTTGACAGTCTCAACGCTGTCGTGAACGCTTCCCATCCCGGATTCCGACGGAAACCGGCAATCGGAGCTTTCTCCGGCGCGTCGATTGGATTTTACGGTCACCGGAGGCTAAGAATCGACGGAGGAGTGATGATTTTCCGGCGAGATGCAATCATGGAGTTAAAAGTCGAGGATCGATGAAGTGGGAATCAAGAGAGAATAGGAAGAAAGCGTGGCCTTCTGTTCGTGTGGAGTAATAAATAATTCAAAGTGTCTCGGTTCAGTTCCCCTCCAGTCTATATCCTCCGGTTACGTCTATTTTTGCGCCAAAATAAGGCCACATCAGCTCAAATGAAAATAGGGACCCACTTTATCATTCCTTAATCCATCGTATTTTAATTAATTAATTAATTATTTGTTCCAACTATTTCTGTTGCTGTTATGCCAGTGGAAGAAAGGATATGCGGCACCAACTATCAGCTTTCGATGTTTGTGAGAACACATACAAATATTTGCAGATTATGTAAGGGCTTTTATCTTGTAAAAATAAGTTAAAGGAAAAAGAGAGAAAATATGGCTTGGTTTGTGAAAAATATACTTCTACATTATAAGTAAGTTAAATTTAGCGTTGCCAAATGATCAAAAACTAAAATTGAAAATTAAAAATAAAATTAAAGACATTATATACCAAACGTAATTATTTTAATATATTTTTAACATTTAGGATATCAGAAAAAAAAAAGGAAAACAAAACTTTTTTTTTCCAATTATAGGCTCAAAAGAAGTGTCCTGTGAGGTAGATGACAACACTTTCAATTTCTTTGGTTACAATTCCCCCAAAAGAAAAAAAAAAACTTCTTTGGTATTTATCTTAACTTTTGAAGAAATGTTTTTATTTTAAAAGTTTGATGGAGTTGGGTAAAGCTATAATTTAGTTTTGCATTTCATTTATTTATTTATTTATAATAAAATTACGATGACAAAAGAAAATAAATATATATATATTAAACTGCATGCAACAGAAATTTATCCAATATGAAACTACATATACTTATATATATATATATATAATCAGACAATATTTTTAACTAAATTTATATTAAGTAAAGCTTTATTTAAATCAACCAATTACTTACAACATGTTTGACATCTAAAATGGAGGCATTGGAATTAATAAAGAAAAAAATATAGTAAAAAATTGTTCAAATTATTTTTTTAAAAAAATACTAAACTTATTTTTTGTATCTTTGTTGAAGTTAAAATATTTTAATAAAATATTTTATTTTATTTTATTTTTCTTTTTAATTTCTTTTGCGCATACTAAAGATGCTCCTAAGCAAGTCAAATAATTAATTAATCTCAATTAAAAAGAAAAAAGAAAAAGAAAATTGGGTGTCCCATGTAGCATCTTCCGGATAATAATGATATATTTTTCACGTTGATAGATGTCTTAAAAGACCAAGATCCAGCAACTTAAAGTTATAATAATGATGACAGGAAAGCTTGTAACTGTCATCGATCAATTGACAAAACTACCCCTATCCTCAACTCGAAATGTCTCTTCCGTGCCACGCAGGTGTGGGCCATGGGGGTGCGAAACGGTGCGTAGAGGGTTGCGCGTGTGGGGCTGTGGCCATTAAAAGAAGGTTATAATGGCACAACGAACAGGGAAGGCGGTTGAGAGTGAGATACTCGTGATAGGTCTGTTGTGATAAATTACGATGTTGCTGTTTTCGGCGTTCACGTGACTCTCCTGATCCCCATTGTGCGCTGGGCCCCACCTACATGTGGTACTATTACCAACGAAAAATATTTTGAAACAAATTTATATAAAGTAGCTTATGTGTTCGGCAAACAAGCTTATAGCTTATTTGACTAGCTTATAAGCTCGTTAAAAATGTTCGGTAAACGAACTTATTTTAGTAGCTTATAGCTTATTCTGATAAGGTACTTTGAGTAGCTTATAGCTTAAAGTTTTTTGTTCTTATTTTGCCCTTACTATTTTTTCAAAATACCCATTATGCCCATCATTTTATTATATCTTATTTACTCATCTTTTATTATATTTATATTTATATATAATATATTATACATATATAATATTATATATATATGATAAAAATATATAAAAATATTATAAATATGTATAATATATATAAAAATAATAAAATATGTAAATATATTTTATTATATATAATAAAATATAATAATATATATATAAATATATTATATATGTAAAAATATATTATTCATATATAAATATATATTTTTAATGAATATTATATTTATAATAATTTAAATTAATTTAATTAAAAACAAAAATGATATATTTATTTATATAATTTTAGAATTAAAAAATACATGCCCTTTTATGTCATTTTACACTTTTCAGCTACTTCAACAGCTACTTTTACCGAACACTTCTTATTCAAATAAGCTAGCTTATAAGCTATAAGCTATCAGCTATAAGCTATAAGCTAAAAATTAGCTTATAAGTTATCAGCTAGCTTATAAGCTATCCACTAGCTTATAAGCTAATTTTTCCGAACACACCCTAAATCTTTATTATAATTTTTTTAACAAAAGTAAATTATGAGTAAAAAGTTTTTAGAAAAAATTAATCATGATAAGTTGTAAAAAATATAAGTTATTATTTTAAAAATAGTGCATGTATTATATTTGTTGTAAAAATAGCCTTATAAAGACTTAATATTTCAAAAGAGAAATCTAAAAGTCCCACATTGCTTGGAGTAAGGAGGGAAAGAGAGTATATATACTAACATGTATTAGTAGACTAATAAAGAGCTTGGAAAGAGGTGGGCTCTCGCGCACATAAGTCCACATGGATTCAAGCTACTGCAGTGCAAATTGTTCGATTTGCCCCCTGCGCGTGCAATGAATCGAATCGGTTTAGTTTTTCTTACGTCTCTTTATTTTCTGCTGTTCTGTGGCTTGAGAATAATTTCTCAGAAAAATCTGTTCAATCCTGGAGGGAGCTCTGTAGACGCAGTACTCTTACTGTGGTCGCGGAATAATTTCCTCAAGGACAGTGTCTACTGCAAAGACACGACTCAGATTTTCTTCCTGCTGGTTTCCAGATTTTATCCAACAATATTTTGATCAAAGAATCGTACATTTATTATATTCTTATTAGAAAATATGATAACAAATGTATAAAAAATTGCATTTATTTTTTTAAACATTTATATGCAATTTTTTATATATTTATTATATCAATTTTTTTAATAAAAACATGAAAAATGTATAATTTTTTGAATATTTTATCACAGCACATCATTACATGATTAATTTTTTAAAAACTTTCTTTACACATGTTACATTTTGAATAAAGAACTTTGTTGGAGATCAAGATGATACCTAACAAATTTTTTGTTATTTATGTTACTCTATGTTCCTAACAGTTATTCTATTTTTGTGTAGTTTTCTAAAAACTTTTATAAAAGTTTTTTATGCAACACTCAATTGAATTTGAATAAAAATCATCAAAATTCTCTCCAATATTTTCTCAATCTTTATTTTTCTTTTCTCCTTCAATCAAAATTTTACATTGTATCATTACATGTCATTGTTTTTTCTTGATCGTTTTTGTCTCGTTCTTTATCTTCTTTTCCTCTCATGTTCCTTTATGGAATTCATCTCCAGTAGCTCTTCTCTTGTCACGAATTCATCCAATTTGGTTGTGAATATGTTTATCATCCTCTTCATCGATAAGAGTCTGATATGTCGAGAAGTAATATTATTTTCGATCGAACTAACGAGATTTGAAAATTATGATTTATGAAATCTGGCAATTATTTTTTCTTTGACTTCAAAGAACAAACAAGGTTTTATAGATGGAACCTGCAATAAGGAATCATTAGAGAAGCTTCTTCATTCATTGTGGAATTGTTGCAACGTGTTGGTGTTGTCTTGGATAGTTTATTATGTTTCAAATAAGATTGTATTTGGAATTCTTTACTCCAAAAGTGCCTTTCTAAGGGAAAGATTTAGGAAGATCAATGGTCCTCGTGTATATTATGTTCATTAACAAATTTCTACTCTAAGACAAAGTACTTCTTCAATCGTTAATATTTTTACTCGCCTAAAAACGTTTTGGGAAGAATATGCTTTTATTGTTGATGAAGATTCATGTGATTGCCCAAAGAACAAACCCTATTGAGAGAAGCAAGATAATCAAAAGTTATTTCAATTCTTGATGGGGCTTAATGAAACATATGCATCAATATGGGGTCACATACTGCTTATAACCCCTCTTCCAATAGTTAGTTAAGCATATTTCATGTTGATTGAGGGAGAAAATAAGAGAGACTTTTCAAATGCCATTTCTAACGAACCTCTTATGAAGTCTATGGTTATGCTCACATCAATAGCTGAGCAAGAGAGACCCAAATGAAATACCTATGCTGTCTGTGAGCATTGTGGTGTTAAAGGTCACGAGAAGTAATCTTGCCACAAATTACAAGATTATCCTCATAATTTCAAGTTCACCAGGAAAAAAAGATCCTTATCAACATGTCGTAGCAAATATTTCCACTTCACCCATCTCCTCAAGTGAGACATCATTTTCCCAAAATGCTTCTTCTTTGTTTAGTTAAAAACAATATGAAGAATTGGTTAACACTGTTAAAATGAGCCTAAAATCATAGGCTCGACCCGATCTACCTGCATTTAAAAAGGGCTAAACTTTTAAAATTAGACTTGTTTAAAAAATAAGTTTAAATGAGTTTGGCTAGTTTGCTCGGAGGCCAATCTTCTTTTTAAAAAATATACATAGTTACATTTTTTAATTTAAATAACAAATGATTAATAAATAAATGATCAATTACTTTATTTAAAATTTAAATAATTGCACTCATGTGTAAAAAATTCCTGATATCTATGCTGAAAAATAACATTCCTTGAATGCATTAGGTGTTGGTGGGTAAGTGGCACTCATGTTCATAAAGCCTAAACAGACAAAAGAAAGAACTATGCGGGAGGAAACTAAAGCCACTTGGTGATGAAGGGATATTGTACATAAACATTGGCGATAGGATTTCTTTCTTTCTTTTCTTTCATGATCAGAACATTGCAACTTATAGTTTAGTGGAAAATAAATTCCTTTTCAAGCATTCTCCAGTAGCAATCGATGACTCGACTTTATACACTCTAATAGAATTGTAATTATTTAACCATAATATAATTACAATTATTATAGCTTTGATCTTCAAAAATTGTCATATTATAATATAATCAACCATAAAAAAAAATAAAAAAAAACTTTCAACTTCTTAGTAAATGAAAAATTAAAAGAATAATTTTCATTCTATAATAATTAAAGTTGGTGATTAGAATTTAAATTCAATCAAAATAATTGGTTTTAAAAGATATTTTAGCCTGACATGTGAGCAGGCTCACGCATAAAAAAATTTGTTGGTAAATGAGCTAGCTCACGATGGGTCCATTATGTGTTGAAATTTAATATAATATATATCCTATTTTGGATTAGCATTAATCAATTATTAAATATCATTATCATATTAACTATATTATTCTAATATATAGCATTTAATATATAAATATTATAATTGGGCTTTTATATTGTGAGTGGCCCGTGATGGGTTGGGCCAATCACATAGCCTGTTGAGAAGTCCCTGCTCTCATCTGATATTAAATAGACTGACATCCCATTAATCAGCCTAACCCTAGACAGAACTTATCAGACAGAGAGTAGTACCACTCTCACACAACCCTAAAAAATTCCCTCTGTTCTACTGTTCGAGATGGATAGCGCAATAATGCCAGGTACATGTTCTGTTCATCCCTTTTATGTTCTGTTATTTAATATGCTGTAGTTTGTACCTACACCGATCTAGGATTAGAAATTTAATCCTGTTAATTCCTTCAGTGGTATCAGAGCCTTGTTGGTAGTACAAACTATGGCTATTAATTAGCAATTTAAATCTGATTTTCGAAATTCCCTAAACCCAAAATTTTAAAACAAATTTCGTTTGCCCTAATTTGTAAGGTTAATCTTAAAATTGTTTTAGGGCTTTGATTCAAAACATTTATACGAATCATATAAGTGAAAATCAGAGGGATTGAACAACGTTTTAGGGATTTTAAATGTTTTTTTAATTTCTGTTTTCCCTAAGAATTTCGATTTTGATTTCTCCCAAAACCAACCAATGTTTTTCGAAATTGATTTGGGGTTTCTGTTTTATACTATTGTTCGAAAAACATAATTTGAAACGAGGGGTTTTCATCGAGGGATTTGGGAGATTTAAGTTTTTCGAAAAAACCCATTTTTCATTCCTTTTTCGAAAATGGCCTTTCTAAATCTTGAACTTATCTCACAAAATTGATTGAGGGCTTCTCTTTTGCGCATGATTTCGAACAAAAGCCCTAAACAAGTATGAATTTTCATGGTCATTTGAAGAAGAACGAACCGGGTCGCGCTACCCGGTTACAGTGAATCCAGGCGAAGGGGATGACCTCCCCTGTTGACGCCCACGCGCGGGCCTGGCGCGTGTGGGCGCGTGCAGCCTTTTCCAGGCCCAAAAATTTTTAAATTTTTTTATGAAAAATTAAATAATTACATAATATTATTTTTGGTAATTTTTTGAAAATTTTTCGAGACCCCTAAGTATTTTATTGCATTTAATCCGAGACTATTTTGCTGTTCTAACTATTGTACTCTCGGATTTTTGGACTGAAATTTTTTTTGGAAGTTCCTCACTCTGTTAACAACATTTAGGTGTGTTGTACTCTCCCCAGTAAGCTATCCTAGTGATGGAATTAATTTCAGTCCATATGAAAATTATTCCCTTTTATTATTTTTGAATTTTCTGTTATTTATTTGTTTATTCTTTTCCTTTTTTTTTCTTCCCTCATTAATAATTAATTATTCTGTTGAATATAATTGCCTTTTATTTTGTATGATTGTGAACCCAACTATCGTGGGCACAGTTATGCAAAATCTTCGATTTAAATGATTAAAATTATATTTATTTTACCCTTTTTTTAATCATTATTATTAGTCTAATTTATTGCATTAATAATAATTATATCCTATCGGTATATTATTATTAATGTAATTTCTTATACAATACCATATTAATCAATACCTCTATCAATTATTTTGAACACCATATCGGTATTCAAAATTTAGATGATGATATGAGGTTTAAAGTATTGTATTATTATATTTCTTGTTTATTTTGGTTCGGGACCCTTAGGCGGGACCATGTAGATAAGAAATTCTCTCTAACAGGCTTGATTGGCTATGCACATAGAAACATTTAATTCTCTTATAGCATAATGACATTATGCATATTAAATGTTTTCTTTTGTTGTTTTAGTGCCAGCCTCCCTGCCTATGCAATTAACTTCTGTCAAAACACTAAATGGGACCAATTTTGAAGACTGGAAAGAATCTCTGGATTTGTATTTGGCCATCACTAATATGGACTTGGCCTTGAGAGAGGAAGAGCCCCCAGCTCTTACTGCTGAGTCCACTGTTGCTGAAAGGACTTCTCGTGAAAAATGGGAGCACTCCAACAGGGTGTGTCTCATAGTGATGAAATACACCATGGAGAAGTCTATTAGACAGAGTATTCCAGAGAGCAAGAATGCTAAGGATTTTCTGAAGTCCGTTGGTGAGAAATTCACCACTTTTGATAAAGCTCAGAAGGGCCAGTATCTCTCTCTGATTGAGAAGACTAAATATGATGGTATTAGTGGAGTTCGTGAGCACATCATGAAGTTAGTCCACTATTTTAATAAACTGAAGTTTCTCAAGGTTGATCTTGGTGAGAGCTATCTAATCTGGCAAGTACTGAAGTCACTCCCTTCTCAGTTTGACGTTCTGAAAACCTCCTACAATACTCAGAAAACTGAATGGACGATTGATGAAATGATTGCCATTGTCTCTCAAGAAGAGGATTCCATAAAGAAAGGGAAAGCACACAGTATTCAGTTTGCTGCTGCTTCTTCTTCTGGTGCTAAGTCTGAGAAAAGGAGAGGTCACAAAGGAAAATTTCAACGTGACAAGAAGAAAAGGGGAAAAGTTTCTCAACACTTAGAGCCAAAGAAGAATTTTTTCAAAGGAAACTGCAAGTATTGCAAGAAGTACGGCCATAAGGTGGATGATTGTTATACTCTCAAGAGGAAACTTGACAAGCAAGGTACTGTCACATCCCAAAAATTGAACATGTGAAAAGATATTACTCATTTGATAAAATTCTCAAACATACGTTATTTACATATGTTCTGTAAAGTTTTACATTCAACCTTAATCATTCATTCCACACTACAGAATTATATTCATCTGATAAGTAAATATAGACATACATAGTCTGATATTTCTATCTCATCGCAAGCCTAGGAGACCTATAGAAAGTACAGAGCGTTCCTAGTATCCACATTAATAAGTACTGGTATCCCACCAGACAGAAATAGAGGATAATTCCAAGGGGCTTTTATTCTTCAAACGGATACTCTTGTTCTTTGTTTTCTGTATCTGAAAAAAAATAATCATAGGGAATGTGAGTTTATTTAAAAACTCAGTAAGTAAATAACTGTACTATATAAAATATCAAAAGTACAAATACCACATTTACTCATATAATTAATTGTCTTATACATCGAGTAGTGTGGGACTCTAACCCTTTCAAACTCATGAATAAGATTTTATAGATATACACTGAGTAGTATGGGACTCTAACCCTTTCAAACTCGTGAATAAGATCTCATAGGTATACACCGAGTAGTATGGGACTCTAACCCTTTCAACTCGTGTATAAGTTTCATAGATATGCACTGAGTAGTATGGGACTTTAACCCTTTCAAACTCGTGTATTAGATTTCTTAGATATACACCGAGTAGTATGGGACTTTAACCCTTTCAACTCGTGTATAGGTTTCATAGATATGCACTGAGTAGTATGGGACTTTAACCCTTTCAAACTCGTGTATTAGATCCCGTAGATCTTTACTCGTTAATAAGATAGTGAGAATTTATCACATAGTACAATTGTCATGAAATAAAATAATTTCTACATACTTTTATTTCTACCGATCATCATATACTCCCATATGAAAAATTGATTGCTTATTATCCAAATAATATTGTGAATGGGACTTATATTGTACTTTGACTAGTAATATCAAATTAGCTGAGCAAGGTTATTCACTCACCTTGATGTTTATCCAAGTTTACCTTGTTCCACACTAGAATTTGTGTAGGAAAATTTCCTAGTAAAATATATTACAAGGAAACATAAGAAAGTAAACAAAATCACGAAAATACGCAAAATTTTCTGATTGCTACAGTAACGGTTTGCTACAGTAACGTTGACTGCTACAGTACCGTTGACTGCCGACACTACAGTAACTGCTACAGTTTTCCATAATTTCTGGTCGCTACAGTAACTCGAAGAAAATTTCAGATTTTCCAGTTTGCTACAGTACTTCGAATTTTGCAGAAAATCTTTCAAAAAATTCATCCTTTCCTTCTTTTTGATTCAAAACCAGAATCTCAACTCTTTTAACCGATTATAACTCAAATATAGCTTCTAAAACAACTGAAATTCATGAATTATCATCAAAATCTTCAAGAACAAAACCTCCTCTAATCTTCCATATAAACTGAAATTTAAGGAAAATAATGAGATTAAAGCTTACCTTTGATCCTTACAAAGCTTTTGAACCGAACAAATAATCAAAACTCTGAAGATCATGGAAAGGATTTGAGAAGAGGATGAAGAAATGAGAGAAAACGCTTTTCTGCCTTCCTTCGGCTGAGTGAGAAAATGAGGGGGTACTATTGAAACTTTATATTAAATATTTCTAATGGGTTATTCAATAACCCATGGGTGTAATACCCGTTAATTTCGGAATATAACTCGCTTAAGAGTATTTTAGAATTTTACAACGTTACTTTAGTTATTTATTTTGGTCATATTTAATTTTGATATTTAATTGTTCTCTTTGAATATTATTTATGAAAATTGAGTTAAATGACTGGACTAAATATTTACACAATGTGGGATATATTCTAAGAATGGTGAAATTCATGGAAAAGTGGTTTCAGAATGGTCAATTAGTCCATTTATTGTAAATTGACTGGATGGGTTTGGATGTTGGGTTATGGATACCCATGGGTTATTGAATAACCCATTAGAAATATTTAATATAAAGTTTCAATAGTACCCCCTCATTTTTTTCTCACGCAACCGAAGCCTGAGGAAGTTTTCTCTCCTTTCTTCATTTTCTTCTCAAATCCTTTCCTTGATCTTCAAAAGTTCGATTATTTGTTCGGTTCAAAAGCTTTGTAAGGATCAAAGGTAAGCTTTAATCTTATTATTTTCCTTAAATTTCAGTTTATGTAGAAGATCAGAGGAGGTTTTGTTCTTGAAGATTTTGATGATAATTCATGAATCTCAGTTGTTTTAGAAGTTATATTTGAGTTATAATCGGTTAAAAGAGTTGAAATTCTGGTTTTGAAACAAGAAAGAAAAGGATGAATTTTTGATAGATTTTTCTGCAAAAATTCGAGTTACTGTAGCGACCAGAGATTTCGGAAAAATTCTGGAAAATTTTCTTCGAGTTACTGTAGCAGTTACTGTAGTGTCGGCAGTCAACGGTACTGTAGCGAACCGACACTGTAGCGAACCGGCACTGTAGCAAACCGTTACTGTAGCAATCAGAAAATTTTACGTATTTTCGTGATTTTGTTTCCTTTCTTATGTTTCCTTGTAATATATTTTACTAGGAAATTTTCCTACACAAATTCTAGTGTGGAACAAGGTAAACTTGGACAAACATCAAGGTGAGTGAATAACCTTACTCAGCTAATTTGATATTACTAGTCAAAGTACAATATAAGTCCCATTTACAATATTATTTGGATAATAAGCAATCAATTTTCATATGGGAGTATATGAAGATCGGTAAAAATAAGAGTATGTAGAAATTATTTTATTTCATGACAATTGTACTATGTGATAAATTCTCACTATCTTATTAATGAGTAAAGATGTACGGGATCTAATACACGAGTTTGAAAGGGTTAAAGTCCCATACTACTCGGTGTATATCTAAGAAACCTATACACGAGTTGAAAGGGTTAAAGTCCCATACTACTCGGTGTATATCTAAGAAATCTTATACACGAGTTTGAAAGGGTTAAAGTCCCATACTACTCAGTGCTTATCTATGAAACCTATACACGAGTTGAAAGGGTTAGAGTCCCATACTACTCGGTGTATACATATGAGATCTTATTCACGAGTTTGAAAGGGTTAGAGTCTCATACTACTCGGTGTATATCTATGAAATCTTACTCATGAGTTTGAAAGGGTTAGAGTCCCATACTACTCGATGTATAAGACAATTAATTATATGAGTAAATGTGATATTTGTACTTTTGATATTTTATATAGTACAGTTATTTACTTACTGAGTTTTTAAATAAACTCACACTCCCTATGATTATTTTTTTCAGATACAGAAAACAAAGAACAAGAGTATCCGTTTGAAGATTAGAAGCCCATTGGGATTATTCTCTATTTCTGTCTGGTGGGATACCAGTACTTATTAATGTGGATACTAGAAACGCTATGTACTTTCTATAGGTCTCCTAGGCTTGCGATGAGATAGAAGTATCAGACTATGTATGTCTATATTTGCTTATCAGATGAATATAATTCTGTAGTGTGGAATGAATGATTAAGGTTGAATGTAAAACCTTACAGAATATATGTAAATAACGTATGCTTGAAAATTTTATCAAATGAGTAGTATCTTTTCACATGCTCAATTTTGGGATGTGACAAATTTGGTATCAGAGGATAGGTTTGATAGGTCCCCTATAGAGTACAGAGCAAAGTGATCTTTGTAGGCCCTTCCCTATTGTCATGAGCCGCGGCATGACCATAGGATTAGGTTCCATAAAAGACCTTGTAGAGTATAACGTCATTTTATAGATAACTTCTCAGTGGGGCTAGTAAGTGATATTTTGATTATGTCTGAAAATTGTTTGTTATGTGTGTAGATCTGTGACAGTACAATGTCAGAAGGATCTTCTAATAATAATGAGCATATGGGTCCAAGGAGGGCCATAAATCCACCAGTACATGTGCAAGATGATCCTAACCGTGGTGATAGTTTACATGCTCAAAGTACTGAGGGCGCAACTAGTGAGCAAGCAAGGAGAGTCGAACCTAATGCTCACGTTGGCAATGCAACTATTGCACATGTAATTAATTTGATGAATGAACGATTTGACCGATTTGAGGCTGAAATGAGAGGTCGAGCTGCACAAGCTAACCTGCCAGTGGATCCTCCTATTGTTGAAGCTGAAATTGTACCACCAGCTCCGTTAGCTGGACGAGATAACGTAAGGGAGGTAAGAATGTCTGAGTTCCAGAAAATGAGGCCTCCTACTTTTTCAGGGGAAGATCCCAAAGAGGACCCACAATGTTTCCTTGAAGATTGTGAAGCAATCTGTGATGCTATAGGGTGTTCTCCTACTCAAAAGGTAGAATTCACTTTCTTTCAGTTAAAAGGTAGGGCTGGTAAATGATGGAGGAACTGGAAGAAAGCTAGAATTCAAGGCGCACCGCCAGTTATATGGACAGAATTTTACAGATTGGTTATGGATGAATTTCTTCCGGTAAGTGAACGATCATCTAGGGCCAGGGATTTTCTGTATCTACGACAGGGAACCATGACTGTTGATGAATATTCAGCTCAGTTTGTTAAATTATCTGAATATGCCCCTGAAATCATTCCTTCTGAAAGGAAGAAAATAGAAAAGTTTGTGGAAGGGCTTCGTGATGCCTTATATGATCAAGTGGGTTCCAATATGAACGATTACTCTTCGTACTTAGAGGCTGTTGATGTGGCCCGAAGAATGGAAAAGAGGTCAAAGAATAAAGAAGAGTATCGTCAAAAGAAGAAAGCTAGATATAGAAGATCTTTTGATCAATGGGAAGACTCAGGGACTTTGAAACCCTTTACTGCATCACAACATGCTCCAGCCACTCCTACTAAGTCATCTTATTCTACAGCCAGTGTGGCTAAGCCTCGTTCAGAGACCAGGGGTGGTTTTAGCTCTTCTAGTAGAGGAGGTACTTAAGGTAGAAGGGAAAAACCTCAATGTCCTGAATGTGGAAAGTTTCACTTCGGAGAATGCAGGTTAAACACTGTTGGTACAGGCTGTTTTCACTGTGGACAAAAAGGACATTTTATAAGGGAGTGCCCTCAGCTCATGACAAGACCAGGTCAAGGGTCTACTTTGCCACCTCGACCACAGTCTATTTCTGCTTCTATTACTCGAACACCAACCCCTTCAATAGGGGGTAGTATGGGAAGAGGTTCTGGAAGAGGCCAAGGTGACCGTGGAAAACAAGCTGCTGGCAGAGGAAATACAAGAGTATATGCTCTAACCCGACAGGATGCACAAACATCCAATGCTATAGTTACAGGTATATTATCTGTTAATACTTTTGCTGCACGTATTTTGTTTGACCCCGGTTCTACTCACTCATATGTGTCGCCCCTATTTGCCAAGAGATTTGCATTTGATTCGATTATTCTTAAAGAACCATTCTTGGTTTCCACACCGATGAGAGAGACTTTGATGGTTAAAACATGTTATCGTTCTTGTAAAATAATCGTTGGAGGCATGGAAACTGAGATAGATCTTATGGTTCTCAATATGTTAGATTTTGATGTGATTCTAGGGATGGACTGGCTATCTTCTTGTCATGCTACTATAAATTGTCGTGACAAAGTTATTTCCTTTAATATACCGGGAAGGAGTAATTTTGTGTTTCAAGGAGATCGAAGTGATGTACCTTGCAACATGATATCTATGTTAAGTGCCCGACGTATGTTACGAAAGGGATGTCAGGGATTTCTAGCTTTTATCAAAGATTTAGAAA
Source organism: Biancaea sappan (assembly GCA_037074585.1). Taxonomy (NCBI): domain Eukaryota; kingdom Viridiplantae; phylum Streptophyta; class Magnoliopsida; order Fabales; family Fabaceae; genus Biancaea; species Biancaea sappan. Next base: position 12,241,561 of record CM073490.1, on the reverse strand, counting down.
AGAAAGAACAGAAGTTAGAAGACATTCATGTGGTTAATGAATTCCCAGATGTGTTCCCAGAAGATTTACCTGGATTACCGCCAGAAAGAGATATTGAGTTCAGTATTGATTTGGTTCCAGACACAAGACCAATTTCTATTCCACCTTACCGTATGGCTCCTGTTGAGCTAAAAGAACTCAAAGAACAATTGGAAGATTTGTTAAACAAAGGGTTCATTCACCCAAGTTTTTCACCTTGGGGTGCTCCTGTTCTTTTTGTGAAAAAGAAAGATGGTTCTATGAGATTATGTATAGATTATCGTCAGCTGAATAAAGTCACAGTGAAAAATAAGTATCCTTTACCAAGGATTGATAATTTGTTTGATCAGCTTCAAGGAGCAAAATACTTCTCAAAGATTGATCTAAGGTCTGGATATCATCAGTTACGAATTAAGAACGATGATATACCTAAGACAGCTTTTCGTACACGGTATGGACATTATGAGTTTCTTGTGATGTCTTTTGGGTTGACAAATGCACTAGCAGCATTTATGGATTTAATGAACAGAGTGTTTAAATCCTTCCTTGATAAGTTTGTAATTGTATTTATTGATGATATTTTGGTGTATTCAAAGAGTCATAAAGAACATACTGAGCATTTGAGAATAGTGCTTCAGACCTTGAGAGAGCATCAGTTGTACGCAAAGCTCTCAAAATGTGAATTCTGGATGAGTCATGTAATGTTTTTGGGACATGTTATTTCCCAAGAAGGTATTCATGTAGATCCAAGTAAAATTGAAGCAGTTAAACAGTGGCCTAGACCAACAACTGTGTCGGAAGTACGTAGTTTTCTTGGCTTAGCAGGGTATTACCGTCGCTTTGTCAAAGATTTCTCTAAGACGGCTCTCCCATTAAATAAGTTAACCCGAAAGAATGTTAAATACAATTGGGATGATTCATGTGAGCAAAGTTTCACCCAATTGAAAGAGTGTTTAACTTCTGCACCAGTTTTAATCCTACCATCAGGACCAGGGGGTTACTCTGTATTCTGTGATGCCTCAAAGATAGGCTTAGGGTGTGTGTTGATGTAACATGGTAAAGTCATAGCTTATGGCTCACGTCAGCTTAAAAAGCATGAATTGAATTACCCCACTCATAATTTGGAAATGGCAGCTGTAGTGTTTGCCCTAAAGATATGGAGACATTACTTGTATGGGGAAACTTGTAAAATTTTTACAGATCACAAAAGCCTTAAGTACATTTTTGAGCAGAGAGATCTCAATCTAAGGCAACGAAGGTGGATGGAACTTCTGAAAGATTATGATTGTACCATCCTTTACCATCCAGGTAAAGCAATGTAGTGGCTGATGCTCTAAGTCGAAAGTCTATGGGAAGTTTAGCTCACATTGCCACTATAAGGAGGTCTCTAATACATGAACTACAAGAATTGGAAACTGATGGAGTATTCTTCGAGATCATTGAGTCAGGTACATTTCTGGCTCATTTAACAGTTAGATCATCTCTTGTTGAAAAAGTAAAAGTAACTTTAGAAAATGACATTGATATGGTCAAAATCAGAGATAAGGCAAGGCAAGGTCTAGCACCAAGTTTCTTGGTAGATGAAGAAGGAGTCTTATGGTTTAATGGAAGACTCTGTGTCCCCAACATTGAATCTTTGAAACATGAAATCTTAATGGAAGCTCATGGTTCGCCCTACGTTGTACATCCTGGTGCTGTGAAAATGTATCAGGACTTGAAACAAGTTTACTGGTGGGAGGGCATGAAGCGAGACGTGACTGACTTTGTAGCTCGATGTTTGACTTGTCAGCAAGTTAAAGCTGAACATCGATTACCACCTGGTTTGATACAAAAACTAGATATTCCCGAGTGGAAGTGGGAAAGGATCACTATGGATTTTGTAGTAGGTTTACCTCGGTCAACAAAAGGAAATGACTCAATATGGGTCATAGTGGATCGACTTACTAAGTCAGCACATTTTCTTCCTGTTCATACCACTTTCAGTGTAGCAAAACTTGCTCGACTTTATGTTAAAGAAATAGTGAAACTTCATGGTGTACCAATATCCATTATATCAGACCGAGGACCTCAGTTTACTTCTCGGTTCTGGAAAGTCTTTCAAGAGGCTTTGGGTACCAAAGTGAATCTTAGCACAGCATTCCATCCCCAGACTGATGGACAGTCCGAAAGGACAATTCAGACTTTAGAGTATATGCTAAGAGCTTGTGTGATGGATTTCAGTGGAAGTTGGGAAGATCATTTGTCTCTTATTGAATTTGCTTATAACAACAGTTACCAAGCCAGTATTCAGATGGCACCTTTTGAGGCTTTATATGGGAGACGGTGTCGATCTCCTATAGGTTGGTTTGAACTTGGTAAAACCAAAATATTTGGACCTGAGATGATACAGGAAGATATAAATAAAGTTAAACTTATCAGAGAGAGGTTGTTAACTGCTCAGAGTAGACAGAAATCTTATGCGGACAACCGACGACGTGATCTTGAATTTGCAATAGGTGACATGGTTTTCTTACGAATCTCACCTATGAAGGGAGTAATGAGATTCGGGAAGAAAGGCAAGCTTAGCCCGAGGTATGTTGGCCCATATGAGGTTGTTGACAGAGTGGGTAATGTGGCATATCACCTAGACCTACCTTCCGACCTAGAGGGAGTCCATCCAATATTTCATGTGTCCATGCTACGGAAATATCTTCCTGATCCTTCTCATGTCATTCAACCCCAAGAAGTTCATTTTGATGAAACTCTCACCTACGAAGAGGTACCAGTAGCTATCCTTGATAGAAAAGTCAAGAAATTGCGCACTAAAGAAATTCCTACTGTCAAGGTTCTTTGGAGAAATCATTCTCGCGAGGAAGCTACGTGGGAGGCAGAAGATGAAATGTGGAAAAACTATCCACATTTATTTGAAACTTGAGGTAAGATTTTAATTCGGATGACCGAATTGTTTTAAGGGGGGTAGAATGTAATACCCGTTAATTTCGGAATATAACTCGCTTAAGAGTATTTTAGAATTTTACAACGTTACTTTAGTTATTTATTTTGGTCATATTTAATTTTGATATTTAATTGTTCTCTTTGAATATTATTTATGAAAATTGAGTTAAATGACTGGACTAAATATTTGCACAATGTGGGATATATTCTAAGAATGGTGAAATTCATGGAAAAGTGGTTTTAGAATGGTCAATTAGTCCATTTATTGTAAATTGACTGGATGAGTTTGGATGTTGGGTTATGGATACCCATGGGTTATTGAATAACCCATTAGAAATATTTAATATAAAGTTTCAATAGTACCCCCTTATTTTTTTCTCACGCAACCGAAGCCTGAGGAAGTTTTCTCTCCTTTCTTCATTCTTTTCTCAAATCCTTTCCTTGATCTTCAGAAGTTCGATTATTTGTTCGGTTCAAAAGCTTTGTAAGGATCAAAGGTAAGCTTTAATCTCATTATTTTCCTTAAATTTCAGTTTATGTAGAAGATCAGAGGAGGTTTTGTTCTTGAAGATTTTGATGATAATTCATGAATCTCAGTTGTTTTAGAAGTTATATTTAAGTTATAATCGGTTAAAAGAGTTGAAATTCTGGTTTTGAAACAAGAAAGGAAAGGATGAATTTTTGATAGATTTTTCTGCAAAAATTCGAGTTACTGTAGCGACCAGAGATTTCGGAAAAATTCCGGAAAATTTTCTTCGAGTTACTGTAGCAGTTATTGTAGTGTCGGCAGTCAACGGTACTGTAGCAGTCAACGTTACTGTAACGAACCGACACTGTAGCAAACCGGCACTGTAGCAAACCGTTACTGTAGCAATCAGAAAATTTTACGTATTTTCGTGATTTTGTTTCCTTTCTTATGTTTCCTTGTAATATATTTTACTAGGAAATTTTGCTACACAAATTCTAGTGTGGAACAAGGTAAACTTGGACAAACATCAAGGTGAGTGAATAACCTTGCTCAGCTAATTTGATATTACTAGTCAAAGTACAATATAAGTCCCATTTACAATATTATTTGGATAATAAGCAATCAATTTTCATATGGGAGTATATGAAGATCGGTAAAAATAAGAGTATGTAGAAATTATTTTATTTCATGACAATTGTACTATGTGATAAATTCTCACTATCTTATTAATGAGTAAAGATGTACGGGATCTAATACACGAGTTTGAAAGGGTTAAAGTCCCATACTACTCGGTGTATATCTAAGAAACCTATACACGAGTTGAAAGGGTTAAAGTCCCATACTACTCGGTGTATATCTAAGAAATCTTATACACGAGTTTGAAAGGGTTAAAGTCCCATACTACTCAGTGCTTATCTATGAAACCTATACACGAGTTGAAAGGGTTAGAGTCCCATACTACTCGGTGTATACATATGAGATCTTATTCACGAGTTTGAAAGGGTTAGAGTCCCATACTACTTGATGTATATCTATGAAATCTTACTCATAAGTTTGAAAGGGTTAGAGTCCCATACTACTCGATGTATAAGACAATTAATTATATGAGTAAATGTGGTATTTGTACTTTTGATATTTTATATAGTACAGTTATTTACTTACTGAGTTTTTAAATAAACTCACACTCCCTATGATTATTTTTTTCAGATACAGAAAACAAAGAACAAGAGTATCCGTTTGAAGATTAGAAGCCCATTGGGATTATTCTCTATTTCTGTCTGGTGGGATACCAGTACTTATTAATGTGGATACTAGAAATGCTCTGTACTTTCTATAGGTCTCCTAGGCTTGCGATGAGATAGAAGTATCAGACTATGTATGTCTATATTTGCTTATCAGATGAATATAATTCTGTAGTGTGGAATGAATGATTAAGGTTGAATGTAAAACCTTACAGAATATATGTAAATAACGTATGCTTGAGAATTTTATCAAATGAGTAGTATCTTTTCACATGCTCAATTTTGGGATGTGACAATGGGTATCCATAACCCAACATCCAAACCCATCCAGTCAATTTACAATAAATGGACTAATTGACCATTTTGAAACGACTTTTCCATGAATTTCACCATTCTTAGAATATATCCCACATTGTGCAAATATTTAGTCCATTCATTTAACTCAATTTTCATAAATAATATTCAAAGAGAACAATTAAATATGAAAATTACAAATGACCAAAATAAATAACTAAAGTAACGTTGTGAAATTCTAAAATACTCTTAAGCGAATTATATTCTGAAATTAACGGGTATTACAGGTACACTCCTAGCTTTGGCTTGTTATGAATCAAATATGATTGATGTTGCTCCCAATACTTGGTGGTTTGACTCAGGTGCAACCATTCATGTTGTGAATTCTTTACAGGGGTTCACAAGCCTGAGGAAGCCAAGTGATGCTGAATCCAATATCATTGTGGGAGATGGAGCTAGAGTATCGGTGGAAGAAATAGGAGTAGTTGCATTGCTTTTACCTTCTGGACATACTTTATTGTTAAAAGACGCTGTTTATGTACCTTCTATGAGAAGGAATTTGATTTCAATTTCAGCTTTGGATAAATATGGCTACACTTTTGAATTCAATAATGGAAAAGTTTTTATTCGTTTTAATTCTGTTACTGTCGGTTCAGGAGTATTATGTGATGGGCTTTACATGCTGAATTTGAACAATATGTCTGTTAACTCTGTTGTTGGAAATAAGCGTAATAGGACTGATGAAAGTTCTTCTATGCTGTGGCATAGACGCTTAGGGCACATTTCTAGGCCCCGGATTGAAAGACTGATTAAGGAAGGCATTCTTCATGATCTCAATTTCTCTGATTTTGATGCTTGCATCGATTGCATTAAAGGCAAGCTCACTGCCAAGACTAGGAAGAAAGGAGCAAATAGGTGTGATGATGTGTTGCAGTTGATTCACACAGACATATGTGGACCTATTACACCCACTGCTATGGGTGGATATAGGTATTTCATTACCTTCATAGATGACTTCTCGAGATTTGGTTGGATAGATCTCCTCTAAGAAAAATTCAGTTCCTTGGATGCCTTCATATCCTTCAAGGCTGCTATTGAATTAAAGACTGGAAAGAAGATTAAATGTGTGAGGTCCGACAGAGGAGGTGAGTATTATGACAGATACAGTGAGACTGGGAGAAATCCAGGACCATTCGCCAAATTTCTCGATGAATGTGGGATTGAAGCTCAATACACTATGCCTGGTACTCCTGAGCAGAATGGAGTTGCAGAGAGACGTAATCGAACACTCATGGATATGGTAAGATGCATGATGAGTCATACATCGTTACCAGTTTTTCTTTGGGGAGATGCCTCAAAGACAGCTGTGTACATCCTTAATCAGGTACCTAGCAAATCTGTACCGAAAACTCCCTACGAACTGATGAGTGGAAGGAAGCCGAGTTTGAAACACTTTCATGTGTGGGGTTGTAAAGCAGAGGTTAGACCCTATAATCCTCAATTGAAGAAGCTTCATCTTAAAACTATTAGTGGTTTCTTCATCGGCTACTGCGTGGGCTCTAGAGGTTGCAGATTCTATTGCCCTTCTCATTCTACGCGAGTTATTGAGTCTGACAGAGCGATATTCTTTGAGGATGATTTGGATAGTGGGAGTCATACACCACGACCAATCACTCTCAAGGAAGATCGGACCACAGCTTCAGCGTCGCCTGTTTTACTTCCCATGAATATTGTGGTTCCAGTCGCTCATGATGATGATCAGACACTTCAAGGAGGACATGATGTAGTGGTACCACCTGTTATTGAACAGGAAACTGATGATACTACTGAAACGGGTGTAATTGCACCGCTAGATGTAGTGGCACCGCCAAATGACATTGCAGAAGCACCTCTATTGAGAAGATCTCAGAGAGTACGCAAGCCTTCTATACCAGTTGATTATGTGGTGTATCTTCAGGAGCATGAGTTTGATCTCCATAATGAAGACGATCCTATCACTTTCCAGGAGGCTATCTCTAGTTCTCATGCTTCTAATTGGCTGAATGCCATGCATGATGAATTAGCTTCCATGTCTCATAATGGTGTTTGGGATCTTGTAGAATTGCCAGATGGTTGCAAACTGATTGGGTGCAAATGGGTCTTTAAGACCAAGCGTAGTCCAGATGAAAAAGTTGAGAGGTATAAAGCTAGACTAGTAGCGAAAGGCTATAGTCAAAAGGAAGGCATCGATTATAAAGAGACATTCTCACCAGTTTCTACGAAAGATGCTTTTCGGGTTGTTATGGCTTTAGTAGCTCACTTTGATTTAGAACTTCACCAGATGGACGTAAAGACAGCCTTTCTGAATGGAGATCTAGCCGAGGATGTCTACATGGTTCAGGCTGATGGTTTCATTGAACCAGGTAAAGAGCATTTGGTTTGCAAACTTAAAAAGTCCATTTATGGACTAAAGCAGGCATCCAGGCAATAGTACTTGAAATTTGATCGTGTTGTCACTTCTTTTGGCTTCAAGGAAAATGCTTCAGATCAGTGCATTTATTTGAAGATTAGTGGGAGCAATTTTATAATTCTTGTTTTATATGTTGACTATATTCTACTTGCAAGCAGTTGTGTTAACCTTTTGACTGAGACAAAATTGATGTTAAATAGCCACTTTGATATGAAGGACCTTGGTGATGCTTCAGTTGTTCTAGGCATCCAGATTTACAGTGATAGGTCACGTGGCATTCTTGGATTGTCTCAGAGAGGATATATTGAAAAGATCCTCAAGCAGTTTAACATGCATTCTTGCTCTCCATGTGCTGCACCTGTTCAGAAAGGTGACAAACTATCTAAATCTCAATGTCCTCAAAATGATTCAGAGATATCTGAAATGAGAAAGGTCCCATATACTTCCGCTGTTGGCAGTTTAATGTATGCTCAAGTTTGTACTCGTCCCGATATCGCTTTTGCTGTTAATGCTTTAGGGAGATACTTGAGCAACCCAGGTTTGGGTCATTGGAAAGCCGTGAAGAAGGTCATGAGATATTTGCAGGGAACCAAGGATTACATGTTGACCTACAAGAAGTCTGATCAACTTCAGGTCATCGGTTATTCTGATTCTGATTTTGCAGGTTGCCCTGACGACCGTAAGTCTACTTCCGGCTCTATTTTTATGATGGCAGAAGGAGCTATTTCTTGGAAGAGTGTTAAACAGACTCTTACAGCTACTTCTACCATGGAGGCAGAGTATGTCGCTTGCTATGAGGCTACTTCTCAAGCCGTGTGGCTGAAAAACTTAATCTCTGGTTTTCACATTGTTGAAAGCATTTCTAGGCCACTTGTGATATACTACGACAACACTGCTGCTGTTCATTTCTCTCAAAACAACAGAAGCTCTTCTCGATCAAAGCACTTTGATATCAAATATCTGTTTGTTAGAGAGAAAATTCTGGAGTTTCAGACTCGTATTGAACATCTTGCTACAGAAAACATGTTGGCGGATCCACTAACTAAAGGCTTAACTGTTAAAGCTTTTCAGAATCATGTAACCCATATGGGATTAGTTAAGTCTTTTGATGTTTTAGGTTAGTGGGTGTCACGTCCCAAAATCTGAGCACGTGACTGGCACGGAAAGTGAATTTCATTTCACCTCCGTAAGCCTATTTTTTTTTTCTCTTAAGCATCATACCATTCTTTTTCATGCAACCAAACCGAGTTCTCTATACAAACTACAATTATTCACATTACATCACTGAATGAACCTACCCGATTACAGAGATTTCTAGATTTATACAACTTAGAATAAGACTTAACTATTATACCTTTATCCTGAACAAATGAAAAGGTAATCATGGACTAAGGATCCATAATTCCTTGTTCCGATATTTACCTTCAGCTATCAACTCTGAATAAAAAATATCAATAAGAGGGGTATGAGCAAACCACGTGCCCAGTGAGTAGATAACACAACACTATGACAAAAAAAATATCATGCATCAGATGATAACATGCAGCAATCATACGTAAATCGATCATCATATGATATAATATTATTCACAATACTTCACAACAATATCCAAGTAAATCAAATACATTTTAACATAATTCAAAATTCACAACAGCAATCGGTGAAATCAATTTCACACACATTTCCCGTACCAACCGGGTCGTCCAGAATACCTCTGGATCGTTGCCCGCGGCCCCCGCCGCATCCACCCTTATCGCTCCATTTATAATCTCCACCCTTATAACTTCACATAAATTTCTCCATGGGGTGCACCACCATGCATTTCCTTTCCAGTCAAACACAATCACAATCACATATAAAAACATCCTCAATCATAATCTTGAGCCACAACATAATCAATGTGGTTCCAGCAACATAGCATGTATACAACATAACCCATAATATAGAACAATTATTCAACAATAACATACTTCAACTATCCGCATATGAATGAACTCAACAATCAGAGTATGATACATTTCAACTCAGTTCACATGCCATTCACAATCCATCATATAACCTCAATTCATGAGAAAATAAGAAAATATAATTATATACATCACCTGGCACGTTCCACAATTGTTTATGTCTCATCATCCCACATCATTCTCTTCAAACTTGGATATTCAACATATTTTCACTATGATGCAAAAAGTCAATAACAAAGATATTTAATCATAGCAAGTATTAACCCACTCACCTGGATTTCATACTCTCAGCACTCCCACCTTGCACTTGACCATTCCTATTGTAACCAGATAAAAACCATCAGGGTTACGAAATAGAGAAATTTCCTACCACTACTCTCGACCTTCATCCACTTCTCAAATCATAACTCCTAACTGGTAATGAATATCCAGATGAAACTTATACCATTGGAAACTAGACTCAAAAAGCTTTTCAACGATATTAAAAAAAAAACTGATGCTACAGTAACGGTCAACGCAGCTACAGTAACGTTGACCGAGTCAACGCTACAGTAACGTTGACCGAGTCAACGCTACAGTAACGTTAAAATCTGGAAAAATTTTCTCGGTGAACAGTAATTCTGGGGAAAATTTTCGATGTTTTTCGTGTTCTTCATCCAAAAATCCAAAAATCATATCTAAAACAACATTTCTTTTGATATCTTCCATGGGTTTTCATCCTTAATGTCTAAGGAGTGTTTTAACACCAAAACCCCCAATTTCTACCAACAATCCAAGCTCAAATCTCAAATTTTCATCAAGAACACTAACTTTTTTCAAATATCCAAATTCTACGAATTTCTCCTAGTTTTCTCCAAATTTCTTGTTCTAATAACATCATAAACCACCTAGGAATGTTTTAGATTAACATCCACACTTAAATTCATCCATTAAAATATTCTACAAAAATTTTGCAAAAATGATAACCAAGGATTTGATCTTGTAATAAGAGGAAGAAGAAGAAGAACATCAACTTACCAATCATCCTAACTTTCATAGCTTCCTTCCCAAAGCAAAAATTGCATGAATGATTGATGAAGAAATTCCTTTGCAAGCATAATCGAGAGAGAGAGAAAGTGAAGCTACGGGAGGGAGAATGAGAAAAAGAAAAGAATAAGAAGAAGTGTATACGCGTGGGCCCCACCAATTTCTTTGTCGATAAAATCGCTCATAGCCACCTTAGCTTATAAGATTTGTTCACTTTAATCCCTCTCGATGTCTCAAATACAACTTTAACCTCGAATCAATCATCTATTCGGTACCGGACTCATAATTCATTCTCATAAGCTTTATTCTTCCTCTCAAGTTCCTATTTGGTCATTTCTCAAAAGTAATCCATATTTTCTTTTCTTTTACTTTAGTCCTTGAGAATTTGTAAAAATTTCCTAAATTAAAAATTAAAATTTCTATTCCCAAATTTTCTTCACTAATTCAAAAAGTAAATTTTTCACGTAATTAAATTTTTCACTAAACTTCAAAATAGGCTTTAAATATTCATATAAATTCTTGGGATATTACAGTGGGAGTCTGAAATTTTACATTTACTTGATTGTTATTCTTATGAGATATGTATGAGATGACGTCACTTTTGTTATCATATCTCTTTTAACATTTTCAGATGCTTGGACTATTCTTGGATTGCATATTTCTTTTAATTAATTATGCTTATCCATATTCATTATTCTTTATATGAAATATGGGCTTTTACTTTGTATGATTTACTTCCCTATCGGATACTATTTCTGCATCGTTAAAGCTTATGTTTCTTGACATGTGCTATAAATATAGTTGGTATTTTAGCCTTAATGATTATTGCATTTTAATAATTGACTATTGCTATCCAAGTGGGAGAATTGTTGAAATTTAATATAATATATATCCTATTTTGGATTAGCATTAATCAATTATTAAATATCATTATCATATTAACTATATTATTATAATATATAGCATTTAATATATGAATATTATAATTGGGCTTTTATATTGTGAGTGGCCCGTGATGGGTTGGGCCAATCACATAGCCTGTTGAGAAGTCTCTGCTCTCGTCTGATATTAAATAGACTGACATCCCATTAATTAGCCTAACCCTAGACAGAACTTATCAGACAGAGAGTAGTACCACTCTCACACAACCCTAAAAAATTCCCTCTGTTCTACTGTTCGAGATGGATAGCGCAATAATGCCAGGTACATGTTCTGTTCATCCCTTTTATGTTCTGTTATTTAATATGCTGTAGTTTGTACCTACACCGATCTAGGATTAGAAATTTAATCATGTTAATTCCTTTAGAATAAAAGATATTTTATGTCCTGTTATTTTATGTTCTGTTATTTAATTTGTTTTAAAAGATATTTTAGCCTGACATGTGAGCAGGCTCACACATAAGAAAGTTTGTTGGTAAATGAGCTAGCTCACGATGGGTCCATTATGGTCAAACCATTTTGACAGTGGTAGACTTGGTTAAGCTCTTGAGGAAGAAACATAGTCTTTAAGGTAAAATAAAATTTGACAGATACTATTACTCTTTCCACTTTGAGTTCACAATATTGGCTCTTAGACACTGGTTCAACAAATCACATGACTCCTGAGGAACATTGCAAAAGTCTCTTTCAATCCTCAAAAACATTGCATCAACGTACATGTGTCAAGTCCACAGCAGAATAAAGTGGTGGAACGAAAACATATGCATCTTCTTGAAGTAGCCAAAGCCCTAAAATTCCAGGCTTTTATTCTCACATTGTATTGGGGAGGAATATATCCTCCCGGCATGTTATCTTATCAATGACTTACCCTTGAAAGTCTTGTCAAGGAAATCTCCCTTTAAAGTCCTCAATCATAGATTCTATGAATTAATCATTTGAAAGTTTTTGGTTACTTATGTTATGTCACTAACCTGAATATTTTACATAAGTTTTAGTCAAGATTGGTGCCTGGTGTCTTATTGGATTACTTATCAACCCAAAAGAGATAGAAAGTGCTTAATTTTCAAACAAGGGAATTCCTTGTTTCTAGAGACATCATATTTCATGAAGAAATATTTCCTTTCAAACTGAAAAAGGAGTTCGAGAGAAGTCATCATGATCAAAGTTTCCTTTGTACCACTAATGATGAAACTAAAGACGATCCTATATATATTCTCCTAATTTTGTTTAGGACCAGGCATTGATGGAAGGTCCTAATCATGAAATCGTGACAAATCTTGTACATGGGACAAGTCCATGGGATCGTCTTGCCAAAGATATTTTTTGTTTATTGTGTGACAGTACAATTATTTTAAAAATTGTACACTTATTATGTTTTAATTAAAAAATATGATGAGAAAAATATAAAAAAATTATGTTTTAAATTTTTCAAGTTAGTTTGCTAATTTAATTTATCGTGTTTTATTACTTGTCAAAGGATTTTTCCTTAAAAATACGTCAATAGAAAATTGCATAATAAATTAATAATTTATTCAAGACTTTCGTTTTGTTTTTTATTTTTAAAAAAAATCTACAGAAATCTTAACTTTTAAAGAGGTTGAATTTTTCTACAATTAAATAAATATTAAATTATTTTGATATTTATGTGTATGACAATTAATAAATATTTTATATAAATCTCAAAATAATCTAACAACAAAAATTTTAATTTCTTTAAAGTTTGAGTTCCCTATAAAATTGTTATTATTTTTTTAGTCCAAAGATATGTTATTTGAATTGTGAAAGCTGTGCACGTGTGGGGGATCCACTTGTAATTCGGTGACAAAAGGCATATGTGAATGGGGTTTCGTGCTCAGCACTCGTGTGATGACATTCACAGATAGTGACCTTCTTTTTAAAGTTTCCTTCTATTTTTCTTCACTCACACGTGTGATTCTCATTTCTCGTTCTCCGTTATCCTTTTCTCTTATGTTATCCATCGATATTGACATCCCAACAAGACCTTTCAATATTCATCTTTTGGCGTTATTTCACTTTTCTCTTTCTCTCTCTAAATATTCACTGATTAAATTGCCAAAAGCTACTTTTAAGAGCTTTTACCCCTCAATGTTAATATCTTGTCCACACCTTCAAGAGGTTTTGGATTATAATTGAACTCGTCATTACTCACGAAACCTAAAGTTGTTAGCTAAATAAACAACATAAATCAATCTCTCTCTCTCAAAGAGAATTTTTTTAGCTTAATTTAAACTGTTAATTTTATAATTAATGATATATATTTTAATGTATTATTTTTTTTAATAAAAATAGTATCATAAAATATGAGTAATTGATTATAAAATTTGATAGTTCATATTATGTCAAACACTTTACTTGATTTTGAGACTAAGTATGAGATCAAATCTCTCTACCTTATTAGCTAAATTTTTTTTTTGTTAAGTTTGGTTGTAACTATTTTTTTTTAAAAAATCATTAATATCTAGTTTAAGTCAAATTAAACTATAAAATTATAAATTATTCTAATTATTGTATTACCAACATCCTGTTAAATTCTAATCAGCGCATTATTTGTCTACAAAATAAATTTATAAAACTCGATGTTATATTATACTTAGAAATGAGCCACCTCAAAATATCACGTTGACCCTTTTAACTTATATTTTTATTGTATATTTTATCTACATATTTTTTATTTGGTCAAGCAAACCGTTCAAGTTGTTTGATCAGAGTCTGAACAAAAAAGATCCACATATTATAATTGATCAAACAATTTGTTTGTCCAAATAAAAAATTTTAATTCATTTATCTTAGTTACTTTTTTTTTACCTTATTTCTTGTCTTTTTTTTTATTAAAAAAAAAGAAAGTGCGACAATTGAGATCTTGGACCCCAATTAACACTCAACTGAAATGAAATCTTTCTAACAAGATCGCAAATGGTTTCATCATTAACTGTTGTCCTTCAAGGCCAACAATTAAGATAAACTCATGGGACCAATCCTCGGCCTTTATAGTATTTGAAATGTTTTTCATAAATATACTAACGAATTAAATGGCTTCAAAATTAGAGTAACTTTTTAAATATATAGTTTAAGAAGGTTCCCTAGGGAGAATTCAGAATTGTAATTTAAACTTTAAACCTTATCTTTAAGCAGTACTTGCTTTTCCATAGGCTCATAATCTGAAGTCCCATTCCTCCATTTTTCTTCCGTATCATGTACCTTTTAATTAAAGTTTTGAAAATTAAAATAGCCATGGACAAAATATTAATTTAATAGTGAATAATCAAATTTTAGTCAAATCATAATGGAAATAATAAGAAAATAATATATATAATTAAATATTATAAATATAAATTTATAAATTTAATTAAAAATTAAATTTAACGTCAAATTACACAAAATAATATTTATAATAAAAATTGATCAAATAATAAGAAAATATTATTAATTAAAATGATATTTACTCATATCAAATTCATAAAATACCAAAATATTAATATTTCTATTAAAATTAATTGATCTGTAATATTAATTTTTTATTATTGATTATAGAATAAACAAAAAAAAATTTAAAATGAGCTTAGTTCATTTAGCACTGATTCGACCGATTTAATTACTTAACTATTCGACCAATTTAATTATTTAACTATTTTAGAAGTTATTCTAGACTAATTTTTTAATCAATTCTTAATTCAATTAATTAAACTGAATAAGATTGATTGTTACAACATTGCTTTTGACCGATATTAACCCTTTATTTGTTGCCGTCAATAACTTTTTAACCTCTTTGCTAGGGTATCTTTATTCACTTTTAAGATGGGATATAAAGTCGTATTATTGTGTAATTCACCTTTTAGATAAACTTTTGGCATGATAATAGTTAAAAAGAGCAAAAATTGAAAGCGAAAGAATAAAGGAAGGGTGGGGAAATTGAATGGGTGGTGGGGCCAATAGAGGCGATATTTAATTATTTAGAGAAGATGAGGGACGATGGTCCTACAAGTGAAGGGCAAAGGCAGCATAGCACATGTAGCAATAGAAGGAGTAGGTGGCCGTTCATCTACATATTTTAATATTCCAAACAAAACATTCGGCCTCCAAGATTTGCTTCCACAGCCCTAAGATACGCCTTTATACGCCAATTACAATGGGCCACTATTCCGTTCTTTTTTATTTTATAAATTATAATTTTAATATTTCTATATGAATGACTCAATATCTCAAATACCTAAACTATTTTTAAAAAATATTGCATAATAGTATCCTAAATTTGTTATGAGATATTCAAATATCCGTTGATTTAACAAAAATTTTAAGTTTATAAAATTTATATATTAAAATTTTATAATTGATAATATATATTTATATATGGTATAAGACGAGTATTTGATATAAATAATATGCTTATATCCGATACTTTATTTTCCTATTTATTTTCAGTAGATATAGAGTATCTAATATGAATATTTTAATATGTCTAATATCTATTAAATAGTTATTTTTAATTATTTATATTTTATTCAATATCCATTCAAATTTCGAATACTTCTTTTTTTAATGGAAATCGCCGGATATCTAAAATACTCAAATTCATTGTCATTTTTACCTTTACTACTGTAATACCCGTTAATTATGGAATATAATTCGCTTAAGAGTATTTTAGAATTCTACAACGTTATTTTAGTTATTTATTTTGGTCATTTTTAATTTTCATATTTAATTGTTCTCTTTGAATATTATTTATGAAAATTGAGTTAAATGACTGGACTGAATATTTGCACCATGTGAGATATATTCTAAGAATGGTGAAATTCATGGAAAAGTGGTTTAAGAATGGTCAATTAGTCCATTTATTGTAAATTGACTGGATGAGTTTGGATGTTGGGTTATGGATACCCATGGGTTATTCAATAACCCATTAGAAATATTTAAAATAAAACTTCAATAGTAACTTCTCATAATTCGCGTCTGAAGCAAAAGGTTGGAAGGAACAGTAACTTCAGTTTCTCTCGTTTCTTCATCTTCTTCTCAAATCCTTTCCTTGATCTTCAGAGTTTTGACTATTTGTTCGGTTCAAAAGCTTTGTAAGGATCAAAGGTAAGCTTTAATCTCATTATTTTTCTTAAATTTCAGTTTATATGGAAGATTAGAGGAGGTTTTGTTCTTGAAGATTTTGATGATAATTCGTGAATCTCAGTTGTTTTAGAAGTTATATTTGAGTTATAATCGGTTAAAAGAGTTGAGATTCTGGTTTTGAATCAAAAGAAAGGAAAGGATGAATTTTTTGAAAGATTTTCTGCAAAATTCGAAGTACTGTAGCAACTGGAAATCTGGAATTTTTCTTCGAGTTACTGTAGCGACCAGAAATTTCGGAAAAAAATCTGGAAAATTTCTTCGGGTACTATAGCAGTTACTGTAGTGTCAGCAGTCAACGGTACTGTAGCGAACCGGCACTGTAGCGAACCGTTACTGTAGCAATCAGAAAATTTTGCGTATTTTCGTGATTTTGTTTCTTTTCTTATGTTTCCTTGTAATATATTTTACTAGGAAATTTTCCTACACAAATTCTAGTGTGGAACAAGGTAAACTTGGACAAACATCAAGGTGAGTGAATAACCTTGCTCAGCTAATTTGATATTACTAGTCAAAGTACAATATAAGTCCCATTTACAATATTATTTGGATAATAAGCAATCAATTTTCATATGGGAGTATATGATGATCGGTAGAAATAAGAGTATGTAGAAATTATTTTATTTCATGACAATTGTACTATGTGATAAATTCTCACTATCTTATTAATGAGTAAAGATCTACGGGATCTAATACACAAGTTTGAAAGGGTTAAAGTCCCATACTACTCGATGTATATCTAAGAAATCTTATACACGAGTTTGAAAGGGTTAAAGTCCCATACTACTCAGTGCTTATCTATGAAACCTATACACGAGTTGAAAGGGTTAGAGTCCCATACTACTCGGTGTATACCTATGAGATCTTATTCACGAGTTTGAAAGGGTTAGAGTCTCATACTTGTAACACCCTGACATTTTATTTCCTTTAAAAATAATAATTTTTCTCTAAATCGGTTCACTGGATAATTTTCTGAATAATTTTCTTTCAATAGATTTCACTATTCACGAATTTTACTATTCATGTGAATAGTACCTTGCAGAAAATTTACAAGATTTTCATTAATTATATCTGAGCTTGAATACATACAAAAATAATTTACATAATATTTATTATTATCTTTACATATTTGAATCATAAACTACCATAAAATATATTTCCACACTTCAAGATCATCATTAATATCATCAAGCCTTCCATTTTGCCCTTTTTCCTGAAATGATCAATTTTCTAAAAGTGAGATATAAAATATCTCAGTAGCTAGTCACTTTCTTAAAAACATGTAAACACATGAGGAGATCATTTCAGCCATAAAAGCACAACATCACACTAATAACAATTAAATTTCTCTTGTTCACTATGTAGAATAAAATTCTGTAAAAACTGATTATGAACACAGATATCATAAATCATAAATAATCATACTTTTATGGAAAACTAACTACATGATCTGATTCTCAACCTCTTAAACTTCATTGCTCCTATTTGCTCTGTTTCTTAGTCCTCTCTCTTCTTCAAATTTTCGCCTCTTCCTCTCTCTCTCTCTCTCTTTCTTTTCTCTACTCTTCTCTCTCCATCCCATACCACAACGCACCCACACATATATATAATTGAAAGAAAAGCAATGTCTCCTTTTCTTTCGTTCTTCCTTTTCTTTCACTATTCCCGCCTCAAATCAAACATCACTTTCTCTCTTTTATTTTTCCTTCTTTTATTTTTTTTTTCTTGGTCTCTTCATCTTCCTTTCCCTTATCCTCTCTTCTCTTTCTTCTCTTCCACCCCACCGACTCACAACACATTCATATATATATTAATTAATTATTCATTAACAACCCACATGTCTCCTTCCTCTTTTTCTTTTCTTTCTTTTTTTTTTCCTTCCTCATTTTCTCCTACGCACACTTCACACACGTCACTTTCACACTTTTTCTTTTGGTTGAAAATAATAAAAACCCTCAAATTTTTTTATTCTATACAAATAGGTCCCTACTCAATGGATAAAATTCTATTTATATCTCTCAAAAATTTCTTAATAACTATTTTATCCTTATTTTCTTGCTCATTTATTTATTTAGCCTCATTTTCTAAGGTAATTAAATTTGGGATATCACATTCTTCCCCCCTTAAATGAATTTTGTCCCCAAAATTTAAACTAATGCATATATACACATATAAAAATTGCAACCACGTGCATGAAAATATTCCAAATACAAACATCACACTTATTAACATAATCAATCTATCATTCATTTTACACAATTGCAGTATTATATTTGTTTGATTTGCGTATGATTTCTTGGGTGATCAAACCCTCAATCACTTTGCATTT
This sequence comes from Biancaea sappan, assembly GCA_037074585.1. Taxonomy (NCBI): domain Eukaryota; kingdom Viridiplantae; phylum Streptophyta; class Magnoliopsida; order Fabales; family Fabaceae; genus Biancaea; species Biancaea sappan. The sequence continues at coordinate 12,222,762 of CM073490.1, read as the reverse complement.
GTACCGTAGATTTGCGTATGATTTCTTGGGTGATCAAACCCTCAATCACTTTGCATTTGTACTATAGATTTGCGTATGATTTCTTGGGTGATCAAACCCTCAATCACTTTGCATTTGTGCCGTAGATACTTGCACCGAGTGACCTGGGAATTTAACCCTCAAACTCTTTGTGCATAGGTTTTCATAGTTATACACTGAGTAGTATGAGACTCTAACCCTTTCAAACTCATGTATTAGATCCCGTAGATCTTTTCAGGTTTTCATAGTTATACACTGAGTAGTATGAGACTCTAACCCTTTCAAACTCATGTATTAAATCTCATAGATCTTTGCTCATCAATAAATAAGTGAAAATTTATCACAGTACAATTACCATGAAATAAATTAATAACATCAAACTAGCTTAGCAAGGTTATTCACTTACCTTGACTTTTGCTCAATTTTACCTTGAATCATCCTTGAAAATGTGTAGGATAATGGAAAATGCATCACAAAAGCATCCAAGGCAATCTCTTTTTTTTTTTTCTAATTTTATTTTCTTATAGAATTTAATTTCTATTATGAAACATATCTTCACTTGTTTCATAATACATCATAATCATACATACTTTCTTCTAACTCAAATTCTTTTTACAGAATTAAGAGTTATTACAGAAACATAGATATGTTTATACTAATAACATTTCTAATCATATATATGGCATGGAATAAGAATTCCAGATCATTTTTGTAGAATTTCATCTTCAAGAATACTTTTAGAGAGAAAACAAACACATGGATAATTCATATGATCATAGGAAATATAAGCTTTATCTATAATTCAATGTACACTTCACTAGGTACTTAATTTTATAGAGATAAATATCTCTAATATTTTTTTTTCTAAATTGTCACACTCAAAGTAAATTCTAATTCAACTTCGGCATACCTTTTCTTTTTATGAATTTAGGCTATAATGATTTCTTACATGTAAAATATACTGGCCAGGCATACGTTACAAATAAGACTCCATTATTTTCTTTATTCATCAAAAGATACCTCGTATGCCTTTATTCATATTTAATCAATTCTCTATATGACTTACTTTTTTTTTACTCAAATACTCTTCTAAATCTCACTTAATCATAACAAACATTCACAGCAACTCAAACACAAACATCATAAAAATAATACTTTTAACAAATCAAACAATTACATGTAAATATTTTCCTTTCCATAAGATGGCAAGATCTTTTCCTCTGATACTATTTTGTAACACCCCGACATTTTATTTCCTTTAAAAATAATAATTTTTCTCTAAATCGGTTCACTGGATAATTTTCTGAATAATTTTCTTTCAATAGATTTCACTATTCACGAATTTTACTATTCATGTGAATAGTAATCTTGCAGAAAATTTACAAGATTTTCATTAATTATATCTGAGCTTGAATACATACAAAAATAATTTACATAATATTTATTATTATCTTTACATATTTGAATCATAAACTACCATAAAATATATTTCCACACTTCAAGATCATCATTAATATCATCAAGCCTTCCATTTTGCCCTTTTTCCTGAAATGATCAATTTTCTAAAAGTGAGATATAAAATATCTCAGTAGCTAGTCACTTTCTTAAAAACATGTAAACACATGAGGAGATCATTTCAGCCATAAAAGTACAACATCACACTAATAACAATTAAATTTCTCTTGTTCACTATGTAGAATAAAATTCTGTAAAAACTGATTATGAACACAGATATCATAAATCATAAATAATCATACTTTTATGGAAAACTAACTACCTGATCTGATTCTCAACCTCTTAAACTTCATTGCTCCTATTTGCTCTGTTTCTTAGTCCTCTCTCTTCTTCAAATTTTCGCCTCTTCCTCTCTCTCTCTCTCTTTCTTTTCTCTACTCTTCTCTCTCCATCCCATACCACAACGCACCCACACATATATATAATTGAAAGAAAAGCAATGTCTCATTTTCTTTCGTTCTTCCTTTTCTTTCACTATTCCCGCCTCAAATCAAACATCACTTTCTCTCTTTTATTTTTCCTTCTTTTATTTTTTTTTCTTGGTCTCTTCATCTTCCTTTCCCTTATCCTCTCTTCTCTTTCTTCTCTTCCACCCCACCGACTCACAACACATTCATATATATATTAATTAATTATTCATTAACAACCCACATGTCTCCTTCCTCTTTTTCTTTTCTTTCTTTTTTTTTCCTTCCTCATTTTCTCCTCCGCACACTTCACACACGTCACTTTCACACTTTTTCTTTTGGTTGAAAATAATAAAAACCCTCAAATTTTTTTATTCTATACAAATAGGTCCCTACTCAATGGATAAAATTCTATTTATATCTCTCAAAAATTTCTTAATAACTATTTTATCCTTATTTTCTTGCTCATTTATTTATTTAGCCTCATTTTCTAAGGTAATTAAATTTGGGATATCACAATACTACTCGGTGTATATCTATGAAATCTTATTCATGAGTTTGAAAGGGTTAGAGTCCCATACTACTCGATGTATAATACAATTAATTATATGAGTAAATGTGGTATTTGTACTTTTGATATTTTATATAGTACAGTTATTTACTTACTGAGTTTTTAAATAAACTCACACTCCCTATGATTATTTTTTTTCAGAAACAGAAAACAAAGAACAAGAGTATCCGTTTGAAGAATAGAAGCCTCTTGGAATTATCCTCTATTTCTGTCTGGTGGGGTACCAGTACTTATTAATGTGAATACTAGGAACACTCTGTACTTTCTATAGGTCTCCTAGACTTGCGATGAGATAGAAATATCAGACTATGTATGTCTATATTTGCTTATCATATGAATATAATTCTGTAGTGTGGAATGAATGATTAAGGTTGAATGTAAAACCTTACAGAATATATGTAAATAACGTATGTTTGAGAATTTTATCAAATGAGTTGTATCTTTTCACATATTCAATTTTTGGGATGTGACAATTTTGGTATCAGAGGATAGGTTTTATAGGTCCCCTATAGAGTACAGAGCAAAGTGATCTTTGTGGGCCATTCCCTATTGTCATGAGCCACGGCATGACCATAGGATTAGGTTCCATAAAAGACCTTGTACAGTATAACGTCATTTTATAGATAACTTCTCAGTGGGGCTAGTAAGTGATATTTTGTTTATGTCTGAAAATTGTTTGTTATGTGTGTAGATTTGTGACAGTACAATGTCAGAAGGATCTTCTAATAATAATGAGCATATGGGTCCAAGGAGGACCATAAATCCACCAGTACATGTGCAAGATGATCCTAACCGTGGTGATAGTTTACATGCTCAAAGTACTGAAGGCGCAACTAGTGAGCAAGCAAGGAGAGTCGAACCTGATGCTCACATTGGTAATGCAACTATTGCACATGTGATTAATTTGATGAATGAACGATTTGACCGATTTGATGCTGAAATGAGAGGTTGAGCTGCACAAGCTAACCTGCCAGTGGATCCTCCTATTGTCGAAGCTGAAATTGTACCACCAGCTCAGTTAGCTAGAGGAGATAATGTAAGGGAGGTAAGAATGTCTGAGTTCCAGAAAATGAGGCCTCCTACTTTTTCAGGGGAAGATCCCAAAGAGGACCCACAATGTTTCCTTGAAGATTGTGAAGCAATCTGTGATGCTATAGGGTGTTCTCCTACTCAAAAGGTAGAATTCACTTCCTTTCAGTTAAAAGGTAGGGCTGGTAAATGGTGGAGGAACTGGAAGAAAGCTAGAATTCAAGGCGCACCGCCAGTTATGTGGACAGAATTTTACAGATTGGTTATGGATGAATTTCTTCCGGCAAGTGAACGATCATCTAGGGCCAGGGATTTTCTGTATCTACGACAGAGAACCATGACTGTTGATGAATATTCAGCTCAGTTTGTTAAATTATCTGAATTTGCTCCTGAAATCATTCCTTCTGAAAGGAAGAAAATAGAAAAATTTGTGGAAGGGCTTCGTGATGCCTTAGATGATCAAGTGGGTTCTAATATGAATGATTACTCTTCGTACTCAGAAGCTGTTGATGTGGCCCGAAGAATGGAAAAGAGGTCAAAGAATAAAGAAGAATATCGTCAAAAGAAGAAAGCTAGATATAGAAGATCTTTTGATCAAGGGGAAGACTCAGGGACTTTGAAACCCTTTACTGCATCACAACATGCTCCAGCCACTCCTACTAAGTCATCTTATTCTACAGCCAGTGTGGCTAAGCCTCGTTCAGAGAGCAGAGGTGATTTTAGCTCTTATAGTAGAGGAGGTACTCAAGGTAGAAGGGAAAAACCTCAATGTCCTGAGTGTGGAAAGTTTCACTTCGGAGAATGCAGGTTAAACACTGTTGGTACAGGTTGTTTTAACTGTGGACAAAAAGGAAATTTTATAAGGGAGTGCCCTCAGCTCATGACAAGACCAGGTCAAGGGTCTACTTTGCCACCTCGACCACAATCTATTACTCAAACACCAACCCCTTCAATAGGGGGTAGTATGGGAAGAGGTTCTGGAAGAGGCCAAGGTGACCGTGAAAAACAAGCTGCTGGCAGAGGAAATGCAAAAGTATATGCTCTAACCCGACAGGATGCTCAAACATCCAATGCTGTAGTTACAGGTATATTATCTGTTAATACTTTTGCTGCACATATTTTGTTTGACCCCAGTTCTACTCACTCATATGTGTCACCCCTATTTGCCAAGAGATTTGCATTTGATTCGATTACTCTTAAAGAATCATTCTTGGTTTCCACACCGATGAGAGAGACTTTGATGGTTAAAACATGTTATCGTTCTTGTAAAATAATTGTTGGGGGCATGGAAACTGAGATAGATCTTATGATTCTCAATATGTTAGATTTTGATGTGATTTTAGGAATGGACTGGCTATCTTCTTGTCATGCTACTATAAATTGTCGTGATAAAGTTATTTCCTTTAATATGCCGGGGAGGAGTAATTTTGTGTTTCAAGGAGATCGAAGTGATGTACCTTGCAACATGATATCTATGTTAAGTGCCCAGCGTATGTTGCGAAAGGGATGTCAGGGATTTCTAGCTTTTATCAAAGATTTAGAAAAGAAAGAACAGAAGTTAGAAGACATACATGTGGTTAATGAATTCCCAGATGTATTCCCATAAGATTTACCTGGATTACCGCCAGAAAGAGATATTGAGTTCAGTATTGATTTGGTCCCAGACACAAGACCAATTTCTATTCCACCTTATCGTATGGCTCCTGTTGAGCTAAAAGAACTCAAAGAACAATTGGAAGATTTGTTGAACAAAGGGTTCATTCGCCCAAGTTTTTCACCTTGGGGTGCTCCTGTTCTTTTTGTGAAAAAGAAAGATGGTTCTATGAGATTATGTATAAATTATCGTCAGCTGAATAAAGTCACAGTGAAAAATAAGTATCCTTTACCAAGGATAGATGATTTGTTTGATCAGCTTCAAGAAGCAAAATACTTCTCAAAGATTGATCTAAGGTCTGGATATCATCAGTTACGAATTAAGAATGATGATATACCTAAGACAGCTTTTCATACACGGTATGGACATTATGAGTTTCTTGTGATGTCTTTTGGGTTGACAAATGCACCAGCAGCATTTATGGATTTAATGAACAGAGTGTTCAAATCATTCCTTGATAAGTTTGTAATTGTATTTATTGATGATATTTTGGTATATTCAAAGAGTCATGAAGAACATATTGAGCATTTGAGAATAGTGCTTCAGACCTTGAGAGAGCATCAGTTGTACGCAAAGCTCCCAAAATGCGAATTTTGGATGAGTCATGTAACGTTTTTGGGACATGTTATTTCCCAAGAAGGTATTCATGTAGATCCAAGTAAAATTGAAGCAGTAAAACAATGGCCTAGACCAACAACTGTGTCAGAAGTACGTAGTTTTCTTGGCTTAGCAGGGTATTACCGTCGCTTTGTCAAAGATTTCTCTAAGAGGGCTCTCCCATTAAATAAGTTAACTCGAAAGAATGTTAAATACATTTGGGATGATTCATGTGAGCAAAGTTTCACCCAATTGAAAGAGTGTTTAACTTCTGCACCAGTTTTAATCCTACCATCAGGACCAGGGGGTTACTCTGTATTCTGTGATGCCTCAAAGATAGGCTTAGGGTGTGTGTCGATGCAACATGGTAAAGTCATAGCTTATGGCTCACGTCAGCTTAAAAAGCATGAATTGAATTACCCCACTCATGATTTGGAAATGGCAGCTGTAGTGTTTGCCCTAAAGATATGGAGACATTACTTGTATGGGGAAACTTGTAAAATTTTTACAGATCACAAAAGCCTTAAGTACATTTTTGAGTAGAGAGATCTCAATCTAAGGCAACGAAGGTGGATGGAACTTCTGAAAGATTATGATTGTACCATCCTTTACCATCCAGGTAAAGCAAATGTAGTGGCTGATGCTCTAAGTCGAAAGTCTATGGGAAGTTTAGCTCACATTGCCATTATAAGGAGGTCTCTAATACATGAACTACAAGAATTGGAAGCTGATGGAGTATTCTTCGAGATCACTGAGTCAGGTACATTTCTGGCTCATTTAACATTTAGATCATCCATTGTTGAAAAAGTAAAAGCAACTTTAGAAAATGACATTGATATGGTCAAAATCAGAGATAAGGCAAGGCAAGGTCTAGCACCAAGTTTCTTGGTAGATGAAGAAGGAGTCTTATGGTTTAATGGAAGACTCTGTGTCCCCAACATTGAATCTTTGAAACATGAAATCTTAATGGAAGCTCATGGTTCGCCCTACGTTGTACATCCTGGTGCTGTGAAAATGTATCAGGACTTGAAACAAGTTTACTGGTGGGAGGGCATGAAGCGAAATGTGACTGACTTTGTAGCTCGATGTTTGACTTGTCAGCAAGTTAAAGCTGAACATCAATGACCACCTGGTTTGATGCAAAAACTAGATATTCCCGAGTGGAAGTGGGAAAGGATCACTATGAATTTTGTAGTAGGTTTACCTCGATCAACAAAAGGAAATGACTCAATATGGGTCATAGTGGATCGACTTACTAAGTCAGCACATTTTCTTCCTGTTCATACCACTTTCAGTGTAGCAAAACTTGCTCGACTTTATGTTAAAGAAATAGTGAAACTTCATGGTGTACCAATATCCATTATATCAGACCGAGGACCTCAGTTTACTTCTCGGTTCTGGAAAGTCTTTCAAGAGGCTTTGGGTACCAAAGTGAATCTTAGCACAACATTCCATCCTCAGACTGATGGACAGTCCGAAAGGACAATTCAGAATTTAGAGGATATGCTAAGAGCTTGTGTGATGGATTTAAGTGGAAGTTGGGAAGATCATTTGTCTCTTATTGAATTTGCTTATAATAGCAGTTACTAAGCCAGTATCCAGATGGCACCTTTTGAGGCTTTATATGGGAGACGGTGTCGATCTCCTATAGGTTGGTTTGAACTTGGTGAAACCAAAATATTTGGACCTGAGATGATTCAGGAAGATATAAATAAAGTTAAACTTATCAGAGAGAGGTTGTTAACTGCTCAGAGTAGACAGAAATCTTATGCGGACAACCGACGACGTGATCTTGAATTTGCAATAGGTGACATGGTTTTCTTACAAATCTCACCTATGAAGGGAGTAATGAGATTCGGGAAGAAAGGCAAGCTTAGCCCGAGGTATGTTGGCCCATATGAGGTTGTTGACAGAGTGGGTAATGTGGCATATCGCCTAGACCTACCTTCTGACCTAGAGGGAGTCCATCCAACATTTCATGTGTCCATGCTACGGAAATATCTTCCTGATCCTTCTCATGTCATTCAACCCCAAGAAGTTCACTTTTATGAAACTCTCACATACGAAGAGGTACCAGTAGCTATTCTTGATAGAAAAGTCAAGAAATTGCGTACTAAAGAAATTCCTACTGTCAAGGTTCTTTGGAGAAATCATTCTCGCGAGGAAGCTACGTGGGAGGCAGAAAATGAAATGTGGAAAAAATATCCACATTTGTTTGAAACTTGAGGTAAGATTTTAATTCGGAGGACCGAATTCTTTTAAGGGGGGTAGAATGTAATACCCGTTAATTTCGGAATATAATTTGCTTAAGAGTATTTTAGAATTCTACAACGTTACTTTAGTTATTTATTTTGGTCATTTTTAATTTTCATATTTAATTGTTCTCTTTGAATATTATTTATGAAAATTGAGTTAAATGACTGGACTAAATATTTGCACAATGTGGGATATATTCTAAGAATGGTGAAATTCATGGAAAAGTGGTTTTAGAATGGTCAATTATACTGTAGCGAACCGGCACTGTAGCGAACCGTTACTGTAGCAATCAGAAAATTTTGCGTATTTTCGTGATTTTGTTTCCTTTCTTATGTTTCCTTGTAATATATTTTACTAGGAAATTTTCTTACACAAATTCTAGTGTGAAACAAGGTAAACTTGGACAAACATCAATGTGAGTGAATAACCTTGCTCAGCTAATTTGATATTACTAGTCAAAGTACAATATAAGTCCCATTTACAATATTATTTAGATAATAAGCAATCAATTTTCATATGGGAGTATATGATGATCGGTAGAAATAAGAGTATGTAGAAATTATTTTATTTCATGACAATTGTACTATGTGATAAATTCTCACTATCTTATTAATGAGTAAAGATCTACGGGATCTAATACACAAGTTTGAAAGGGTTAAAGTCCCATACTACTCGGTGTATATCTAAGAAATCTTATACACGAGTTTGAAAGGGTTAAAGTCCCATACTACTCAGTGCTTATCTATGAAACCTATACACGAGTTGAAAGGGTTAGAGTCCCATACTACTCGGTGTATACCTATGAGATCTTATTCACGAGTTTGAAAGGGTTAGAGTCCCATACTACTCGGTGTATATCTATGAAATCTTATTCATGAGTTTGAAAGGGTTAGAGTCTCATACTACTCGATGTATAATACAATTAATTATATGAGTAAATGTGGTATTTGTACTTTTGATATTTTATATAGTACAGTTATTTACTTACTGAGTTTTTAAATAAACTCACACTCCCTATGATTATTTTTTTTCAGAAACAGAAAACAAAGAACAAGAGTATCCGTTTGAAGAATAGAAGCCTCTTGGAATTATCCTCTATTTCTGTCTGGTGGGGTACCAGTACTTATTAATGTGAATACTAGGAACGCTCTGTACTTTCTATAGGCCTCCTAGACTTGCGATGAGATAGAAATATCAGACTATGTATGTCTATATTTGCTTATTATATGAATATAATTCTGTAGTGTGGAATGAATGATTAAGGTTGAATGTAAAACCTTACAGAATATATGTAAATAACGTATGTTTGAGAATTTTATCAAATGAGTTGTATCTTTTCACATGTTCAATTTTTGGGATGTGACAACTACCTTCACGTATACTCTTTTTTTTTTCACCCACTCTAAGAATAGTTCATATAGTCATCAATTTTTTTAAATAAGATTTTAAATTCAAATCTTGTTAATAAAAAAATAACACTAAAAGAGATTTACATATTTTGTGATCAAATAATTATTCTATTTTTTTCCAATTTATAAGTGTATTTTTACTCAAAAAAAATAAAAGAATATTTCTTTTTGAACTTATTGAGTATAAATAATTATAACGTTGAGTGTTATGTATATTTGTTTATACACAACAAAAAATGGTTGGAATGAGACATTCAAGCTCATAAATGCTTGTTGGTTATTCTTTACCAGAGGATACCATTAATTATGGTGCACTACTGATTGTCTAAACATTACAACTGTCTGTCTAATTCTTATTATTTATATTTATCACCGCCACCCATATATACTTGCTTATAAAAAGACTTTTTTTTTCTTTTTAAAGAAGAAATGACCGGACAGTGTCTCCTAATTTTTTTGTTTCTCCAATTAAAGACATGCCACTTACATCAAAATTAAATTGCTGCAATTTTTTATAAAATAATAAAATTGGAACTTAAAGATACAATAATAACGTACCCAATTATAAAAGCATGCAAATTGTGAGGTATGCTCAGAATAATTTTGAAATTTTTATGAATTTAGATAAAAAAAATTAAAAACATAAACTAAAAAAAAAAGAAAATCAGAGCATTTATCTTTTTATTAACAATTATTTCGATTATATGTTTAGTATTTTATTTTATTAACAATAACACTTAGTTAAATTTAAAAAAATATTAATCAGATATAAATTGAAATATGGTTTTTTTAAAATACATGATAACAGCAATGACGTGAATAAAAAAAATTAAAGTAATAAAAATATTTTAAAGATAATCAAAATATATAAATGTTTGATTAAAAAAAATGAATGTTTATACTTTATGAGATGGTTATGAAAATATAGAGAAGAACATTTATTTGAGGCAAACTTTGGGCGGGTAATATTACAAATTTTTATACTATAAATATTATTATTGTACCAGTATTATAATATAAAAAATTATCTTTGTGCGGCTCAAAATTACAAAATAAAACATGGGTTATACAACTTGTAAGTAATTTGTCATAGCATAATTTTAAGATGGGCCAAAGTGGTTTGGACAATTGGACTTGGGTTTAGACCACTTGAAATTTGGGCTGAGCTAAAACCAATTTGGGCCATGAGCTAAAGCCAGTTAGAATTCAGCCTAGAGCCGAATAACAACAATGCTTTAATGACCAAATGTCTTTCTTTTTTTTTTTTTGGTAAACGCAATGCATTTTCTTTCTCCACTGGATTCGACTTTCGAGATAGGATTGAAGCGCCCATCGCTATGAATCAACGATCAACGGAAAAAATTCGTGTTTAAAAAGCATTCTCAACACAATCTTTAACAATGGCTTCAGCAATTTCTACTTTGGCAGTGTCATGCCCATTGTCATCTACGAGCTCAAGATTAGCGATATGTGTAGTGTCCTCCTCTGTAAGTTCACATCCTAAAACCATAAATTTTCGTCTTTCTTCATCGTTATCTCCACTGCAAGGATGCCTGTTTTCGCCGTGGAATGGTCTAAAGCAACTGGGTGTCTCAATTAAACCAAAATCTCTTCATACAGGTAAAATTTCATGCAGGTTTATGGCTTCTCGCTTTCTGTTTCTTCTATCCCTTATCTTGGAGTTCTCTTTTAAATGCGTTTTTCGCTGGTAATTTCTTGTTTGATTGATCTTTTGTACAGCAAGGAGGGCTAGGTTTAAGGGCAAGGTGGTTTATGCATCACTTTTTGGGGTTGGAGCACCTGAAGCTCTGGTAATTGGGGTCGTGGCTTTGTTGGTTTTTGGTCCCAAAGGTCTTGCTGAGGTGAGTTAGATGCTTGTCAACTTTTTTGTAATTCCTTGTGTTAGCAAAAATTTTGGTTGCTTTTTTCCCACATGAAATTTACATTAAATATGTAATGTCGACTTCGAAAAAAATAAAATAAAATACTCATTACCATAAATCATACTAACAGCTGAAAGAATGATGACTTATTAGTATTCTAGAAGGGAAAGTGAAAGTACACTGACACAATCGGCATATAGAAAACTAATCTGACTTAAGATGAATTAATATTTTCTATGGCATGATTCGATGGGTTTTCTCTGCAATTTTAAATGATGAAGACTTGTACTCTAGTTGGTTTCTAGGCTTCAGAATAAGATTCTTGTTACATGACTCAATTATGGGTGCAAGACTAAAACCTCTACGAAAGCTAAATATTACTTTCATTGAAAGATTCTGATGAATACTTGCCTAAACTATGTACTTTCATCTTTACGTCATTAGGATGAACTGAAGGGAGATAGGTTTATTTAGTTATTATTCCTAGTTTGGAATAGTGATAAACTGTGTTCTGAAATGCAGATAGTCTATTTACGTTTTTTTTGCACTTCGTCAAAGTAAGTATGTGTTACAGCATACAGAAAACTTAAAGCATGATGTTCCTCTATGTTGTTCAGTAAACGTTAATAGAAGGAGATATGTGGCTTTAATACACCAATTAGCTAGATGAGCATGAAGTTAATAACCTTATGCCTGTTTTTCAGTTATAAGTGGTGTTCTTGGCTCTTTAATAAAAATGTCAAAGTTACATGATATTTGAGGGAGGTTTATATCTTTAGATATTTATACCATAACAGTCTAGAAGATCACTTTTATATGATTTATGGTTATTAACTTTGTTGTTTGAAGTTCACTGGAGATGTCTGCAGAGCTGTATTTTGATTTTATGTAAGGGATAGGATAGAGCTCAGATCCCTCTCTTTCAACAACAACAACAACAACAACAGTCTTATCCCACTAGGTGGGGTCGGCTACATGGATCGCCCGACGCCATTGAGCTCTATCAATGACTAACTCTTTAGGGATCTCATTTATCAGAAGATCCCTCTCAATAACCTCTTTAAGTATCATTCTTGGTCTTCCTCGACCTTTTTTTCACAGGGCTCCAAACTATTTACTCAACTCTCTTTATTGGCGCTTCTAGTGGTCTTCTTTGAACATGTCCAAACCACCTTAAACGGTTTTCAGTCATTTTTTCCTCAATATCAGCCACTCCAATTCTCCCTCGTTAAAAACTTAAAATAATTAGAGTTTGCAATAAAGTGATAAAACATAGGAGGTTTGCCCACATACTTGCTTAAAGAATTTTGGTACAGGTGCCTTATAAGTTAACCTTCCATTTAGGCTATAAATAATTATGGATATTATCAGTTGATAATTGAATGAGATTGGCTTTAGTCTGCTAGAGTTTACTGTAGATGCATTCCCAGCCTTTTACAATCTTAACATGATCGTACATTTTTTTTTTTTATTAAAAGCAGTATGATTTGGTCAACCAATCCAAATAACAACCGGATACATGCATTTAGATATTTTCACTAAGTCTTTCTCAGTGGTTCTGGTTTACTGTTTTTCTTTCTCTTTCTTATCTTCATACCCTGACCTTGTACTGACTCATTCAAATGCAGGTTGCTCGAAATCTGGGTAAAACATTGCGTACATTCCAACCTACTATTAGAGAGCTTCAGGTTGGTAGAAAAAACATTAAAATAAATTTGTTGCACCAATTCCAGTTGATAGATGCTTCATTGTTATTGCTTGTCATGTTTATTCTCTCCTTCAGGAAGTTTCGAAGGAATTCAAGAGTACACTTGAGCGGGAGATTGGTCTTGATGAAATTTCTAGTCAAACACAGAACATGTACAACTCCAATTTACCCAGCAATAACGTTAACTCAAATCCACCATCCACTGCCAGTACCAATAATTCGCAGGTTGCAGGTGATCCTAGTGAGTGGCCTTGTATCCCATCTTTTTTATTAAGAAATTTACAAGTACTGAACTAGAACAGGTTATGCATCCTATTCAATGTATGCCTGGTTAGCTCATTGTTTTCATTTATTGGTAGTAGCATACTATGCAAGCAATAGACGTAATATTGCTTAACATCAGTTATCTGTAAGCTATTGTTCAGCTAGTGAAGAACCCTGCATGGTGATCGGAAACATGCTTTTCATAGGTTCTCAACTCTAATATCATTCTCACCCTATTTCTTTCATTGGGAAAACGAGCCATTGCAATTATCTGATTCTGAATTGGGGAAATTAATGGCAATGGTCCCAATAAACATCTAATTTTTTGAAGTACTTTGTGAACTTATGGAAGCACTAACCAACAGATAAGAGATAAGACCCCAAATTTCAGAAATGCTGATAGAAATAGACATTCTCCTGTAACTGATTAACTATAATTTTACAGAAGGGAATAATTATTTGGTGCAATAGAAAAATTCCCTTCCTTTTTAGGAATAGTTTGTAAGTTCCTTATCTGACAATAAATGGAGATAAAGAATCTGCACTGATTAGGAATGATCCTGCATCTTGATAATAAAACTCATTATGGTTTCTCTGGAATGTTTACCTCGGATGCAGATCAAGGGTATGTTTGGATTGAAGAGTGAAAGAAATCAAAATAAACCTTCCCTTCTCTTTTCTTCTCACTCTATTCTCCTTATTTCAAATATACGCTAAAGCTTCATTTAATTCTACAAAAGACATAGGCGAAGAGAAGAAAAGGGATATAAATCTCAAGTTACTGCTTCCTGGTTTCAGCATTTGCACATATTCCCTCCCTTTTCCTTTTCTGTGTGAAGATAAGTGTTATCTCATGTTGTGGTAATTAACTCGGCACTTCTTCTGTTGGTTGTATCACTTTTAAGATTGGTTGAAGATAATACATGCTTCATGTGTTTACCTCTTCCTTCTTGCCCGCCTTTTGCCTTGACTTGAAACAAATCCCAGAATATAATAAATATCTTTGATATGCAAATGGGTACTCCAGGTGCAAATAGAGCATACAGCTCTGAGGAGTACCTTAAGATTACAGAAGAGCAGTTAAAAGCAGCGACCTTGCAACAGGAAGGGCAGATGCCCCCAGGGGAAGAAGGCCAAATTGAACCTCAAACTCAAATCCTGCCTCCTGGTTAGTCATTTTCTGATGATTCTAGTGGTTCTTCTCTCCCTCCCTCCATCATTCTTTATGTTATGGGATCCTCTCGTGAGAATATCACATGACATTATCATTTAGTTGCATCTCATTGTTTCTTTTCAATTAAAAGTAAACCAATGGTTTAAAAAAAAACACCCTCATTAGATGACTTAAAATTGCAATAGTAGCAGTGAAACTTTGCGAGTTGATTTAATAAAACGGTAAGTACTGTTTATTTTATGTTATCTGGTGTAGCAGCTATTTAACTGTTAATTTGTTTTTAACTGAAAATAGACAAAGTAATGTATCTAAAATGACATTGATATATGTGATATCCTCACGAGAGGACCCCAATCCATGTTCTCCATTCTGTGCTCTATTACATTTGGCTCTATTTTGGACGCTAGCAGCTAAGGAATCGGCTATTACTATGCCACCACCAGAGAAGCCTGAAAGTGGGACATAACCTCTGCCCTGGGTTCATAGGGAGTGAAGGAATGATAAGGTCACTCAATTTTGCTTTATATGTAGTCCTTAGATATGTAGAAGTAGAAGAAAACCATTATGTAGTTAATGGTTTGTTTCTGAATTTATTGTAGTGAATGAATGGCAACAATACGGATTCCGGATCCTCCTCCTCCTAAAATATAAATAATTTTCTTAATACTTTTGGTTATTGTTCGGTGGGAAAAAAAATTGTATAGAAGGGAAAATTAAGTGCATATTAGTTGTAGAGTTTGGCATTCAAACCCTTAATCCCATTAAAAACTCCAACATGCCTGTGAACAGCTTGTAACGTTTGTATTGCTCTTCCAAGCTCAAATTATTAACTAGGCTAAATTAGGGGAAATTGTAAAATACATTTATACATCTTTTTCAAAGTTTATTATGAATCATTACTAGCTAAACTAAACGGAGGCAGGTTTTATAAAGCATGTTGTTTTTCTGCTGCCATACCAAAGAAATGTGTCACGCCATAAACATTGTTCTTGATATTTTGATACTTTTGCTTGATAATCCAAGTCGTGTTCAAATAAATAGAATGTTGGAATTTACAATTGGAATTTACAAGAAGCCCCCATGTTTAATGTCTTAACTCATCATTTCTTGATTCATATTTGGTCTTTGACAAGAGGAGATTTAAGCTAGAGCATCTTAAAACCCCATTGATTCGTTTTGCTACTGCTTTTTTGTTCTGCTAATTATGATGTGAATTAAGGGTTAATTCTTTTGAAAAATATTTTGTAAAACAATATTTTGGATGTTTGAAATTAATATGTTCAACCTACTTCAGCCCAATGTCCTTATAATGACAGACGAGTGCAATATATATAAGCTAAAATCTACAGAACAATTGACATGGAGGCACTGTGATAATCAATTACGAGATTAAAAAAGAAAAAAAAAAAGAACCTATTGTTACCTCACCGGTAAGTACACCTCATCTTCATTACTGTCAAAGGGAAAAATTACTATGGAGATTGTAAATTTACATTATATATATCCCAACAAGTTCATCAAGACCCCAACTTGCACATAAATACGTAAAACATTAAAATGCCATACTCTAGATTAATTACATAAAAGCACAAACAGCTTTTACATCGCTACTCACTCCTTTCCTTGTGCACAGAGTAATACATCTTAAAAACCTTGGGAAGATAAACAGGCAACAAGAAACCAAACAGATTATAACACCAAAAGGCCATATTAGCAACTGCAAGAACTCTCCCAACAACCACTCTCCCATCAGACCCGTTATGCTGTGTCTCCACCTTATATATCTCACTCCTAAGCCAATCCACAATAGCGAAGATCCTCTTAGAGTTATACAACACAGGCACAAAAGCCCTCACTGGGGGTGAGAAACTCCCTGTGAAAACTATCCCTTCCATGAAGACTTGGCTTGCCAGAAGAAAAAGATGGGGTGAGGCTGCTTTTATGCCTTCCTTATCACCTTCATAGGTACCCTCCAAGATGTAGGCTATTGGGGCATAGAGCCCTACAATTGCCCCTATGGTGACATAGAGGCGAAGAAGCTTCTTTTTGGGGTCGAAGATTGTGGGGTAGACAGTGTGTGGTTTTGAAGGGAAGGCTAGTTTTGAGAAGAAGGGGATGTACAGTATGGAGAAGAGGACAAAGGAGAAGTCTGGGAGGCTTACCATTCCACTTGAAGCTAGGATTATTATGATTACGAGGGAATTGAGATGCGAGAAAGATAGGGAACTAATAATGCCCTTACTTCGTGGGGCAGGATAATTGGTGTCTTGGCGTTCCTCGTGTACAAGTTCGTGTTGTTCTTTGGGGAGGGTAATGTCTGACCCAGTTGGACCAACCCCACCTGACATTTTTGTGAAGATACTTTAGGTTTTCTTTGGTCCTGAGCCGAAAGGATGACGAAGAGGAAATGGAACAGGATTTGTGAGGGTTCAGGAGAGGCGAAGATATTGTTGGAGGATATGTGGAAGGGATATGGGACAAGTGGCAATTTTTGTATTGGATTCAAGGTAAAGGTAATTAACACGTGGCGTGATTTAGTTGTGGGTGTGACATTTGTCCTATGGTTGCTTTAATAGTTGCATGATGCATGCGAGCCCTGAGGCTTGGTGTTGTTAGGCTTGTAGCAGGGGGAAGTGGGTTTGAATTTGATTCTCAACAGACTAACGGAGAATAGACTTTTATATATTTTAATAACAAAAATATAAAAAGTCTACTGTGAATAATTTTTAAAAATTAATTATGCAATATAAAAAGTCTATTCTGAATAATTTTTAAAAATTAATTATGCAAAGTTGAATTGTAAAAATATATACAATCCATTTATACAAGTTTTTCCTTGCATTTGTACGTGAATTATAGATTAGAATGCGAATTACCAGTTTGGTCTCTAAAATTAAATAAATTGTAAAACTTTTTATAATTGTCTGATTGATTTAATTAACAAATAAAAATATCACATGTTATAAGATTGTGAGTTGTCGGATCGAGCATAATCCAACAGTTCAAAATGTAATCTACTTTTTTTTTTTGACATTTTGAATGTCTATGGACCTGTTTGAAGTTTAAATTGCATAAATGTCCAGACTTCTCAGTTTTCTTTCAAAAAGCCCCCCACGCCTCTGTCCCTTCTTTTCTTTCCAAGAAGCCCCCAACCCTATTATCTCTTTCAAAAACACCCCAACCCCTATTTTTTCTTTCAAAAACACCCCCACCCTTCTTTTTTCTATCAAAAATTCCCGCACTAATTCCTTAGCTAACTTTAACAGAATCACACGAATCTTTCTCCATACTCTATTATATATGAACTACATTTCAACAATTAAAATATCAATGAAATTGGTAAAATATGAGAAGCCAACCATTTATGCAAGCACAACTGACAAAACAAAAGTTAGAGACTCCAAATACAAGGCATATAATAATATCTAATATAACCTCAAACTGACTATGTATACATATAAACAATCTTAACACATTTAGTTTGGTGTTAAATTTTTATGATCTAAATCTACAATAGTTTCATAAATAAGGTTAAAATAAATCGAGATCAAATAATTACTCCTTATATACTGGCAAGAAGCCAAGCAGTGCTGAAGTGGATCAATTAGTGAATAATGCAGAAAGATAAAGTCTTGCAAATCATCTATTTTGGGGCTTATGGGGACTTATTTCAGTGAGTTTCATTTTCAAACACCTCTTTTATTTATTACCATAAAGGAAATTATTTGTGTATTATTCTCTTGAATTTTTCTATTGGAATATAAGAGAATAATATTGAGGGATATTTTTACATGTAACTGCAGAGTTATGTAAAATTGACTTTGACTACAAGGTTTATGCAAGGCAGAGGTTTGAGAAATGGTAGTTGAAAAAACTTTCTTTATTGGACTCTCCGAGCTTTATTTCTCAAGACGAAATTGTGGACTATCAGAGTTTTACCAATTTCATTGATATTTTATTTGTTGAAATGTAGTGCAAATATAACGTAGTACGGAGGGAGATTCGTGTGCTTCTATTAAAGTTAGCCAAGGAATTAGTGTGGGGCTGTTAGGATTAAAATTCAGTAAGAAAGAAAAGGAAACAAGTGGAAGTCAGAGATTAATGGAATTATGTAGGAAGTTGTATCAGATTCCCCCGTAAATGGGAAAATATAGAGGTCCAAATCAAAATATCAATCTGAATACCCCAAAACTCCACCCCCCCAATATTATTACAAGCTGAAAAGAAGAAAAGGAAAACGACAAAAGTCCCATAACAGAATTCTGCAAAATTCTTGTGGTCCCAATCCCAAATAATTACTACTTCCTCAAGATGAAATCATGTGTCCGCACAGGCAATCTTTTCTCACGTCTGACTCGTGTATTTCCAGCGTTGCTCCCTTCCACGTTTCTAACTCTGCCTCTTGCCACGTCCATTAGTTCTGAATTCTTGCCACATCAGTATGGTTGGTCGCATCAATACTTCCCTCTTCGAAAATGACCTTGTCCTCAAGGTCAATATAGGAGAACGCGTCCTTCAATGAATCCCGGTCATCCCAAGTAGTTTCATCTCTGTTCAATCCTGTCCATTCTACCAACACTTGTGTGATACGCCTTCCTTCTCGATCGATCTTTCGCTGGTTCACAATTGCTTTTGGTTTAACTAGCTCCAGTGTTACGTCGTTTGGGGCTACTCCTGGTGTTAAGGGTTGTTCTCCTCGGTGCTCTTTCAGTAGGGCTACATGAAATACATTATGAATTTTACTCTCAGGAGGAAGTTCCAGTTTGTAGGCCACAGCCCCAATTCTTTCTGTTGGGTTTGACTTGAATTTTGTGGGTGACCCGGTTTGTAACCCGACCCACGACTCACAACCCATTTGTCTCTATATATATGAGTGTGAGGGAATTCATTGTAAGAGTGGTTGATGTAATTTCTCTCTGTATAGCCTCCTTCAGAAAATAATACAGATATTCTCTCTGTCCGTGGACGTAGGTCGCATTGACCGAACCACGTAATTTCTTTGTGTGTTATTCTCTATCCTTCTCCTTGATTAATTGCATTTCAGTAACCTAACAAGTGGTATCAGAGCGTTGGTTCATTTTTGGTTCGTCAGTTACTGTAGCACGTCCGAAAATTTTCAGATCCGGCTCCAAAATTTCAGATCTTGCCCCGATTTGGTTGATTTGGAGCATAGGAGACCATTCTCTGCATCTTTGGTGCGTTAAAGAACGTCGGAGACCAATTTTTGGTGGTAAGAAAATTTTCAGATCTAGTTTTAAATCTCAGATCTAGCTTGATTCGCTTGTCTTTTGGGAAAAAGAGACCGTTTATTGCATTTCTAGTGCATTGGAGATCGTTTTTCAGTTGTTTCGGTGAGTTTTTACGGTTGCGAGTACTGTTCATCGCCGGAATCTTCATCGGAAGTACTGTTCATTGCCAGAATCTTCATCAGAAGCACTGTTCATCGTCTTCTACGGCGAGGCACTGTAGCACGGTCAACGGTCAACGGTACTATTTGGTCAAAGTTGCTGTTTGGTCAAAGCTGTTGTTTGGTCAAAGCTGCTGTTTGGTTAAAGCTGCTGTTTGGTCAAAAATTGCTGTTTGGTCAAAGCTGCTGTTTGGTCATTGTTGTTGTTTGGACCAAGTTTTCTGTTGCGATCGTTATTGTTTCCTCGACACAGTTCCGGTAAGTTTATGTTTAATTCAGAAAAGAATTCTGAATTTCTGTGTGAATTTACTGGATTGTGCTGGATTGAATTTCTGGTTTACTGCTGTGAATTTTGTTGGACTGCTGTGTTGAATTTCTGTTAGTGAAGTTCTGGTCAGTTTGCAAGGTTCTGAACAGTTTTGTGAAATTCAATTTCTGATTGCGAAATTTGCTAGTAATTTATCTGCTGTTATTTGAGAAAATGTCGACTCATAAATTCGATATTGAGAAGTTCAATGGATCGAATGATTTCACTTTGTGGAAGGTAAAAATGAGGGCACTTCTGGTTCAGCAGGGATGTGCAGTGGCATTAGAAGGAGAAAGTAGTCTACCTAACACGTTGAAAGAAGAGGAGAAGAAGGAAATTTTGGCAAAGGCTCATAGTGCATTACTATTGAGTCTGACAGATGAGGTGTTGAGAGAAGTAGTTGATGAATCAACTGCTGCAGGTTTGTGGAAGAAATTGGATGATAAATACCAGAAAAAGTCTCCCACAAACCGGTTATATCAGAAGCAGCGTTTGTATACCCTGCGGATGACAGAAAATATGCAGGTAAAAGATCATCTTGATAATTTTAACCGAATTATCCTGGATTTACAGGGTGTTGGGGTTAAGATAGATGATGAAGATCAGGCTATCATTCTTTTGTGTTCTCTACCAAATTCATATGAGAACTTTGTTGACACTATGTTGTATGGTAGAGATAGTATCTCTGTTAATGATGTCAAAGATGCTTTGCAGTCTAAAGAGCTGAAGAGAAGAGTCTCTAGTTCTAATGAGGATGGTGCAGAAGCAGGTTTGTATGTTGGCAGAGGCAGAGACACTAAAAGGGATGATGGAAAAAGAAGCAAGTCACGGTCTAAGTCGAGGAACAAAGGAGGACCTCGATGTTATCACTGTAAACAGAAGGGGCACATCAGGAAGAATTGTCCACAGAGGAAGAAGGGAAATGACGAGAAGGAACCGAATACCAGTGGTAGTGCTTCGGTGGTGCAAGATAGTTCTGACCTTGAAGAAGACATTGATGTTCTCACAGTCAGCACCTCTGGTTCTGCAAATACTTGGGTCTTGGACACAGGTGCATCTTATCATATGACTTTCTCACGTGAACTGTTTACTTCTTTCAAGGAGTGGAATAGTGTTGTGAGGTTGGGTGATGATGAACAGCTCAGTGTTAAGGGCAGTGGTTCTGTGCAGATTCAGATGTATGATGGAATAGTCAGGACGCTTGATGCTTGGTATGTTCCTGGTCTACGGAAAAACTTGATTTCTCTTGGTACTCTAGACAAACAAGGGTACAAGTACTCTGGAGAGAATGGACAGTTGAGAATTTCCAAAGGTGCTCTGGTTATAATGAAGGGTAAATTGCAGCATGGCATTTACTTTCTGATTGGTAGTTCTGTGATGGGGACAGTGGCTGTATCTAAATCTTTAGGGAAGAATGATGATTATACAGAGTTGTGGCATTGTCGATTGGGACACATGAGTGAGAAAGGGCTGTCAATTCTAAGTAAACAAGGATTGTTAGAAGGAGCAGAAACTGGGAAACTGAAATTCTGTGAAGTTTGTGTTATGGGTAAACAACGCAGAGTTAAGTTCAGTTCTGGGAAGCATACTTCTACGGATGTTCTGCAATATGTTCACTCAGACTTGTGGGGTCCTTCTCCAGTTGAATCTCAGGGCAAATGCAAGTACTTTGTTACTTTCATTGATGACTACTCTAGAAGGGTTTGGGTATATTTTCTGAAATCCAAAGATGAAGTGTTTGGGAAGTTCAAGGAGTGGAAGACCATGGTTGAGAAACGGACTGGAAAACAGGTCAAAACACTCAGAACTGATAATGGGTTGGAGTTCTGTAACACTCCATTTGATGAATTTTGCAAGAAAGAAGGTATAGTGAGGCATCGCACTGTACGTCATACACCACAGCAAAATGGAGTTGCAGAACGTATGAATCAAACACTGTTGCAGCGTGCGAGATGCATGCGATTAAACGCTGGCTTGCCAAAACAATTCTGGGCTGAAGCAGTTAACACTGCTTGTTATCTGGTGAATAGATCGCCATCTACTGTAATTGATTTTAAAACTCCTCAAGAGGTATGGTCCGGTAAACCTTCTGATTATTCTGGCCTGCGTATATTTGGTTGTCCTGCTTATGCTCATGTGAATGATGGTAAATTAGAGCCTAGGGCAATGAAATGCATATTTCTAGGGTATGCACATGGAGTTAAAGGGTACAGACTGTGGTGTACTGAAAAGGATAGAACTCCAAAATTTATTATTAGCAGAGATGTAACTTTTGATGAGTCTGCTATGTTTGGTCAGAAGGAGGAGCTTGGTAGTCATGCAGGTAATAATGATCAAGGTGCCAACCAGAAGGTGGAAATTGAAGTTCAAACTTCAAAAAGGGTTATAACAGACCCTGTACAGCAGCCCAGGGAAGAAGAAGAATCACAACCTATAGCAACAAGGAGGGAAAGAAGGGAAATCAGAAAACCTATGAGGTATGCAGATTGTGTTGATATAGTTGATGTTAATTCAGTTGCTTATGCCTTGGCAGTAGGTGAAAGTATTGATTCTGATGACCCGAGATCATATAAAGAAGCAGTTGAGAGTAGAGAAGCATCAGAATGGCTGGTTGCAATGAATGAAGAGATGCAATCTCTTGAGAAGAATGAAACATGGGATCTTGTACCGTTACCAAAGGGAGTGAAACCGGTAGGATGCAAATGGGTCTTCAAGAAGAAAGAAGGTATTCCTGGAGTTGAACCAGCAAGGTTCAAAGCACGACTTGTGGCAAAGGGTTTTTCACAAAAGGAGGGAATTGATTATCATGAAGTTTTCTCCCCGGTTGTGAAGCATAAAACCATTCGTGTCCTTTTGTCCATGGTAAGTGTTTTTGACTTGGAGTTGGAACAATTGGATGTGAAAACTGCTTTCTTACATGGAAATTTAGAGGAGCAGATCTATATGTCACAGCCAGAAGGATTTCTTGATTCTGAGAAGAAAGATCATGTATGTTTGCTGAAAAAGTCCTTGTATGGTTTGAAGCAGTCTCCTAGACAGTGGTACAAGAAATTTGATGCATTCATGACTTCCCATGGTTTTCTGAGTAATCAGTTTGATAACTGTGTCTACTCTAAGAAACTTGCAGATGATTCTTATATTTATTTGTTGCTATATGTTGATGATATGTTAATTGCTGCAAAGAACAAGGTTGAAATTGATAGTTTGAAAGCCTTGTTGAGCAGTGAGTTTGAGATGAAGGATTTAGGTGCAGCCAAGAAGATACTGGGCATGGAGATTTGGAGAGATAGAAGTGCAGGTTTACTGTATGTATCTCAACAGAAATACATAGAAAAATTGTTGCAGTCTTTCCAAATGAATAATTCTAAGCCAGTTAGTACTCCGTTGGCGGCACATTTTAAACTTGATGCTAGTACAATACCTATTACAGCTGAGGAAAAAGGGTACATGAGTTCAGTGCCCTACTGTAATGCTGTTGGAAGCTTGATGTATGCAATGGTGTGTACTAGGCCTGATCTGGCTCATGCAGTCAGTGTGGTAAGTAGGTTTATGAGTAATCCTGGGAGAGCTCACTGGAGTGCAGTTAAATGGATTATGCGGTATCTGAAAGGTACGAGTAATATTTGCTTGGTTTATGGTGCTGATAAATCTGATAGTGGCTTGGTTGGCTATACAGATTCAGATTATGCTGGAGATCTTTTGAGGAGGAGATCCTTAACATGCTATGTCTTGACTCTGAATGGATGTGCTGTCAGTTGGAAGGCAACACTTCAATCTACAGTTGCCTTGTCTACCACTGAAGCAGAATACATGTCATTGGCAGAAGGAGTTAAGGAAGACAAGAAATTATCCATCGAGAAGATATCCACAGCAGATAATCCAGCAGATATGTTGACAAAGGCTCTACCTTCAGAGAAGTTCAAGCATAGCTTGGACTTGGTGAATGTTCGCATTCCATGAAGCCCTACAGGGCTTGAATGATAGAGATGAATTTGTACTTAGTTCTGGTGATTTGAGAGAATTAAAGTCAAGGAGGGAAATTGTTGGGTTTGACTTGAATTTTGTGGGTGACCCGGTTTGTAACCCGACCCACGACCCACAACCCATTTGTCTCTATATATATGAGTGTGAGGGAATTCATTGTAAGAGTGGTTGATGTAATTTCTCTCTGTATAGCCTCCTTCAGAAAATAATACAGATATTCTCTCTGTCCGTGGACGTAGGTCGCATTGACCGAACCACGTAATTTCTTTGTGTGTTATTCTCTATCCTTCTCCTTGATTAATTGCATTTCAGTAACCTAACACTTTCTAGTATCTTGAATGGACCATAATATCGCTTAGACAGTTTGAAATTTAATCTTTTTGCCAGTGATCCTTGTTTAAAATGATGAAGTTTTAACCACACCCATTGCCTAACGTCATACTCCTTCTCCTGCCTCTTAAGATCAGCTTGTCTTTTCATTCGTGTCTGTGCTAGTTGCATATTGATTTGCAACTGCTGATGTATGGTTGAACTTAACTGCATCAATTCATCTACAGTTTCGACACTCGCCCCTCCTGGATGATATCGTGGTAGCAGATTCGGTTTGATTCCATACACAGCTTCATAGGGCGACATCTTTATAGCACTATAATAGGAAGAGTTGTAACTGAACTCTATCCATGCCAGAAACTTATACCAACGTTGGGGTTGATTATGCACATAATTAAGACCGCAAGTATTGTTCTAAACATCTATTGACGACTTCAGATTGACCATCGGTTTCTGGGTGGTATGCAGTGGAGTGCTTCAGTTCAGTCCCATTAAATTGCATGAGTTGAGTCCAGAACTTACTAAGGAAAAGAGGATCACGGTCTGATACCACACTTCGAGGGAAGCCGTGTAATTTAATTACTGTTTGGATCAATTTTTCTGCTACAATACTTGCTGTGAATTCACTTTGCAAAGCCATGAAATGGGCCTATTTGGTGAAGCGGTCCACAGCCACTAAGAGAACTATATATCCATAGGAATTAAGTAGCCTCGTAATAAAGTCCATGGGGATATCCTGCCACGGACTAGAGGGTATTGGTAGTGGCTGAAGTGTCCCTTGTTTTTTACCAGTGAAGTATTTTATTTGTTGACAATTCTCACACTCTTTTACAAACTCCAAGACTTCCTTTCTCATTTGTTCCCAGTAGAAGACTTCCGCTGCTGATCTAAATGTTTTCAGGATTTCTCGTTTCAACTGCTGTTTGTTAGGCACCACGAGTCTGTCCTTGAAAAAAAGCATTCCTTCCTTAACATTATACTTAGAACCCAACACGTTCTTTCTATACAGATCATGCCACTTCAACATTTCCCCATCCTCTGTATTAGCTTGGCGTATTGCTGCAATTATGGGGTTATGCAAGGTTGTGAAAGACTGTAACTGTGATTCTTCTTCCCGTCCTTGTCTAGATAGCGCGTCAGCAACTCCATTGGACCTCCTCGGGCGGTACAGAATTTCATAATCAAGGCCTTTAACGAATTTCCGATAATAATGGGCTCCTGCTGTCCTGAATGATTCTAGCCTCCTGCATCTCTGTTACTAACATCTCTATCTCATTCTTTCGGAAATGAGGATACTTATAGGGATAGACGTTCACTGGTTTGGAGTTTAGTTATAAAGGGATTCGGTGGTCTATTGCTCTAGGAGGCGGCAGTGCCTTCGTGTCCTGAAGGACCATCTCATACTATTGTAATACTTCCTACACTACCTCAGGTGCCTCGATTTCTTTGCTATTCACTGGTTTCGACCCCTTGATTGTTTGTAGCTGATATAACTCTGAAATCCCCTTCATTGCCGCTATTTTGCTAAGCTTTCTCCCTCTAAACGGGGCACTAATTAGTATATTATCTCCTTGCAATTTCACTGTCTTGCCTTTGTATTCGAATTCCATTGTCACGACCCGTTTTCTGGGCACATGACCGGCACAATGATGAATCTCTCATCATTGTAAGCCTTCCGATAAATATATCAAATTTTCTTATCTGAAATTCATAGAGATTATTTGCATATAATAATAGATCCTCAACATAAAATACATTATTGTACTGAAATACAAGCCAAATACCAAACCCCTGACCTAGATGTCCTAGACGATTACAGAGCAACATAATCTATAACAAAAGAGGGGTCTACCCGACAACGGGAAGGTCCAAAGTGATCTACTCCTCTAGCAGATATTCTTCGCTGGCAACCTGATCTGAACAAAAAGGTTGTACAAACAATGTGAGCTTTTAAACTCAATGAGCGAATCGGCCTTGCATTAATAAAATTTAAATACATTACCAGTCATGCAAGTATATCCGAAGGCTCATACTCAACCAATAGACAGAAGATAAAAATTCATCTAATTCAACAAATGTTACTAGTACTCGTCAATGGCAATATATCCCAGAGAGCGCACACAGGCCGGCTCACCAATTATGTATATTTCCGCCATGACGCACAACCTCATCCTCTTACATACAATAAGATAAAAATTCATCCAATTCAACAAACGTTACTAGTACTCATCAATGGAAATATATCCCGGAGAGCGCACACAGGCCGGCTCACCAATTATGTATATTTCTGCCATGACGCACAACCTCATCCTCTTAGCTAGGGCGCCTCACAGATTTATCACCAATCCGGGCTATATCCCTACTGAGGGAATCGTTGTCTCCACACTCATTGGTCAAGACACCCTGTCAACCGGGTTTTCCGCCTTGCCGTGAGATGGGGTACTGTCCCGCTCAATCACAATCAATAGCATTTTATATCATAATCAGAAGCTCAATATAATATTCATCCATATAACAGGTATAGTATATAACTATATTATAGCTTTATAAACCACAATTCAAGAGATTCAATCTTCACATCATCATGAGATACTTGCTTTTTCTTATCCATACTTCTGGATTAATTATCTCATTATATTCGTCATTCTGAATCCAATTTCCCCCTATGAATCTTGGGAGTGTCCTACGACATACTTTTTATCACCAGTAATGCTAAAACTCTATTAAAACGGGGTTGTTTCACTCACCTGGATTCCGTACGAATATCGCTTCTCTAAGTCGTTACAGACAAGAGTACACAGATGAATTTCAGTATTCCGCTACAGAGATTTTCATGAAAGATTAGAGAAAACAAGTTAGGATTGTTTTCATACAGATACTGTTCATATATACGGTACTATTCATATATACAGTTACTATTCATACATACGGATACTATTCATACATATGGATACTATTTATACGTATGGATAATATTCGTACATACGGTCACTATTCATACGTATGAATACTATTTTTACGTACGGATACTATTCATATGTACGGTTACTATTTATACGTACGGGTACTATTCATACCAGAAATAGAGAATACAATCTGTAAAAGAGTACACCAGGTAAGTTCCCAGGAAAGAGTGGAGGGTCACACTGGACACACTTAAAAACCAGGTCTTTCCTTAGCCAGAACTTTCCTAGACATGTATTCTTCACAGTTTACATTCTATTTCGGTAATCAGAGAATCAAAATAATATGTAAGCAGCTAAGGACAGTTTTTCTGATGTGGAAGATCAGCCAAAGCCGCAACCACAGAGCATACTTAAGAAAATAACTTCTAAAATTGAAAGACATAGAAAGGGCATAATATCCTTACCTAAGCTGAAAAGGAAAGGCCCAAAATCTCAGAGGCCTAGCATTGAAGTAAGAGAAACTTAAGGAGAGAAGAAGAGAAGTTGAAGGTGTGAATTTAGAAGTGAAATGAAAGAGCCTATTTATAGGAAAAGTCAACGGTACTATTTGTCACTATGCACTAATAAAATATTCAATTTACTATTTATGAAAATGACATTTCTAATAAAATAATCCACGTTAATCATTTACGGTTACTGTGCAACTACGGAAAAGTCGCAGGCGGCTTACTATTGAAAACTTAAGGGGAAAACTATCATTTCACCTTAAACCTTTAAGTTTCTTTTCAATTCAGTCCTTTCAATTTAGTCCCTGAGGGTATTTTTACACATAAACGTCATTTTCTCCCACGAACTTCTTTCTAGTTTTCTCTTATGACCAAACCACATCTAGTACTTGATATTTCAATTGTATAAGTGAACAGTATCATATACGTAAATAGTATTATACAGGTGAACAGTACCGTATACTGAAATAGTAACAGTAGTTTGTAAACAAATATTTATATTTTATTTTTTCATGGGTATTACATTATCACCCCCTTAAGAGAATTCGGTCCCCCGAATTCAAAACTCATCTCAAGACTGAAATAAGTGTGGTTACTTCGTCCATATCTCATTCTTCGCATCTCTTTCTTCCTAAACCTCATCACACCCTTGGTGAGATTTACAAGAACACTATAGCATCAACTGTGAACTCTAGACCGCATTATCAATAATTTTCATAGGACTTTTTTCCTTTTCTAAACAGTAAATATTCTCTTCCTCATCAGTTTGATCTTCTCCACAACCTTTTGTACCATAAAGTGTCTCATCCTCATAACCTTTACCAAACTTAAACCATCTGATCAGAGACGAACTCTGTCTCTATGTAAAACCTCAAATAGGTGTCGTCTTCAAAAGTGGCACGTGGTCTTTCCAGTTCACATTGAATATCAGA
Source organism: Biancaea sappan (assembly GCA_037074585.1). Taxonomy (NCBI): domain Eukaryota; kingdom Viridiplantae; phylum Streptophyta; class Magnoliopsida; order Fabales; family Fabaceae; genus Biancaea; species Biancaea sappan. The sequence goes on along the minus strand of CM073490.1, from coordinate 12,193,905 downwards.
ACACATGTTACTACACACATAGCTTATAACTTTTACGAATACAAGCACCCTACCTAAAGGCGTCATTTTGACCATAGGTAATACTCTTGCCCGAGGTGATCCTTCTACCTTAAGACGATACTCTCAGTTGAAGGCGTCATATAAAAGGAAAAATCACATGAAATTATTACATAAATCTCTAGGAAGAACAATCCTAGAAAATGTGATAAGTAAATAACATACTCCTCACGTATAATTGTAAAATAAATATATATGGAAATTCCTCTCACCTCAATGACTCATATAGAGTCATATCCCTTCAATGATTAGGGCAAACCTATAGTTCTCTATGTATAGGTTCATAAAATACTTATTTAGCACTCCTCCTAGTTCAGAAGTATAATGAAATATCATTTAGTAACTCTGCTAAGTCAAAAGGATATTACCATACTCTACTTTAGAATTTCCATAATCAAGTACGAAATATAAGTCCAACATCTTCTCATTCCTCAAGTTCTTTAAGAAATCACTTCAACATAGGAGATCTAAATACTGACTTAAATTTTATTTCTAGTACATAGATAATTTTACTACGTGAAGCTTAGACCAAATATAGCTTTAGGTACAAACAAAAGAAAAAATAAATTAAGAACGAGGAGGCTTTTGAAATGTAAAAGGTGCTCCAGGTTTAGAAGAGGAAGGTGCTTCAGACCTTAAGGAGGAAGCTAATCGTTGTAACCTAGAAAGGGTTTCTGGAGGAAGCGCCTGAGAAATTTGGCGAAGAGCAGAAGTTACTCCGTTCATACAGTCAATACACCTTGCTTGTTGGTCACGAAAATTTTGAGTTGCAAACATTGAATGTCTATCAACTCGATTAGCCAGTTCCCCGAAACGACGATTTATCAGTTTCTCTTGGTCTTCAAAGAGACGATTTATTAGTCGCTTTTGGTCCTCTGTCTTGTATTCCAGGCTCTCTATCTTACGCTCCAGATTTTCGATCTTACGCTCCAAGAACGCAAGCTTATTTTCTGAGGATGTTGCAGTACTGTCCTCCTCCAACTCTATTATATCCCTCTTTCTCTTCTTAATTTCTGGTGACCTGTCTACAGGTCTTGTCACATCCCAAAAATTGAGCATGTGAAAAGATACTACTCATTTGATATAATTCTCAAACATACGTTATATACATATATTCTGTAAGGTTTTACATTCAACCTTAATCATTCATTCCACACTACAGAATTATATTCATCTGATAAGCAAATATAGACATACATAGTCTGATATTTCCATCTCATCGCAAGCCTAGGAGACCTATAGAAAATACAGAGCTTTTCTAATATCCACATTAATAAGTACTGGTGTCCCACCAGACAGAAATAGAGAATAAACCCAAGGGGCTTCTAATCTTCAAACGGATACTCTTGTTCTTTATTTTCTGTATCTGAAAAAAAAATAATCATAGGGAGTGTGAGTTTATTTAAAAACTCAGTAAGTAAATAACTGTACTATATAAAATATCAAAAGTACAAATACCACATTTACTCATATAATTAATTATCTTATACATCGAGTAGTATGGGACTCTAACCCTTTCAAACTCATGAATAAGATTTCATAGATATACACCGAGTAGTATGAGACTCTAACCCTTTCAAACTCGTGAATAAGATCTCATAGGTATACGCCGAGTAGTATGGGACTTTAACCCTTTCAACTCGTGTATAGGTTTCATAGATATGCACTGAGTAGTATGGGACTTTAACCCTTTCAAACTCGTGTATAAGATTTCTTAGAAATACACCGAGTAGTATGGGACTTTAACCCTTTCACACTCGTGTATTAGATCCCGTAGATTTTTACTCATTAATAAAATAGTGAGAATTCATCACATAGTACAATTGTCATGAGATAAATAATTTCTTCATACTCTTATTTCTACTGATCATCATATACTCCCATATGAAAAATTAATTGCTTATTATCCAAATAATATTGTAAATGGGACTTATATTGTACTTTGACTAGTAATATCAAAGTAGCTGAGCAAGGTTATTCACTCACCTTGATGTTTGTCCAAGTTTACCTTGTTCCACACTAGAATTTGTGTAGGAAAATTTCCTAGTAAAATATATTACAAGGAATCATAAGAAAGGAAACAAAATCACGAAAATACGTAAAATTTTCTGACTGCTACAGTAACGGGTTACTACAGTACGGTTGCTACAGTGTCGGTTCGCTACAGTAACGTTGACTGCTACAGTACCGTTGACTGCCGACACTACAGTAACTGCTACAGTACCTGAAGAAAATTTTCCAGATTTTTTCCCGAAATTTCTGGTCGCTACAGTAACTCGAAGAAAAATTTCAGATTTTCAGTTGCTACAGTACTTCGAATTTTGCAGAAAATCTTTCAAAAAATTCATCATTTCCTTTCTTTTGATTCAAAACCAGAATCTCAACTCTTTTAACCGATTATAACTCAAATATAACTTCTAAAACAACTGAGATTCATGAATTATCATCAAAATCTTCAAGAACAAAACCTCCTCTGATCTTCTATATAAACTGAAATTTAAGGAAAATAATCGGATTAAAGCTTACCTTTGATCCTTACAAAGCTTTTGAACCGAACAAATAATCGAAATTCTGAAGATCAAGGAAAGGATTTGAGAAGAGGGTGAAGAAACGAGAGAAAGTGAATTCACTATTCACTTCAGCTGCTTCGATCGTGAGAAGAAATAAGGGGGTACTATTGAAACTTTATATTAAATATTTCTAATAGGTTATTCAATAACCCATGGGTATCCATAACCCAACATCCAAACCCATCCAGTCAATTTACAATAAATGGACTAATTGACCATTCTGAAACCACTTTTCCATGAATTTCACCATTCTTAGAATATATCCCTCATTGTGCAAATATTTAGTCCAGTCATTTAACTCAATTTTCATAAATAATATTCAAAGAGAACAATTAAATATGAAAATTAAAAATGACCAAAATAAATAACTAAAGTAACGTTGTAGAATTCTAAAATACTCTTAAGCGAATTATATTCTGAAATTAACGGGTATTACATTCTACCCCCCTTAAAAGAATTCGGTCCTCCGAATTAAAATCTTACCTCAAGTTTCAAATAAATGTGGATAGTTTTTCCATATTTCATCTTCTGCCTCCCACGTAGCTTCCTCGCGAGAATGATTTCTCCAAAGAACCTTGACAGTAGGAATTTCTTTAGTGCGCAATTTCTTGACTTTTCTATCAAGGATAGCTACTGGTACCTCTTCGTAGGTGAGAGTTTCATCAAAATGAACTTCTTGGGGTTGAATGACATGAGAAGGATCAGGAAGATACTTCCGTAGCATGGACACATGAAATATTGGATGAACTCCCTCTAGGTTGGAAGGTAGGTCTAGGCGATATGCCACATTACCCACTCTGTCTACAACCTCATATGGGCCAACATACCTCGGACTAAGCTTGCCTTTCTTCCCGAATCTCATTACTCCTTTTATAGGTGAGATTCGTAAGAAAACCATATCACCTATTGCAAATTCAAGGTCACGTCGTTGGTTGTCCGCATAAGACTTCTGTCTACTCTGAGCAGTTAACAACTTTTCTCTGATCAGTTTAACTTTATTTATATCTTCCTGAATCGTCTCAGGTCCAAATATTTTGGTTTCACCAAGTTCAAACCAACCTATAGGAGATCGACACCGTCTCCCATATAAAGCCTCAAAAGGTGCCATCTGGATACTGGCTTGGTAACTGTTATTATAAGCAAATTCAATAAGAGACAAATAATCTTCCCAACTTCCACTGAAATCCATCACACAAGCTCTTAGCATATCCTCTAAAGTCTGAATTGTCCTTTCGGACTGTCCATCAGTGTGAGGATGAAATGCTGTGCTAAGATTCACTTTGGTACCCAAAGCCTCTTGAAAGACTCTCCAGAACCGAGAAGTAAACTGAGGTCCTCAGTCTGATATAATGGATATTGGTACACCATGAAGTTTCACTATTTCTTTAACATAAAGTCGAGCAAGATTTGCTACACTGAAAGTGGTATGAACAGGAAGAAAATGTACTGACTTAGTAAGTCGATCCACTATGACCCATATTGAGTCATTTCCTTTTGTTGACCGAGGTAAACCTACTACAAAATCCATAGTGATCCTTTCCCACTTCCACTCGGGAATATCTAGTTTTTGCATTAAACCAGGTGGTCGTCGATGTTCAGCTTTAACTTGCTGACAAGTCAAACATCGAGCTACAAAGTCAGTCACGTCTCGCTTCATGTCCTTCCACCAGTAAACTTGTTTCAAGTGCTGATACATTTTCACAGCACCAGGATGTACAACGTAGGGTGAACCATGAGCTTCCATTAAGATTTCATGTTTCAAAGATTCAATGTTGGGGACACAGAGTCTTCCATTAAACCATAAGATTCCTTCTTCATCTACCAAGAAACTTGGTGCTAGACCTTGCCTTGCCTTATCTCTGATTTTGACCATATCAATGTCATTTTCTAAAGTTGCTTTTACTTTTTCAACAAGGGATGATCTAACTGTTAAATGAGCCAGAAATGTACCTGACTCAGTGATCTCAAAGAATACTCCATCAGCTTCTAATTCTTGTAGTTCATGTATTAGAGATCTCCTTATAGTGGCAATGTGAGCTAAACTTCCCATAGACTTTCGACTTAGAGCATCAGCCACTACATTTGCTTTACCTGGATGGTAAAAGATGGTACAATCATAATCTTTCAGAAGTTCCATCCACCTTCGTTGCCTTAGATTGAGATCTCTCTGCTCAAAAATGTACTTAAGGCTTTTGTGATCTGTAAAAATTTTACAAGTTTCCCCATACAAGTAATGTCTCCATATCTTTAGGGCAAACACTACAGCTGCCATTTCCAAATCATGAGTGGGGTAATTCAATTCATGCTTTTTAAGCTGACGTGAGCCATAAGCTATGACTTTACCATGTTGCATCAACACACATCCTAAGCCTATCTTTGAGGCATCACAGAATACAGAGTAACCCCCTGGTCCTGATGGTAGGATTAATACTGGTGCAGAAGTTAAACACTCTTTCAATTGGGTGAAACTTTGCTCACATGAATCATCCCAAATGTATTTAACATTCTTTCGGGTTAACTTATTTAATGGGAGAGTTATCTTAGAGAAATCCTTGACAAAGCGACGGTAATACCCTACTAAGCCAAGAAAACTACGTACTTCAGACACAGTTGTTGGTCTAGGCCATTGTTTTACTGCTTCAATTTTACTTGGATCTACATGAATACCTTCTTGGGAAATAACATGTCCCAAAAATGTTACATGACTCATCCAGAATTCACATTTTGAGAGCTTTGCGTACAACTGATGTTCTCTCAAAGTCTGAAGCACTATTCTCAAATGTTCAGTATGTTCTTCATGACTCTTTGAATATACCAAAATATCATCAATAAATACAATTACAAACTTATCAAGTAATGATTTGAACACTCTGTTCATTAAATCCATAAATGCTGCTGGTGCATTTGTCAACCCAAAAGACATCACAAGAAACTCATAATGTCCATACCGTGTACGAAAAGCAGTCTTAGGTATATCATCACTCTTAATTCGTAACTGATGATATCCAGACCTTAGATCAATCTTTGAGAAGTATTTTGCTCCTTGAAGCTGATCAAACAAATCATCTATCCTTGGTAAAGGATACTTATTCTTCACTGTGACTTTATTCAGCTGACGATAATCTATACATAATCTTATAGAACCATCTTTCTTTTTCACAAAAAGAACAGGAGCACCCCAAGGTGAAAAACTTGGGCAAATGAACCCTTTGTTTAACAAATCTTCCAATTGTTCTTTGAGTTCTTTTAGCTCAACAGGAGCCATATGATAAGGTGGAATAGAAATTGGTCTTGTGTCTGGGACTAAATCAATACTGAACTCAATATCTCTTTCTGGCGGTAATTCAGGTAAATCTTCTGGGAACACATCTGGGAATTCATTAACCACATGTATGTCTTCTAACTTCTGTTCTTTCTTTTCTAAATCTTTGATAAAAGCTAGAAATCCCTGACATCCCTTTCGCAACATACGCTGGGCACTTAACATAGATATCATGTTACAAGGTACATCACCTCGATCTCCTTGAAACACAAAATTACTCCTCCCCGGCATATTAAAGGAAATAACTTTGTCACGACAATTTATAGTAGCATGACAAGAAGATAACCAATCCATCCCAAGAATCACATCAAAATCTAACATATTGAGAACCATAAGATCTATCTCAGTTTCCATGCCTCCAACGATTATTTTACAAGAACGATAACATGTTTTAACCATCAAAGTCTCTCTCATCGGTGTGGAAACCAAGAATGGTTCTTTAAGAATAATCGAATCAATTGCAAATCTCTTGGCAAATAGGGGTGACACATATGAGTGAGTAGAACCGGGGTCAAACAAAATACGTGCAGCAAAAGTATTAACAGATAATATACCTGTAACTACAGCATTGGATGTTTGAGCATCCTGTCGGGTTAGAGCATATATTCTTGCATTTCCTCTGCCAGCAGCTTGTTTTCCACGGTCACCTTGGCCTCTTCCAGAACCTCTTCCCATACTACCCCCTGTTGAAGGGGTTGGTGTTTGAGTAATAGAAACAGAAATAGATTATGGTCGAGGTGGCAAAGTAGACCCTTGACCTGGTCCTGTCATGAGCTGAGGGCACTCCCTTATAAAATGTCCTTTTTGTCCACAGTGAAAATAACCTGTATCAACAGTGTTTAACCTGCATTCTCCGAAGTGAAACTTTTCACATTCAGGACATTGAGGTTTTTCCCTTCTACCTTGAGTACCTCCTCTACTAGAAGAGCTAAAACCACCCCTGCTCTCTGAACGAGGCTTAGCCACACTGGCTGTAGAATAAGTTAACTTAGTAGGAGTGGCTGAAGCATTTTGTGATGCAGTAAAGGGTTTCAAAGTCCCTGAATCTTCCCTTTGATCAAAAGATCTCCTATATCTAGCTTTCTTCTTTTGTCGATATTCTTCTTTATTCTTTGACTTCCTTTCCATAACCAATCTGTAAAACTCTGTCTACATAACTGGCGGTGCGCCTTGAATTCTAGCTTTCTTCCAGTTCCTCCACCATTTACCAGCCCTACCTTTTAACTGAAAGGAAGTGAATTCTACCTTTTGAGTAGGAGAACACCCTATAGCATCACAGATTGCTTTACAATCTTCAAGAAAACATTGTGGGTCCTCTTTGGGATCTTCCCCTGAAAAAGTAGGAGGCCTCATTTTCTGGAATTCAGACATTCTTACCTCTCTTACATTAACTCCTCCCGCTAACGGAGCTGGTGGTACATTTTCAGCTTCAACAATAGGAGGATCCACTGGCAGGTTAGCTTGTGCAGCTCGACCTTTCATTTCAGCCTCAAATCGGTCAAATCGTTCATTCATCAAATGAATCACATGTGCAATAGTTGCATTACCGACGTGAGCATCAGGTTCGACTCTTCTTGCTTGCTCACTAGTTGCGCCCTCAGTACTTTGAGCATGTAAACTATCACCACGGTTAGGATCATCTTGCACATGTACTGGTGGATTTATGGCCCTCCTTGGACCCATATGCTCATTATTATTAGAAGATCCTTCTGACATTGATCTGTCACAGATCTACACACATAACGAATAATTTTCAGACATAAACAAAATATCACTTACTAGCCCCACTGAAAATTATCTATAAAATGACGTTATACTCTACAAGGTCTTTTATGGAACCTAATCCTATGGTCATGCCGCGGCTCATGACAATAGGGAAGGGCCCACAAAGATCACTTTGCTCTGTACTCTATAGGGGACCTATAAAACCTTTCCTCTGATACCAATTTGTCACATCCCAAAAATTGAGCATGTGAAAAGATACTACTCATTTGATATAATTCTCAAACATACGTTATATACATATATTCTGTAAGGTTTTACATTCAACCTTAATCATTCATTCCACACTACAGAATTATATTCATCTGATAAGCAAATATAGACATACATAGTCTGATATTTCCATCTCATCGCAAGCCTAGGAGACCTATAGAAAATACAGAGCTTTTCTAATATCCACATTAATAAGTACTGGTGTCCCACCAGACAGAAATAGAGAATAAACCCAAGGGGCTTCTAATCTTCAAACGGATACTCTTGTTCTTTATTTTCTGTATCTGAAAAAAAAATAATCATAGGGAGTGTGAGTTTATTTAAAAACTCAGTAAGTAAATAACTGTACTATATAAAATATCAAAAGTACAAATACCACATTTACTCATATAATTAATTATCTTATACATCGAGTAGTATGGGACTCTAACCCTTTCAAACTCATGAATAAGATTTCATAGATATACACCGAGTAGTATGAGACTCTAACCCTTTCAAACTCGTGAATAAGATCTCATAGGTATACGCCGAGTAGTATGGGACTTTAACCCTTTCAACTCGTGTATAGGTTTCATAGATATGCACTGAGTAGTATGGGACTTTAACCCTTTCAAACTCGTGTATAAGATTTCTTAGATATACACCGAGTAGTATGGGACTTTAACCCTTTCACACTCGTGTATTAGATCCCGTAGATTTTTACTCATTAATAAAATAGTGAGAATTCATCACATAGTACAATTGTCATGAGATAAATAATTTCTTCATACTCTTATTTCTACTGATCATCATATACTCCCATATGAAAAATTAATTGCTTATTATCCAAATAATATTGTAAATGGGACTTATATTGTACTTTGACTAGTAATATCAAAGTAGCTGAGCAAGGTTATTCACTCACCTTGATGTTTGTCCAAGTTTACCTTGTTCCACACTAGAATTTGTGTAGAAAAATTTCCTAGTAAAATATATTACAAGGAATCATAAGAAAGGAAACAAAATCACGAAAATACGTAAAATTTTCTGACTGCTACAGTAACGGGTTACTACAGTACGGTTGCTACAGTAACGGTTTGCTACAGTGTCGGTTCGCTACAGTACGGTTCGCTACAGTGCCGGTTCGCTACAGTAACGTTGACTGCTACAGTACCGTTGACTGCCGACACTACAGTAACTGCTACAGTACCTGAAGAAAATTTTCCAGATTTTTTCCCGAAATTTCTGGTCGCTACAGTAACTCGAAGAAAAATTTCAGATTTTCAGTTGCTACAGTACTTCGAATTTTGCAGAAAATCTTTCAAAAAATTCATCATTTCCTTTCTTTTGATTCAAAACCAGAATCTCAACTCTTTTAACCGATTATAACTCAAATATAACTTCTAAAACAACTGAGATTCATGAATTATCATCAAAATCTTCAAGAACAAAACCTCCTCTGATCTTCTATATAAACTGAAATTTAAGGAAAATAATCGGATTAAAGCTTACCTTTGATCCTTACAAAGCTTTTGAACCGAACAAATAATCGAAATTCTGAAGATCAAGGAAAGGATTTGAGAAGAGGGTGAAGAAACGAGAGAAAGTGAATTCACTATTCACTTCAGCTGCTTCGATCGTGAGAAGAAATAAGGGGGTACTATTGAAACTTTATATTAAATATTTCTAATAGGTTATTCAATAACCCATGGGTATCCATAACCCAACATCCAAACCCATCCAGTCAATTTACAATAAATGGACTAATTGACCATTCTGAAACCACTTTTCCATGAATTTCACCATTCTTAGAATATATCCCTCATTGTGCAAATATTTAGTCCAGTCATTTAACTCAATTTTCATAAATAATATTCAAAGAGAACAATTAAATATGAAAATTAAAAATGACCAAAATAAATAACTAAAGTAACGTTGTAGAATTCTAAAATACTCTTAAGCGAATTATATTCTGAAATTAACGGGTATTACATTCTACCCCCCTTAAAAGAATTCGGTCCTCCGAATTAAAATCTTACCTCAAGTTTCAAATAAATGTGGATAGTTTTTCCATATTTCATCTTCTGCCTCCCACGTAGCTTCCTCGCGAGAATGATTTCTCCAAAGAACCTTGACAGTAGGAATTTCTTTAGTGCGCAATTTCTTGACTTTTCTATCAAGGATAGCTACTGGTACCTCTTCGTAGGTGAGAGTTTCATCAAAATGAACTTCTTGGGGTTGAATGACATGAGAAGGATCAGGAAGATACTTCCGTAGCATGGACACATGAAATATTGGATGAACTCCCTCTAGGTTGGAAGGTAGGTCTAGGCGATATGCCACATTACCCACTCTGTCTACAACCTCATATGGGCCAACATACCTCGGACTAAGCTTGCCTTTCTTCCCGAATCTCATTACTCCTTTTATAGGTGAGATTCGTAAGAAAACCATATCACCTATTGCAAATTCAAGGTCACGTCGTTGGTTGTCCGCATAAGACTTCTGTCTACTCTGAGCAGTTAACAACTTTTCTCTGATCAGTTTAACTTTATTTATATCTTCCTGAATCGTCTCAGGTCCAAATATTTTGGTTTCACCAAGTTCAAACCAACCTATAGGAGATCGACACCGTCTCCCATATAAAGCCTCAAAAGGTGCCATCTGGATACTGGCTTGGTAACTGTTATTATAAGCAAATTCAATAAGAGACAAATAATCTTCCCAACTTCCACTGAAATCCATCACACAAGCTCTTAGCATATCCTCTAAAGTCTGAATTGTCCTTTCGGACTGTCCATCAGTGTGAGGATGAAATGCTGTGCTAAGATTCACTTTGGTACCCAAAGCCTCTTGAAAGACTCTCCAGAACCGAGAAGTAAACTGAGGTCCTCAGTCTGATATAATGGATATTGGTACACCATGAAGTTTCACTATTTCTTTAACATAAAGTCGAGCAAGATTTGCTACACTGAAAGTGGTATGAACAGGAAGAAAATGTACTGACTTAGTAAGTCGATCCACTATGACCCATATTGAGTCATTTCCTTTTGTTGACCGAGGTAAACCTACTACAAAATCCATAGTGATCCTTTCCCACTTCCACTCGGGAATATCTAGTTTTTGCATTAAACCAGGTGGTCGTCGATGTTCAGCTTTAACTTGCTGACAAGTCAAACATCGAGCTACAAAGTCAGTCACGTCTCGCTTCATGTCCTTCCACCAGTAAACTTGTTTCAAGTGCTGATACATTTTCACAGCACCAGGATGTACAACGTAGGGTGAACCATGAGCTTCCATTAAGATTTCATGTTTCAAAGATTCAATGTTGGGGACACAGAGTCTTCCATTAAACCATAAGATTCCTTCTTCATCTACCAAGAAACTTGGTGCTAGACCTTGCCTTGCCTTATCTCTGATTTTGACCATATCAATGTCATTTTCTAAAGTTGCTTTTACTTTTTCAACAAGGGATGATCTAACTGTTAAATGAGCCAGAAATGTACCTGACTCAGTGATCTCAAAGAATACTCCATCAGCTTCTAATTCTTGTAGTTCATGTATTAGAGATCTCCTTATAGTGGCAATGTGAGCTAAACTTCCCATAGACTTTCGACTTAGAGCATCAGCCACTACATTTGCTTTACCTGGATGGTAAAAGATGGTACAATCATAATCTTTCAGAAGTTCCATCCACCTTCGTTGCCTTAGATTGAGATCTCTCTGCTCAAAAATGTACTTAAGGCTTTTGTGATCTGTAAAAATTTTACAAGTTTCCCCATACAAGTAATGTCTCCATATCTTTAGGGCAAACACTACAGCTGCCATTTCCAAATCATGAGTGGGGTAATTCAATTCATGCTTTTTAAGCTGACGTGAGCCATAAGCTATGACTTTACCATGTTGCATCAACACACATCCTAAGCCTATCTTTGAGGCATCACAGAATACAGAGTAACCCCCTGGTCCTGATGGTAGGATTAATACTGGTGCAGAAGTTAAACACTCTTTCAATTGGGTGAAACTTTGCTCACATGAATCATCCCAAATGTATTTAACATTCTTTCGGGTTAACTTATTTAATGGGAGAGTTATCTTAGAGAAATCCTTGACAAAGCGACAGTAATACCCTACTAAGCCAAGAAAACTACGTACTTCAGACACAGTTGTTGGTCTAGGCCATTGTTTTACTGCTTCAATTTTACTTGGATCTACATGAATACCTTCTTGGGAAATAACATGTCCCAAAAATGTTACATGACTCATCCAGAATTCACATTTTGAGAGCTTTGCGTACAACTGATGTTCTCTCAAAGTCTGAAGCACTATTCTCAAATGTTCAGTATGTTCTTCATGACTCTTTGAATATACCAAAATATCATCAATAAATACAATTACAAACTTATCAAGTAATGATTTGAACACTCTGTTCATTAAATCCATAAATGCTGCTGGTGCATTTGTCAACCCAAAAGACATCACAAGAAACTCATAATGTCCATACCGTGTACGAAAAGCAGTCTTAGGTATATCATCACTCTTAATTCGTAACTGATGATATCCAGACCTTAGATCAATCTTTGAGAAGTATTTTGCTCCTTGAAGCTGATCAAACAAATCATCTATCCTTGGTAAAGGATACTTATTCTTCACTGTGACTTTATTCAGCTGACGATAATCTATACATAATCTTATAGAACCATCTTTCTTTTTCACAAAAAGAACAGGAGCACCCCAAGGTGAAAAACTTGGGCAAATGAACCCTTTGTTTAACAAATCTTCCAATTGTTCTTTGAGTTCTTTTAGCTCAACAGGAGCCATATGATAAGGTGGAATAGAAATTGGTCTTGTGTCTGGGACTAAATCAATACTGAACTCAATATCTCTTTCTGGCGGTAATTCAGGTAAATCTTCTGGGAACACATCTGGGAATTCATTAACCACATGTATGTCTTCTAACTTCTGTTCTTTCTTTTCTAAATCTTTGATAAAAGCTAGAAATCCCTGACATCCCTTTCGCAACATACGCTGGGCACTTAACATAGATATCATGTTACAAGGTACATCACCTCGATCTCCTTGAAACACAAAATTACTCCTCCCCGGCATATTAAAGGAAATAACTTTGTCACGACAATTTATAGTAGCATGACAAGAAGATAACCAATCCATCCCAAGAATCACATCAAAATCTAACATATTGAGAACCATAAGATCTATCTCAGTTTCCATGCCTCCAACGATTATTTTACAAGAACGATAACATGTTTTAACCATCAAAGTCTCTCTCATCGGTGTGGAAACCAAGAATGGTTCTTTAAGAATAATCGAATCAATTGCAAATCTCTTGGCAAATAGGGGTGACACATATGAGTGAGTAGAACCGGGGTCAAACAAAATACGTGCAGCAAAAGTATTAACAGATAATATACCTGTAACTACAGCATTGGATGTTTGAGCATCCTGTCGGGTTAGAGCATATATTCTTGCATTTCCTCTGCCAGCAGCTTGTTTTCCACGGTCACCTTGGCCTCTTCCAGAACCTCTTCCCATACTACCCCCTGTTGAAGGGGTTGGTGTTTGAGTAATAGAAACAGAAATAGATTATGGTCGAGGTGGCAAAGTAGACCCTTGACCTGGTCCTGTCATGAGCTGAGGGCACTCCCTTATAAAATGTCCTTTTTGTCCACAGTGAAAATAACCTGTATCAACAGTGTTTAACCTGCATTCTCCGAAGTGAAACTTTTCACATTCAGGACATTGAGGTTTTTCCCTTCTACCTTGAGTACCTCCTCTACTAGAAGAGCTAAAACCACCCCTGCTCTCTGAACGAGGCTTAGCCACACTGGCTGTAGAATAAGTTAACTTAGTAGGAGTGGCTGAAGCATTTTGTGATGCAGTAAAGGGTTTCAAAGTCCCTGAATCTTCCCTTTGATCAAAAGATCTCCTATATCTAGCTTTCTTCTTTTGTCGATATTCTTCTTTATTCTTTGACTTCCTTTCCATAACCAATCTGTAAAACTCTGTCTACATAACTGGCGGTGCGCCTTGAATTCTAGCTTTCTTCCAGTTCCTCCACCATTTACCAGCCCTACCTTTTAACTGAAAGGAAGTGAATTCTACCTTTTGAGTAGGAGAACACCCTATAGCATCACAGATTGCTTTACAATCTTCAAGAAAACATTGTGGGTCCTCTTTGGGATCTTCCCCTGAAAAAGTAGGAGGCCTCATTTTCTGGAATTCAGACATTCTTACCTCTCTTACATTAACTCCTCCCGCTAACGGAGCTGGTGGTACATTTTCAGCTTCAACAATAGGAGGATCCACTGGCAGGTTAGCTTGTGCAGCTCGACCTTTCATTTCAGCCTCAAATCGGTCAAATCGTTCATTCATCAAATGAATCACATGTGCAATAGTTGCATTACCGACGTGAGCATCAGGTTCGACTCTTCTTGCTTGCTCACTAGTTGCGCCCTCAGTACTTTGAGCATGTAAACTATCACCACGGTTAGGATCATCTTGCACATGTACTGGTGGATTTATGGCCCTCCTTGGACCCATATGCTCATTATTATTAGAAGATCCTTCTGACATTGATCTGTCACAGATCTACACACATAACGAATAATTTTCAGACATAAACAAAATATCACTTACTAGCCCCACTGAAAATTATCTATAAAATGACGTTATACTCTACAAGGTCTTTTATGGAACCTAATCCTATGGTCATGCCGCGGCTCATGACAATAGGGAAGGGCCCACAAAGATCACTTTGCTCTGTACTCTATAGGGGACCTATAAAACCTTTCCTCTGATACCAATTTGTCACATCCCAAAAATTGAGCATGTGAAAAGATACTACTCATTTGATATAATTCTCAAACATACGTTATATACATATATTCTGTAAGGTTTTACATTCAACCTTAATCATTCATTCCACACTACAGAATTATATTCATCTGATAAGCAAATATAGACATACATAGTCTGATATTTCCATCTCATCGCAAGCCTAGGAGACCTATAGAAAATACAGAGCTTTTCTAATATCCACATTAATAAGTACTGGTGTCCCACCAGACAGAAATAGAGAATAAACCCAAGGGGCTTCTAATCTTCAAACGGATACTCTTGTTCTTTATTTTCTGTATCTGAAAAAAAAATAATCATAGGGAGTGTGAGTTTATTTAAAAACTCAGTAAGTAAATAACTGTACTATATAAAATATCAAAAGTACAAATACCACATTTACTCATATAATTAATTATCTTATACATCGAGTAGTATGGGACTCTAACCCTTTCAAACTCATGAATAAGATTTCATAGATATACACCGAGTAGTATGAGACTCTAACCCTTTCAAACTCGTGAATAAGATCTCATAGGTATACGCCGAGTAGTATGGGACTTTAACCCTTTCAACTCGTGTATAGGTTTCATAGATATGCACTGAGTAGTATGGGACTTTAACCCTTTCAAACTCGTGTATAAGATTTCTTAGATATACACCGAGTAGTATGGGACTTTAACCCTTTCACACTCGTGTATTAGATCCCGTAGATTTTTACTCATTAATAAAATAGTGAGAATTCATCACATAGTACAATTGTCATGAGATAAATAATTTCTTCATACTCTTATTTCTACTGATCATCATATACTCCCATATGAAAAATTAATTGCTTATTATCCAAATAATATTGTAAATGGGACTTATATTGTACTTTGACTAGTAATATCAAAGTAGCTGAGCAAGGTTATTCACTCACCTTGATGTTTGT
The DNA here is from genome assembly GCA_037074585.1 of Biancaea sappan. Lineage (NCBI taxonomy): Eukaryota > Viridiplantae > Streptophyta > Magnoliopsida > Fabales > Fabaceae > Biancaea > Biancaea sappan. The sequence goes on along the minus strand of CM073490.1, from coordinate 12,178,193 downwards.
CCAAGTTTACCTTGTTCCACACTAGAATTTGTGTAGAAAAATTTCCTAGTAAAATATATTACAAGGAATCATAAGAAAGGAAACAAAATCACGAAAATACGTAAAATTTTCTGACTGCTACAGTAACGGGTTACTACAGTACGGTTGCTACAGTAACGGTTTGCTACAGTGTCGGTTCGCTACAGTACGGTTCGCTACAGTGCCGGTTCGCTACAGTAACGTTGACTGCTACAGTACCGTTGACTGCCGACACTACAGTAACTGCTACAGTACCTGAAGAAAATTTTCCAGATTTTTTCCCGAAATTTCTGGTCGCTACAGTAACTCGAAGAAAAATTTCAGATTTTCAGTTGCTACAGTACTTCGAATTTTGCAGAAAATCTTTCAAAAAATTCATCATTTCCTTTCTTTTGATTCAAAACCAGAATCTCAACTCTTTTAACCGATTATAACTCAAATATAACTTCTAAAACAACTGAGATTCATGAATTATCATCAAAATCTTCAAGAACAAAACCTCCTCTGATCTTCTATATAAACTGAAATTTAAGGAAAATAATCGGATTAAAGCTTACCTTTGATCCTTACAAAGCTTTTGAACCGAACAAATAATCGAAATTCTGAAGATCAAGGAAAGGATTTGAGAAGAGGGTGAAGAAACGAGAGAAAGTGAATTCACTATTCACTTCAGCTGCTTCGATCGTGAGAAGAAATAAGGGGGTACTATTGAAACTTTATATTAAATATTTCTAATAGGTTATTCAATAACCCATGGGTATCCATAACCCAACATCCAAACCCATCCAGTCAATTTACAATAAATGGACTAATTGACCATTCTGAAACCACTTTTCCATGAATTTCACCATTCTTAGAATATATCCCTCATTGTGCAAATATTTAGTCCAGTCATTTAACTCAATTTTCATAAATAATATTCAAAGAGAACAATTAAATATGAAAATTAAAAATGACCAAAATAAATAACTAAAGTAACGTTGTATAATTCTAAAATACTCTTAAGCGAATTATATTCTGAAATTAACGGGTATTACAGGTCTCTTCCCTTTGTTGTCTCCGAGACTTAGATTTAAATCAAGCTCTACATTGCCAGTCTCAAAATTCAAGTTGAAAGACTTATTATCGGCCATTGCTCTAGGGATCTCAGAAATAACTTCGAATGAGAAAGGAATGGAGATTGAGAAATAGGTATGTAATGAAAGAAGTTCGCTTGGTGTGATGAGTGGGGTAACGGGCGTACAAGATTTATAGACAACCCGAAGCCCCTGGAGCTAAAGCTACCACAACCTACACGCCGCTCGCTATAAGGTTTACAGATCACATACGTCGCAATGCCAACAATTAATGTCGGACATGCAGATAAATAGTAAATGCAATTAACATAAGTCAAAGATTTCCTCAAAAAAAAAATTTCGACTAATCTTGACCTTTCTCAAAATTTTGACTAACTACGCTCTTCAGTCTGAGATTTTCTCCCTCTAAACTTGTTTTATCCTGTAATCCCATATCACGATGTCCCTCTATGATTAGGTAGCCTCATATTGGCCGTATCTTAGATTCTAATCGGTGTCTTTATTCTGGATTTACACATAATATATGTATATCAATATATATATTTTAAAACGAAGTTAACTGCTTACGGTCGCATGCCTTAAGTATTATCATGATGTAAGGAAATCACTGCCTTTCATTTGCCCATGAGAGCATTATATGTAAGTATGTGTAACCATGAAGATATATCATCATCTACACATTTCATTCTATCCAAGTTATTTTGATTTCACATCTCTATGAGTATATGTAGGATCATCACATATTCTCCTTGATCGTAGCCTTCACTCATTATGCATGAATAACATACATACATGTAATTACAACATGATTCAATCAGTTATGTATATTATACTCAACTGAAGGCTCTCAAGAACAACACAATAAAACAGAGAAATGCATTTCAGTTCATCATAAAAGCATCCAAGGCAATCTTTAATGGCTCTATCGTCAACTTCTTTGAATTTCGAAAAATGCCAACGGGAGAAATGGGAAAACCAAGTAAAATCGGCCGCAAATCCACCGAATACTGACTTTCGTGGTTTTGGCATTAATGCAACACGCTATCGGTGTGCACGCCTACCCTAGACTTCTGGCTTCCAGCTTGCAGAAATCCATAGGTTGATCGTGTAGGGGTGCGATGAAGAGATATCTTCTTTGTCTCTTAGTCCAAATTTTTTCTCTATAAAAACCTTCTCAGCGTTCTCAGTTACCACACCACAAAGAGTAATAATCTCTGAGCCTACAATCCCCCAGTATTCCTCTCGCCTCATACTCTTACAAAAATTTCTAAATTTTTCCAAATCATGGCCTCAAGGAAGTACATTGATCTCACAGTAGAGGCTAAGGAAGAAGAACTTGACTTAAACTTAAGTTTATGCAGGGACAAGGGCAAAAGACCTCTCGAGGGACCTCAAGAAATTCAAAAGGAGAAGAAGATGAAGAAGATTGAGGAAGCCGAGGAGATTAGCACAGGCCATAGCTCAGAGGACAAAATCGCCTGTTTAGAGTAGGAGGTGAAGAATCTCAAGAAGATGATAGAGGACCTGGAGAAGTTAACCAAACGCAATAACGCGACAATGACTTCGAGAATAGACAGGTTCTTCTATTGGTCCACCCAGTGCTTCTGCAATCAACAGCAAAGAAGTGTTGATTGTATGAATGAAATTTACACTACCCTCCGCGACATTGCTATGTCTCTTGCTCCAAGGAATGGTCGAGGGGTAATGATACAATACAACCCTCCTAATCCGAGACCACCTCGCTTTTAGATTACTCATGCATGAGTAAACTTCTTCTTTTTTGCAATGTAATCCTTCAGTTTTTTTGTTTTTAATGCGAGTGGTTTCTTTTATTGGCTGGTACCCTAAAATAATATAGCTACACAAAATCAATCATGAATTTAGCTTATAAAATCTACCATATAAAAATTTGATCCGACAACAACGGAATCAAAACAAGTAATAACTTTTCCTTTACTAAGTTCAAAAGTGTAGTCACATCTATCTAAAATTAAACCTGACAACATAATTTCTAAGAAGAGATAAGTCTCGGAGGGAAAGGAAATGGAAACATCCTACAGGACCTTCAGTAGAGCCGTCTCTCTATAATTGTGCCCGGGTTCACAACGATAGAGGAGGTCCTACTAAGGTTACCTTGCTCTGTAATCACTAGGAGACCAAACAACCATTGCTCTGATACCAACTTTGTCACGACCCGTTTTCTGGGCACATGACCGGCACAATGATGAATCTCTCATCACTGTAAGCCTTCCGATAAATATATCAAATTTTCTTATCTGAAATTCATAGAGATTATTTGCATATAATAATAGATCCTCAACATAAAATACATTATTGTACTGAAATACAAGCCAAATACCAAACCCCTGACCTAGATGTCCTAGACGATTACAGAGCAACATAATCTATAACAAAAGAGGGGTCTACCCGACAACGGGAAGGTCCAAAGTGATCTACTCCTCTAGCAGATATTCTTCGCTGGCAACCTGATCTGAACAAAAAGGTTGTACAAACAATATGAGCTTTTAAACTCAATGAGCGAATCGGCCTTGCATTAATAAAATTCAAATACATTACCAGTCATGCAAGTATATCCGAAGGCTCATACTCAACCAATAGACAGAAGATAAAAATTCATCCAATTCAACAAATGTTACTAGTACTCGTCAATGGCAATATATCCCAGAGAGCGCACACAGGCCGGCTCACCAATTATGTATATTTCCGCCATGACGCACAACCTCATCCTCTTACATACAATAAGATAAAAATTCATCCAATTCAACAAACGTTACTAGTACTCATCAATGGAAATATATCCCGGAGAGCGCACACAGGCCGGCTCACCAATTATGTATATTTCCGCCATGACGCACAACCTCATCCTCTTAGCTAGGGCGCCTCACAGATTTATCACCAATCCGGGCTATATCCCTACTGAGGGAATCGTTGTCTCCACACTCATTGGTCAAGACACCCTGTCAACCGGGTTTTCCGCCTTGCCGTGAGATGGGGTACTGTCCCGCTCAATCACAATCAATAGCATTTCATATCATAATCAGAAGCTCAATATAATATTCATCCATATAACAGGTATAGTATATAACTATATTATAGCTTTATAAACCACAATTCAAGAGATTCAATCTTCACATCATCATGAGATACTTGCTTTTTCTTATCCATACTTCTGGATTAATTATCTCATTATATTCGTCATTCTGAATCCAATTTCCCCCTATGAATCTTGGGAGTGTCCTACGACATACTTTTTATCACCAGTAATGCTAAAACTCTATTAAAACGGGGTTGTTTCACTCACCTGGATTCCGTACGAATATCGCTTCTCTAAGTCGTTACAGACAAGAGTACACAGATGAATTTCAGTATTCCGCTACAGAGATTTTCATGAAAGATTAGAGAAAACAAGTTAGGATTGTTTTCATACAGATACTGTTCATATATACGGTACTATTCATATATACAGTTACTATTCATACATACGGATACTATTCATACATATGGATACTATTTATACATATGGATAATATTCGTACATACGGTCACTATTCATACGTATGAATACTATTTTTACGTACGGATACTATTTATATGTACGGTTACTATTTATACGTACGGGTACTATTCATACCAGAAATAGAGAATACAATCTGTAAAAGAGTACACCAGGTAAGTTCCCAGGAAAGAGTGGAGGGTCACACTGGACACACTTAAAAACCAGGTCTTTCCTTAGCCAGAACTTTCCTAGACATGTATTCTTCACAGTTTACATTCTATTTCGGTAATCAGAGAATCAAAATAATATGTAAGCAGCTAAGGACAGTTTTTCTGATGTGGAAGATCAGCCAAAGCCGCAACCACAGAGCATACTTAAGAAAATAACTTCTAAAATTGAAAGACATAGAAAGGGCATAATATCCTTACCTAAGCTGAAAAGGAAAGGCCCAAAATCTCAGAGGCCTAGCATTGAAGTAAGAGAAACTTAAGGAGAGAAGAAGAGAAGTTGAAGGTGTGAATTTAGAAGTGAAATGAAAGAGCCTATTTATAGGAAAAGTCAACGGTACTATTTGTCACTATGCACTAATAAAATATTCAATTTACTATTTATGAAAATGACATTTCTAATAAAATAATCCACGTTAATCATTTACGGTTACTGTGCAACTACGGAAAAGTCGCAGGCGGCTTACTATTGAAAACTTAAGGGGAAAACTATCATTTCACCTTAAACCTTTAAGTTTCTTTTCAATTCAGTCCTTTCAATTTAGTCTCTGAGGGTATTTTTACACATAAACGTCATTTTCTCCCACGAACTTCTTTCTAGTTTTCTCTTATGACCAAACCACATCTAGTACTTGATATTTCAATTGTATAAGTGAACAGTATCATATACGTAAATAGTATTATACAGGTGAACAGTACCGTATACTGAAATAGTAACAGTAGTTTGTAAACAAATATTTATATTTTATTTTTTCATGGGTATTACATCCATGGTCAAATCTTGGTAATTAGTTTTTACAGTACCAAGTTCAATAAGCCACTGTACCCCAAGAACAGCTCCGGATCCTTTAATTTCCATCATATAGAAATCCATGACAAACTCATTCCCTTCAGTGATATGTAACGTCTGCTAAAATTATACTAATTTAGTACAACTTAAGAAAATTGTAATAAAGATCTTGTGAAACTTATGGTTAAAACCATGAAAACTTTTATGGGAAGTCTTGCAATATATCTGATTATATAAAAATAAGGCAACTTGAAAACTTTTGCAAGATACAATTTTGAACTAGCAACAGACAATCGGTCGACTAATCTGGGGCTATCGGTCGACTGATAGTCTTCTAAATTATATATGTCTAAAATCGAGGGATATCAGTTGACTGATTAAGGGACATAGGTCGACTGATGTGTCCTAAACTTCAAATTTTAGAGAAAGTTAACTTGGAAACATGGTGAAATTATCTAGTTTCATTATACACACAATCTACAACACTTCTTTAATTCTCCTTTGCAATTTCTCTTCTAGGATGAAGCTACAATACAATGAACTTACATGAAACTTATATTTCTATGCATATACACAAATTGTGCATAGATCTCTAAGGGTTTACATAGGAAATTAAATTTACATTCCTTTTCTATGCAACTATCTAGCAACTATGATAACTTGTTTCTTGCTACCTCTTGCTTCTCTACCCAACTTCAAATCATGAAATGATTAGTTAAAACATAAAACATGAGATATATAATCTTAGTACTAGTTTATTTAGAGAAAAAATTTCAAGAATCATTTCAGTCATAAAAACAATTCTTAATAATTAGTTTATACTTCCATGAACATAAAAAAAACTATCATAAAGGCAATCTTAGTAGGAAACTTATTTCATGAAATATAAACTAACATACTAGCACCTAACTTGTGTCTTAACTTCTTTCTCAATATAGTGTACTATTCTTTGACTTCTTTTGCTACTTTAGCTTCTTTACCCACTTTGGCTATTTTAGCTACTCTAGCTACTCTAGCTACTTTAGCTACTTTCTCAGAAAAAATACTTAATGTCCCATGAGAAATTTCTGTCATCTCACGAGAAATTTCTGGGGTTCTATCTTTCCATAAGGATTTATACATCCTATGAGGTATTTCTGTCATCTCATGAGGGATTTCTGGTTCTGTCATCCTATAAAGACATAAACTTTACTTTTCAAGAGAAAGTTGATTCTATGTTCTCATAGAGAACTTTCACATATCTATATTTCCTAAGTCATGAAGAGTATAGTAAATAACTAAATTAACTTGCTTTCTAGCTTTGCTATGAAGAATACTCTTCATCTTATAAGGAATTACTACATCTCATGAGGAGTCAAGTATCATATTCATAAGAAAACATGTTCTCAAACATTCATGGATAGCTTTACCATAAAACAATAACATATCATACACAAGCATGATGAATAACTGATATTAAATTGCTTTTATGAATAACTAGCTACCTTGGATTCTTCCTAATAGTTGAAACTTGTGTATTCTCGCTTAGTTTTTCTTTAGCTCCACTTGCTTCCTCAACTTTCAGACTTCCCCTTCTTCTATTTTCTTCCTCTGAGTCTGAAAATGGGTATTCTATGAATTCTCAAGCACTAGGATCCATCCAAACTAGGGGAATTAAGTTAGGAAGCTTACCTTTGGTCATTTCCTTGTTAGAAACCTAACTAGGAGCCCTTTCTCTCTCTTCTTCTTCTTCTCCACGTTTTCTCTCTCTCTCTTCTCTCTAATTTTCAGAAAAATGTCATTTCTCTCTCTTTTCTCATTTTTAAAGGATTTCAAGAGTCTTCTTACTATGAAAAACCCTCTTTTATCCCTATTCTCATGTTTCTAAGCTTCATTGGCATATTAGGGGCATTCTAGTCAATTTCTCAATAATTTTTCAGTTGGAACCGACTTACTTTCGTACTCTAGTAGGCGATTAATCGACTGATTTCTCATGATTAGTCGATTGATTTGAAATTAGTCGACTGATTCAACTCGATTAGTCGACTGATTGCTACAAGACCTAAAATTTCAGCATGAGAATCATCAATCGACTGATCTCTCCTAATCAGTCGACTGATTACAGATATTAGCAACTTAATCCTTTTCTGATGCTATCAGTCGAGTGATTTATTACATTAGTCGACTAATTTCCTCAGAACTTTATTTTTCTTCTATTCTTAGCTCATTTATCCTAGTTTCTCATACCTTTTTATGATGACTTGCTTTTAGGCATCCCAAAAGTATATTCTACTAATTTTTAACATCATTTCTGACTTAATAAAGAAAATATAACTTTAATAGGAGAAAATCTGGGATGTTACAATTCTCCCCTCCTCAAAGAAATTTTGTCCTCAAAATTTGAGCTAACATATACTCTAACATAGAAACACATGATTATAAAATGGGCTTTATCCCATTATCTTGAAGAATTATTCTTTTCCTCTTTTGGAAAAGGATTCTATTATAAAGCAAAACACTCTCAATCATTATAACCACTTCCATAAGTATAGAGATGGATATAAACTTATATCATTGGTGCACTATAAATCTGTTTATTTCATAAGGTTTCACAATGCAATATAAGCTTATTCACTGTAAGGGCTTGTATTGCACCATGAATTTACCCTACTTATGGATTCATAATACATAAAGAGTTTACTTATTGTAAGAGTTCTTAATGTACTATGAGTTTTCTTTTATGATGCACCACTTTGATCAAACACTTTCTCTTATACTCATGGAAGATTTGTCATAACTTGTCATAAAATTACTATAACTTCATTCATTGAGAGGTTTGTACTGTATTGTCATAAAGCTACCTTTTTCTTGGAGTCTAATGTATTGTAAATCTATCTAACGCTATAGGTCTACAATACATCACATGTTCATGAACAAGTCCCTTATAATTAATCTCTTGCTAAGGGCCTTACTAATCATATCTACCTCTAGCTAGCTTCTATGCTTCTATCATAAATCTTGCTAAAGGCATTGTCTTTTGATTTTTACCTTTACCTTAACTAGTCTTTATTTCTCTCTATAGAATATATCCTTGCTAAGGTCTCATATCTATTTCTACCTTCAGAATGAAATTCTATTTGTTCCATATATTTTCTTACATAAGGTTTAATACTTCCTTTAGCTTCTTAGCCTTAATTCTATTCTCAGAAGAACTAAGACTCCTATACTGAGCATATCAACTTTTGCTTGCTTCATGCTTATAAATAACATCGCTTGCCTTATAGTAAAAGCATTTAACATGTATCTTTTCTTTTAATTTCTTGGTAAGTTAGCTGGAATACTTACATTGTTCATCATTGTACATAATACTTTGAAAGGCAAGTTTTCTAAGTTCTATAAATACAAGTCTTAAATCTTCTTCAAGCTAAAGGAATATAAAATCATAGAAGATAAACTTCCAAACTTCATGAAGACAAGTCCTTAAACTTCATGAAGACAAGTCCTTAAACTTCATGTCAAAAGTGTATTCATACACAATAAAACACAAAGCTAAAGTAAATCATGAAATTTCTTTTCATCACCTGACAAATAGAAAATAACATGCATGATATTCTTATACTGAGAATGAATCCTTCTATAATATCTACTTGTTACAATACACACAACTTTTCTTACTTTATTCTGTTGTAAGACTTATGGTCTATTATGTAGAAACCATACTTATATAAGCCTTATTCTTTGTGAAACTAGTGTGTATTCTACTTATCTACTTATAGAATGAATATACTCTTACCCTCTCTAGGGTTACTGTTCCGTTCTATCTAACTTATCATAACATACTCTTGTTTTTTTTAACTTAATTATGATTGTCTCCTTGTTCTTTTACATAAAAAGAACAAGTCTTAACTTCTTATTCCTTTTATGGAACAAGTCTTTCTTCTCTTATTCTTCTTTTGGAATAAGAGTCTGTCCCTCAATCTCAATCATCATAGCTACTTCCATGAATATATAGGTTGTCATAAACATTCTCATTCTTTCTTATAGTGTACTATAACTTCTAGTTATTTCTCAAGAAAGTATTCTACATCCCATGAGGAAATTTCTGGAGTTCTGTCTTCTCATAAGGAATTCTACTTCTTATGAGGAATTATGTCATCTCATGGGGTTTCTGTTCTGTTACAATGCACTATAAGTTCTTGTTCTGATTTCATAAAAATACTTACTCATATATTCATGGAAGATTTATCATAATTTCATTCATATGAGTCATAGTATGAAACAATTCTTTCTGATCTTTTCTCTATTCTTCTTGTAGAATCTAGCTCTAATTGTTTCAAAATTCTTCATATATTTCTCTTTTTGAGATAATAACCTCCATCTTCTTTGCTTGATTGGAGGAGACTTTTCTACTCAATTTTTTATGAACTATATCATACATTCCCTTTACGAATTTAGACTATAATGGGTTCCTATTTGTAAAATATACTGGCCAATTATACATTACAAATAAGACTCCACTACCTCCTCATTCTTCAAAGGTGTCTAGTTTGCTTCTATCTAATTTCATTTATGTTTCTTCGAATGTTATCAGTAAGTCTTAACCTTGAATCCTTAACATAGATAGGACTACTAATTATTATATCATATCTTAAACTTACATTCAAATCGTTTGATCATAGATATTCATATAATTTAATTTCTAATCTTTCTCTATCATATGACCACTTTTTGAAATTGAGATAACAATCACATGTCCTCAGACTACTAATAATATATTGACATGTAATCATTTATTTCAATCTCAAACAAACATTTGTCATAGAATATGAGCAAGAATCATGCAAGGAAATTTCACATGTTAAACAATTCATTGCATATTATACATGAGAAATTTATCTGAAAGTCACCTTACTCATAAAATACTTCTTTCAAGTTCTATGAATCCTCTTGCACCCAATAAGGTTTCTTGGCTCATTAAATTTCTTGATTACTAACTCATTGTGAATCTTTAATCTACTAAGTTCATTCTCACTATGCACAAAATAACTTTCTTTATCATAACATACTAGTCACTTTTGTGCATACGGTTAGTCTTTCAAAATTTTTTGTTATTCTATCATCATCTACTCCTCAAATGAGAATGCCATCATAAAATGGATTACACAACACATAAAGCATAAACAATACTTGTACTCATAATAGAATACATCATGCATAGTCGAAATTTCTATAATGCATCTTTGTGTAATCAATATCTTGGAAGAACTACTTCTTGTACATGTCCATAAATTCTATGCTTTTAAACTAAAGCCAGGTGAACTAGCATTTACTTTCTTGTTGTCAAAACCAACAGGTCTTCTTAAGGATCCAATATCATCAATATATATTCCTTGAATACAAGAAATCTTACCTCCTAAGGGCTCAAGCTTTATATTTGGATCTCTTATTCTATCCACTACTTTCCATTTTCATGGATTTACAGACGTTCTACTTCTTCTTTCTTTTCTTTCTCTTATCTTGTTTATTCTTCTCATGAATATCCTTTCTTAAACCCCTTATCTCTTCCAAAATAGAGGTGGAGATATTCAACTCAATTGCCCATTGGTTTGCTTGTCTTTCTAATTGGATTCCTAGGATATTCTTCTAGAACTCCTTTTTGCTGGACAGCTATCCTACAAATAAAACCATAGCATCTATCTCATTGACATAAAAGAGATGGTCAGCGATACCTAATAGGGATTCTTGGGGTACCTGGGTCATACTAATGCATATTATCCTAATCTTATATGCATAATTCTAAGGTTATCCATCATATTTTCTCTGCTTTTTACCCAATCTTGACCCACAAAGTGCCTAAGATCATGCTCTGATACCAAAATGTAACGTCTGCTAAAATTATACAAATTTAGTACAAATTAAGAAAATTGTTATAAAGATCTTGTGAAACTTGTAGTTAAAACTATGAAAACTTTTCTGAGAAGTCTTACAAAATATCTGATTATATAAAAATAAGGCAACTTGGAAACTTTTGCAAGATACAATTTTGAACTGGCAGCAAATAATCGGTCGACTGATAGTCTTCTAAATTATATATGTCTAAAATCGAGGGGTATCAGTCGACTGATTAAGAGACATCGATCGACTGATGTGCCCTGAAGTTCAAATTTTAGAGAAAGTTAACTTGAAAATATGGTGAAATTATCTAGTTTCATTATGCACACAATCTACAACACTTCTTTAATTCTCCTTTGCAATTTCTCTTCTAAAATGAAGTTACAATACAATGAACTTACATAAAACTTATATTTCTATGCATATACACAAATTGTGCATAGATCTCTAAGGGTTTACATAGGAAATTAAATTTACATTCCTTTTCTATGCAACTATCTAGCAACTATGATAACTTGTTTTTTGCTACCTCTTGCTTCTCTACCCAACTTCAAATCCTGAAATGGTTAGTTAAAATATAAAACATGAGATATATAATCTCAGTAGCTAGTTTATTTAGAGAAAAAATTTCAAGAACCATTTCAGTCACAAAAGCAATTCTTAATAACTAGTTTATACTTCCATGAACATAAAAGAACTATCATAAAGGCAATCTTAGTAGGAAACTCATTTCATGAAATATAAACTAACATACTAGCACCTAATTTGTGTCTTAACTTCTTTCTCAATATAGTGCACTATTCTTTGACTTCTTTTGCTACTTTAGCTTCTTTACCCACTTTGGCTATTTTAGCTACTCTAGCTACTTTAGTTACTTTAGCTACTTTCTCAGGAAAAGTACTCAATGTCCCATGAGGAATTTCTATCATCTCACGAGGAATTTTTGGGATTCTATCTTCCCATAAGCATTTATACATCTTATGAGGTATTTCTGTCATCTCATGAAGGATTTCTGGTTTTGTCATCCCATGAAGACATAAACTTTACTTTTCAAGATAAAGTTGATTCTATGTTCTCATAGAGAACTTTCACATATCTATACTTCCTAAGTCATGAAGAATATAGTAAATAACTAAATTAACTTGCTTTCTAGCTTTCCTATGAAGAGAACTCTTCATCCTATGAGGAATTACTACAACCCATGAGGAGTCAAGTCCCATATTCATAAGAAATCATGTTCTCAAACATTCATGGATAGCTTTACCATAAAACAATAACATATCATACACAAGCATGATGAATAACTGAAATTAAATTGCTTTTATGAATAATTAGCTACCTTGGATTCTTCTTAATAGCTGAAACTTGTGGATTCTCTCTTAGTTTCTCTTTAGCTCCACTTGCTTCCTCAACTTTCAGACTTCCCCTTCTTCTATTTTCTTTCTCTTAGTCTGAAAATGGGTATTTTATAAATTCTCAAGCACTAGGATCTATCTAAACTAGAGAAATTAAGTTATGAAGTTTACCTTTGGTCATTTCCTCGTTAGAAACCCAACTAGGAGCCCCTTCTCTCTCTTCTTATTCTTCTCCACGTTCTCTCTCTTCTCTAATTTTCAGAAAAATGTTATTTCTCTCTCTTCTCTCATTTTTAAAGGATCTCAAGAGTCTTCTTACCATGGAAAACCCTTTTTTACCCCTATTCTCATGTTTTTAAGCTTTATTGGCATATTAGGGGCATTCTAGTCAATTTCTCAATAATTTTTCAGTTGAAACTGACTTACTTTCGCACTCCAACAGGCGATTAGTGGACTGATTTCTCATGATTAGTCGACTGATTCAACCTGATTAGTCGACTAATTGCTACAGGACCTAAAATTTCAGCATGATAGAGAATCATCAGTCAACTGATTGCAGATATCAGCAACGTAATCCTTTTCTGATGCTATCAGTCGACTGATTTATTACATTAGTCGACTAATTTCCTTAGAACTTCATTTTTCTTCTATTCTTAGCTCATTTATCTTAGTTTCTCATGCCTTTTCTTGATGACTTGCTTTTAGGCATTCCAAAAGTATATTCTACTAATTTTTAACATCATTTCCAATTTAATAAAGAAAATATAACTCTAATAAGAGAAAATCTGGGATGTTACATGATACCCCTTCACATTTGTAATTGCAGGACAAATAAACTCCACTCCCAGTTATGGGGGTTCGCTTAAGGCTCAATTTGTCTGCTATCTCAGGTTTAATAAAGTTGTTATTGCTTCCATTGTCAATTAGGATCTTAATTTACTTCTTCCCACATCGCCCTAACACCCTCAAAATACTAGGATGATAATGCCTGGCAAGAGCATTCATGCTTATCTCTGGAGCAATTTCAAGCAACTGGACTTGACTGTCTTCTTTTTCTTGTTCTTCATTTGGAAGTTCATCATCTTGTAATAGTTCTTTTATCTCTTTATGTCCCACTAAGAGAAACAGATTTGTTTTACATTTATGATTCGGTTGGTACTTCTCATCACAGTAATAATATAGGCCTTTCTTTCTTCTGGCTCTCAACTCTGCCAAACTCATCCTCTTAATGTTACTGTTGGTACTGTTAGCACTACTGACCCCTGAACCATGTGGTTTCACCCCCCCCCTTGATTGCTGCTTTGTGTCTCCTTAAGGTTTCCACTTCTTGTAGATCCATGTTTGGTATTGGATAGGAAATGAGTGGAATTAGTTCCACTGGTTCTCTATAAACCCGAGAAACTATTACCACGCAAATTAGTGCTCTTAAAAGTACTCTGTAAGGTAGAAAGCTTTTGTTCATGTAATTTGGCGAGTGACACTGCTTGGTAATAAGTATTCGGTTGAGCTAATAGTAACTCACATTTAAGATGGTCATTTAACCCAGCAATAAAAAAACTAATTAACCATGACTCACTCAGCCCAGTAACCTTAGTTGAAATTTCTTCAAATTTAGATTGATAATATGATACTGTAGTAGTCTGTTTCAGTTCTTTAAGAGATGCCTTTGGATCATCATAGAGGGATGTTCCAAACCTGAGTTGTAATGACGTGAGGAATTCATTCCAATTTTGCACCAAGTCATTTTTAATCACCCATTTGTACCATGAGCATACGGCTCTCCTTCCATATGAAAGGATGCTATCTTAATCCTTTAGTCCACGGGTACTCCATAAATCTCAAAGAACTCTTTGATCTTAATTACCCAGTCATACATTCCTGCTCCATTGTTCTCTGGGCGCTTGCAACAGTCAAAGTCTCTGCAGCTTTGTCATGTATCACTCGTCATAGCATACTCCCCATATTATGCAGTGTGTCTTCAAACTTCTCTACTCGAGTGTCCATTAGTATCAGTTTGTCGTCCATCAGTCCTTGGGTTTTTTGTAGGTAATTGTTCATAGCTTCTAGCCTTGCAAATCGAGTCCCCTCAGCCATGGAGGTTCCTCTCAATAAAAGCACCAGTTTTAGGATTAAAATTCAGTAAGAAAGAAAAGGAAACAAGTGGAAGTCAGAGATTAATGGAATTATGTAGGAAGTTGTATCAGATTCCCTCATAACTGGAAAAATATACAGGGAGCAGTCCTTTTCGAGCAAGGATAACTCTAAATCAAAATATCAATTTGAATATCCCAAAACTATACCCCCTAGTTTATTACAAGCTGAAAAGAAGAAAAGGAAAACGACAAAAGTCCCCTAACAGAATTCTGTAAAATTCTTGTGGTCCCAATCCCAAATGATTACTGCTTCCCTAAGATGAAATCATGTGTCCACACAGGCAATCTTTTCTCTTGTCTAACTTGTGTATTTCCAGTGTTGCTCCCTTCCACGTTTCTAACTCTGCCTCTTGCCACGTTTCTGACTCTGCCTCTTGCCACATCCTCTGCCACGTCCATTAGTTCTGAATTTGTTGCCACATCAGCATGGTTGGTTGCATCAAGGGCATTTTTGAAAGAAAAAAGAAGGGCTGTGATGTTTTTGAAGGAGAAATATAGGGGTTGAGGTTTTTTTGAAAGAAAATATAGGGGTTGGGGGTTTGTTTTTGAAAGAGATAGAAAGGCTGGGGGCTTCTTGAAAAAAAGAAGGTGGTAGGGGCATGGGGGCTTTTTTGAAAGAAAACTATGGAGACTGAGCATTTCTGCAATTTAAACTTTAGATAAATTTCTGAATATAATAAAAAAGCAAGTACAAAGGTGATTTGCGTTTTGAATTGTTGAATCGTGCTGGATCAGTCAACAATTCCAACCTTATTTAGTTTTAGACGCCAACCAGAAGATCTGTGTATTATGAAGGGACTTCACAAAGAAAATCACCAGGCTTTAGGCCTTCGAATTTGGAAACTGGACTTAAACGATTTGACCTTTTTTGTCTTGGATTTTCGTGCCCTCTCTCTCTCTCTCTCTCTCTCTCTCTCTCTCTCATATATATATATGAATAATTAAATTATAAATAAAATCATGCATAAATAATTAAAAAAATAAAAAAAATTACTTTACTCCTATACACTTTATTATATGTGCACTTTATTCTTTTTAAGTTTTTTTTTCAGACATATACATCTCTTCAAGTTTAAAACTCAACTAAAAATTCCTCTAAACTTTATTATCAGTGAAAAAAAATTTTCTATTAAATATTTTGTGAAGTTGACTAATAACCAATGACTTAGCATTTGACCTCTACGCCAACAAAACAAATTTAGGCTTGGCAGCTAAGTCAGCTTACTCTAATTTTATGCAAACCCAAGTTAAGACCTAACTTTTTCAACCAAGATCCAACCCCTTCATTTTAGGACTCAATTCTACTTCTACTTCGGAGGAAATCTTTTGCTATGTTTGAAGATTCGGAGAAGGGAAGGAAATGTAAGTACCCAAAATTTAGAAAAGTTCTGTGCTATTTGTCCAAATAAATTTAACTAAATTTACCTTAAAAATCATTTGAACGTATTTAACATATTACATGATTAATTTGTAATCAATGGTAATTAAATATATACAAAAAATTTATTTTATTTTTTCACCCACCATAGCAAGCATAAAATAAAAAATTAATAGGATCATTGACAAATGCCTTATTTATCAAACGTTAAAAATTTTAATATAGTGATTATCGAAATTGAACCACGACATCAGAGTCAAAATTGAAGTCAATTATTATTATTTTTTTGGTGTGTGTACTTATGGTATTCTGAAGTCATATTAGATTTGGAACTAATTCCTATCAAGTCAGAAATGTTTAAGGTTAAAAATCTTTTAAATAAGTATATTTTTTATAATTTGAACTTCTGTTTTTCTCCTTACGGAAGTGAAGCCGCTTAAGCCAACTATTTTCAATGCAGTATATTATTTTACATAAGCCAGTCTTGCTATATTGTACATTAAATACATCAACTTGAGATTCAGCTCAATCATATTGTCGAGTTGTGTTTAATTTTTACACTAAACCAATCAATATATATACAGTCAACTTGATGCAGTTTAGCGACAGACATGTTTTATAAGCAAATGAATAATTATCAATTTCAGTTTCTTCAATACACAAGCTACAAAATACCCCATATGTGTGCCCAACAATTTTTCTTGGCTGTCCTATGATATTCCTTCAAAGCGACAACACTATCTAATAATGAGAGATTTGAATCATTTAAATTCCTTTATTGTAGTAAGAATCAGATTGGACTGTATAGCTAAACCAGTTAAATCGAAAATCAATTAAGAAACTAATGCGAAATAACCCCTAAAATCAATAAGTGATCAAATTGACCCAGAATCAGCCGAACTTGGTAAGAATCAGTACTAAATGAATCACTTGAATCAGTCCATGTAATACCCCAATAATTTTTATAAATATTTAAAATCTATTTTGAAGTTTATTGAAAAATTTAATTACGTGAAAAATGTGCTTTTTGAATTAGTGAACAAAATTTGGGAATATAATTTTTAATTTTTAATTTAGGAAATTTTTACAAATTCTCAAGGACCTAAGTGAACAAATTTTAAAGTTAGAGTGACTATGAGTAATTTTCTCAAAAAAATTAGTGGGGCCCACACGTATACACTTAAACACTTATTTTTCTCTCTTATTCTTTTCCTTTTCTCATTCTCCCGTAGCTTCCTCACTCTCTTTCGGCTATGCATCCCAAGAGAACTTTTTCATCAACCATTCATGTCATTTTTGCTTGGGGAAGGAAGCCATAGAAGTTAAGAGGATTGGTAAGTTGATATTCTTCTTCTTCTTCCTCTTCTTACAAGATCAAATCCTTGGTTATCAATTTGGAAAATTTTTGTAGAATGTTTCTATGGATGAATTTAAGTATGGATGTTAATCTAAAACATTCTTGGGTGGTTTATGATGTTATTGGAACAAGAAATTTGAAGAAAATTAGGAGAAATTCATAGAATTTAGAAATTTAAAAAAGTTAGGGTTTTTTATGAAAATTTGAGATTAGAGCTTAGATTGTTGGTAAAAATTGGGGGTTTTGGTGTCAAAACACTCTTTAGACATTAAAGATGAAAACCCATGGAAGAAATCAAAAGAAATGTTATTTTAGATGTGATTTTAGGATTTTTGGATGAAGAACACGAAGAACGTCACATTTATTCTGAAAATTTTCTAGAAATTTTCCAGAAAATACAGTTCATCAAAAAATTTTTTTCAGATTTTCTCAGTTACTGTAACATTGACTCGGTCAACGATACTGTAGCTACGTTGACCGTTGACCGTTGACCGTTACTATAGCATCAGTTTTAAAATGTTCATAACTCTTTCATCCGGACTCTATTTTTAGTAAATAAGATACCGTTAGAAAGCTCTTTGAGTCTAGTTTCTAATAGTATAAGTTTCATTTGAAAATTCTTTATTATTTGAGAGTTATATTCAGAGGAGTGATCAAAAGTCAAATTATAGCAAATAATTTTCTTATTTTGTGACCTTATTATGTTTTTGGCATGATTATCTTGTAGGGATGGATTCTTTAATGCATCATCCACATATTTTGAAATGTTGTGATTAGTTTGGATGTAGAAAAAATTACCTTCCATCATCTTATACATCTTCGAAGAAAGTTCAAGGTAAAATTGGGCAAATATCAAGGTGAGAGATCCTACCTTACCTTGTTTGCTTATTTAATGTATATATTAAAGGTGTACTATAAATAAATATATAAATATATATATATATATATATATATGACATGAAATTAATGCATTCATGTTATGCATTGAGATATGCAAATGTGTGACTGTTGTGAACTTTTTCTGAAATAGGATGCATATGATTATCTATGATTGTGTAATGTGATTGTGTTTGATCTCGAAAGAAATGGAAATGGAGTTTATGCGATCCCATGAGATGAAATAAGGGCGGATTGAAATCACTATGGCCACGTGATATTGATTATAATATTCGTCCTTTTAAGGACAAGGTGAAATAAGGTTGGACTATAGATTTGTCCTTTTGAGGACAGGGGTGAAATAAGGGAGGATGCGTTAGGGGCCGTGGGACAACGGCCACTTTATGTGGACGAGACCCGAAAAATGTCTGAGAACTTGATTTGAAATTGTATGAATTGTTTGAAATGTGATTTGGTTTGATCTTAAATGTGTTGTTAGTAACTGCGAGGTGATTTCAATGTGTGTGTTTTGATAAATATCTTGTACACTAAAACTTAGATGATTATACCGTTAGATCAATTATGTATATCTGCATGTTTATATATATATATATATATATATATATATATCTATATTGTGTGTGAATGTGGTAGGATTCTCTCAAGTAGAAGCTGTCTTCATTTTCAGGTATGGAGAATTTGCTAATCCGATGATGTTCACGCCAAGATTACTTTTTCATTTGTTTAGGGTAAAGATATAATGTTTAGGTCTTATTCTAATGTATAAATCTATAAAAGCCCTGTAATCGGGTAGGTTTGTTTAGCAACGTAATGTGTATAATTGTAACGTGTATGGGAAACTCGGTTTAGCCATAATTTCTTATCATTTTGTAAGAAGAGAAATAATATTTTTTTATTATTTCTTAAATTATGTAATTTAAATTAATTACATTTAAAAGAATAACTAAAATAAGATTTAGTATTGTGTTTAAGAGAAATATAGACTTACAGAGGTGAGGTGAAATTCATTTTCCATGCCGGTCACGTGCTCAGAGTTTGGGACGTGACAGTCCACTTGATTTTTTTTAATTTTTTTTATTCCACGATCAGATAATGATTCATATTACAGATCAATTAATTTTAGTAGAGATGCTACTATATTGACATTTTATGAAATTGATATGAATAAATATTATATTAATTAATAATATTTCCTTATTATTTGGTCAATTTTTATTGTGAACTTTGGATTGTGAATGTTGTTTTGTGTAATTTGATATCAAGTTTAATTTTAATTGAATTTGTAAATTTATTTTATTATCTTTAATTGTATATATTATTTTTTAAAATATTTTAAAATAAATCAGTTTAACTATAGTTCAATCACGATCCAATCATTGACCCTTAAATGTATCTTCACCGATTTAATAATCGGCTCGATTTTCATAACCTTAAATTTCTTAATGTGTAAAACCTAGAGAGAAAAATAAATGCAAAAATCTCAATTAATAATACAAGTGGTCAAACGCCATACCTTAAATCTTACGTCCGCGTTTTTCTAAATTTGGAACTAGACTCGATACTGCCTTGCCTTAATAAGCTGCGCTGAAACTAGGGGGAGGAAAATGTCAAGGCAAAAATTGAGGACCTCTCTATTATGTCAAAAATAGAATTATTAGTTTATTACACGAATTTTAAACAATTATGCCAAAAGGAGAAGGGATAACTTATAGGAGGGGACCCAAAAAAAACAAAAAGGTAACTAAACGGATGTATTACACAGAAAACATTTGGGTAATACGAGTTAAAGAGCCCGAGTACTCTATCCCCCATACCCACAAGGAAAAAGAGCCTGACTAAATCGTTGTGTTTTGATTAGAATATGGCAAATTTGATTTTTAAATTAAGCGGAATTTAATTATAAGTGAGCTAGCGTGACTTTAATTTATCTTTAAAAACTCCAAAATGAAAAAGATTTTGAAAGAATTAATATTGTATGAATATTAGTTATCAAAATCATTTTTGAATATATAACTATCTAAGACTGTAAATTTTATATTCCGTTAAGTAGTTTACTCGTATTATTTCGTTTCATTAAATTTTTAATATATAATAAATTATAAGAACTTTGAAATAATATATTTTTCTGAACTCTTGGTGCTAGCATCTAATTTAAAAATATATACATGCCATTTTAACTTCTCAAATAAAGTGCATGATCTAAATTAAAAAACACAATTTTAATAAAAACATTCAAATAAAAAAAATCAATTAAAATACTATGATAATAGTGCAGTAGTAGGAAGGTAAAAGTGAGAAGAGATTGAGGGGTAATGAAGTAGTAGGAGACCACAGATGGTGAGGAGTAAAATTGAGAAGAGGTCCATTACCTGAATTGATTTTGACAATAATGCAAAAATGACATAGCAGGATAAAATACGCTAATCCAAAAAACCCCCATATCATATTGCCACCTCCCGGAGGAAAAGAAGAAAAGTAAAAAGACTTTATACGGTAAAACCGAGTTCGGTTTTCTGACAGAAGACCATGGGTAAAACTGGAACCTCTGCTAGGAAATTAATGGCGAGGAGTCGAACTGTGCAAATCTGTATAAGTATAATAAAATAATTTAATTTCTTCTTACTAGGTTGCTGTTCTCTGTTTGGGAATGTACTTTATCTTCACGCCCTTTTCGGGCTTCATTCTCACTTTGGATTTAGCTACTCCTGAGGTTGCACACAACCGATACTCGGCACTAGCAAGAATGCCACAATCCTTTATCTCCTGGCTCCCAGGAGGTTCAGAGTCAGCCGAAAGATCCAGTTTCACATGGTTTGATGAGATAGCTTCTTTCCATCCTGCATGAAAATTGTACTTAATTAAAACAAAGAATGTTAAAACCAAGCTAATTATTTGGAGGAGAATCAGTGGAATTGAACCATGAAAATGCATAAGTGGAAAGCTTACTTTCTGCAAGAAAGGCTTTGGCAGCATCACTGGATAACCGGACACTTCCCGGACCAACTCTGTCGTCTAGTTGGGAAGAATTATTCCCAAGACCACTATCACTTTTATCTAAGTCACACGACCTTAAACTATTTTGATCAGACAAACTTTGATCATCTCTCTTTCTATCCGTTGCATCAGCTTCTGTGCCACTATGAACTTGCAATGGATATTTAATTCCATGTCGACTAACTGGCCGCCAAAGCTTAACAGCCTTAACTGTTAGCTTACCATTCTGGATGGACTCAGGTTTACTTGGCTTCTCCTGAGTACTATTATGCTCAGCTGGATACTCTATCATGCAGTCCTCCCGAGATGCAACAGGAGTATCCTCTGATTGGCTGCAATTTCCAAGAGTAACAGATATAGACCCTATCAAAACTTCATGGTTTTTACTTTGATCTGGTTCTTTCTCCAGTCTGCCTTTAGAATTTACCCCAACAATTTCTGGTGTAGGCTTTCGGCTCCACACTTTGTTACCAGTAAGTGTAGGAGCAGCCCTTTGATCGCGGTGGTTTCCATACTTCTGAGTGACTCCAAGCTTGGAAATTTGAGAGTTCTGACTCACGTGGTAACCATTGGCGACAGCCCATTGAGATTTTGGTTGAGCAACCACAATGCGACGGCGATTATGTCCTTGGGATGTCTGTTCCTCAATGTTCTGATCAGTGCCACAATCATATACAGTCTGAGAATCCCCATCAACACTGTCGTTAGTGTCAGGGCACCTAGAGGATACAAGGGGCAAAGAGACAGGGTCTGTAGATGTATCTGGATTATGTACTTCAAAGTCACATGTATACGAAGATGCTTCTGCTGAAGAGCCATCCGCTACTATGCTGCTACCATTCTCTTTAATTGCTGCCTCATCCTCAAGTCTTTGCTCCCTTGCCTTCTGTTCTTTTTGTCTAAGCTTTTTCTGGCGTTTCCTCTCCAAAATCTCAGCTTGTCTATGGATATAGTGTAGATAATTAAACAAAGAGTCCTATAATTAGTAAACAACTAGTTTTCAAGAGAATGGATTTTCTGCTTGATCTCTTGTTATATTTTCTAGATAAATAAGTTAAAGAAATAAGATAATCTTATCATTCCGTTTGTAAAGATGGATGGGCAGTATTTTCGAACAATATGCATGAGAAGTTTGTGCCGCTTGATGCTGTCTCTTGTTTCTTAGTACCCTATTTGTTACTGACAAGGTATTTATTTCTCTTATGAATTAAAGTGGCCTGTAAGCCCAAGTAGTGTAGGTTCTTTTACTTCTGGTCTCTTACTTCTTAGCCATACTGATTTTTGGTTCTAATAAATTACTTTAGGTCACCATACAAATGTTTTCAAGCTCTCTCCTATATTTCATTCAATCAAAGTGACTACCCTTTCTAACAATGAGCATAAAATCAAGCACCCATAACTCAACCAAGAAGTCAAACCTCGAAGGAGAAGAAAATAAAATAATAGACCCAGAGACTATTAATTGTATTATTCAATTAGTTGAACTCAATCCCAAACCTGCCTCGAACACATTTCGAAAAAGGAAGAAAGATAAAGAGAAGATACCCTCAATATATATATATAATCAAAGGAAAACAAGTTAAACACTGAGAGTACCTCTTTTGAGCAGCTTCTTCCTCCTCCACTAGAAGCTTCTCGCACCTCAATGCTTCAGCTTCTTTGTCAGCAAGCCATGCCTTCACCTGAGTGATAGGTAGGTAACTCATTTAATCATGATTTTGACTGACAATTAACTTGGCCTAGAATTAATTGATCACAATGGTGGACGGAGATCCAGAAAATTTATTGTAAAATTATTTACAATAGAGACAGGCTGGATGTTTGTATGTGGCGTTATGCCATGATCTCTGGTTTCACCAGCAAATCTTCTTTCTTTAACAACAAATCATGTTTCATATATATGCTGGATCCATATGTCAATTACCAAAATGAGAAGCTACGTTTAAATTTCTTAGGTTTTGAGCAGCCTCAGATGCAATTCTTTCCCTTTCTCTCTCTCTCTCTCACTTGCATGTTTTTATGTGCGTGCAGAGAAGGTTTTCTATGTCTGCATCCTAAACTTCCAATAATAGGTTGTGACTATTGATAATGGAGTGTATTTCTAGGCCACTACTGGAGTAATTCCATAACAACTATTCTATGATCACTATGGCATGAATGTGTCCAGAAGCCTAGGCAAGAGTGTGATAGTGGGTCCATCACCAATAAAATAGAATGAAAATATGATTGAATGACTCTTTTATAGACAGTTATACATAAAAATTATATTTTTATAGCAATAGGCCAAGTGTCACTGTATAAACACAAAACATACTCTATCTTCTTTCCATCACTGGGTTCCTTCTACTTATCATCCTGATTCCCAATCACTCCCCATCTTTATCTGCTGGCTCAAAGAAACTGTAGTGCAAATACCTAATTCTGTGAAAAAAGAATTGTTCTTTACAATAAAAGCTCTGGAACTCATACGAAATCGGATCTAAAGTGAACAAGAATCATAACAATATATGCATCTAAGAAAATATGATGCCAAGGTTCTGACATGACTCAAGACTTCCCTGCTATTGCAAAATTTAATTTAAAAACCAATGACCAAAAACTGAACTCAGAGCTAAAGATAACATTAACACGACATCAGTCCCAAAATCCCCTCCTCAATGAGTAGAAAGTGATATCCAGCAACAACTAAAAGAAAATATTAAAGGAAAACACAAATCCAATACCATTCGTGAATAATTTATAAATTATTTTTAGATTTATCTACACCTCATGCACATCTGGTCACTCTTCTAAGGCATTTGTGAGAGAAAAAAAAAAAAAAGAATCTTGTGAGGATAAATACAGAAAGCACCACATGAGTAAGGAAGAGTAAGGATCAGTAGAGAGGAATTATATGTGAACAAAAAGAGTTTAAGAAGAAAAAAATTACCAATTTTTGTTCTAGCAAGAAACTTGTGCAAGCAACTAGGTTTTTTGGTTCAAGACCGATCTTTCCTGGCTCTCCATCAAAAATATATTTTTGCATCAACACTGCTGTCCCACATAAAAAAGTTTTTTCACTGGCACTATCAAGGATACTGAACAACTCGTTGGAAGATAAAGAAAAAATGGAAGATCTGGCTTGAACAATATCCTGCAAACAATTCAGATATATAACATTAATGAAAGTAAAGAAATGATAAACCATAAGGGGGGGAAAGACAAATGTATGTATTGAGCATAAAGTATCATTAGAGAGTATATTTGATAAGTCGACCATAATGTTGCTTACCAAAAGGGCAGATCCAGCCTTCAGATAATACTGTGGAAGTGAAGAAAATCCTTGTTTTCGAATAAGATTTGTCAGTGCTTTTAAGATAGAAGACCCTGGAACTTCCTAGAAAGCATAGTCAATGAGGAAAAGCAAGATACTTAGAAAAAAAGAAAATGGAAAGGCAGAAAACAATTAAAAAGAAGAGAAACCAAAAGAGATATACTGTATCTGCAGCTCTCATTCTTATTCTTATAGTATTGCAGACATATTGGCCTCCTCAGGAAGAAGAAAAGAAAAAGTATAATTGAGAATGTTTCTACACAAGACAAATGATGCAAAAGATGATTTATTCACTTTCACATTTAAAAAGGAACCTACAACTATCCAAACAAACAGGAAAATATTTTGATCTGATAAGGAAATTAGAAAGACAACAAATAGAGCAGATAAAACTATAACATAAACGTAGGGGTACAGAAGAAGAAACTATGTCCAGGAAAGTATTGCATGAACAAATAGATGAGATTTATTTCACTCCATATATTTGACAGATCAGCAGTTTCACGTGCAAGGAGATTCAAATTTAGATAGCTTTGTTGTTATAAATATTCAAGTAAAGAGCAACAAGGTTGCACCTCCAGCATCACATTCTTGAATGATACAACTTCCTTTGCCTCTTCTACAGAGAGCTACACAAATAAAGCATATATCAGCACATTTAAAAAAAAAAAAAAAAAGCTTGTGTTTTCACCAAAGTAAAAGTCACAACGATGAAAAATTACCTTATCCCAATATGCTCCCAACATATCTCTATTTTTTGTCGAATCCTACAATATGTAAACAACATCAAACAGAAATAAGAATAAGAAGCAGGCTCTCATCTAGTTAACTCACGAAGAAAATTTTGAAATCAGAAACAACAAGAAATAAAAATAATTATATAATAGACACTTGATTATATTTTTAAGATATAAAGAAAACCTTATCAATCTTTTTCAACCGATGGTGAACACGTATATGCCTTCTATAATTAATTGGAGAGCAAAATTCTCTGGAACACTTGTCACACTTCTGCAACTGAACCTTCAGAGGAGAGAGCAAAGGCCAACCTGGTAGTTCTGTCAGATTAGCAAACAGTATATCAGAATATGTGGATTTAGAAATATGAACAACTATGACAAGCCCACAAACTAATTATGATACATTTAACAGATCAATCTGCACCAGCCTTGAAGAAAGAAAGAGCAAGAGTGGTCTGAAAATTTTAAACTGCTACACTTTTTGCATAAGCTTTACCATTTCTCACATGCTACCTATATTACACGGACATGGTTAACAAATTCCTTAATGCAATTTACCTCAAATGCATACATATTGATATCATTAGAATATTTTTTATACAACGTGCACCCCCAAAATTATTGTCCTTTGAATCTGTGAAAAAACTGCTAATACCTTGCTGATCTAATGCATGAAGTAATTGAATCCACTGAACAGGACTGTCACTGGCCCTTGGAAAAGAAAGGAAAGGTTCTTTGCCAATTGCCTGTCTGATTATAGTATCTAAGGAGTCATTTCCATCCTCTGCTTTCATGACATCTGGAGTATTAAAAACTTTATGTTTTGTAACTGGCATCTACTCGAACAAAAGCTTATCCAAGCACCTTTACAAGACTCTACTGCAGCATAGAAAACAGATCATGGAAAAATGGGACTAGACCTAAATGTGTCACCAAAAAATGGATAGAAAATAGCCATTTAATAAATTAAAAAAACAAAGGAACAAGTAGAAATAGTCAAGAATTCAAGATACGGTAGAGCAAAAAGACACAATGCAAGTCTCTATCTCTCTCTCTCTCTCTCTCTCTCTCTCTCTTTTTCTGGGATCTCTTGGATGGAAGACCTAAAACTAAAACCAGATATTATAGAACATGTCTCCTAGATTTCTTGGTACATCATATCAGATAAAAATATAATATACTTGAAGGAAACAGTATTAATTCATCTATTCTAGGTACCACAACCTGCACCAAAACTTTAGCTTTGCCAAATTCTGGCATATTGTAATTTTCAGATTGAGAAACTACAACTAAATATCTAGTTGCCAATTATATATCACAAGAATAGTCTGTTTGTGCCCAAATAATTCATTGTGTTTCTCCAAGTTGAACATACCATGTCATAACCCATGAGGTAAACTAAGCAGTAGATCCCACAGCTAAGAACACCACCAATTAATAGTTGAAGTCTGACAAGTTGCTCTTAATACGAACCCAAGAAGCATCTTCCTCTTCAAGACTATGCAAAGCTTTCTTGTGATGATTTTTATATCTACTGAACTTATGAACTAGACCTAAGATACCAAGAGACCATCAAAAAGGAGAACAGATACCTGCCGACTATGAACCATTATATTCAATTAAGTCATTCATTTTAGTTCTGCATGGTAGACGATAGCATCAAACACTCACATCAATACAATGACGAATCGAGCGAATATATAAACATATGGGTGCCCAGTGTGCCCAGTTATTAAGGCTGTGGAATTTATTTCCATTTTTGAGGAAATTACAAGCCATAAACAGGTAGTAAAATTGACAATACTCAAATTGTGACAAAAAGAAGAAACGTTACAACCTGATACATAAAAATATTAAGATTATCTATTAGCGAATGGCAAATCAAAGACTCCAGACGATGATAACTGGCACATCAGTTATTATGCTGATGCTTCATTTGAACAATACCAATATAAGAAATAAGATCCAATGAGTTGAAGCCAAAATGCCATTCCCCAGAACCAAAAACACATTAATAAGGTCGCTCATCAACCGTTAGATCATCTGCCCTGCTCAAATCATACACTAGCAAGTACTATCCCATCTGCATTATTTAAATTAATGAAAACAACAATCCGGCAAAGAAAAATTGCAAAGTTTCCCAACATTGTAAGCTGGCCAGACAAATAGGCAGAATTAAACTCGATTAAAAGCGGAAAAAAAAGGACAATTGATCAATGTAGGCGCTGCAGTTCCATCCGCTAGCAAATAAAAGAAATGGAAATTGGTAGACGTTTAAATTCTTTGATCCCCCAAGGATCGGGACTGCATAATGACAAGCTCTTAATTGACTGAACCTACCACAAATATCGGACACAGTAAACATGACCTTTCGAAAACCCCTCCCAATTCAAAAAAAAAAAAATGATCCTCCCATATTCAAGCTTTCTTTTCATCCTCCACTCTAACGAAAGTTTAATTTGTGAAAAAAAAAATGATACAAAATAAACAAAAAGAAAGGATACCGAAAAAACGTGATCTGAGATCGAGTACGATATCGGATACGCCAATAATTTAAATTAATGACGAGAAACTTAAAAGAGTTATAGTGGATCACGCACCACCAAGGAATGACGAGAAAGAGATCTCTACCAGGTAGGGGAGATTCTCCAGCGATCCGAGGGATCACAAGCGGCGGCAACGAGATCCTAAGTGTTTGGCGGGAAGGAAAATCGGCCAGAAAATGCGAGCGAGATACTGATAGGCCGAAAAGTTTCGGTAAGAGGAAGAAGTTTATATGTAAATGTCAACGAAAATAGTGCTTGGGATGGGATAGGTGAGTTGTAACAAAGTACGAAGGCTGGCCAACATAGAACCCTGACCTCTATGCCTGCAGTAGGGGTTCATGATGACGAAGGGTTCATTACACGCGCTTGTGCTGTGCGTGAGAGCACGTGTCCGGGAATTTGTTGGGCACTCACATAACATGTACCTATTAGGATTCAGTAGGAGTGAGCCAGTGAGGGACGAGTGCCTGTTTGATGCGTTGCACGTGATTTTCACTTAAACGTCAACGTCGTTTCCCGTAAATCTTATGATCATGCTAAACGGCAGCTTTATGATGGGCTAACCTAAATTGTATGGCCGTTAAAAATCAGTTTTATCTCATTTTAATTGAATTGATTTAGATCAATTCAATTGAATTTTTTTAATTAGATTAATTAAAAATATTTTTAAAACCGAATATATTATTTCAATTTCTCAATGTCTACCTTATAAATTCAATGGTAACCGAATCAACTGATTCTCAATTAATAATTTAAATAATTCATAATTTCTTTGATTAATTTCTCATTCAATTATAAAATTACCAATCCCTTTCAACTTTTTATGATTCATTTCCATAGTAATCCAATATTTGAAATATTTATGTTTACTCTAAACAGAAGAAAATTGTTAAAAGATATCATAAAAATATTACTTTTTTCTTTTAAAAAAATTATCCCTATCTATAGTTAATTTTTTGTCAATTGATCAAATCAATTTAAAATAAACGGATACTCGTCTTTTTTTTTTTGAAAAAGGCCAAACGTGGCTATCATAATATCATATCATTGAATAAAAGACTGAATGTCCAAATTGGCTAAATTAAATACAACACAACAGGAGAAAAAGACGAGGTGCTGAAAGGTAATGTAGTCGTAAACCCGCACCCCCTTTTGGCAGGATGGTGTGCAACTTCTGTTACTATTTCCCCTGATATGAGCAAAGGAGAAAAAGGTAAATTGACGAGCTAGATATCTAATATCCCGAGCCATCAATTCCATCGGAGTAAGATATGTAGTTTTAATTATTTTTAAAATTTTTTAAAGGCATTATTATATTTCAATATAATAGTTATGCAACTATTCCAAGTTTTTAAAAAAAAATTTCATATATGTTTTTGCAACTTAATTCTTTTATCTCACTAGCTAAAATAAGAAAAAGTTATTCGAAAATTTTCAAATGACTAGGAACAATTTGGGAGAAAACAGTAGGAAAGAGAAAGCTAAGAAAAATACAAATTTAAGCTTATAAATTCCTATTGACCTGTAATAATATTACATTTATCTGATTCAAAATACATGAATTATAATAGAGTCAATTATACCAACTGCAGTCCTTTACTCAAACAAATCCCGCTCGCCGTTCCAACCACCTAACTGCATCTAACTGCATAACTATAATTGGGTGCCTCTAACTGCATCTCACCCAGTTCTTGCATCTCATGAGATCACTTTTTTTTCCTGTTCATATTCTACATAATGCTTCTCTCCAGTATCAATATCTGTACCTTGTGTGGTAAAGGAACAAGGAAAAAGAATTACAAAACAAATAACTTGAGCATCATTCAAGTCAATGTTACACAACTACAAGGCAACTTTACGTTGCCAGTACAAATCAGCAACAGACACCACAAAGATGATGATTCAGATGTCAAATGAATGAAAAGAAAATTAAGTAACTCCTTCCAATGGCTTTCCTGGCTATTTGAAGAGCTCTCCAACTTCTTTTTTCATCATCCCCTTAATCTGCGTAAGAATTCAAACATACACTATTATATATCAATTGCCATTTCAACTTTTCTTCTTGTTTTTCATTTAAATTAAGAACTCAAGAGAATGGTTATTACCGGGGATCTCAGCATATTTATGTATAAGAAATACTCAGAAGAAAAGAAACATACCTGCTTTGCTGAGAGTCCAATGTCCTTCAAATCATCAAGCTGTTAAAAGGAAAAGCTAGTTTACATTCCCAAAATTGCGTTATATATACAATTTTTACGGCCAAGTAATTATTGGCGATGAAAATAAGTAGTATAGAGTTGTTCCCAATAATAAACTAGCTCTAGAGACTTACACTCTTGAAAGGTTCAGGAGATTCTTCACGAAGCTCAAGTATGAAAGTAGCTCTCTTCTCCCCAATCCCCTGTAAGGAAGAAGTTGAGTCAGTTAACAATGTACTAGGAAAATCCATCTGACATTTAAAGGTGGAGCACTTCTGACCTTTAATCTTTTTAATTCTTCCCTGGTAATATTGACAAAATAAAAAAAAAATATAGCATGTCAGTCTTGTCATAGGAGATAGGAAATGAAAAGTCAATTAAAAGCTGTAACATATTTTTATGATAATCATTAAACTCATGAATGAATTATAATCATTATGATCTGTAAATAACTTCCTTAGCTACAATTTTTTTAGGGGTGGGGGATACCTGACTATAAAAAATGGTTTCATTAAAACAACGTCAAATAAATGTGAATATACAACAAGTGCCTCATAAATATATTCAAGCATTGCATGCAGTGCACTTACTTGTCAGCAGTGTTTAAGAATCTAAGATATTCTTGAACAAGAGAATTCTGCAATATAGCAAAATTCAAGGGTTAAAGTCTGTAAGTATCAAAGTAAGCAATTGAGAGAGATCAATCAATATTATGGATAACCTTCATTCCAGAACTGCGCATGCTATATGTTTGCCAAGGACTTTTGGCGTTCATGATGTCCCATTTATCACTAACACTCGTAGTTTGTTCAGAGACAGGAGTTTTTGGGTCCAGAATATCAGTAGGAGACACCTGATTGTCAAGTGGTATGCGTTCCGGTTCTGGAATCTTTACACATAATGGAGTTGAAGAAAGGAGAAACTTCAAATTGTTTGATATTTCACGCAGTTGAGTGCTAATAGGTGGTGATCCATCTTTATTGGCAATTAAACTGTCATTCTCCTTATTCATATCATCACCTGTAATGACACAGAACATCCAAGGAAATAAGCAGTTATCACCTTTAAGGCATGTTTTGTCAAGTAGCTTGTCTAATCAGGTATAGGTACCTTTCTGAACAGTAGAGTCTATTATAGACAATGCTTTTGAGTAATTGCCAGAATTAGGAGTATGCTCCTCTTGACGATCCTCACTTTCCTCAATGGCAACCTATTGTAAAAAATGAGCAGTATGTTGTGTTTTCCATATTTAATTTAAGCAGTGTAAAAATAAACTTCAATCAATTAAGCTGTATGGATTTTCCTAGTCTATGGCTTTGATTTGCTATCATAAAGGAATATTAAAGAAGAAGCAGCTTCTGGTAGTATCAGTTCAATTACCTTTTTCACCACGGGTTCCGCTTGATAGCTAGCATCCGAAACTGAGTCAACCTGCATAAACAATTCTCATCAATTTCCTGAATGTACAGATGTTGCATCAACTTGGTAGATATTCTAATCTGAAAAAATGCCTAGATCAAATTTAGAAATCTAGGAGTCAAGTTCATTACCTTTTCCACCACAGGTTCCGCTTGATAGCTAGCATCTGAAACTGAGTCAAGCTGCATAAACAATTCTCATCAATTTCCTGAATGTACAGATGTTGCATCAACTTGGTAAATATTTTAATCTGAAAAATGTCCAGATCAAATTTAGAAATCTAGGAGTTCAGTTCATTACCTTTTCCACCACAGGTTCCGCTTGATACCTAGCATCTGAAACTGAGTCAACCTGCATAAACAATTCTCGTCAATTTCCTGAATGCACCGATATTCCATCAACTTGGCAAATATTTCAATCAGGAAAATGCCTAGATCAAATTTAGAATCTAGGAGCTCAGTTAATTACATTTTCCTCCATGGGTTTGTGTTCCATGTGATAACTAGCATCTGGAAATGAATTATCCTGCGTAAAACATTTGGTTACCCTCCTTGACGATATAGGAAGTCAGGTATCAACAAGAACACTGCAAGATAAACTGGCATCTACAGCACAAAATAATATGAAATAAAAGATATTACCAGTGACGATGTCACTGACACTGGTGCTTTGGTGACCTTTGCAATGGAGTTTTCCTACACAAAAAGAAAAACATTTTATCCAGTACAATGACATCATTCAAAAGTTTTTAATGTTCAATAGTCGTTCATATTTCTTGCCTTCTTTCAAAATCCTAATTTGTCAATTAGAAGTTTTTTTAAAACTCCTCCTGCACTGAAGTTTCGAATGTAGAACGGGGTATCTGCCAACCTTGGCTGCATTGCAGATGAGTTATATGCAGCTTACAAGGTACCTAATAGATTAATTCCTTCACAGAAAAATAATCCTATAACTAAAATGGCATCAACCATATTTCCTTCCCAAAACATGGCTCCTATCTATAGACAAAATTGATAAACCATCTATTTTTTTCATCTATATATTTGCTCATGTAGCCATCTATCTGAAATATGGCTCCCAAGTTTCGGTACCAAACTAGAATAGACCACAATACTAGTCTTTATCTTCGTAACTATACAATTTCTATCAAATCTCTATTTTTTTCATCTTTTATTTTTTTCCCTTCACTCTCCTTTTTCTGCTGTGTTTTTTATGGTTGCTTTGCAGTGCAGTGACAGCTCTGCTTCATGTATGTCCTTTATAACATAAATATAGATATAAGAGTATGACATATTTAGAGGGAAAAGGAAATAAAGAGAAAAAGAGAGTTACCGATACCTTCTCAGCTTTAGAAGAATGACTTGCTTCATCAAATAATTTCCTTCAAGTAAAACGGAAAAAGAAAATTAGTTTCCATATACACATATAAGGAAAGAGTAACAATTAGATTATAACATAACATGCATATAAGGTTTAAACAAACCTTCCTTTTATTGCAGATTTTAAAACATCAGCAGCTTTCTTTTCATGTACATTTGATCTAGAGCCAGTTAAATTTTTTGCTGTAGTCGAAACACTCTTGAGCATCTGACTTTTGTGAGAAGTGAGCATCATCTGTCTTGCCGAACTTCCACTTTTCTTTGTGGAAGCTAAGGCCACCCGATGAAACCCTTGACATGATCGCGATACTAAGCTTACCATGGAGATAGTGTCTTGGCAAAACGATGGGTTCTATATTCACAAGATAGATAAGTAAAGGATCAACACCAAAACTAAATCAGTGAAAGAAAAGAATGCAGAAAATTAAATCAGAAATTTGAACAGAAAGAGAACAAAAAAAAATGATCATGATGATTACCATGCAGATGACCATCAAAATTCTGCTAGTCCCTCTCAAGGAATCCTGTAACATGCGCGTAAGTTTGCTTTCCCGGAAAGGAACACGACTTTCGTTGGTGCTCAAAGCATGAAAGACATTTAATAAAGCATAAATGGACATATTAATTTTGTTAGTCTCAGCAAGACAAGAGCTATCACTGCTTTTCTTTCTAGCATCTTCATAACCTGATAAGAAAAGTAAAGAGCAATCAACTTTTAAACATGCAACATTGCTAAGATAAATAAAGGACATATTTCGTAAAAGTTGAGATTATAACCTGCCATGTCAACTAAATTCATTTTGCCTACTGAACCAGTTTCTGTGCCTTCAGCATTGGAAAAGACGTGCACTATTAATCCCATATGGCTTCTACGAGCACGTTCATTGCCCTTCTTCATGGCTGTTTTTCGAGCGCAAGCAGTGAGGTGTAATTTCTGAAACTCTGAAACGGATTTCACAGGGATCTGCAAACAGAAACAAGAAATTCAATCCCATCTTTAAAAATTTCTCTTTCACTAATAAAGTGGTAAGGAACTAAGTACCAATTACTAAATAATTACCTGAGAAAGCCCTTTAAACTGAATTCTTCCTCGGTCTTCAAAAACCAAAATGGTTGGTTGTTCTGGATTTAATAAATCAACAGCATGCTCTTGATGATCTACCTCATAAAACGATACAGCAATAGATTTATCATCTTGCTCTGCCACTGAAAGAAACTCAGTGATAGCAAGCACTGACAAACCAGGTGTCTCAGCAGAACCCTTGAAAATCAAAAGGATTATTAATTGTTAATATAATGCATATAATAAAAACTAACGATGAAGACTGTTCAGGGGGAAAAGAATCCAGGATGAATAACAGAGTCAAACCTGAATGACATGAGTCTTTCCGCTGACCCTTGCACCACATGCAATAATAGTGCTATTATGGCCTTCAAAAACTGTTGATATAAGGGGCTTCACGTCTCTTGAATAGATCATTTCGTTTTCTTCATTTTCCCCATAGAAATAGTCCAACAAATAAGACTCTTTTCGACTGCAGCAAAACGATTAGCTT
This sequence comes from Biancaea sappan, assembly GCA_037074585.1. NCBI lineage: Eukaryota > Viridiplantae > Streptophyta > Magnoliopsida > Fabales > Fabaceae > Biancaea > Biancaea sappan. The sequence goes on along the minus strand of CM073490.1, from coordinate 12,143,409 downwards.
GTGTGTAAGAGATAATAGGATATGAAGTTCAAGGATTGACCATACAAAGTCTTTCCACAAAAAATGACTGCGAAATAATGGCTTAACTACAGCTAGGTGGCCTAGAAGTAATAAGTATCATTGAATGGAGCCCTTTGTTATGCCAGATTATTCAGAGTCAGAAAAATAATTGCTCATGAACTCATGATAAAATTGTCAACTTTCTAAGAGATTTCCAGCTCATCATTTGGTGCGAAACAATTTTTTTGTCCTAAAATAAAATTATGGATGATTATAACAGTAATCTTTGTTCCTGCAAAAGAATGAGGCAACAAAAATCAGATAGTTCAAGCTTCGCCTATTTCTTTAATTTTAATTCCCGTAAGTTCCAATTCTCACATAGTGCACAATTCAAAAATAATAAACCCCAAACTCCAAATCTCAATTTCAACGTCCATCCAGCACTCAAACAGGTGAAAAGAGGTTCAATTGCTGAACAAGTACCACAAGCTAATTAAACAGATACCTTGAAGATTGTTCTCCGAAGGAGATTGCGACTCCCTCCGAACCCTCTCCGTTAGGCTTGTTCACCGAAATCCAGTCTACCGATCTGGAAGAGCCACCCTGAATCTCGGCCTCCGGACACGTATGGCCCCTGACTTTCGCCACAACCCTAACCTTTCGACATTGTTTCGTTCCTGCGTTGTTGGTCCTGGCGCTATCGAGTTGCCTCAGATAATTCGAATCCATCATCAAGGTTTACCCAATCAAGTCAAAATTCAAAATCTTGAACCGTAGAAAACAAAGAGAGCGTACTCCTCCCGGTTGTGCAGTGTGAGGAATTGCGTTCTTGCTTTTTCTCTTCTTTTTTCTTAATTTTTTTCTCGAAATTTATATTTTGGGGAAGAAGTAGTACTAGCCGTTAGGACATTGAGGATTTCAAATTCTTAGCTTAACTGACCAATGGGGGAATTCTATTCACACTCCTTCGAAAGTGCTTTTCATTTAGCGAAGACCCTTCTTTGAGACGCCGATGAAGCTGTGCGTTTTGGTTCCCCGACGGGAAATAAATATCACTAGAGAAATAAAAATAAATTTATTTGTTTACATAATTTCAAAATTATTATAAAAAATGGTATAATATCAATTTTGTTATTAAATTAAATTTTTGTCATTTTCTTACAACACCTTGAAACAAAAATTTTTGAAAAATTATTATTCCCAATCCAATCTTTAAATGATACAAATATGGAAATGATAGTGTAACAAAAAAGTGAATCTTAAAGGTTATGATTTTCTAAATAATTTGATTTTTAAAGTTTCACAAAATATAAATTCATTTTTTAATTAATTTGCTTTTATCTATGTATGACGTCTAATTTGCATAATATCAAATATATATATATATATAATTCAAAAAAATTAATTTGTGTTGTATATTAATAATAATTATAAATAAGCTACGAAAATAATTTTTTGTAAGTATTAAATTTATAAAATTATATATGACTTTAGAGTGATTTTCAATGAGCTTCAAAATTATATATTAATAGAGTAATAAAATAAAATATAAGAATAAATGTTAAAGTGTGTATGAGAGAATAGAAAGTATTTGGAAGTTATTTAATTTTCTCGCTATTTTTTACTTATTTTTATAATTCAATGAAAAATAGTATACTTTATTTTTATTTTAAAAATAACTAAAATAAAACATGCATTTAGAATTGATCTATTTTGACTTTTTTTTCGTTTCTCACATGTATTTCAAGATATTGTTGACCACTGAGTGTAAGTACCTTTTCTAATAAAAATTTGATCATAAGTATAAAAGTTAAGTATAAATGCAGTGAACACTTATATAGAAGTTAAGTATAAATTACTTTTTATTTGGTTTTACTGCAAATGAGGGAAATCTAATAAAATGAACATATTCATGCTTTCTCTCTAAGTATAACACAGTATAGAAGGAAAAATGATATATATCTATATAAAACTCAAGTTACTACAATATTAATTTAGTCAAAATCTGCCCTCCTTATATCTTTTTTATTTTTAAAATTTTAATCGTTGTCGTCATCTTTTTTCATTCGCAATGACAACCCCACCTGCTTCCATATATTACTCTTTTTTCAAGACTGCTAAAAAGTGATACTCTCAAATCTATAAATACTGGAGTTTAGACAAGTAAAAAGTTGAAAATGATTCTAAAACATTCATCTTCTTCATCAAAGAAAATAACCATTGCATTATGGTTCACACTTTAAGGTGGATTCAAAACTGAAGTCTAGAAGTAGTATGCATGCAACTTCGTTTAATTAAGTGAAAGAAGTTTTTACACTAACTAACAGCTATTATATTTGGTTTAATGATAAATGCTTAATCCAAATAATGGTACCAGAATCAAAGTTGAATGTTTGATTCCCATTTAATTAATTATTGAATAAGAAATGATTGGTCAAATAATGGTAGAAATTGTTTTATGACAAAAGCTTAAGTGTGAGCTTGAGTCATTATAAGTGTCACACCCGAAATGTAACCGGTCGACGTTTTCTAGAAAAAGAAAAATGATATAAAATCGATTTTTGAAATTGAAAATCAATTTTATTTGGAGCCGCCACCAAAATTTTACTTATTAGGAAAAAATTTTGAAAAAATCTTAAAATTTGACGGTCTGCGTTTAGAAAGAAACCGAGTTCGGAAGTTGAACCGTATAGGGAAGATGTTAGGCACTTCATACATCTGATTTAGAAAACATACAATTATTTAATAGTCACTTAAAATTACCCTTATCACTAAAGAAATAGATAACATAATATATATATAAAAAAAAAAGAACAAATAAATATATAAAAAATGGACTTGGCTAGGCAGTGCCTAGGGCCTACATACCCAGCTGTTGGGATCAAAGTCTACGTAGTTCATAATTTTGAAACTATTTTTTAAAAGAAATATTTTTTGAATTTTTGGGATTTATTTTAAAAGAAAGCTTTTGGGAGACTTTTCCTCACAAACATTGTCATATAATCGCGTAGTGAGTATTTCATCTAAATTTCAAAGGGTTAAAATATATATATATATATTTATTTTTTTTTAATAAATTCTTCTCCACTTGCATTGTTATACAATCGCATTGTGAGTACTTTATTTCTTATTTTATTATTATTTTTTAAAAAAGAGAGATCTACTCCGATGGAGTTGGCCTCTTATCCTATTTAAAAATTATTTGATGCTTTTTTTATTTATTATCTTACGGTATTAATTAACAATCGCAATAAGATAAAATTTTATCTAAAAATAGAGATATTATTCTATTTCAAAGAACCAGTTGTTTCTCAACTCATCATCGACATGATGGAATAAATATTTAAAAATTTAGTATTACATAAATAAAAACATATGAAAAGGAGAACATCTTGAGAAACATATACACATGCAAGAATATATATATATATATATATATTAACACAAAGCAGTTATATATATACACCCTTGTATAGATATATATGTGTGTTATATCGACACAAACTGCTTTGTGTTAATATATATATATATATATACATATATTAACACAAACGGTTATATATATACACACCCATGTACATATATATATATATATATATATATATACAGTATGTAAAACTGTCATACACCATTAAATATTCACACAGATTAACGCCTATGGTGATGTCCCTTTTTTTGCGCTCCTTTTACCTTTTGTCACTGTACTCTGTTTTTCTTACTCTCTGTGCTTCTCTGCGTAATATTTGTTTTTGTTTCTGTGTGTTTGCCGTTACTGGGTATATTCTCTCGGTTCCTATTTCTGGTTTTTCAGTCACAATTCACCAGAACTTTAAACCAATCATCATATACTTTGATCGGTACTCTGTTTCTTGCCGTGCTCTGTTTCTCGTCTCTCTACTGTTCACCGTGTTTTGCTGTTTGGTGCTTGGGGTTCAGATATGCTTCTCCGCTTTCTGTTGTGTTCACCTTCTTTTTTGATACCCCCCTCTCTCGGTTCAGTCTCTCCATATTTATAATGTACATGAGATAACCATCTCCCTCCATACACTGTGGCGAAAGGGATCGTTGCCGCTTTTGACTCGCTTGATTATCTGTTCAGTTTTGGAGATATGCACGACGCCCATGATATCCGCATGATGTTGTTCACTAGTGCCTTCATCAAGCTTCACGACGTCGCATGCTATAGAAAAGGATGCAAGAGATGTGTAGTGTGAGTGTTGCTTTCATAAGCGATTCTCCTCCTTTTTTTTATTTATTTTCTTATTCTCAATGGTTAAATTTGGAAATAAGAATAAAATTGTCTTTATTTATATTTTTATTTTTTGCTTTTTTTTATTTTTATTTTTTTTATTTTAAGGAAAAAATTATGTGTTCACAATTGCCTCTCTTTACTCACTTTTTAAACTTAAGTATGAAAAAGAAATTGAGATAACATAGTTTAAGGAGTGAGTAAAGATAATGAACACTTAATTTTGCTAAAGGTATCATAAAAGTTAAAGAAAATGAAATGGCATGTGCTGGTCGTTTCCGGACTTTGAAATGGTGGGTGCCGATCATCTCCGAGCTTTGAAACGATGGGTGCTGGTCATCTTCGAGCTTTAAAAAGTGGTTCCAGTCGTCTTTGGGCTTTGAAAAATGAGTGACAGTCATCTCTGGGCTTTAAAATGATGGATACCGGTCGTCTTCAAATTTTAAAATTATGGGTGCCGGTCGTCTCTGGGCTTTAAAATTATGGGTGCCAGGCATCTCTGGGCTTTGAAAAAATGAGTGTTGATCATCTTCGGGCTTTAAAATGATGGGTGCCGGTCGTCTCCGAGCTTTAAAATAATGCTGTCAGTCGTCTCCGGGCTTTAAAATGATAAGTTCTGGTCATCTCCGGGTTTTAAAATTATGGGTGACAGTCGTCTCTGGGCTTTGAAAAAATGAGTGCCGGTCGTCTCTGGGTTTTGAAAAAATGGGTGCCGGTCGTCTCTGGGCTTTAAAATGATGGGTGCCGGTCATCTCCAGGCTTTGAAATGATGGGTGCCGGTCATCTCCAGGCTTTGAAATTATGGGTGCCAGTCATCTCTGGGCTTTGAAAAAATAAGTGCTGGTCATCTCCGGGCTTTAAAATGATGGGTGTCGGTCGTCTCCGAGCTTTGAAATGATGGGTGCCGGTTGTCTTCGGGCTTTAAAATGATGGATACCGGTCGTCTCCGAGCTTTAAAAGGATGAGTTTCAGTCGTCTCTGGGCTTTTAAAAGATGAGTGCCGGTCGTCTCCGGGCTTTAAAAGGATGGGTGCTGGTCGTCTCCAAGCTTTGAATGGATTGGTGCCAGTCGTTTCTGGGCCTTGAATGGATTTGGATGCACAAAAAACTTGGGCGCACCTAAGCTTGAGGCGTCAGGGTTAAATTGAAAAATGCATGACATGAAAGAATCAAGTTAAGAGATTTTACTTGTTTAGAAATGATTGCGCTTCCTTTGGAGAATTTCTTCGAACCAGACCAGACTCTTTTCTTGTCTTCAGATCACTTGAAAGACTTGTTGTATTATGAATTGGGACCTTGCCCCAGCTTTGACATTTGTTTCTTTAACGGAGTTTTCTATTAACATGAGGATGGATTTGCCTTTTTTGACATAATGACTTTTTTCACACAATGTGAAATTGCCCCAATACTCTTGGATTTCATGAGATATAATGCTTGTCACTCTAGGACTTCAACCAATAGACATAACTAGATATGTTCCATAAACCATAGATGGTGGCATTGCCCCAGTGTTGAGACATGTTATTTATTATTTTTGCATTCCTCGAGAAATGAGAAAAGTCTGCTTGCCAACGATTGATCTAGCTGGTAAATGATGGAACCTTGTTGAAAATGATACTTAGTGACATTTGGGTCTTTTTGCCCCAGTTATGTAACTATAATGGTAGTCATCTTTATAGGATTAATCCAGATCTGTAAAACATTCCCCTTCCAACACAACTTTCACATCATGTTTACCATAGCTTCTTGTGGTCAAATCCTTTTGACGTCATTCCCCCGTTTATTGGCGCTTGTTATGTCATCAAGTAAAACACATTTATCTTGTTTAACTAAGTCAATGAACATGAAACTCCAAAGATGATGAGGTATGAAATTCATAGAAAGAAATTTTGTGAATTGAGGAAAACTAGTATGAAGACATTGTTTGATGGTTTTACAATAATAAAAAAAAGTATGCAGTGAGAAGATATAGGAAGATGCCCCATTTCAAAGCCTAAGACATTCCTTGGATAAATCTTTGATTAATGTGAATAAAAGAGATTTGGTCTAAGTCAATTTGTTGCCCCAATTTCAAATTTACTTTTGTTTTACATCTCTTCTTTTTTTTAAAAAAAAAAAAGTATGTGTCCCAGTTTAAGCATACAATACCTTAATGAGGACTTTAAGTGCTTGTAACGTGGCCAAGGTAAATTGACTTTTGAATTAAAAAGATATTAGGCTCAGGATTAGCATGCCCCTATCCCACTTCTTCACTTCTATCTTCTTTCCTATAATCTTATGCCAAAAAATTTTTTAACAAGAGAGAGTACTTATGGGTTGTAATGTGGTTTAATGGGTGAGGAATGATGGTTTCAGAAGGAAAGGTATAAAGGCCCAAATTTCATGTTGGGTTACAATGAGAATTATGTCCTTGAAGTGTTGCGTAGTCTTGGTGACATTCATTTAGGTCTTTGTTCTTAACTAAGCTCCCACTTTAAGGGTTTATAGCTTTTTTCTATTAAGATGAGCACTCCTCCCTTAACAATTTTCATAGCTAGAGATGAATTTTGTAGTTTTTCTCTCTTTTTTTTTTCTAGATCTTCTTCAATTTTGTGCCTTTGGCTTTTTCTTTCATCTCTTCTCTTTAGAATTTTTTTTCTACTTCTTTTTCAATCTTCAAGATAGATCATCTAGATGCCAAAACTACTTCTCGTTTTTTAATATTCATTGTTTCCCAGGCTTGATACATCATGGGTGATTTGAAGAGAATCATAGACACAAGGGGGTTAACAACGGTTAATTAATGTATGGGTAGTGAAAGAATTAGACCTCTCATGCTTTATTAATTTTTAGCATAAAAACATGTTAAAACTACCCCACCCTGGTATTTATGGTAAACAAATGAAATGAACCCTACTTCTAGCTCAAATGGGGTGACTAGGGATAATCTCCTCTTTTGTTTAGGAAAACAATGAATGCCTCATATCATTGACTCAATTTGCTCATGGGACATACCCTTAATGAACTTTGAATTAGCTTTGGGGTCTTATATTCGCATTATCCTTAGATTTTGTCTGTGTTCACATTAAGTTAAGATTTTCCAAAAAATATCACATGAAAAAAAAATGAATAAAAATAGAGAAAGGAAACAAATAGACAAGCATAAGGGAACAAAAATGATGACTTTTTACTGATGGAATAAAAGGATTAATATAATGGAAGTGAGATAATTGCATATTGCCCTAGTTGAACAAGACATGAAAATATAAAGTCCTTTCAAAATTTTAAATAACAAGCACTAAATAAGATGATAAATAACACCAAAGATTTAACTCTGTTGTTGTTCATAGCACATTTCTTTTAAATGTAGTACAATTCTCGATCGAATGCCCAACAGCTCCCATGTGAAACTCGCATGTAGCAATCAGATCATACCATGCTGGATATGGAGGGTTCACCACTTTGGCAGGTCGAGGCCCCAGGAGATGAGCGGTCAAAAGACTTTTGTATAGCTCAGCATTTGTTGTGCCAAAGTTTGGCCATGGGCGATTATGTAAACCCTTTTGTTCTCCCCTTTGGGTGTGTTTATTTGGCTCTAGTTGACTTTGGCCATGACTACTAGCTCGATAAGAATATGATTGTTGCTGGGGGTAGGATCTTATCGGCTGTACATAACTCACCTCCTCTTCCTTTTTCCTTGTAGGTTGCCCCTTCTTTGAGCTACTTTCTTCTTGGGGACTTGAAAGTTTCCCTTCACGAATATCAGTGTCGATTCTTCCCCCAATCTCAATCAAGTCCGCAAAGTCAGTGACATACGTTCCAAGCATAGTTCTATAGAAAAGATCTGGTAAGGTGCGGATGAAGTAAGAACAGAATTCAGACTGGATCAATGGAGGTTGCACTTGTGATGCCATTACTCTCTATCTTTGGGCATATTCTTTGAATGTTTCAGAATTTTTCTTTGTCATTGCCTTCAATTGCTCTCTAGTCAGAGTTGTCTGTAGATTAAACTTATATTGCCTCATGAATAAGTCTGCCAAGTCCTTCCATTTTTGGATTTTTGAGTGGTCTAGCTGCATAAACCACAACAATGCAACTCCGGTTAAGCTTTTAGGGAAAAAATTAATTAAGAACCTCTCGTTACGAGACCATACACACATTTTGGTGCAATAGGACTTCAAGTGGTAAACCGGGTTACCAGTACCATCATATTTGGAGAATTCTGGCATCTTGAACTCTTTCGGAATCGTTATCTCAGGAGTTAGACACAATTCATCCAACTCTAATGACCCCCAAGACACTGGCCCTCGCAAGGTGCGCAATTGGTCTTTGACTTCTCCAATTTCCTCTTTAAGATTTCTATCTTCTTTCTCGATCCTTGAGGCTGGAATCTAGAGTGTGTAAATGAGATCGTCACCAGGATGTCCTTGCGTGGCATCTTCCCCTATGTTCTGATTAGTATTGTCAGGTGTATCCGCTATTTGGGTGTGGGGGTTCTTCCCCTTATCTGCTGTTGGAGTGACTGTTATCTCGTTTGCTTTTACCTTAGGATTAACATATGCTGGCGTGGGATTGTCAGTCTCAGCTTGAGTTTCAATAGCGACAAGTATTGAAGAGAGAGAAAATGCACCCGCTTGCTTTCCTCTCACTTCTTCTGTTAATGCTAAGATCATTTCAGTCATTTGAGCAAATTGCCTTTCCAAGGCCTCAAGGTGCACGGTGGATTCATTTTCCATTCTTTGATTGTCTCCTGATTGGCCTTCCATTGTCTTCCTTCGTGAGCGAATGTTGTATACACGAGTTGATGGTAAGGTCTGGTTGGACGATTTTCTTTTAAAAGGCGCAATGGTGAAGTTTTATTATTTCTCTCTCTCTAAAGAGAAAGATCAAGAGTTAGCCTTTTGAAAATGATTTAATCAAGTTATTAAGTCTTTTCCTTTTTTTGAAAGGATCTCATTTTGGAACACGAATATTTTTAAAATATTTACTACATCTACGATGACTCAGCATAATGTGACTTTCGCGCTCTTTGTGAGCTATCATAAGTTTTTGAGAAAAATGGTTGTCGAAAAAAAAAAAGAAAAAAAGGAAGAATTCATTTTTACTCGTGTTTCAACAATTAAGTGAAAGCAACAAAGGAAATAGAACTATCTTATTAAAAGGAAAAAGAAAAGATATTACATATTATTCCCAAAAAAAATGAGGAAAATGAGTGAAAAATTATTGAACAGAGTTAGAAAAAGGAGAAAGACCGTTGTTTTTTTGAAAACTATTTTATTAGAAAAAATAGAAATAGTTGAAATAAAAGTAGAAGTTAAAAAATAAAATAAAAGATAATGATAATACAAAATTGAGAAATGATAAAGGGTGCTTCCCATATGTCTTACTTAAGGATTCTTATGCATCAATCTTCTAGGCCAATTAAGAGTGCACATGTTTCAGGGTGGATCTACAAGCCTATGGATTTAAAGGTCCCCATACTACCCCCATAGTCGAAACTCATGGAGATCTCCAATTGTCAGCATTGAGAACGTAAGAGTTACACTCTCTATGAATTCTATACTGACAAAAAAGGTACAGTCTGAGCAGAAGCTTTGGTGATCCCCACAAGGGATAGACCCTCTGCAACATCACTAGACTTCCTTCTATCATATGGTTGCGCTCAGCCCAAGTATAGAGCCAGTGTGTGCGACGGACGTGTTAATACATAATATATGAGGGGAGTGAAATAAATATATATAAGACAAAAATAAAATAAAATAAAATAAAAGTGTAATTAAGGTGACTATCAAATTTAGTTGCACACTTAATAAATCAATGTCAACTCTCGAATGGTCCCCAGCGGAGTCGCCAAACTGTCACACCCGAAATGTGACCGGTCGGTGTTTTCTAGAAAAAGAAAAATAATATAAAATCGACTTTAAAAATTGAAAACTAATTTTATTTGGAGCCGCCACCAAAATTTTATTTATTAGGAAAAAACTTTGGAAAAATCTTAAAATTTGACGGTCTGCGTTTAGAAAGAAACCGAGTTCGGAAGTTGAACCGTATAGGGAAGGTGTTAGGCACCACATACGTTTGATTTAGAAAGCATACAATTATTTAATAGTCACTCAAAATTACCCTTATAAATTACCAAAGAAATAGATAACAGAATATATATAAAAAAAAGAACAAATAAATATACAAAAAATGGATTTGGCTAGGCAGTGCCTAGGGCCTACATACCCAACTGTTGAGATCAAAGTCTACGTAATTTGTAATTTTGAAAACATTTTTTTAAAGAAATATTTTTTGAATTTTTGGGATTTATTTTAAAAGAAAGCTTTTGGGAGACTTTTCCTCACAAGCATCATCATACAATAGCATAGTGAGTATTTTATCTAAATTTCAAAGGGTTAAATATATATGTATATATATTTATTATTTTTTAATAAATTCTTCCCCACTTGCATTGTTATACAATCGCATTGTGAGTACTTTATTTCTTATTTTATTATTATTTTTTTAAAAGGGGAGATCTACTCCGATAGAGTCGACCTCTTATCCTATTTAAAAATTATTTGATGATTTTTTTTATTTATTATCCTACGGCATTGATTAACAATCACAATAAGATAAAATTTTACCTAAAGATAGGAATATTATTCTATTTCAAAGAAACTAGTTGTTTCTCAACTCATCATTGACATGATGGAATAAATATTTAAACATTTGGTATTACACAAATAAAAACCAAATAAAAACATATGAAAAGGAGAACATCTTGAGAAACATATATACATGCAAGAATATGTATATATATATATATATATATATATTATATGAACATATAAACTTACAGATACACACCCACGCCATATATATACATATATAAAACATATATTTCATGCACATATCTGTGAAGATATATAAACGCACAAACACGCATATATATATACATATATATACATATATATATATATATATATACATAGTATGTAAAACTGTCATACACCATTAAATACTCATAGAGATTAACGCCTATGGTGATGTCCCTTTTTTTGCGCTCCTTTTACCTTTTGTCACTGTACTCTGTTTTTCTTACTCTCTGCGCTTCTCTGCGTAATATTTGTTTCTATTTCTGTGTGTTTGCTGTTACTGGGTATATTCTCTCGGTTCCTATTTCTAGTTTTCCAGTCACAATTCACCAAAACTTTGAACCAATCAGCATATACTTTGATCGGTGCTCTGTTTCTCGTCTCTCTACTGTTCACCGTGTTTTGCTGTTTGGTGCTTGGGGTTCAAATATGCTTCTCCACTTTCTGTTCTGTGTTCACCTTCTTTTTTGATACCCCTCCTCTCGATTAAGTCTCTCCCTATTTATAATGTGCATGAGATAACCATCTCCCTCCATACACTGTGGCGAAATGTTCAGAAGTGGGGATCATTGCCGCTTTTGACTCCTTTGATTATCTGTTCAGTTTTGGAGATGTGCATGATGCCCATGATATGCGCATGATGTTGTTCACTAGTGCCTTCATCAAGCTTCACGACGTCGCATGCTGTAGAAAAGGATGTAGGAGATGTGTAGTGGAGTGTTGCTTCCATAAGCGATTCTCCTCCTTTTTTTAAAATTTATTTTCTTATTCTCAATGGGGTTAAATTTGGAAATAAGAATAAAATTGTCTTTATTTATATTTATATTTTTTGCTTATTTTTATTTTTTTATTTTAAGGGAAAAATTATGTGTTCACAGTAAGCATCTGATTAAGATTAGACATATTTTTAAAGAGGCCAATTAATATATATGTTGATGTTCTCGTCAAGACATAGTGGTTGGGTTCGATTTTATATTTCGGAAAATCTTTTTCTTTGCCTTTTTCCATGCTTTCTATTGATCAATATCATTATTATAAAATATTAAAAAATGCATTAAAAATTTCATTCTTACTGTTTGCCGATTATATAACATTGGATGCCATTTTCATTTAATGTCATAAGAAAGATGAACGTTGTAATGATAAATTCTCCATCATCTCTCTTGCAGGTTGAGATTATTCTCAATTAAATGTTCAATGCTTTAATTTTCCTGTAATGGTGTCTATCGTCTTTGGAAATGGGAAGAATATAGAAAGCCAACAGACAAACATACATATACGTGTGTTTTTGTAATTGTGAGCTACAGGAAAAATGAGATGGGATAAAATATACATCTAAGATATGCATAGATATTATTACTTGTGATATATTTTGGGTAGAAAATGCATGTGAGAAAAAATAGCCATGTCTATTTTCTTTGTATAATTATTGTAGACCAAACAAGTGAGTTTTAGACTATTTTATTCAAGAAGTAACAAGTATATATACTCATACATCGAGTGATATGATAAAATCTATTAGAAAATTGAAAACAATAAAGGCTTTGAGACGTGATAAATCACTTTTTTTAAAGAGTTTATGTCTGTGTATTAGGAAATCACAAGCAAACTCTTCCAAGATATAACAAAGCCCTCTTGGAACCAAGATATCACAGTAGAATTCTAATATAATATATATAGAGTTTAAAAAGTTATATATGTTCAATTTGAACAATTGTCTTCCTATTTCTAACAATCATGTTTATTCTATTTTAAATAGTCATGTCCGTTCAATTTTTAAAAGTGATGTCTATTTTATTTCAAATAGATGTGTTTAGTTAATTTTGTCTTATTAAATTTTTTAAAAATAAATTTAAAATTCAATTTTCAAATGAAAGACACATCCTTTCAAATAAAAAGATAGATCTCTCCAACTAAAAGAGACATCTCTTCAATTAAGAGACACTTCTTTTCAAATAAAAAAATACATCTTTTTAAATAAAAAGACACATCTTTTACAATAAAAGATATAATCTTTCAATTTAAAAGATGCATCTTTTTAAATAAAAAAACACATATTTTCAAATAAAAGAAACAACAATTAAATTTCTTTTTTAAATATCATATTTTATCTAATGCAGGACTTCTAATTCTACTCAATATTACAAACTATATAATAATCCCCCACTAGTTTGTAATATTTCTACATGATATTATACATAATAAAAAATATCTTTACAAAGATTTGAACTTTCTAATAGAGTAACACTTTAAAGTTTTGACGAAGTTAGTGGTATCATAAGATTTAAACCATAACTTCATTTGCCAAAATCGAAAGTACAACACATATGACATTATTAACTTTGTGGTGACGTTCCAGAATCTCGCTTTAGCACTTTTATAGCCATGTGCTAATCTTGGTTTCATGAATATTTACAAGATCAACCTTTTTAAATCTTGTTTGAAGCGGCACCACTTCAATATTTATATAGGTAGTATTGTTATTATGTCCCTGTTACTCCAGACATTTAACAATACCATTAAGATCTTTGTCATCCTCTCTTTGTAACAGTATGTACAACTCTTCATACAATGTTATGTAGTACACTCTCTTGAATGAGGTCTCAATTATAGAGTTTGTACCTCAAACAACACTTAGTAACTTGTTATTATCCATTGAACTTTTATTGTTAGAGTGTATACTAACTCAAAATTAGGTTCCCATTACTAGTACTTTATTTTAAGGGTTTTAACTCCATTCTTATACAAGTTTGTTGTACTACATCTCTGGGCAACGGTTTGGTCAATGAATCAGCCAAATTCTTATTTGACCTAATAAAAACAATTGTCATTGTTCCATTTGTGACCAATTCCTTTATATAAGCATGTCTTAAGCTTATATGTCTTGATTTCCCATTGTAAATTTTATTGTGAACTATACACATAATAGCTTCACTATCACAGAATATAGAAATGGCTGTCATAGGTTCTGACCACAACTTAATGTCCAATAACATGTTCCTCAGCCATTCTGCTTCTTTTCCAACAACTGTTAAGTGCTTTGTTTCTTTCAAATACCCAAACACTCAAGAAATTGCTTTCCAGTGTTCATTACCTGAATTACTTGCAAACCTTGAGAGTTTACAAATAGTAAATGCAAATTTTGACCTAGTACAATGCATTGTATACATCATACTACCTATTGCACTTGCATATTCTAATTGTGTTATCATTCTTCCTGAATTTTCAATTAATTTTATACTGGAATCATAAGGAGTATTAAACTTCTTTATTCTTAAATGTTTGAATTTATCAAGCACCTTATCTCTATAGTGTGACTGTAATAAAGTCACTCCTTTATTATTTCTTTAAACTTTAATACCTAAAATAGTATCCACTTCATTCATATCTTTTATTTTAAAGCCTGAAGTCAAATACTTTTTAGTTTCAGAGATACCAAGCATATTTGTTCCAAATATTAACATGTCATCAACATACAAACACATAATGACACCATATTCACTTGTAAATTTAGAATAAATACATTTATCAGCATGATTATATATAAATCCATTCGATAATATCGCACTATCAAATCTTTCATGCCACTACTTTGGTGCTTGTTTCAAACCATAAAGAGACTTGACTAATTTACAAACATTATTTTCATTTCCCGGAAGAATAAAACCTTCAAGTTGATTCATATAATTTCTTCATTTAAATCTCCATTTAAAAAAGTTGTTTTAACATCTATTTGATGTACATGTAATTCATATATTGATGCTAATAATAAAAGTACTCTAATGGATGTTATTCTTGCTACAGGAACATAGGTATCAAAATAATCAATATCTTTTTTCTATGTAAAGCCTTTAGCCACCAATATTTCCTTGAAAGTTTGAATAGAACCATCTGTATTATATTTTTGTCTAAACACCTATTTACAGCCAGTAGGTTTTGATCCTGTAGGTAGATCAACTAAGATTCAAGTGTTATTGGACATATTTGAGTCCATTTCATCATTTATAGCATCTTTCCAAAAAGTTCCATCTCTAGAAGATATAGCTTCTTGAAAAGTCTTTGGATCATTTTCAACATTTAGTAAAATAAGTATTTTATTACAGATATCAGTTCTACTTTCTTCAATAAGAAAGACTAAAGCTTGTGAAGAAATAAAATCAGAATCAAAAGGTTTTTTCTTTTCTAACTCTTTGGCTTCTTCTAACTTCTTTATGACTTCCGTCATTTTTTCTTTTATTATTAGCAACATCAGAATATGACAATACATATATATCATCATTATTTTAGTTTTGATCTTTCAATTGATCATTGATATAATCATGCAAAAATTTATTTTCAATAAATTCAACATATATATATATATATATATATATATATATATATATATATATATATATATATATATATTTTACAATCATATTTGATTCTACATTTAAAAGCCTGTAAGCATTTGAATTTTATACATATCCTACAAAAACACTTTTAATGCCCCTAGGTCCTAATTTAATTCTTTGGTGATCAGGAACCCTATAGTATAAAATACACCCCTACACTTTGAAATAATTTGGTTTTCTATTTTTCCAAAGTTTATAAGGTGATGTTTTCATATTTTTTGAAAGCTCTCTATTAAGTATATGACATGAAATTAAAAGTGCTTCACCCCATAAATTATGTGGCAAATGAGCATTCAATAACATAGCATTAACCATTTCTATCAAGGTTCTATTTTTTCTTACTGCCAACCCATTTTGTTGTAGGGTATAAGGTACACTACTTTGATGTTTTAAACCATGCTCTTCGCAAAATTTATTAAATTCAATAGGAAAATATTCTCTACCTCTATCACTATGTAGGATTTTTATTTTTCTATTCTTTTGTTATTCTACTATTGATTTATATTCTTTAAGCCTCATCTTTGGTTCTTAGTAAATAGACAAATGTGAATCTAGAGAAATCATCAATAAATGTGATAAAATATCTTTTACTACCTCTTGTTATTTCTCCATTTAATTCACAAATATCTGAATGCATAAAGTCTAATAAATCTGTATTTCTTTCAAGTTTTTGAAAAGATTTTTTTAATCATTTTTGCTTGTATACAACTTTCACATTTTTCAGTATTTATGAAATTGTAATTGATGTAACCATTTTTGGACATAAATTTCAAAGAGCCAAAATTCAGATGTCCTAATCTAGTATGCTATCAAGTATAGTCAGAGTCAACAATGTAAGCAGAATCAACATTTATTGCATAAGTGTCACGTCCCAAAATCTGAGCACGTGATAGGCACAAAAAGTGAATTTCACCTCACCTCCGTAAGCCTATCTTTCTCTTAAGCACAATACTAAATCTTATTTTGGTTATTCTTTTAAATGCAATTAATTTAAATTACACAATTTAAAAAATAAAAAAAAAAGAATTATTTCTCTTCTCACAAAATGATAAGAAATTATGGCTAAACTGAGTTTCCCATACAAGTTACAATTATACACATTACGTCGCTAAACAAACTTACCCGATTACAGAGCTTTTCTAGATTTATACATTAGAATAAGACCTAAACATTATCCCCAATCCGAGATATTCATCATTGTGCCGGTCATGTGCCCAGAAAACGGGTCGTGACAAAGTTGGTATCAGAGCAATGGTTGTTAGGTCTCCTAGTGATTACAGAGCAAGGTAACCTTAGTAGGACCTCCTCTATCGTTGTGAACCCGGGCACAACTATAGAGAGACGGCTCTACTGAAGGTCCTGTAGGATGTTTCCATTTCCTCTCCCTCCGAGACTTATCTCTTCTTAGGAATTATGTTCTCAGTTTTAGTTTTAGACAGATGTGGCTACACTTTTGAACTTAGTAAAGGAAAGGTTATTACTTGTTTTGATTCCGTTGCTGTCGGATCAAATTTTTATATGGTGGATTTTATAAGCTGAATTCATAATTGATTTTGTGTAGCTATATTATTTTAAGGTACCAGCCAATAAAAGAAACAACTTGCATTGAAAAAAAAAACTGAAGGATTACATTGCAAAAAAAAGAAGAAGTTTACTCATGTATGAGTAATCTAAAAGCGAGGTGGTCTTGGATTAGGAGGGTTGTATTGTATCATCACCCCTCGACCATTCCTTGGAGCAAGAGACATAGCAATGTCGCGGAGGGTAGTGTAAATTCCATTCATACAATCAACACTTCTTTGCTGTTGATTGCAGAAGCACTGGGTGGACCAATAGAAGAACCTATCTATTCTCGAAGTCATTGCCTCGTTATTGCGTTTGGTTAACTTCTCCAGATCTTCTATCATCTTCCTGAGATTTTTCACCTCCTGCTCTAAACAGGCGATTTTGTCCTCAGAGCTATGGCCTGTGCTAATCTCCTCAGCTTCCTCATTTTTCTTCATCTTCTTCTCCTTTTGATTCTCTTGAGGTTCCTCGAGAGGTCTTTTGCCCTTGTCCCTGCATAAACTTAAGTTTAAGTCAAGTTCTTCTTCCTTAGCCTCTACTGTGAGATCAATGTACTTCCTTGAGGCCATGATTTGGAAAAATTTAGAAATTTTCGTAAGAGTATGAGGCGAGAGGAATACTGGGGGATTGTAGGCTCAGAGATTATTACTCTTTGTGGTGTGGTAACTGAGAACGCTGGGAAGGTTTTTATAGAGAAAAATTTGGACTAAGAGACAAAGAAGATATCTCTTCACCGCACCCCTACACGATCAACCTATGGATTTCTGCAAGCTAGAAGCCAGAAGTCTAGGGTAGGCGTGCACACCGATAGCGCGTTGCATTAATGCTAAAACCATGAAAGTCAATATTCGGTGGATTTGCGGCCGATTTTACTTGGTTTTCCCATTTCTCCCGTTGGCATTTTCCGAAATTCAAAGAAGTTAATAATATAGCCATTAAAGATTGTCTTGGATGCTTTTATGATGAACTGAAATGCATTTCTCTGTTTTATTATGTTGTTCTTGAGAGCCTTCAGTTGAGTATAATATACAAAACTGATTGAATCATGTTGTAATTACATGTATGTATGTTATTCATACATAATGAGTGAAGGCTACGATCAAGGAGAATATGTGATGATCCTACATATACTCATAGAGATGTGAAATCAAAATGACTTGGATAGAATGAAATGTGTAGATGATGATATATCTTCATGGTTACACATACTTACATATAATGCTCTCATGGGCAAATGAAAGGCAGTGATTTCCTTACATCATGATAATGCTTAAGGCATGCGACCGTAAGCAGTTAACTTTGTTTTAAAATATATATATTTACATATATATTATGTGTAAGTCTAGAGTAAAAACACCGATTAGAATATAAGATAAGGCTAATATGAGACTACCCGATCATAGAGTGATATCGTGATCTGAGATTACACTATAAGACAAGTATAGAGTGAGGAAATTATAGATTGAAACGGCGATTAGTTGAAAATTTTGAGAAAGGTCAAGATTAGCCGAAAATTTTTTGAGGAAATCTTTGACTTATGTTAATTGCATTAAATTATATTTACTATTTACTTGCATGTCCGACATTAATTGCTGGCATTGCGACGTATGTGATCTGTAAACCTTATAGCGAGCGGCGTATAGGTTGTAGTGGCTTTAGCTCCAGGGGCTTCGGGTTGTCTATAAATCTTGTTTGCCCGTTACCCTACTCATCGCACCAAGCAAACCTACTTCTTTCATTACATACCTATTTCTCAATCTCCATTCCTTTCTCATTCGAAGTTATTTCTGATATCCCTAGAGCAATGGCCGATAATAAGTCTTTCAACTTGAATTTTGAGACTGGCAATGTAGAGCTTGATTTAAATCTAAGTCTCGGAGACAACAAAGGAAGAGACCTGTAGACAGGTCACCAGAAATTAAGAAAAGAAAGAGAGATGTAATAGAGTTAGAGGAGGACAGTACTGCAACATCCTCAGAAAATAAGCTTGCGTTCCTGGAGCGTAAGATCGAAAATCTGGAGCGTAAGATAGAGAGCCTGGAATACAAGATAGAGGACCAGAAGCGACTAATAAGTCGTCTCTTTGAAAACCAAGAGAAACTGATAAATCGTCGTTTCGGGGAACTGGCCAATCGAGTTGATAGACATTCAATGTTTGCAACTCAAAATTTTCGTGACCAACAAGCAAGGTGTATTGACTGTATGAACGGAGTAACTTCTGCTCTTCGCCAAATTTCTCAGGCGCTTCCTCCAGAAACCCTTTCTAGGCTACAACGATTAGCTTCCTCCTTAAGGTCTGAAGCACCTTCCTCTTCTAGACCTGGAGCACCTTTTACATTTCAAAAGCCTCCTCGTCCTTAATTTATTCTTTCTTTTGTTTGTATCTAAAGCTATATTTGGTCTAAGCTTCATGTATTAAAATTATCTATATACTAGAAATAAAATTTAAGTTAGTATTTAGATCTTCTTTGTTGAAGTGATTCCTTTTACTGAAAGAACTTGAGGAATGAGAAGATGTTGGACTTATATTTCATACTTGATTATGGAAACTCTAAAGCAGAGTATGGTAATATCTTTTTGACTGAGCAGAGTTATTAAAATGATATTTCATTACACTTCTGAAATATGGAGGAATGCTAAATAAGTATTTTATGAACCTATAAGAACTATGAGTTTGCCCTAATCATTGAAGGGATACGACTCTATATGAGTCATTGAGGTGAGAGGAATTTCTATATATATTTATTTTATAATTATGCATGAGGAGTATGTTATTTACTTAACACATTTTCTGGGATTGTTCTTCCTAGAGATTTATGTAATAATTTTACGTGATTTTTCTTTTTATATGACGCATTCAGCTGAGAGTATCGCCTTAAGGTAGAAGGATCACCTTCGGGCAAGAATATTGCCTATGGCCAAAATGATGTCTTCAGGTGAGGTGCTTATATTCGTAAAAGTTATAAGTTATGTGTGTGATAACTTGTGTCCTGATATTCAGTATAAACTAGAAAGACCACGTGTCACTTTTGAGAAGACACCTATTTGAGGTTTTACATAGAGACAGAGTTCGTCTCTGATCAGATGGTTTAAGTTTGGTAAAGGTTATGAGGATGAGACACTTTATGGTACAAAAGGTTGTGGAGAAGATCAAACTGATGAGGAAGAGATTGTTTGCTATTTAGAAAAGGCAAAAATTCCTATGAAAATTATTAATAATGCGGTCTAGAGTTCACAGTCGATGCTATAGTGTTCTTGTAAATCCTACCAAGGATGTGAAGATGTTTGGAAAGAAAGAGATACAAAGGATGAGATATAGACGAAGTAATCATACTTTTTTCAGTCTTGAGATGAGTTTTGAATTCGAGGGACCGAATTCTCTTAAGGGGGTGATAATGTAATACCCAAGAAAAATAAAATATAAATATTTGTTTACAAACTACTGTTATTATTTCAGTATACGGTACTATTCACCCGTATAATACTATTTACGTATACGATACTGTTCATTTATGCAATCGAAATGTCAAGTACTAGATGTGGTTTGGTCATAAGAGAAAACTAGAAAGAAGTTTGTAGGAGAAAATGACGTTTTATGTGTAAAAATACCTTTAGGGACTAAATTGAAAGGACTGATTTGAAAAGAAACTTAAAGGTTTAAGGTGAAAGGATAGTTTTTCCTTTAAGTTTTCAATAGTAATAACAGAAAAAATTTTCAGCCGTTGCCGCTATTTACACAGTAACTGCATTATTAGAAATGTAATTTTCATAAATAGTAAATTGAATATTTTATTAACGCATAGTATCAAATAGTACCCTTGACTTTTCCTATAAATAGGCGCTTTCATTTCACTTCTAAACTCACACCTTCAACTTCTCTTCTTCTCTCCTTAAGTTTCTCTTACTTTAATGCTAGGCCTCTGAGATTGTGGGCCTTTCCTTTTCAGCTTAGGTAAGGATACTATGCCCTTTCTATGTCTTTCAAATTTTAGAAGTTATTTTCTTAAGTATGCTCTGTGGTTGCGGCCTTGGCTGATCTTCCACATCAGAAAAACTGTCCTTAGCTGTTTATATGTTATTTTGATTCTCTGATTACCGAAATAGAATGTAAACTGTGAAGAATACATGTCTAGGAAAGTTCTGGCTAAGAAAAGACCTGGTTTTTAAGTGTGTCCAGTGTGACCCTCCACTATTTCCTGGGAACTTACCTGGTGTACTCTTTTACAGATTGTATTCTCTATTTCTGGTATAAATAGTGACCGTACGTATGAATAGTAACCGTATGAATAGTAACTGTATATATGAACAGTAACCGTACGTATGAACAGTATCTGTACGAAAACAATCCTAACGTATTTTCTCTAATCTTTCATGAAAATCTCTGTAGCGGTATACTGAAATTTATCTGTGTACTCTTGTCCGTAACGACTTAGAGAAGTGATACTCGTATGGAATCGAGGTGAGAGATCCTACCTTACCTTGTTTGCTTATTTAATGTATATATTAAAAGTATACTCTATATATATATATGTGACATGAAATTCATGCATTCATGTTATACATTGAAATGTGTAAATATGATTCTGTTGTGAACTTTTCCTGAAATGAGATGCATATGGTTGCCTATGATTGTGTAATGTGGTTGTGTTTGATCTTGATAGAAACGGAAATAAAGTTTATGGGATCCCATAGGATGAAATAAGGGTAGAATGAAATCACTATAGCCACGTGATATTGAATATGATATTAGTCCTTTTAAGGACGGGGTGAAATAAGGTTAGACTACAGATTTGTCCCTTTGAGGACAGGGGTGAAATAAGGGAGGATACGGCAGGGGCCGTGGGGCAACGGCCACTTATTGTGGACGGGACCCGAAAAATGTCTGGGAACTTGATTTAGAATTGTATGAATTGTTTGAATTGTTTGAAATGTGATTTGGTTTGATCTTAAATATGTTGTTAATAATTGCGAGGTCGATTTGCTTACTGAGTTTAAAAGCTCACATTGTTTGTACAACCTTTTTGTTCAGATCAGGTTGCCAGTGAAGAATATCCGCTAGAAGAGTAAATCACTTTGGACCTTCCCACTATCGGGTAGGCCCCTCTATTGTTGTAGATTATGTTGCTCTGTAATCATCTAGGACATCTAGGTCAGGGGTTTGGCATTTGGTTTGTATGTCAGCATAATAATGTATTTTATATTGAGAATCTATTATTATGTGCAAATCATCTCTATGAATTTCAAATAAGAAAATTTGATATATTTTCTTCAGGAATGGTTATTTTGATAATGACTAAACTCATGGGTAGAATTTATCGAAAGGCTTACAGTGATGGGATATTCATCATTGTGCCGGTCATGTGCCCAGAAAACGGGTCGTGACATCTGGGCACATGACCGGCACAATGATGAATATCCCATCACTGTAAGCCTTTCGATAAATTCTACCCATGAGTTAAATTATTAGTCATTATCTCTATATTATCAAAATAACCATTCCTGAAGAAAATATATCAAATTTTCTTATTTGAAATTCATAGAGATGATTTGCACATAATAATAGATTCTCAATATAAAATACGTTATTATGCTGACATACAAGCCAAATGCCAAACCCCTGACCTAGATGTCCTAGACAATTACAGAGCAACATAATCTACAACAATAGAGGGGCCTACCCGATAGCGGGAATGTCCAAAGTGATCTACTCTTCTAGCGGATATTCTTCATCGGCAACCTGATCTGAACAAAAAGGTTTCACAGAGAGTGTGAGCTTTTAAGCTCCGTGAGCGAATCGGCCTCGCGTTAATAAAATTCAAATACATTACCAGTCATGCAAGTATATCCGAAGGCTCATACTCAACCAATAGACATAGTTAGAAATTACATACAAGAAGATAAAAATTCATCCAATTCAACAAACGTTATTAGTACTCATCAATGACAATATATCCTGGAGAGCGCACACAGGCCAGCTCACCAATTCTAAAATTCATTCAATTCAACAAACGTTACTAGTACTCATCAATGGCAATATATCCCGGAGAGCGCACACAGGCTAGCTCACCAATTCTGTATATTTCCACCATGACGCACAACCTCATCCTCTTAGCTAGGGCGCCTCACAGATTTATCCCCAATCCGGGCTATATCCCTACTGAGGGAATCGTTGTCTCCACACTCATTGGTCAAGACACCCTTTCAACCGGGTTTTTCGCCTTGCCTTGAGAGGGGGTACTGTACCGCTCAATCACAATCAATAGTACAGTATTTCATATCATAATCAGAAGCACAATATAATATTCATCCTTATAACAGGTATAGTATATAATTATATGATTCAAATTTCACATCATCATGAGATACTTGCTTCGTCTTATCCATACTTCTGGATTAATTATCTCATTATATTCGTCATTCTGAATCCAATTTCCCCCTATGAATCTTGGGAGTGTCCTACGACATACTTTTTATCACCAGTAATGCTAAAACTCTATTAAAACGGGGTCGTTTCACTCACCTGGATTCCGTACGAGTATCACTTCTCTAAGTCGTTACGGACAAGAGTACATAGATGAATTTCAGTATTCCGCTACAGAGATTTTCATGAAAGATTAGAGAAAATAAGTTAGGATTGTTTTCATACAGACACTGTTCATGCATACGATTAATATTCATATATACAGTCATTATTCATACGTACGATCACTATTCATACGTACGGTCACTATTTATACCAGAAATAGAGAATACAATCTGTAAAAGAGTACACCAGGAAAGTTCACAGGAAAGAGTGGAGGGTCACAATGGACACACTTAAAAACCAAGTCTTTCCTTAGCCAGAACTTTCCTAGACATGTATTCTTCACAGTTTACATCCTATTTCGGTAATCAAAAAATCAAAATAATATGTAAGCAGCTAAGGACAGTTTTTCTGATGTGGAAGATCAGCCAAAGCCGCAACCACAGAGCATACTTAAGAAAATAACTTCTAAAATTTGAAAGACATAGAAAAGGCATAGTATCATTACCTAAGCTGAAAAGGAAAGGTCCAAAATCTCAGAGGCCTAGCATTGGAGTAAGAGAAACTTAAGGAGAGAAGAAGAGAAGTTGAATGTGTGAGTTTAGAAGTGAAATGGAAGAGCCTATTTATAGGAAAAGTCAAGGGTACTATTTGATACTATGCGCTAATAAAATATTCAATTTACTATTTATGAAAATGACATTTCTAATAAAATAATCTACATTAATCCTTTACGGTTACTGTGCAACTACGGAAAAGTCGCAGGCGGCTTACTATTGAAAACTTAAGGGGAAAACTATCATTTCACCTTAAACCTTTAAGTTTCTTTTCAATTCAGTCCTTTCACTTTAGTCCCTGAGGGTATTTTTACACATAAAACGTCATTTTCTCCCACGAACTTCTTTCTAGTTTTCTCTTATGACCAAACCACATCTAGTACTTGATATTTTAATTGTATAAGTGAACAGTATCGTATACGTAAATAATATTATACAGGTGAACAGTACCGTATACTAAAATAGTAATAGTAGTTTGTAAACAAATATTTATATTTTATTTTTCATGGGTATTACATTATCACCCCCTTAAGAGAATTCGGTCCTCCGAATTCAAAACTCTCCTCAAGACTGAAATAAGTGTGATTACTTCGTCCATATCTCATTCTTCGCATCTCTTTCTTCCTAAACCTCATCACACCCTTAGTAAGAATTACAAGAATACTATACTATCGACTGTGAACTCTAGACCGTTTTATCAATGATTTGCATAGGATTTTTGCCTTTTCTAAACAGCAAACATTCTCTTCCTCATCAGTTTGATTTTCTCCACAATCTTTTGTACCATAAAGAGTCTCATCCTCATAACTTTTACCAAACTTAAACCACCTAATCAGAGACGAACTTTGTCTCTATGTAAAACCTCAAATAGGTGTCTTCTCAAAAGTGGCACATGGTCTTTCTAGTTCATACTGAATATCAGAACACATGTTTCCACACACATAGCTTATAACTTTTACGAATACAAGCACCTTACCCGAAGGCATCATTTGGCCATAGGTAATACTCTTGCCCAAAGGCGATCCTTCTACCTTAAGGCGATACTCTCAGCTGAAGACGTCATATAAAATGAAATCATTACATAAATCTCTAAGAAGAACAATTCTAGAAAATGTGTTAAGTAAATAACATACTCCTCATGCATAATTATAAAATAAATATATATAGAAATTCCTCTCACCTCAATGACTCATATAGAGTCGTATCCCTTCAATGATTAGGGCAAACTCATAGTTCTCTATATATAGGTTCATAAAATACTTATTTAGCACTCCTCCATAGTTCAGAAGTGTAATGAAATATCATTTTAGTAACTCTGCTCAGTCAAAAAGATATACTCTGCTTTAGAATTTTCATAATCAAGTATGAAATATAACAAGTCCAACATCTTCTCGTTCCTCAAGTTCTTTCAGTAAAAGGAATCACTTCAACAAAGAAGATCTAAATACTAACTTAAATTTTATTTCTAGTATATAGATAATTTTAATACATGAAGCTTAGACCAAATATAACTTTAGGTACAAACAAAAGAAAGAATAAATTAAGGACGAGGAGGCTTTTGAAATGTAGAAGGTGCTCCAGGTCTAGAAGAGGAAGGTGCTTCAGACCTTAAGGAGGAAGCTAATCATTGTAGCCTAGAAAGGGTTTCTGGAGGAAGCGCCTGAGAAATTTGGCGAAGAGCAGAAGTCACTCCGTTCATACAGTCAATACACCTTGTTTGTTGGTCACGAAAATTTTGAGTTGCAAACATTGAATGTCTATCAACTCGATTAGCTAGTTCCTCGAAACGACGGCTTATCAGTTTCTCTTGGTTTTCAAAGAGACGATTTAGTAGTCGCTTCTGGTCCTCTGTCTTGTATTCCAGGCTCTCTATCTTACGCTATAGGTTTTCTATCTTACGCTCTAGGAACGCAAGCTTATTTTCTGAGGATGTTGCAGTGCTGTCCTCCTCCATCTCTATTACATCCTTCTTTCTCTTCTTAATTTCTGGTGACCTATCTACAGGTCTCTTCCCTTTGTTATCTCCGAGACTTAGATTTAAATCAAGCTCTACGTTGCCAGTCTCAAAATTCAAGTTGAAAGACTTATTATCAGCCATTGCTCTAGGGATCTCAGAAATAACTTCGAATGAAAAAGGAATGGAGATTGAGAAATATGTATGTAATGAAAGAAGTAGGTTTGTTTGGTGCGATGATTAGGGTAATGGGCATACAAGATTTATAGGCAAACCGAAGCTCCTCGAGCTAAAGCCACCACAACCTATACGCCACTCGCTAAGAGGTTTACAGATCGCATACGTCGCAACGCCAGCAATTAATGTCGGACATGCAAGTAAATAGTAAATATAATTTAATGCAAATAACATAAGTCAAAGATTTCCTAAAAAAAAAAAATTTCAGCTAATCTTGACCTTTCTCAAAATTTTCGACTAATCGCCGTTTCAATCTATGATTTCCTCACTCTATACTTGTCTTATAGTGTAATCTCAGATCACGATATCACTTTATGATCGGGTAGTCTTATATTAGCCTTATCTTATATTCTAATCGGTGTCTTTACTCTGGACTTACATATATATATATATATATATATATATATTTTAAAACAAAGTTAACTGCTTACGGTACATGTATCAAGTATTATCATGATGCAAGGAAATCATTGCCTTTCATTTGCCCACGAGAGTATTATATGTAAGTATGTGTAACCATGAAGATGTATCATCCTCTACACATTCCATTCTATCCAAGTCATTTTGATTTCACATTCTCTATGAGTATATGTAGGATCATCACATATTCTCCTTGATCGTAGCCTTCACTCATTATGCATGAATAACATACATACATGTAATTACAACATGATTCAATCAATTATGTATATTATACTCAACTGAAGACTCTCAAGAACAACATAATAAAACAGAGAAATGTATTTCAGTTCATCATAAAAGCATCCAAGGCAATCTTTAATGGCTATATCATCAACTTCTTTGAATTTCGGAAAATGCCAATGGGAGAAATGGGAAAACCAAGTAAAATCGGCCGTAGATCCACCGAATATTGACTTTTATGGTTTTGGCATTAATGCAACGCGCTATCGGTGTGCACGCCTACCCTAGACTTCTGGCTTCCAGCTTGCAGAAATCCATAGGTTGATCGTGTAGGGGTGCGGTGAAGAGATATCTTCTTTGTCTCTAAGTCCAAATTTTTCTCTATAAAAACCTTCTCAGCGTTCTCAGTTACCACACCACAAAGAGTAATAATCTCTGAGCCTACAATCCCCCAGTATTCCTCTCGCCTCATACTCTTACAAAAATTTCTAAATTTTCCAAATCATGGCCTCAAGGAAGTACATTGATCTCACAGTGGAGGCCAAGGAAAAAGAACTTGACTTAAACTTAAGTTTGGGTAGGGACAAGGGCAAAAGGCCTCTCGAGGGATCTCAAGAAAATCAAAAAGAGAAAAAGATGAAGAAGATTGAGGAGGCCGAGGAGATTAGTACAAGTCATAGCTCGGAGGACAAAATTGCCTGTTTAGAGCAGGAGGTGAAGAACCTCAAGAAGATGATAGAGGATCTGGAGAAGTTAACCAAACGCAATAACGTGGCAATGACTTCGAGAATAGATAGGTTCTTCTATTGGTCCACCCAGTGCTTCTGCAATCAACAGTAAAGAAGTGTTGATTGTATGAATGGAATTTACACTACCCTCCGCGACATTGCTATGTCTCTTGCTCCAAGGAATGGTCGAGGGGTGATGATACAATACAATCCTCCTAATCCAAGACCACCTCGCCTTTAGATTACTCATGCATGAGTAGACTTCTCTCTTTTTTTTTTGCAATGTAATCCTTCAGTTTTTTTTTAATGCAAGTGTTTCTTTTATTGGCTGATACCCTAAAATAATATAGCTACACAAAATCAATCATAAATTCAGCTTTATAAAATCCACCATATAAAAATTTGATCTGACAACAATAGAATCAAACAAGTAATAACCTTTCCTTTACTAAGTTCAAAAGTGTAGCCACATCTGTCTAAAACTAAAACCTGAGAACATAATTTCTAAGAAGAGATAAGTCTCGAGGAAGGAAAAGAAAATGGAAACATCCTACAGGACCTTCAGTAGAGCCGTCTCTCTATAGTTGTGCTCGGGTTCACAACGATAGAGGAGGTCCCACTAAGGTTACCTTGCTCTGTAATCACTAGGAGACCTAATAACCTTTGCTCTGATACCAACTTTGTCACGATCCCGTTTTCTGGGCACATGACCGGCACAATGATGAATATCCCATCACTGTAAGCCTTTCGATAAATTCTACCCATGAGTTAAATTATTAGTCATTATCTCTATATTATCAAAATAACCATTCCTGAAGAAAATATATCAAATTTTCTTATTTGAAATTCATAGAGATGATTTGCACATAATAATAGATTCTCAATATAAAATACGTTATTATGCTGACATACAAGCCAAATGCCAAACCCCTGACCTAGATGTCCTAGACGATTACAGAGCAACATAATCTACAACAATAGAGGGGCCTACCCGACAGTGGGAATGTCCAAAGTGATCTACTCTTCTAACGGATATTCTTCATCGGCAACCTGATCTGAACAAAAAGGTTTCACAGAGAGTGTGAGCTTTTAAGCTCCGTGAGCGAATCGGCCTCGCGTTAATAAAATTCAAATACATTACCAGTCATGCAAGTATATCCGAAGGCTCATACTCAACCAATAGACATAGTTAGAAATTACATACAAGAAGATAAAAATTCATCCAATTCAATAAACGTTATTAGTACTCATCAATGACAATATATCCTGGAGAGCGCACACAGGCCAGCTCACCAATTCTAAAATTCATTCAATTCAACAAACGTTACTAGTACTCATCAATGACAATATATCCCGGAGAGCGCACATAGGCCAGCTCACCAATTCTGTATATTTCCACCATGACGCACAACCTCATCCTCTTAGCTAGGGCACCTCACGGATTTATCCCTAATCCGGGCTATATCCCTACTGAGGGAATCGTTGTCTCCACACTCATTGGTCAAAACACCCTTTCAACCGGGTTTTCCGCCTTGCCTTGAGAGGGGGTACTGTACCGCTCAATCACAATCAATAGTACAGTATTTCATATCATAATCAGAAGCACAATATAATATTCATCCTTATAACAGGTATAGTATATAATTATATGATTCAAATTTCACATCATCATGAGATACTTGCTTCGTCTTATCCATACTTCTGGATTAATTATCTCATTATATTCGTCATTCTGAATCCAATTTCCCCCTATAAATCTTGGGAGTGTCCTACGACATACTTTTTATCACCAGTAATGCTAAAACTCTATTAAAACGGGGTCGTTTCACTCACCTGGATTTTGTATGAGTATCACTTCTCTAAGTCGTTACGGACAAGAGTACACAGATGAATTTTAGTATTCCGCTACAGAGATTTTCATGAAAGATTAGAGAAAACAAGTTAGGATTGTTTTCATACAGACACTGTTCATATATACGGTTACTATTCATACATACGGTCATTATTCATACGTACGGTCACTATTCATACATACAGTCACTATTCATATGTATGGTCACTATTTATACCAGAAATAGAGAATACAATCTGTAAAAGAGTACACCAGGTAAGTTCACAGGAAAGAGTGGAGGGTCACAATGGACACATTTAAAAACCAAGTCTTTCCTTAGCCAAAACTTTCCTAGACATGTATTCTTCACAGTTTACATCCTATTTCGGTAATCAGAAAATCAAAATAATATGTAAGCAGCTAAGGACAGTTTTTCTGATGTGGAAGATCAGCCAAAGCCGCAACCACAGAGCATACTTAAGAAAATAACTTCTAAAATTTGAAAGACATAGAAAAGACATAGTATCCTTACCTAAGCTGAAAAGGAAAGGCCCAAAATCTCAGAGGCCTAGCATTGGAGTAAGAGAAACTTAAGGAGAGAAGAAGAGAAGTTGAATGTGTGAGTTTAGAAGTGAAATGGAAGAGCCTATTTATAGGAAAAGTCAAGGGTACTATTTGATACTATGCACTAATAAAATATTTAATTTACTATTCATGAAAATGACATTTCTAATAAAATAATCCACGTAAATGAGTTACTGTGCAACTACAGAAAAGTCGCGGGCGGCCTACTATTGAAAACTTAAGGGAAAAACTATCATTTCACTTTAAACCTTTAAGTTTCTTTTCAATTCAGTCCTTTCACTTTAGTCCCTGAGGGTATTTTTACACATAAAACGTCATTTTCTCCCACGAACTTCTTTCTAGTTTTCTCTTATGACCAAACCACATCTAGTACTTGATATTTCAATTGTATAAGTGAATAGTACCGTATACATAAATAGTATTATACATGTGAACAGTACCGTATACTGAAATAGTAACAGTAGTTTGTAAACAAATATTTATATTTTATTTTTCATAGGTATTACAGTACTTGTCAATGGCAAAATATCCGGGAGCACTCGTAGGCTCGCTCAACCAATCTCATCATACCCGGGAGCGCCCGTAGGCTCGCTCAACCAATTTTATCAATCTTATCAAAAACCCGCCATGACGCACAACCTCATCTTCAACGGTCAGGGTGCCCTACGGATTAAATCGGATTTAAGGTCCTACATAGGGAATCGTTATCTATGCTCTCAGAGATCAAGTCACCCTGTCACCCGAATTTTTTGCTTGACATGAGACAGGGTACTATCTCGCCTAAACACAATCAAGGTTCAAACAATTCCAAATAATAATCACAATAATCATCAATATATTCAACAATAAATTCATCAATATAATCATAAATATAATCATCATTATAATTTCCACCGAATAACCATAAGTATCCCAAATCACAAATAATTGTATTTGTCTCATGGACCATGTCTCTCTCCTAACATAATTCATTAGCAATATCATCAATATTTGAATTATACAAAATTTTTAAAACTCGAATCCTTTAATTAACCAGATTCTTCCTTTCCCATCATAATTGTCACCTATCTTGTTATTCGATTACTTTAACACTTAAGATAATATTAAAGAAATGTTATTTCACTCACCTAGATTCCAAAGAATCCTTCTGATCAAAACCCGATCAATTTCCTCGAACGCGAAAGAACTCCCAAGATGCGACCAAAATTTATAAATTTCAAAGAGATAATTTAGTGTGAGTGCGTGTTGTTATATTCTAACTTGAATCTTTTCTTTTTAAGGAAAGAAGAACAAAACGATATTTATTTAAAGGTTATCTTAATCGAATTCTCCTTGATTGAGAATTTACTTCCCTCTTATGAGTCCCACGATAGCAATAGGAAAGGATGTGAGGAGTGTTCTTGAGTTTGTTTGTGTTGATCGATAGACTTTATGTATAGGGGGCAAGACAATTTTCGTGGAGTATGTGATTAGCCAAAGGAGTGGCAGTATCGACGTGTGTGTTTGTGGTTGAAGGATTGAATGTGGGAATAGGCTTAGTGAATTGGATGGTGTGCGGTGGCTAGGAGGTGGAATGGAGTTTGTAGGAGAGATGATATAGGTTAGGGTGTAATTATTGTTGTAGGCATTGTTGGAGGTGGATAAGGATTAGCCAAAATTATATATTTAAACTACTATATTATCTAAATATTTGGCTGTCAAATTGACGAAAAGGCTATCCGAGAAATTGATTCATTTATAATCCACATGATATATATATATATATATATATATATATATATATATTTATTATTGGTACATAACGGAATAGCTATTGAATCATGGACTTTTGTTTTTTTTTTTAATATAACCTTTCATCATTAGTATTCCACGGAATCCCATTAATCGTTTAATTTAATACTTATATTTATTTTATGTTCCTTTTATTCATTTCTTATACTTAATAATTTAATATAAAAAAATTGACATCATAAGATTTAGGAGTTATTTTTCACTTCCTATTTTATATCAAGGTTCCCTATAATTTTCTCCATATATTCCTATACTTTGTACATATTTTTGCTACACCCCACAAGATTCCAAAATATTTCATTTTAGTCCTTGCGAGTTTCACTTTAGTCCCTGTAGCCTAACATCACACATTGCTAGCCTACAGCCTGAAATCACATATCTAAACATCATCACATCATATTGTGATATCATACACACATTTTACACAACATTTTCAAATTAACAATTGTGAAATAAAATTCATCAAATTAAATGAAAAATAAAAATGATGGGTATTACAGAGTCAATGCTACAGTAACCGAACAAATTTGGAAAAATTTTCTCTATGAACAGTATTTTCTGGAAAATTTCTAGAATGAACAGTAACGTTCTTTGTGTTCTTCATCCAAAAATCCTAAAATCACATCTAAAACAACATTTTTTTTAATTTCTTCCATGAGTTTTCTTCCTTAATGTCTAAGGAGTGTTTTGACACCAAAACTCCTAATTTTTACCAACAATCCAAACTCAAATATTAAATTTTCATCAAGAATACTAACTTTTCTAAATATCCGAATTCTACGAATTTCTTCTAGTTTCTTCAAATTTCTTGTTCCAATAACAGCATAAACCACTCAAGAATGTTTTAGATTAACATCCACATTTAAATTCATCCGTTAAAACTCAAAATCCTAATTCTCTTCCATAGGTCTGAAAATGGAGAAAAAGAGAAATAGAGTAGATAAAATTTTCCTCTTTGCCTCTAAAACTCCTGAGAATCGGAAGTATGGTTAAAAAATACAAGATCACCGAAAGAAAATTAAAGAAAGAATTGAAGGAGATGGAAGAAAATGATAGATGAAAAAGAAGATGGAGAGCCTCGGGGAGGAAAGAAGGAAGAAAGGAAGATAAGTGTTTTGAGTGAATGTGTGGGCCCCACTAATTTTCTTGGATAAAATTGCCCATAACCACTCTAACTTGTAAGATTTGTTCACTTAGGTCCTTGAGAATTTGTAAAAATTTCTTAAATTCTAAATTGAAATTTCTATTTCCAAATTTCCGTCACTAATTCAAAAATAACATTTTTCACGTAATTAAATTTTAAGTATTCATAAAAATTATTGGGGTATTACAATTAGTACTAAGTTTGAACATGCCATAAGAATTATAATTATTTCCTACAAATGTCTCACTCTTAGACACTATAACATTATCAGACTCAATTACAATTTTGAAACCTTTCTTATATAGAAAACTAGCAGACACTAAATTCTTTCGAATTTCTGGTACATGAAATACATTTAACAATGTCAATTTCTGTCCAGATGTAAAGTTGATCTCTACAGATTCCTTTCCAAGCACTTCCGTAATAACATGATTTCCCATAAGCACTTTTTTAGAATCTTTGACTTCTGTGTAGGTCTTGAAGACATTGTTATTGTTACAAATGTAGATGGTTGCACTCGAAGCAAGCCACCAGTCTTGACTTATCATTGTTACATTAGCCATGTTCACTTTGGTAATCATACCAATGTGAAGTGTAGACACTATGGCCACCATCTCCGGGATTGTGCTTTCCACCAAGTTTGTTTTCTCAGTCTTTTCATTCTTTCCATTGTTGAAGTTAACTCCAGCCTTTCTATATTTACATTCATGAATAACATGACATTTTTTGCCACAATGGAAACAAATAATATCCTTTTTCTTTTTCTTTAAGGATATCTTATTTGCTTTTAAATTCTTGTTTCC
Organism: Biancaea sappan; assembly: GCA_037074585.1. NCBI lineage: Eukaryota > Viridiplantae > Streptophyta > Magnoliopsida > Fabales > Fabaceae > Biancaea > Biancaea sappan. The sequence continues at coordinate 12,109,567 of CM073490.1, read as the reverse complement.
TTTGTGAGTATTTTTTTCATTGATAAGATTAACAGTAGAACTTGAAGCCATAATTAGTGCTTCTCTTGCATGAGTTTCATATTCAATTTGAATGAGTAAGAAATTGTTCTAGTGTTAATTTTTTAGTGGAGTGCGGAATTTTCTTTCTATAATTATTCCAAGAAGAAGACAATTTAGAAAGAATTGTATTAATTTGCAAAGCATATGAAATTTTGACTTCAACATCTCTTAGTTTTGAAACTAAGACTTGGAGTTCATGGATTTGATCCATGATTGGTTTAGTGTCAACCATTTTAAATTCAAAAAATTGTAAGGCTAGAAATTTGTCAGTACCTCTTTTTTCTGTTTGGTATGCAATCTCTAAAACAGACCAAATTGCTCTTGGTGTCTTTAAGTTTGAGTACAAATTGTATAAACGATCAATCAATGTGTTTAGAATGTGTCCTTGACATATGAGTTCATCTTCTTCACTTTTCTTTCTTTCTACTTTGACTTGATCAGATTCTTCATGATTAGGATCAGGTAGCGCTGGTAGATGGGGGTCAAGAACATAATAAATCTTTAAGCCAGTGAGTAGAAAAATCATATTGTCCTTTCAACGAGTGAAATTAGTGCCATCGAAGCGATCCAATTTGATGAATTCTTTTGGATTCTCCATAGCACCGAATGATAGGAAATAAACTCTTTAAAATTGTTAGAAAATTGAAAACAGTAAAGGCTTTGAGATATGATAAATCACTTTCTTTAAAGAGTTTATATTTGTGTATTGAGGAATCACAGACAAACCCTTTTAGGATACAACAAAGCCCTCTTGATTCCAAGATACTACTTTAGAATTCTAATATGATATATATAGAGTTTGAAAAGTTATATATGTTCAATTTGAACATGTGTATCTTTCTATTTCCAACAATTATATCTATTTTATTTTAAATAGTCATGTCCATTCAATTTTCAAAAGTCATATCTATTCTATTTTGAATAAATGTGTCTATTTAATTTTATCTTATTGAATTTTTGAAAATAAATTTAAAATTCAATTTTTAAATAAAAGACACATCATTTCAAATAAAAGACGTATCTCTTTAATTTAAAAGACACATCTTTTCAAATAAAAAGACATATCTTTCCAACTAAAAGAGACATCTTTTTAATTGAGAGACACTTCTATTCAAATAAAAAGATATATCTTTTTAAATAAAAAACACATCTTTTAAAATAAAAGATATAACCTTTCAATTTAAAAGATGCATCTTTTTAAATAAAAAGTTACATATTTTCAAATAAAAGGAACAACAATTAAATTTCTTTTTTAAATATCATATTTTATCCAATGCAGAACTTTTAATTCTACTCAATATTACAAAATATATAACAAAATCAACTTGTGAGAGATGTGAAATTACTTTTTAAAAAAATAATATACTTGAACCTCAACTTAATATCATGCAATTTATATTTTTAATGTTAACTTTTAATTTATTCTATTTTGTGTTTATTCTTATTTTTTAAATTGCTACTCCAACACCCCCGTCTATAATTTTATAAACATCTTTGGTCATTGACCTGAGGAAAAAGTCAAGTTATTTTTCCAATCGTCGGGTCACCATATCAATTATTAAATTTAGATGATAAATTAATATATATATATATATATATTAGAAAAAGTAAAATAACTAATTTATATGTTAATTTCACAACCAAAGTATCATTAAAAAATGTATTTTAAAATAATTTCATACATAAATTCCATATTTAATAAATATATATATAATCCTTTATAATTAAATTAATAAATTTTAAAAATAAATTAACAGTAATGTATTTTTAAATATTTGATCATTATTTTAATATTATATGATATTATAAAATTTTACGTTAACATTGTTCAATGTTCATGATTTAAAATCATTTTACATAATATAATAATATGATTTGTATAAAATAATAACATTTTATGTTTTATAATATTATATATATTTAATGGTGTATATATAATTCTCCACATATGTTAGGTAATAAGATATTTTGCTCTTACCTCGTATTATGAATTTAAACCAAAAAAAAAAATATGGGTCAACTAGAATGAATAAGTTTTAACTAAACTATTTGTAACTCGATCTAATTGACAGACTCAAACCCAAGGTAGCCACCAAGTCATTAGATCTTCAGGTCAGCCTACCCTGGCCAATCTAAATTCGAAAATTATACCTCCATCAACTAATTACACTTTTATAATGTTTGTTAGACCTTAAATTTGCCGTTCCTTGTACTTTGTCTATGCCCTCAAAAAATTTATGGAAAAAAAAGTGCATTTAAGTATAAAGAAATTATAGACAACCAATTATTGTCTTATTAACTACATAATTCCATATAACCGCTATTTTAATTATTGTCATGATGATGATCTGACAGGGTATAAAAGTCTCATCGTTCATAACGAGAAAAAAAGCTTAGCTAGAGCTTATTCTATCATTTTGTTAATTTCAATCGCAATTTTTAACCCATCTTAGAGGGTTTTTTTTTATTGTTTTTAGATATAGGAATGTAAATAAATTGCGCTCAACTTAGAAAATAAAAAGCTTGAATGTCAAAAAAATTAAACTTGAAAATTTTGATCCTGAACTCGTTGAACTTACGACCAGCTCAAATTAAGAATATTAACATATAATTTTGTTAAAGAAAAACAAATACAATAGGCATATTAACAAAATTATAATTAACATCTATCCATTTTTTCCATATATACACACATCTATATATTATATTAAGTAAATTCACCTCTAAGCATTTAACGAGGCTTTCTTCTATTTTTTTTTCACAATTAGTGCATGCATTTATCTCTCATTTACTATAAATCAATTTTAAATTTGATTATAATTATAATTATTTATTGATATTTGTTGTTTAAGGAAATATATATATATATAAAGACAATAAAATTGTTCTTATTACCAGCAAAATAAAAAAAAAGTACACAAATTAATAATGAGGTCATTAAATTAATGGCTAGTTTTCGAGTCTAACAAAATTAATTATTTAATACAATTAAAGTAAGTGATGGAAAATTGATCCTTAATTAGTGTGAAGCTTAATTGTTTTTTGAATGAATCAATTTCAAATTTAAATATTATTATAATTATTTATTGCTACTTGTCCTTTAAGGAACTATATGAAACATTAGCAATATCCAATTAGTTAATTATTAGTTGTAATACATTAGAGTTGGTTAGGTTTGTTCATCCGGCATTACAGTTTATAAATACTTCTTTGTAACCACAGTTCAGTAATGGAAAATGACTCCTTTTTCATTCACTTGTCTCATCTTTTCACTTTGAGTTTAGATGAATAAGGCAAAAGCCATCATCACACCCATGATCTAAGAAGCTAAACCCACTAAAGAAGGGGATAATTTAATGCCTGATCATACTCTCTACAGGTCTATTGTTGGAGCTCTCCAATATGCCACAATCACAATAACAGAAAATTGTTTGTAAACAAAGTTTGTCAATTTATGTAGAAGCCCCTTGAAGACCTTTGGAAGGTTGTGAAATGAATCTTGTGCTACTTGGCAGGAACATTGTTTTTTGGCCTTAGATTTACTCCTTCTTCCAAGCTGAATTTGACTATCTTTTGTGGATACAAATATGGGCAATGATGTTGATAACTGCAAATCTACATCTGGCTTATGTATATTTTTTGCAGCAACTTTGTTTCATGGAGTGCCAAAAAGTAACCTATGGTGGCACGTTCAACCACAGAAGCAGAGTATAGGAGCCTTGCTTTAGCAGTCATGAAAGTTCTATGGCTGCGTTCTTTATTAACAGAACTTCATGTTCCACTACTCTCTAAGCCTCAAGTTTGTTGTGATAACATAAGCACGGTTTTGTTGTCTAAAAATCTCATTTTACACGATCGAACCAAGCATTTGGAGTCATGCGTAGCGCTTTTTAAAAGTTTTAGCAACACAAAAAGTCGTTGCTAAAACTTTTAGTAACGGTAAAAATTGTTGCTAAAAGCACTACACACCTCTAGAAATGCGCAACAAATCTGTTCCCGCATTTGGAGTTACATTTTTTATTTTGTCAGAGAAAAGGTGCTTAAAGATCATATCTAGTGTCTCATGTTTTTTCGTTGCATCAAAGAGCTGACATCTTCACAAAACTTTTGTCTTTCTCTCAGTTTGACTTTCTAAGAGATAAACTTAGAGTGGTTTATCCTCCTTAAGCTTATAGGGGCATATTAGCATGTATTGTCACTTATCAACAATTTTCTTGTTGTTTATTGTGGCTTTTTTTGTCAAACTCCACTCTAAGTTTACAAGGGCATATTAGTAATATCTAATTAGTTAGAATCAACTAATTGTTAGTTGTAATACTTCAGAGTTGGTTAAGTTTGTTCATTTGGAAGTTGTATTACATTTTATAAATACTTCTCTATAACCGCAATTCAGTAATGGGAAATCACTATTCTTTTTCATTCACTAGTATCATCTTTTTACTTGATTTTATCATAAAAACATCAAACAATAAAACTCTTCCTATGACTAGCCAAAAAAACGAAAAGACACAAATTACTAATGAGGTCTTTAAATAATACATTTTCCATTCTTCCATAATGAATTGTTTAATGAAATTAATGTGAGTGATGGAAAATCAATCATCAATTAATTTGAAGTTTAATTAGTTTTGAAAAGAATCAATTTCAAATTTAGTTATAATTATATATTAATATTTATCTTTTCTTATTTTAACAAAGATGCAACTCCCAAAAAATATGCTCATAATATACCTTATTAAAATTTTGATGATTTAGTTTTGAATCACCAAAAAAAAAAAGATATTGTGTACGCAAATAAAATCCTAATTGGGCATTATTAGAAGGAGACATTTAAGCACCCATAAGTAAGCAGCTTTTTGCATACAACTACCACATCTCTACTTGCATTGTTTTACTTTGTCACAATTAACTCCTAGTAAAATGAAATATCTATTCAAGACAAGGAGGAGTGTCACAAGAAACATGATAATTGATATACTTAGCTGCCTGAATTGTGAAGAGAATATGCACATATTCACTGTCAGTAAAAACAAGGATAAACACTTTAGATCGAATGTTTTCCTTTGATGTCAACATAACAAATTTTTGGTGTACCCTACGCTAATTATGTGATCTCAGATACCTACAAACAAAATAGTCATCATGAGGAAAATACACATGCTTGATGTCATATCCAAACGGGTTTTCAATATTGATATGTTGCTTTCTTTCCCATAGGAGTTATAAGTCGATCTCATTGAGTCTTCGAGGGGTTCACTACCATTTAAAAGAGGCTTCTCATGATCTTATCACATTCTTTGACTATTCAATCTAGTCACTAAAGATGTTGTCCAAGTCATAGATTATGATAACAATATTGCTACAGGTATTAAATTATTTATGTCATGGTGTGTCGTTATTTTAAAAATACAAATGATTTTTACTGAGTTTTGTATTTTTTGCAAAACATATTGTTTATGCATTTAATTATAATGAACATACTAGCTCTTTTGAGATCTTTTTTTCTTTCACAATGAAGCACATCAAGGATAAATTTGGTTTACTTTGTATATTATAAATGACTAAGTATGGAATAGTCCCAAACTAGTTGGTATTCAACGTCCTTTTATCTGTGGTGAATGCCAATGTATTGAAGGTTCTTTGTATGGATTGTTGAGTTGTTATATGATGATGGGATATTACCTCATTTATTAATTGTTTATGATGTTTGTTCTGATAAATTTTATGAGATTCAAGTACTAGATCATGTAATTGATGCCAAATACAAGATGACAATCTACATTGATGGAATTGGCATTCTCTTTTTCAATAATGACAATAACACAGCTTACTGGTTGGCTCAAGCACATGCTTTATGTCCATTAATTTATCAATGTTCCTAAGTAACATCACTTGTAAGATACAAAATAGAATTGTTGAAGGAGCCAGTATTGACAAAAGTTGGCACATAAGGTACTGTCGATCTTCTCTAATGAAAGCCATCCTTAACTAACTTATTCGCACATTTCTACTAACTAATGTTAATATTATGATAGCATAACAATTGGTTGTCCACCCTTTCAAATTCAACAGGGTCATCATTGGAGTCAATAACCATGACAATGTATTCATCAGCAAAACACCCAAGATCAAAAAAAAAAAAAAAGGCACATTTGTTAAACTGAATACCTTTAACTTGAATTCAACATTCCGTGACTAAACATCAAACATCCAAAAATCTTCTAGAAAGCATGCTGGAGAAAAAGTCACAACTCCTAGAATGTTTATTATTCCATCAAATTCTAAACTTCCTTTCAAGCGAAAAATAAAAAAGAAGACAATTTTCATTAATTTTGAGTTTTGCTATGACGATAGACAAGGATGGATCTAGAAGTTTTGATTAGTTGGGATAAGAAATAATTTATAAATATTTTTACTAAAAAAAATATAAATATGCATAAGCAATAAAAAAATTATATAAAATACACAAGATACAAACTTATTTAGTGACACCGTGATAGGGTACAACTAATTTTTAAATTTAATTTTAAAAAATTTATTAGGTGAGATATTTTTAATAAGATTAGTGGTTATGATTTACCATGTGAGAGTAACATCTAAATATTTGTGAGAACAAAAAAATATCACATATATTAATTAAAAAAAATTCCTTGTGAGGGCAATTGCCCCCACACCTACCATGTGGATTCGTATCTGACGATAAATAAAAGCCAGGTCAAAGTAATTTTTAAACTTTGATATTAGATAAGGATGAAATTACTACTACAAGTATTACAAAGGTAGTTTACAAAGAAATTTTAAACAATTTATAGTAAGTCAGTATCACATAAATTATTGTTTCTTCCTTTTAAAATTATTAGGTTTAAAAAAATAGACAATTAATATTTGATTTTTTTTGTTGTTGCAGGCATAAATAATACGAATATATTTTATAAAATGTTATTATTTATTATGATTATAAGATATACAATTTTGTTATATCAACTACATTTCCCTCTGATATGATATATGATGATGATCTATCTATTTATTTTATTTTCTCCTTCAATAACACGTGCATGGGCGGACATACTAGTATATAACTACTTGAACATTTAATCATTACTCAGACTCGAATTCAAACTCCATTTATATTAAACAGACAAGCATGAGTGTATTAAAACTATGCTCCAATTTAGTAGACTATAACCCTGTTCCATTTGGAATACGAACACAAGTTGGCACAGCAAGCAAGTGCTGGGCTTTTGGCAGAGAAAGCCCAAACTTCTCCGTCATATCCAAATCCTGCGGGCCCATGCCCCACGGAAGCTTCCAATCAAAACAATGTACCAACTGAGCCACCACAAGCATGACCGTACACAAACCCAACTGTCTCCCGGGACACCCTCTCCGACCAGACCCGAACGGCACAATCATCAGACTATCCCGTCCTCGGAAATCCACATCCACCTCCAAAAACCTCTCCGGCAAAAACTCCTCCGCGTTCTCCGACCATGCCTTCGTGTCTCTCCCCATCGCCCACACATTCAAAATAATCCTCGTTCCCTTCTCCACGAAATACTCCCCAATCCTAACATCTTCAATTGCTTCTCGAGGCAGAAACGACCCGGCTGGGTGCAATCTGAACGTCTCTTTGATTACCATTTCCAGATAGTTCAATTTTCCCAGGTCTTTCTCGTGTACGAGGTTGTCCGTGCCAATTACGGTCTGTAGCTCATGTTGGAGCTTCTTCATGACTCTCGGGTGTCTCAGTAGTTCGGAGAGGGCCCATATGATGATAATGGCAGAGGTTTCAAAGGCGCCGCCGATCATGTCTACTGCTATGGCCTTGATGTTGGTTCGATCGACTTTGAATTGATCTTCAAAGACGGTGTCGTTTTGGTGCATCAGCAAAAGTAGTATGTCAATGAAGTCCTTGTGGCGTATGTCGTTTGGAACTTGCTCGTGGTCGTTTATTATCTTCTCTATCACTTCGTCTAATGCTTTGCTAGTTTTCTTAAAGCGTCTTGTTAATCCCTGATCATGAATAGTACAAGTAGCTTAATTAATTAATCACTGAGCATTTAATATAGCGAATGAAAATTTAGGGAGTATTTGATACGTAAAAAAAAAAAAGTTGTGTTTTGTAAGTTGTAACAGAGTAATTTGAATAATTTTTTATTATTTTTTTAGTTTTAAAATTACCTGAAATGGTACGTTGTCGTAATTAACACGAACTCTGTACAGGTCAATAATATTACCTGGAAAGGGAAGTTGTGGTAATTACCACGTAAACTGGTCTCACCTCTTGCTATTTAAATAATAAAATTAATTTTTAGTGGAAACCTTGAATTATATATGATACTCATCGGCAGAACTATATTTTTTAATTTTTCTTTTTGGTTATAGTTACTATGATTAGGGGTGTGATTCAGACTATATTTGAAAATAATTTTTTAAAAAAAATTCTGAAAACACCCTCTCGAGATTAATCATAAGTGCTTCTTACAAAAAAAAATAAATCATACTCAAAGAGATTTCTTTGAGTATTTCAACATATATATATATATACACACACACAGGCATGTTATATATTTAGAAGTAAAAGTATGGCGTCGCACATTAATTTCAAATTTTTAAAGCATCTATTTCATATAAAATTAGAAAAAAATTAAAATTGAAATTTGTGCAATCACTGTAGATAAAAAATTTGAAAGTCATACCTGAAAATCAAAAACCGCAAGCCAAGGCACATAATCAGCAAGATTAAAAACACCTAAGAGGCTCATTTCCTCTTCAATAAGCCCCTTCAGATCAAACCCATAATCCTTTTTGTTATCACACCCCAATATCATCTTATAAACCATATTTTCCAAGACATCATGAACCACTTCAGTGAGGTCGACAATCTCACCCTCCATAGCAGCCTTCTCAACCACCTTCACCATTTCTTCCACCTCCTTCATCCTCGAAGGACCAAAAGACTCAACCTTTGAAGCACTAAGAAGGTTCAGAGTACATAACTTCCTCATGCTGCGCCAGTACGGTCCGTACTCCGAGAACACCAGCCCTTTGGACCCATAAGAGAAGTGCTCGGAGGCTTGGAGCCGGGGGCGGCTGGCGAAAACGACGTCGCTCGGCTTGAGGAAGAGCTCGGCGGCTTCCGGGGAGGATAGTACGATGGTTGGGACTTGGCCCAGCCTTAGGTTCATGATGGGTCCGTGGGCTTTGGCTAGGGTTTGGAGGGTGTGATGGGGGAGCTCGCCCAGCAGGTGGAGGTGGCCGATCACCGGGAGACCCGTCGGGCCGGGCGGTTGTTTCCGGTCATCTTTACGGCGGTTTGGACCCTTTAAGAAGGCTGAAAGGATGAGTACGGTTAGGAACGTGAGAGAGAATATTGGGAAGGCTAGTGTAGAAGAGCACATGGTTCATTGCATTGGAGGTTGTAGGATTGGAGCTTGGAGACTGGGTTATATATATATATATTATTATTATTCTTATATATATATATATATTATTATTATTCTTAGACTATGAATGTTTGACTAAGCCCCGACGACAGCGCACGGGTTCTCTGCTTGGAGAAAAATCAAGCACCAAGCAGAGGCCTGTTAGGTTTTTAAAAACATTTAGCAACAGTTTAGTAATAATAAAATTGTTACTGAAAGTTTTTAGCAACGATAAAAATTGTTGTTAAAAACTAAGCAGACAAAATTATAAACAGAGAATCTGGATCCCCGACGACAATGTTTACTCTCAGGAAGTTGGTGTGTGTGAAATATTTTAAAAATTAAAGTAATGAAATATTTTAATTTTGAAGAAATTTTTTTTGGATGATCAAGACATGGTATGATTATTTGATGATATTTGGTAAAAATTTACTTTTAATTCCTATAATTTTATTTATTTTTAAGTTTAATTTCTATACTTTAAAAATTAAAAATTTGATTCTTGTAAGTTTTAAATTCATAGAAAATAATCTCCGACATCGAGAACTAATAGTCAAACATTAGATTATGCATATGTGGTGATAAATGGGATATTCCAATTCATATATGAATCAATGGCAGTAATCACATCATACTCAATCAACATAAATTATGTTTTTTGAAAATTTATTATTTTATATTACATTATTGGATGACATCGACAAAGGGATTGAGGTAGATGGAGAAATCGACGTTAAATCACTCTTGGTGAGAGTTGAGAATCGAAAATTAGAGAACACAGAGATTGGAGGAAATTTATTAATTTGCCAAATGATTATTTTTCCCCAAAAAAAAATGCTGATTGGGATATAATATGACTACTCACATGGGTTCATATATTGATTAAGATATTACATGTATATGCACTAACAGTTGACTATAACAATTATTGACGATAGAAACTATTTTTTATAAGTTTAGAAAATACAGAGATTAAATTTTAAATTTTAAAAATGTAGGAACCAAATTAAAAAAAATGGTGAAACTATTAGGACAAAAAATATTTTTTTCCTTATATATTTTTACAAAAAGTTATTATTTTATGAGGATACAATAATCCATACATTAAATATAGATTAATAAAATATATTTTTAAGGATATATTTAAGAGAGTAAAAACTATCAACTAAGGTGTATGTTTCAAACTATGAATATTGAACTAAGCCCTAAGGGTAATGTTTAGTTTTCGTCTTTTTGAGAAGTTGTTGTGTTGTGGGAAATTTTAAAAATCATACTATATAATGAAATATTTTAAAATTTATAAGACAAGTTTTACTTTGATCATCAAGACATAGTATGTCGATTGTTTGGTGTTATATATATATATAGTTGTAATCTTTTCTGAAGATGAAATAATCTATGAAATAAATTATATATCAAATTTCATAACAAAAACATATTTTTAAGGAAATATTTAATTGAGTAAAAATTGTTAACTAAGGTGTATGTCTCAAAAGTAGAAAGGACGCTAAATTAAAAGAAAGTCAAAGTATCTTCTTCAAAGGAATATTATAAAATAATTCTTGTCAGTATCTAAACATACAACAAATATTTTATACAATCTTTTTTTTGTTTCTGAAAGAACTTGGTCCAACGGCTTCCGAGCATTACAAGACAATATTGAATATTTGTAAAAAAAAAAAATTTCAATCTATATAATAGACTAAAACAATTTCACTTTAAAGTATTAATTATTAGTAGGTCATTAAATTATTATAATAGAATAAATTTAAATAAATAAATTTAATAACTTAATCACATCACATCAAATGAATTTGAAAAAATTAGGGTATATTATTATGTGATTGCTATAATTGTTATATAATTGATTTATAATTAATACAATTGTTATATAATTGGTATGTAATTGTTATAATTGCTATATAATTGATAATTAGGTAAACTTTTCAATTAAAATATAATATGTGATGGAATTTATAAAGAATTCCTATATACAAGTATTGTATTGCAGATAGTTCTATATCATATATGAATAATAACAAAACTATGCGTACCTGGGGAAACAGCGGAACTCTTGATAGTAATTGATAATCGGGTATAAATAACATAGAAGAGAAAGAGAAAATAATTAAGGAGAGTATAACTGCCCTCTTGGCCTAATATGCTTTCAGAGGGTGTTGCTTCAATGGGACTGCTACACCACATATATAGGCAGAGAGTAGAGACCCTTCCTTGTGAAACCCTAATGAGCTTACATTCCCATCATTAGTCAGCCCACACAAGGCCCAATTTCAATTCAATAAGGATTGTTTAATTTATAAAAGAATTTATAATTAACTTATTATTAAAACTGGATAATACATATAAATAAATAAATGTATAGATAAATATGATTTATGGTAGTCCATATGAAAAATCTAACAATCTCCCACTTGGACAACTCATTAGTTTAAAGGATAAATAATTTCCAGATTTAATAATACAACAAAATAGACATGTCAATTATGAGTTGTCACTATAAATTAACAATCCTCAAATCAAATCAAGAGGCAATAAGTATTTGACAATGCAAAAACCATGTCCGATAGGGGCACTGGCATCTTACATGTCAAGATCCTCAACAAAAGATTTGAATAATATGTGAAACTGGTGTCAGAACATACATTACAAGGATGTGATCCTTGTGCAATCCTAACCAATGGTCCAAGCATCTGAAAATGCTCTAAGAGATATGATAGTATAAGTGACGTCATCACAAACATATCTCATAAGAATGACACTAAGTAAATATTAAATTTCAGACTCCCACTAACCCAAAACATCAAAAGACTTAACTAAACCCAAATGAGCTACATGATTCTGAAAGAGCTCTAATAGTTAATCTTTAGTTAGTAGATCTGCTAACATGTTCTCTGTAACAAAGTGCTCAATACGAGTTTGAAACTCCAGAATATTCTCTCTAATTGTAATACCCGTAATAATTTGTATAAATGTGTATTCACAAACTACGGTTACTATTATAATATACAGTACTATTCACATATATTGTACGGTTTACATACATAATCATCTTGTCAAACATAAGATGTGATTTAGGCTTAAAGGGATCGTAGGAAGAAATTGGAAAATCAAGTGATGTTTTATGTGAGAAAATCCCTTAGGGACTAAACTGAAATGTTAAAAGTGGAACTGGTAGATGAGACTGGTAGATGAAAACTGATAAGCGAAACTGGTAAATGAGACTGGTAGATGAAAACTAGTAAGCGAAACTGGTAGATGAGACTGGTAAATGAAAACTGGTAAGTGAAACTGGTAGATGAAAACTGGTAGATGTAATAGTATAGGAGAACGGTAGATGGAATAGTAGCAAATAATACCATAACTTCTCCTATAAATAGGTCATTCCATTTCATTTCTAATCACACCTTCAGTTTCTCTTCTCTTCTCTCCTCAAAAGTTCTCTTACTCCGACGTTAGGGTTCTGAAATTCTAGATATTTCTTCCTTAGTCTAGATCCAAGGTAAGGATACTATACTCTTCTTATGTCTTTAAAATTTTAGAGATTATATTTTTAGGTATTTTCTATGGATGCGGCTTATACAACTGTATGTATGAATAGTAACTATACATATAAATAGTACATGTATGTATAAATAATAATCGTATGTATAAATAGTATATATGTATGAATAGTAACTATATGTATAAATAGTGCATGTATATATAAATAGTAACTGTACATATAAATAGTACATATATGTATAAATAGTAACTATATATATAAATAGTATTTATATGTATTTTCGAATAGTACATATACGTGTATATTTTTATATGTATTTTTGAATAGTATATATTCGTATACGTAATTATATGTATTAAAGAATTATATTAATTGAATCCATTAATGTAATTGTGTAGATTTAAAGAAGATATAGTAACTTGGATTTCAGGTAAGTAGCTAACCTACTTGGATATTTATTTAATTATATGAATAGTCCAAGTAATTTACATATTCAGAGTATATCTACTATTACCTTTGACTGAATATTTTAATTAATATGAATATGGCTGTGTGCCGAATATGATTATGGTCATATGCTATGGCTGTGTGCCGAATATGATTATGGTCATATACTATGGCTGTGTGCCGAATATAATTATGGTCATATGCTATGGCTGTGTGCCGAATGTAAAGATGGCTGTGTGCCGAATATGAATATGGCTGTGTGCCAAATATGATTATGGTCATATACTATGGCTGTGTGCCGAATGTGAAAATGGTTGTATGCCGAATATGAATATGGCTGTGTGCCAAATATGATTATGGTCATATGTTATGGCTGTGTGCCGAATGTGGAGATTGCTGTGTGCCGAATATGATTATGGTCATATTTTATGACTGTGTGTCGATTATGAGTATGATATGATTACAGTTATATGCTAAGGATCGAAATATTTTACTTATGTATTTTATACATATACTTGTGTATTGTTAATCACTTGATGATTATCTGTAATTAAGTTTATATCCTTGTAACGTTATCTATTCATTGAGATTATTATCTCATATTGTGGTGAATATATTTTTTTCAGATCCTGAGGTTAATGAAAAACATCCGCCTGAAGAGTAGCGGAAGTTCAATATCCTAACCCTCTTTGCTCCAAGGGTTGGTGTTTCTTTGAATTAAAGTTGTTTCTTCAGTTTTAAATTCTAGAAAGCTCTGCAGTCAAATAGGACATCTAGGAGGAAGTGGTTATTGTACATAATTATGTTATTACAGTACTTTAAGTTTACTGTATGTTCTGTGAGATTGTAGCTTATTAAGTAAAATCGGAGTGTTTAATAAGATAAGTCTTTGCTATATTATTACTCTCACATTTTAGAATGATTATTCTATAGTGATATGAGTATTATATGGAGCTAAAAGCATAGGCTTACAACTAGAGAGTATCTCTAAGTTGTGCCGATTACGTACCATTTTGAGGGTCGTGACACTAACAAACAGATATTTAATATCAAAGTACTTTGATTGAGAAGAGCTTCTGTTGTTTTGAGAGAAAAGCACAGCAGCAGTATTGTCGCAATATATCACAAGTGGCTTAGGAATGCTTTCAACAATATGAAAGCCAAAGATTAAGATTTTCAGCCACATGGCTTGACAAATAGCCTCATAGCAAGCAACATACTCTTCCTACATGGTAAAAGTAGCTGTAAGAGTCTATTTAACACTCTTTCAAAAGATAGCTACTCATGTCATCATAAAAGATAGAGCCGGAAGTAGACTTTCGGTCGTCATGGCAACCATGCTAAGTAAGAATCAGAATAATTAATGACTTGAAGTTGATCAGACTTCTTATAGGTCAACACATGATCTTTGGTTCCCTGCAAATATCTTATGACCTTTTCACGGCTTTAAATGGCCTAAATCTGGGTTGCTCAAATATATCCCTAAAGCATTAATAGCAAAAACAATATCGGGATGAGTACAAAATTGAGCGTACATTAATCAGCAGAAGCATACGAGACATTTTTGCTTTCTGGAATGGTCTATCTAATTTACTTCTTCATAGTGTATTTCAACACCGTGAGACACATCATGTTTGAATGTTCTTATTTTTTTCACAAGAAGCCTTTTCAACAGCAGTGGACAAGGCAGTAAGAGCACCAAGCTCTTCTTTTCTCAAAGCCAAATCCATATTAGTGATAGCCAAATAGAGATCCAGAAATTATTTTATTTTCAACCCTAAAAAATAGTCCTATTCAAAGTCTTGACAGAAGTCAAGCATAGACAAAGAAGGCTGACATTATAACAACAAAAGGAACATTTAATATACATGATGTGATCATGAAATAAGAGAATTAAATGGTCCCTTATACGCAGCCAATCATGCCCTTTAGAAAAAATTTTCTTACTTATGATGGTCGGGCCTAAAGGTCCCAAACCATAATAAATAAAAAATGTAATAATTATAATGTACAAATCTTATATCACCAAAGTTTATAATACCGATAGGGTATTCGAAAGATAATTGATATAAGCATAAAACTAACAGTGCATTGTACAACAAATTATATTAATGATAACACACCGATAGGGTATAATTATTATTAATGTAATAAAATAATGATTAAAAAAATTTAATCATTTAATTTACAAAATTTGTATAATTGTACCCACGATAGGTGAGGTTACAGTTATACAAATAATTAGCATTTATATTAAAAAAATAATAAATACATATCATGCCTGATGAAATTATTCAATTCATATAAAGATAAAAAATTAATTCCTTGACTATGGCACATCAACAGGGAGAATATGAAACTAAAGTGCCACTAGCAGAGAGTAAGGAATACTCATAAAATTTCAGGCCAAAAAGCTAAAAGTACAATATTTAAAATTATAAACTTTCTCCCACTAGTCATCATGTAAAAACACTGATGAGACACATATTCTCCTTGAAGCTAATCAAAGTGACAACATGGTGAAATTTTAGGATCCATTGCCTCAAGGCCAATTTTAAAACGTATATGGATCTTTTAATTTGTATTTAAAAAAATATCGTTTAAGAATGTTGTCTTAATATTTATTTGGTGAAGCTCTAGGTCAAAAGAGCCACCAAGAATTAGGAGAAATATAAACCAAATTAGATACAATATTCATTGAATTAATTAAAATGTTATATTATAAAACACAATTAATATAGTTGATATATTAATGATTTAAAAAATATTTTAATAATTTAGTAATGCTAATCCACATATGATATATATATTAAAATTTAACAATTCTCCCAGGATAGCAATAGTCAATTATTAAAATATAATAATCATTAAGACTAAAATAACAGCTATAATTATAACACATGTCAGGAAACATAAGCTTTAACGATGCAGAAATAGTATCCGATAGGAAAGTAGATCATACACGTTAAAAGCTCATATTTCACATAAAGAATAATGAATATGAAAAAGCATAATTAATTAAGAGAAATATGCAATCCAAGGTCAGTAAATTTCAGATCAATTATAGATGCAATATCAAAGTATATTATAGTACACATGATATAGAATAATAGATCAGTGATGTGTACCTGAGGTGATTTCGTAATCCTTTTATATTACAAAAATATCAAAAGAAAACACCAAAAAAAATTATTTATCATAAGAAACACACATTAATATCACTCTGATAAGGAGTGTATACTAATGGTATTTTAAAATAAATTATTTATGGTCATCATAATTATTATTTCCCCCTTTTTTTCAAGCCATAATTATTTTGAAAAAAATAAAGAATATATATATGCAAAAATAACACCAAAGATTGGACCCGCGATAGGCGAGTTCACAACCTTACAAAATTATTCAAATAGCATCTTTAGATATCCAAAATAATTTGGTAGAATATTTAGAAACAATTTACAATAAAAAGAATACAATTTAATTAATCAAATAATTACAAATTGTCTCTAAAATAATTAAAATATACAAATGATGTCCCAAGACAGAGTATGAGTGATATTTAACAGACAATAATATTCAAAATTTTCGGGTTGAATTTCAGAAAATACAATATCCAAACTAGGATTCTTGATATATTCAGACCCAAAACAAGAAAACTCAAAATTTTGATCAATACACTTATGATCAAAATTATTTAGGCATACATATAAAATTGAGATGAACCAAATCAACGTCAATTTGACATGTATAATTGACCTTAAGAAATCCCAAATATATATCATTTTGATTGGATCATGTGCAAGTAGATGTGATCAATTCCAATACATTACAATTGAACCTATAATGTAATCATGAAATTACATTATGATTGATCACATTAAAAGATTTAAAGACTGCATTGAATTTGAAATTATGTGATTGTGGTTAAATCCAAATCACATTGATTCTCAATATTTCAATTGAATGCTGATCATTTTTTTTATCTTAAATTTTGAAATATTAGGGTTGTAAAATTGATCAATCTAATATCACTCATACCACTATAATTCCAAATCAGAGTAATCAATGAGAGAATTAAATTAGGAATCTCAAATTATATATAATTAATATCATTCCAAATTATTTAAAACATTCAATCACAGTGAAGAGTTTATATCACCAATCAAATACATATATATGTAGAAGATCATTACAATCAATCCATGAATCACTTTATTATATTGTATATTGGTGAAAATTCAAATTCAATTCCAAAGAAATACATCACCAATATACAGATTTCGTTCATTACAACCAAGCAATTATCGTCGATTTTAATATATATATATAATATAATAATCCAAATATCACAGTAATCAACGTAATAATGAATTAATCATCATAGTCATGATAAACAAAGTCAATCAGCATGATTGATTATCAACCTCAAATTTATATATCCAAAATTGATGTAAATCAGTAACATATATCCCCTTCTCCTCAAAAAAGATTGAAACACTATAATTCACAATGCAATTCATTATAATTTACAATGCACTGATTACGTAATTCAATAGGGAATACACGGACTATGTATTATCCCTTGTGATAATCTTTTTCATTCAACCAATAAATTACCTTATGCACCTTATATAGACGCAGGTATGACTTATTGGGGAAACAAAAGATAAAAAAATATCTCAATTCACAATATGGTAATTGAATAGAAATCATAGAAGAAACCAAACAGTCAATTACATATATTCAATTATGCAGTAAGCATCTTCAATCGAAGCGTAATTCCAAACTCACGAATTTGAATTAAACGATTAAAACACAAATTTAGGGTTTGATAAAAATAAATTTTCTTATGAACCCTAACTCAAAATAATTTAGATTTGACCAAAAGGGAGTGGTTTAAACTAAAACAATGTCAAATCTGAATTAAAGAAATATTCAATCACCAAACAAAAATTGTTTTGGTTTGAAAAGAAAATAGAACAAGCCATGGAAAACAATTTTCATAATAAAAGTAATTTTCCAAGATCACAATAATTTTTCCCAATTAATATGAACAAATATATAAATTGCCATATGATTTTCATACAGCCATAGAACAATCTGCTAACCAGGCTCTGATACCAATTGATGGAATTTATAAAGAATTCCTATATACAAGTATTGTATTGCAGATAGTTCTATAGCATATATGAATAATAACAAAACTATGCATACCTGGGGAAACAGCAGAACTCTTGATAGTAATTGATGATCGGATATAAATAACATAGAAGAGAAAGAGAAAATAATTAAGGAGAGTATAACTGCCCTCTTGGCCTAATATGCTTTCAGAGGGTGTTGCTTCAATGGGACTGCTACACCACATATATAGGCAGAGAGTAGAGACCCTTCCTTGTGAAACCCTAATGGGCTGACATTCCCATCATTAGTTAGCCCACACAAGGCCCAGTTTCAATTCAATAAGGATTGTTTAATTTATAAAAGAATTTATAATTAACTTATTATTAAAACTGGATAATACATATAAATAAATAAATAAATATATGTATAGATAAATATGATTTATGGTAGTCCATATGAAAAATCTAACAATATGTTGTTATTTGATAAATTAACATTTATTATATACTAATAATTAAATAATTAATTGTTATATAAAAACTAATATACAAATGTTCATATTATTTATTTCTCTTCTTATATAATTATAATAAAATTTAAAATTACCTCTAAACTATAATAATGAATTATCACTTATTTTTCTTTTTTTTTTCTATACAAGCATACTAGACTTCTTTATTGCACCATCATCAATGGCCAATCTCCTATATTTATGGAGAAGTTTTTAAAAATTGACTATTATTATTAGCTAATTTGGAGGCTTTTTCGTTTTTCAAAATTAAAATTTTAAAATTTAAAATCAATGTAGATATTTATATATTCTTTCGAATATCTCATCTATATTTGCATATCTCTTTTTCTCACACAATTTTCTTTCTTTTTTTCTCTTTGATTTTGCTTCTTCTTCCTTTACCTAGATGAAGAACAACAATGACGATTTATCATCAAAAATTTAAAGTAATGTTTCTTTCACATTATTTGGTATCATAGCTCAGTTTTTTTTTATTTATTTTTTCTGGTCTATGCAGTTTACTTATTGTTTACATTCGCGATTACTGTTCATTCGATTGTGATTTTTGATTTTCTGTTTCTCTTTTGTTCTTTGCTTCTTTTTTTTCTACTTTTTTTCATTTCTGTATTCGTTCTTTGTTGTTGTGTTTCATGTTTCTGGTTCGTTTATGTTTCTTTTTGGTCTTCTGGTTTTTTATTCTTGTCTGTTGTATTTCATTTTTGCATTATTCTGGTTTTCTAATTTATATTTCGCTTTGTTGTTTCTGTCATGAGAAAGATCAAAGGCTCAAAGAAAACATTGATGCTATTGAGGTAGTTACTTGTGTTTGAACAATATAATTTGACTATTTTTAAATTAATTTTTTCCTAGTTTTCTCATCTAATAAGATTAATTAATAATCTATTTTAGGCTTACTGTGAGCAAAGCGTAGAGCCCTTCCTATGAAGAGAAACTTCAGGCAATGCCGAGATTACATGTGTGTGGATTGATTGAATGCTAATTTAGGATTTAAAGTATTAAATTTTAAAATTGGGATGTGATATATATATATATATATTTCTCTTGATTATCTTCTTTTTGTTGTTTTAAAATTTTGTGGATATGTAAGTTATGTTTGAAATTTCAATAAACCTATAGTTGTTATCATTATTGCTAATCCAAATATATATTTGTAGAAATAGAAGAAGAAACAATCAAAGGAAGACAAGCATTTTGATCATAACAGACTTATTAGGTTAGTAACTTTTATTTTAACTCATTTTTATCATTAATTAATATATTTATCTAAATTAATTCATGTAATATTTTTTTTATTTGACATAATTCACATTCAATATTCAAGACATTTATATCTAATGAATCATCTTATATGTGTCTTAATATGACTTAAATGTCTTATTATTTTTATACATGTATTTTTTTATATATTTTTTAATTATTTTTATTTATCTGATAAATAAAAATTATGACATTTATATTAATTTATGCATCGTACGGGTCACAACACTATTAATGGCTGAAATTGAAATTTAGATCCTTTAAGTAGTCTCGAATATCATCTGAATATTAATGGGCCAAAATCTATAGATTTTATATATAATTGAATGAAAATGATGTGGCTACCATAAAAGGAATCATCATACAAGAAAAACCAAAGGTGTAACCTATCTGGGCCCAGATGAATTTTTTATTAGGTAGGTGAAATACGGCAAACTAGTTGAAGAATTAAGAAATGTAGTGTGATCCTCATTCTTAGTGATAAACTATATTATATCAAGTTGTCATCGCATTTTTATAACTTCGTTAGAATGATTCTTCATCTTCATACTGTTCTAATCTACTCACATGTTTGTTTTGACCTACTGTCATCTACGTCTTTTTTTCTTTGTCGTCCTTTGTTTTTTTTTGTTTTTTGTTTTTTGTTTTTTTCGTTTGTGCTCTTTTGAAATGGTTCAGGAGGTCATATTTTCGGGGCTATCTTTGAACTCACGAGACTGGGTTTCCTGTAAAATTTACAGAGAATTGCTAATGCACTGAAGAAGTTGTGGAGAAATATAATGCAGCACAAGAACTTACATATGTTTGGTTAAGCCAGAAGATATGTGTCACTTGGCTTTCATTCTATACAAGTTTTTTGGGATTTATCACATCTTATACAAGCTAACCAAGTATTGGATATTAAAATCTTTACAATCGAACTGGTAAACAAAAACATTTACCCATATATTCGAGTAAGTAATGAACTTAAAATTTTAATTTCATACTCTATTAAATTCGTCAAACATTATATCTGAACTCATTTATCGCATTTTTTTTTGAAAAAGATTCACTTTCATAAAATTTACTATATGTGTGTGTAATTTAAATATTTTTTTAAAAGCATATTTACTATTTCTTTAACAAAAATAGAAATGTGTGAAAGAACTGAATGGTAATCTAGCAGTGACGTATATCTTTTGTTTAAGGCGCAGTACTTATATATTAAGGCTTGATAATATATATATATATCACTGAAATGAACATTTAAACTTTTATCGTATGATTAATCAATTCCTAGAATAATGACCTTCGGATGTGCTGCTCAAGAAGTTTAGGAGGCCATTTGACATAAAAGAATAATTCCGTATGCACTTCCTTCTTTTCATATCAATGAATATTAAAATCTTAAACTTATATTGCATCATCAATCAATTCTAGTCCAATGTAGCGCAGCTTAAGAGACTAGGAATGTGACATGACATAAGAAATTCTTAGATATATATACCTTGCACCAAAGATAGGCTACAAATAGCCAACACAAACTCAACAAATTGAATGTGTTAATAAACATCACCGCCTAAATACTCATATGAGTTTCATTGGTTCTCTGCACCTATTTTTGGTACAAGGTGTGTAGCTAACAATATTTTCTATAAGACATAGAACATACTTATTCCACGCGCCAAAAAGAGGGCAGGGAATGCAGAGGCTATAGAATATAACCAAAAAAACTGACCAGAAAGTGGATACTCAAACTTCTTATCAACATGCATTACAACTTTTCCTGCAAGTACCATAATAATCTGGAGAGCCAATCATGTATACCGGATTTCGTTGACATTCTCCCATGGCTGCCCATGTGGCGCAATTATCATCCTCATCAGCACATTCATCACCACCATCTGATGTGAATGAGACCTTTTTGCCACTAACTGGTCTGGCATAGAAGAATTTAGTTGCAGACCACATTTCACCATCAAGGACAGGGCATCTAGCATGGAAGCTGCTATCGTCAGGAGATGCACTAGGGTGAAGTGAGAAAAACAGAACTGCATTCCCTTTGACTGGTTTGAGAATATTATTGCCTCTTCTACAGTCAGACCAGAGTCCACTCTTGGGCTGATAATGCATTCAGTATGATTAAGTAGTAAAATAGGTTCAGAACCAGATGAAATAGAAGGATAGCACAAAAAAGAAATGCTATGGAATGTGCTCGGTTACCTCTGAGTCAGGGAAGAGTATTTCACCCCCTTGAGTGACGTTTGAAAGATATATAACAACAGTTGCCATAAAAGGTCCACTTAATTCCAATTCGGATTTGTTGAAAAAATCTGAAATTTGTCCAGCCTCTTCTAGTGTATAATGCATGACCTGCATAGGCTTGCTGTTCTCTGGCGAATATTATTATCAAGAAATCAAAACAGAGAAATATATGAGCTTGTGCATTACAAATTACAGGCAGATAAATACTGGCATGGACTGACAAAGGAAGTATACCTTTAGGATGGAAAGTCCAAAGAGAAATTCTTTCTTCAATCCTTGCAACAATATCATCCTGAAAAGAATGTAGAATATTACCATAACATTATCAACAAAAGTTGTGTCTATGCTATTAATGAACAGTTGGTGGTCAAGAAAACAGTTCAAAACAACAAGCAATTTGTGGTTGTGGCGAGGAAAAGAAAGAAAGGGCAAAAACAAAAACAAACTTCTTACAGTGGTTCACGTGAGGAATATCCAAATGATAGGATTTTTACAACAGGAAAATTCATTTTGATTCACAGTGCCTTACTTCAAAAAACAACACACACACATACAGACCTCACCATCATAAAAATGATGAACAATACAAGAATCAAAAAGATAACCCTCCAAAACAAACATCTTTGAAATCTTGTTGGCACGGAAAGCACAACCTTAAATATGGCTAAGAATAGAGCTCAAGTTGACATCTTAAAAAAGCAAGTGAAATCCAACTATATAAATGAAGTTCAGACTCACTTCTATATCCAATAAAGTTTCTGCGGTAAGCTTCCTGTTTGCCACATCTGCCTCAGAATGAAAATCCTTCTCCAAGGATTTTTCTTTCATAGTTTGTGCCTAAGGGAAAAAACAAAAGAAATAAATTCAAGGACTAGTCCAAACATCATGAACCAACATGCAATATGTAAACAAAGACTGACAGAAAGGCTGGAGTCATACCCGATAAATAAGGTAGTCACACTCCTTGTCCGACAAAAAACCTTTGTATAGAAAGACCCTATAGCACAAGGGCAACATCAAAGTTTAAAAGAAAGAAAACAGTGGATATGTAAACAAATTGAAGTAAATTACAACAAAACCTGTAGAAAAGCCATTCCAGAAGACCTATCACAGAATAATAAATAGAGGGAAGTTTTCAAAAGTACCTGACCTTGGTCGCCAAGAGAGTTGGACAACACGAGATGGGTCAATTCTGTTCGGATTAATTGAATGGTTCATTTGTAAGACAGTTTTCTGGCTCAACTCCTTATTCATTAATTCCTTTCGGCTGCTAAAAGAAACAAAGACAGCAATATAACATTGTAATATTAGTAATAGGGGATAATAACCATATGAAATATATATATATATATATTTTTTTTTTTTCTGGATTGGCTGAGGAAGTAATCTTTGCCTAGGAAAGTGAAATAGTTCACATAAATGGAAAAGACATCTTCAAACCAATATCCCACAGCACATATAGGCCTCTTTATATACTACACAGATAAACATATATGAACAAGCAAAATGTTTGTGTAAGACTGCTTTTATCTCCAATTCATCACACCAAATCGTTTATCACCAATTTTCCATGCATGCCAAATATGTTAGAATTCAGTAATAATATTGATTACACAAGATTTTGATATAAAGTAGATCAATGATGCCAAAAAAATTATGTGAAGAACAGAACACCTTGAATGTGCAATCTTTGCCTAGGTTGCCCAATTTTTTTAAAAGCAACAGACGTAATCTAGTACTTAGAAAGAAAACATTCCTATGGCTTATATATAATCTCAATATCCCCCTGCACATGTGCTCACGCTTTACCTAGGGTTGGAACACAGCCCAAGAAAACTTCCGAAATCGCTGGCTCTACCATCAGCAAGCATGGTTTAAGTATATCCTTTTCTCAATTCTATATCTACTGTAGACAGATCAATCATCAATCTTCATTTACATTTGGCTCATGAGTCATGGCTAGTTATTATTGCTTCTCAGTCGGCTTCTCCTCTTCAATTAGTATAGGCTTACTACAAATAGGCAAGAAACAATCTTGTAGTTCATCTTATGTATCATCTATTTCACAAAACTCATTTACTTTCTATACATTAAATTATTCAAAACTAATGTTATTATGACAATGAAGACAATTTACCAAGTGATTTTGTGTTAACAACATTCTTACCTACACTGAGAGTGATCAAGAGAATATGGTTAACATATTAAAAGATCCAATGTACCATTCGCAGGAAAATGTAAATTCTCACACTGAAATAGTTATGCAATTTTATTTTCAGACAGCTACCTCCAATTTTCAGAACTAGATTTACTAATATCCATGGAAAACGCAGAGAAGATCTAGCTGAAACTGGATGGTTAGTTAATCTAGGAATTCAAATGCGAAAGCAGTAAGAAAATTGCCCATAGTCAATTTCATAAACAAAATTGAAATGTAGAGAGAAATGGATGAGCATTTTACCTTTCCGCCAAAAAACTCCCGAGGGAACAGGCAAACGCAGAAAGCAAGAATACAGAGACAAGACACGCCATAACTGGTAGGGAACCAGAAATCTTAGTAGAAGTGAGATCAACGCAAGAGATATAGTGCAAGTGTGCCCTCTATTCTGTGACGCGATTAAGCTTCGTTCTGGATTTCAATTCTTCGCCTAATTCACCGATATTTCTCTCTCGCGTTATTTATTTTCTTCTTCTTGTTCCTCCGGAAAGTTCTTCACTTCATTCCCAAGTTGTGTTTACGTGAAAAAATTTGGTAATTTTTCAACTTTATTTTATATATATGTATATAACTTAACCCCCCCAAAAAATTTTATTAAAATATAGTTGGAAATTTGTATTCATATATCTTTAATTAAAATTTAATGTCATATATAACTTGAACATTATATAATATTTTTTCCTATCTATTACTCAGAGTAGATTGCCTCAAAAAAAAAAAAAAGCTTTAAGATGACACTCTCTTAATACTTTTTTTACGATTTGTCAGCATTTACTTTGCTCAGATAGTCAAAATTTTCATTTTCTATATGGCTTTTGGCTTTCAATGAGAATATTAATTATGACTATGTAGTATTGAGTATTTCACAACCTGTGTTTCTATCATTAAAAATTGAAGATTAAAATTATAAACACACTAAATTAATGTGATTAATAGTGTTAAATATTGTTCAAGGAGAAAATTAGCCCAAACATAATATGAGATACCTTTTTTTTTTTTGAGCGACTACATTACTAATATGAGATACCTATGGCCGTGAGATCTTTGAACATTTGTTTTGGACATTCAATTAATTGTTGTATTGGGCCAGCCCAGATGCTTGAATAAGTGGATCCACTATCATGAAGAAATCATAATTGATCCATAATGAGCCCAAGAAAATAGAGTGGATCCATGAACCATGACCAGTTGAAGAAGAAGTCTCCCCGCCTCTCTCTCACCCTTTCTCCTAAACCTAAAAGCTTGACTATAAAAGCGAACCGAATACGCGAAACCCTAGTTCGTCGTCTCCTACCTTTTCTCTGTTGTTAGTCGGACGCAAAGAGAGGTAAAGGACCTCCCTCTAATTCTTCACTCAACGCTTTGGATCAATGTTTTAGGCGTTTGATTCCTTCGAATAGTTAGGGAAAACGGAAGAGAATTAGGATCTGAGTTTCAGTGATTGCTTCGTTACCTATTTCGTAGAGTAGTTTCAGTTCTTCTTGAAATGTTAGATATTTAATTTGATGTTTTGGATTGTTTTAGCATACAAATACAATAAGTTCCGTATGGATATCGTTTATGTTTTCGCTTTGTTAGATCTTTCTTATTGCGTAACTTTTTTGATTTTTTTAAACTTTGTATTACTTGAGCATTTTTTTATGGGTAGATCCAGTCAAGCTTATGAATTCATGGTGTTCGCTCC
This sequence comes from Biancaea sappan, assembly GCA_037074585.1. Lineage (NCBI taxonomy): Eukaryota > Viridiplantae > Streptophyta > Magnoliopsida > Fabales > Fabaceae > Biancaea > Biancaea sappan. The sequence continues at coordinate 12,083,053 of CM073490.1, read as the reverse complement.
TCATACCCCTTCTTCAGCCGTGAAAATTTGTGTTGTTTTAATGTAACTTCTTGTTTTGGCTCAGGGAATGGCTCCTAAACAGCCAAGCACTGGCCTGTTTGTCGGGTTGAACAAGGGTCACGTTGTGACCAAGAAGGAATTGGCTCCACGCCCATCAGATCGCAAGGGGGTAAGTTGATATTTTATGGCACTAGTTTTTGTCTCACATTTAATATTTTAAGTGATATAAGTGTTTTTTGCTGTCATTGTTGTACTAAGCAAATAGAGTGGCAAAGAGTTGGGTCGATAATGCAGATGTCTATCTGCTCAAAATGCATTAAAACTTTCCTGCTGCTTTTCTATTTCCTTCCATAAGACATGATGATTTGGTGATCACCGGTTTAACTAGAATGTTATGGATCAGAAGTCTGCATTCCCAGTTTGGTCCCTTGATTTTATTTTAAAATTATTGTCCCGAGAGTGCCTCTGGATCTTGTTACATAAAATATGTTATGTTCCAGTTTAGTTTAGTTGTATCTGTTTTGAAAGGTCATGACTTTATATCCACTGGCACAGCAAATTCCTTGTCTACTTTTCATAGAATTTGCATACCAGCAGAAAAGCATCAAGTATCAAGGTAGGTTTGAACTAATTGTGTTATGCATACAGAAAACTAGCAAGCGTGTCCATTTTGTGAGATCGTTGATCCGTGAAGTAGCAGGGTTTGCTCCATATGAGAAGCGTATAACTGAGCTTCTCAAGGTAGGTAAAGATAAAAGAGCGTTGAAGGTGGCAAAGAGGAAGTTAGGAACTCACAAGAGGGCTAAGAAGAAGCGTGAGGAGATGTCCAATGTTCTTCGAAAGATGAGGTTAACCCGTGTTCTTTTGTGGACGTTACTATACTTGCGTTTATTTTACTTTTGCTTATGCTCCTAATTGTGTACAGAGCTGGTGGAGGCGCCGAGAAGAAGAAGGCTTAGGATACCTGATTTTCCAGTTTCAGAGGATGCTTTGTAGCAGGGCTTTCTTAGTTTGTGTAATTCAATTTTTCCGGTACAAGACTTGTTACTTCGATTAATGTTTGGTTCTTTGAGACATTAAGAATGGCAAGTAGTTTTGTCTATTGCAATCTAATATTGTTAGTGTAGTTAACATGGATGCTTTATTCATAGGTTCGGATAAATAACTTAAGCGTTTATAGAAAGCTTTATGTGAAAAAATTTTATATCATAAGTTTTATTTTAAATTAAGTTATATTTAGTTTTTAGATTCATATTTGAAGTAGTTTTAAATTATAATTGAAGAAAGTGGGAGGTGGGGGTTTAATTTTCATTAGATTTTATATTATGATTGGAAATATATTTGTGTAAAAGTGTAAAACGTTTTATCAGTCATTTCAATTGGAGTTCTTGCACAAGATATTTTGAAGAAATTTAAAATTTAGTTTTATAAAATTAATTAGAATATTTTTTTTGAAAATTAACTAGTTATTTATTTAAATTTATTTAAATATTATTTTTTAATATAAAAGCATTTATATGTTCTAATAAAAAGTTGTAGTGTTGAATCTGCAACTGTCTGGTGGCGGTTTCAATGTCGTAAAAAATAGTAGTGCTTCCATTTGAAAATGGATGGTTGGTTCCGAATTCATGCAAGCCTTCTGGTTAGCTTCTGATCGTAATGCTACAGTCAATTAAGTAGCCAAGTAATTAAAGGTATTGGGATGTCGAAAGATGTTTATTGGCCGGTGAAAATACTCCACTAAGCTCTTCTTGCGTGAGCCCTATCCATTTGTCAAAAACTAAAATGGTATTGTGGTGATATATGTCCTTTAATAATGACAAACTTGAAAATGGACAAACATGTGGTGAATCTGTTTAAAGATTGTCAGGGATAATTTCAGAAACAGATAACTGGTGTGGCTTATATATCAAAGCAAACAATTATTGGCTAACGGATTCATTTTTTTAAAAAAAAATAAAATAAAATAAAAATTAAAACTGCCCTATTTGTTAGGCCTTTTTTTAGGAATAATCCAAAATTTGTTGTTAAAAAAAACGTATATGCTCATTTGATTACAGGTCTGCAACCATGTTTCGTTGATGAACCTCACATTTTGGATTAATGACAATTGTTGATATTTGCTAGGGTAAGAAAAAATTTAGTCCAAGTATACGAAAGTTTTTTGTTTAGTTGTGGTTGTTTGTATGACTGTTTCAAGCTCCTTAAATCACAATGATAAGGTCACTATTAACGAGATCTGCCTCCATTGATTATTGAATATACAATTTAAGTCAAAGGTGTCGTGTCTTACAGGTAAAATTAATTCTACTTATGATTTTTTTTTAATTTAATAATATTCTCAAATAAAGTCAAATCACAAGTGACGCACTGCTTTTCACATTGCCGAGCACGGTGATAAACTGTAAAAGGAGTCCAGTTCAAAGTTGTGATTGTGGAAATAATTTTAAAATAAAAGACATTTTTTTAAAATCCATGAAAGTAAGATGATTGAATCTAAATCGTCTGGTTAAGTATTAACTATCCACATTACATTAACAAAACCATACCTAGTCGCCTAAGAGGTTTTCTATCTGGTCAAAAACACCCATAACAAGAAGTCACTTAAATTATGATTTTATGTTAGAGCAAACCACATTATGAGTCACGAAAAAGAATTTGGATCCAATAAGTACAATATTTATTTTTACAAGAACCATTAGATTTAATTTAACTGCCTAAATTTTAAATAATTTTTTTAAAAAAATTAAAATTTAAACCATTAATTTGACATCTAACAGTACTTGTCTAAAAAAAAAAGAATAGAGTCAATTTCTCACTTTTGCGTGACAGATGTGATTGAAGAAAATTCTAGTGACAAGTTCCTTGACAATTGTAAGACATCTGAAACCAAAAATCTTTTTTCTTATTTAATCCCGTATATCCCAAGACTACAAGAATCTATATAACTGGGTACAGACATGGACTATATACATAGCCACTCCTCACTCCCCTGAGCTCTCACAGGAGCTTCCAAGATGGGATGCTATATCATGCACCAAGAGCCTTATTATGTTACCACCTGATGATCTTGAAAGATCCATGCACTCCTGAAGGTCTGCATCACAGGCCATCAAAACCCATTCATGATCATCATCCAGGTATTTGATATCAAATGTTCCCACCTCTAGTTTCAGTCTTTTGGCAACTTCTTCTTTCAGTTCCACAATGCCAGCGGTGAAAGAGATCCGAAACCGAATGATATCTTCTCTATATGTTGCTTTTATAGTCACACACTTCATTTCTTTCCAAGCTGCAAAAGGTGTCATCGTATTGCCAAAAGCATTGATGCAATGCTTGGGACCCAAGTCAGAAGATGGAGCAATAGCCCCACAAGCTTCTGGTACCTGATCCTCCAAATTGGCATCGGCTGCTGAAGGACACAGATTTCTCAAGTCCTTGGAACTACCAGCATCCTCTATTAGCATCCCTCCAAATGGCTCTTGAAGTTCAGCGACCACAACATCAGGCATCGCATATACGGGTGAACTGTTCAGTTTACTAGTTGGCTGCGGTGTCAATTCTGGTGATCCCCCAACTGCGACACATTGCTTATTGTTAGTTGTAATGAATATATCTTTTGCAGGCGAACTTTCATTTGGGGGGCTACCATGGCATGAGCCATGAGAAGTAGGGTTCGCACTATCTTCGCTTGAGCCACTCCTGGTTCTAAATGCGTCCAGGCCTTTACCAAACTCCTGACTGGACCCAATTTTACCATGTATTACGAGCTCAGGACTTTGTATCCTTCCTCCATGCAATTGATGTTCCATCCCAGCCTGTCTGTTTGTTTCTGATATGTTGGAGGCACGAAACTCATTCTCTTTTGTCTGAGGTTCAGTGGTGCGAGTGCTAAATGAGGGCCGTTGGCTAAATTTATTTGAAGTAGAAGGCTCGGGAATGGAACCAACAGCCACTGGAAGTGGATTTGTGCCAAGAGAATTCAAGCCAAACGTTCCTTCAGCACCTTGGACAGATTCAATGACCCTCTTGAGCTTAGACAGGGAACGATTAACCTTGTTGATCTTTCGAGATGGCCAACGGGATATCCCATGCTGCCTACAGATACGCTTCATTGTAGTAGGACAAACTGTACAGCAAGAATATATGTAAGAAAAAAATACATCCAAGATGGTCCTAACACATTCTTTGCTAAACAGAAAATATCATGACAAACGGTAACCATTTTTATGTTATGGATGCATATTCTATGATAAATATATGCTTTCAGCTAGTGACATATTCATAGATATATAGGAAAAATATCGCCTACAACGTTGCTGATAAGAGATAGACATACCACCAAGGCTTTTTGCAGCATCTTTAAGACTCCCAGCAAAATAACGTTGCAAAACTTCAAGACTAATTGATTTCTCAGTTTTTCCCCGTTTTCTCTCTGAGGGTTTCTTTATGTTTTTAGTCTCCAACGAAGAGATCTGATCAAAGTTTCCACCAGCATTATCACCAAGAGTCCCTCCACCATTTATATCATCATAGGGCATCATTATTTGCTGCTCTGATGAATCCAGTGGCACCATATCCCCCATATTTGGAGAGGCATCAGGTCCAGGCGGCGATTTACCAGGTTGGGTAATTGGAATAGACTCAAGCCTTGAACAAACTCTTTCATTTTCCGCTTCAACTATTTCAACTGAACCTTGCTCCTCAAGTTCAATACCAGCAGCAAGTTTAAGACTCTGGAAATGCTGTTTCATTGTTGCTAATATAGATCCCAACAAAGTCTTCTGTTCATTAAAGTCTATGATCCTAGGAGGCAGAAAAAATTCTAATATGTAATCATCATTTCCAGTATGGGAGCTTTGTAAGCAGATTGCAAAACAGCTGGTTAACCCAAACATAAGAGCATAATGCACTAAGGGGTACTCAATTTTGCAGAACTGGGTGATGTTTCCACAGAAGCACATATTGCCAGACAAAAATGCCCTCCCAGCAACCCCTTGACCTTGTTGTAGGTGATGCTCAACACAGGCTTCACGGAAACCCCACATATGAGCATCTATGACATAGAAAGCAACATCAGTAGTAGACATGCAAACTTGCCCCATGCAACTACCGTCAAAGCTAGAGCAACTTTTCTTCAGGCCACCACCATGGGCCAGAACACTCCGATGCCTACAGGGAACCCATGTTTGGGCCAGAGGTAATTTATGAGTTTCACACACCACGGTCAATATCTCCAAAATCTCGGCTAATACATTCTGGCGGCTTTCATTACAAATCTGGATCAAAAGCATTGCCAAGTTATATCTGTGAGAATAAAGGGGTAAGATATACAATACCATAGATATCTAGCTTTCAGCGTACACCAGATAGGAATGCATTTACAATTGAAAATCACCTGGGCGTATGGATGTTCCAAAATTTCTGAGCTCTTCAAATTTACTGCCTGCAGGAACACTAACAGCAGGTGACTGAGGAATCTCAAAATGTTTGCAATCATAATAGATGTTCCAACAAGGTAGTGTTATAAGTGAAAAAAAGAAAATGTCACATTTTTTATCAAAACCAATGTTGATATTATATAACCATCACATGGTACCCACCAAACATAAACAAAGGTCAAACGTTAATATGGAAAAGCAAGAGCAAAAGAAACCCAACCTCAAGAGCTTTGCAGACTTTATCAACCTCAGGAGCATAGTTAATCTTCTGTGAAGTCATTATCAGCTCCAGTACAGCAACACAAGACTGCCCCGAAGGTTCAAACACAGGCAAAGCCAAGGTTCCACGAACATTATAATGTTGAGCATGATTTCGGCGTGGATACTCTCTACTAGAATAATATTGAACATTGGGAGTCCATTCAGGTAATTTCTGCTGAAAAACACGACCGGGAAGTCCCAGGATTCCATCATTCTCCCCATCCACAGAAAATGCGTACAGCAGAGAGACTGTTCTGTACTGATAGAGTCCATTACTATGTGGATCAAGAACAAAAGGTTGTCCTGAAGTTGTAAGCACATACTGGTTCCCAATCCTCACAGGTGCCCAAACTTGAGCAAGTACATTCTGTTCAGTCAACTCTTTGAAGTACCTTAGTGCTCGCGTCATTCTTTCTTTTATTAGACAATAACCATCTGGATTTTCCAATGGTGGCAGGGCCACAAAGGGTGACATAAGTTTTTTGTTCTCCTCATTTTCTACTGGTTTTTCAGCTACTGAATTTGAGTTGCCTGAAAACAGTATCTTCAGTCAGAAGAAATGCAGCTGCTTGCAGAAACTACTTAGTTTAGTGCCATGTAGCTGTGCCTATGAGAAGTTTACATTTCAGGTATTGACGCCTTTGAGCTCAATATCATGGATTATTTAGACCTCCTAATTCTATAAATACTCCAACCATCATCATAATAACGTCTTCATAATACAGGCAATATTTAAAAGCCCTATTAAGCAGAAATTATAAACAAAACTCTGGACTGTAAATATCAGCTTGCTTGCATGCTGATGAAAGAAAGGAAGACAAGAGGACAAACACGTAAAGCCATGAAGTTCAGCTATTCGATTAACAAGAGGAAAATAAAAGAAACTATAACTTCAATAACTTTATTAAACTTGGATATGCACAGAAAATCACGGCTAACGGGCCAAAGCTCCATTCTTATTTCATTTATGCCTTGTAATCAAGTTTTTATAGAGCTTCAATGAAAGAAATTAAACTTCCTATAATACACATAATTTAGAATCAAGCTAAGAGGCAACAAAAAAAAGAAAAAGAAAAAAAATCCTTGCATATATAATCATGGGCACTGTTACATTTTCAAATCAATCAGCATGTTCAGTGGCAGCTATCCAATTTACAGCCAACTTCGAAGGTTAAAAGTCATGAATACTAGGTATAAAAAACCTCAAAAAGATTGAAGAAAACTGCAAAATCCATTCAACAACGAATACAAAACGAACAAAAAACATACAGGTAAAGAATCGATGACCGTCGGAGAAGGCTGAAGCGGCAAGCCTAGCGTGCCTCTCGTCGTCTAAATCAGAGAAAACCCACAGAGGAGAAGAAGGTTGCTCCGAGGAGGCGGAGATATGAAAAGGCGACATAAGGTTAGGGACAAAAGCAATCTGATCTAAGGGCCAAGAACTTTCCAGGTCGAGATCGAAATCCATGACAGTTTCCTCCGTCGCGAGCTTTGACTTGGGAGGAAGCTCGGGATTTTCCTCCTGGGATTCGGGCATTTTCTGGGACAGCTATTATTTTACGGGAAAATTTGTGTGCGAAGAACGGCGAAGATGGGAATTTTTTGAGGAAGAGGAGGAAGCAGAAATAAGGGTACAATAGATTGTGGGTAAATTGCAGAATGAAAGAGTATGATTCCATGGTAAAAGTTACAACAGCCCTCCCACCACTTGCAAGTTGCGACAACGAGATTAAAATATTGAAGAATTTTTAAAATAATACCGAAAATTTTGAAAACGGAGAAAGAAAGAAAGAAAGAGAGCTTGTGAATTTCTCCGTTGTGGCACCAACTACAAAAAGCTGGAGCACCCAATGATTTGTCTTTTTCTTCGAAACATTTTCGAACCACTAGGCAAAGTTCAACTAGAACGCTCCGTTTTTAGGGCTCACCCTGAAGAAGAAAATCAAATGACTTCATCTGACACAGAAAATAGAAAAACATCGAAAAGCAAGAAAAAAATAAAAGAAATTTTATTTTAAAGAAAATTATAATTTTTAATCTAAAATTATATTATTTAATTTTTATAAAAGATTTTACTCACTAGTAATAAATGGCATATACATTTATTTTTTTAGTAACAAGAAATGAACTAATAACGAATTACAATTTATAGAACAAATAATTACAGTACGTATATGTCGGAGCTAAAATATACGCCTCCTTTTGTTTTAAATTATGTGAATCACATTGTACGCAAATAATGTTCGCTTATGATTTTTCTTTTTTTAATATATTTTTACTAAAAATAATTATGTTTAAAGCATTATGGACACTAATAAAAGTAAATAACTCTCTCGAAAGAAATTTAAATTTAAATTATTACCTTTTGAAAAACTAACCATTCCACTAGATTTAACTTTTATTGGTTATAATTATCACTTTGATTAAATTAATATAGCTCATGAATTATCATTTTGGTGAAATTAACATTTTAGTTCTTCATATCTATTTATTATTTTAATTCTTTAAACTTATTTATACTAAATTAATCATTTAAATTAAATTATATGTAATAAATTAGACAAAATTGACTGTTTAGAGTACATAAAAAGAATTAATTTAGTGTAAAGTATATTTAAGAGGTTAAGACAAAATAATGAATAAACTTAATGAATAAAATCTAAATATAACCTATCGTGCTTTTGAAATATAATGTATGTATCATAAAATGGTCCAAAATAAATTAGAGAGAAAAAAATGTGCAAAATGAAAATCTAATTGATATTATCCAGATGTTGAAAGAGACAAGGTGAGTGAAGATATTAAGTAAGTACAAAGTTCAAAGTTCAAGTAATTTATATAATTAAAGATTAATAATGCTATTTACTTAAGGGTTGGATTCTTTGCTTAGAATTTTTTTGTTTGGAGTTTTAGTAACGGTTTTAACTGTTGCTAAATTTTTCAACAACAGAAAAAATTGTTGTTAAAAGTTTTAGCAATAGTTAAAACTGTTGCTAAAACTCAAAGCAGGTGTCTACTTGTTTTATTTTGAGCAGAGGATCCGTAGGCTTTACTTAGAGATTTGATTAAATTCGTTATCATAATTAACGTAATCAAATTAGCTATAAATAATGTCCATATTATATCAAAATATTTTTATATTCAATTCATTGCATATTAAAATTAATATTGTATAACCCGGATCGACCCGGGAACTAGTAACCTGATGGCTAGCCTGGTCCTGGTCGAAAGATTGGATCAGGCTGCACATGGCTTGGTCGGGTCTTGTCGACCCGAGTGACCTGGTTACTCACGACCCATATTTCTTCTTTTTTTTTAACCGCACTTTTTTAATTTATTTTATTAATAGAAATAATATTATTAGGAAAATATTAGCATTTTAATGACTTTATAAATTATTATAGATGTTTAAGACTTTTAATGTATGAATTATTATATTTGGATGATTTTATTTATTACTTTATGAATTATTATAAATATTTATGATTTTATATTTTAATTATTATAAATGTTTATAAATTATTATGGATATTTATGACTTTAAATTATGAAAATTGCATGTAAATTATTTATTTTACTTATTTTTGAATTTATTTATAAAGATATATAAATATATATATTAATTTTAATTTTTTTAATATATTTACCCGATCAACAATTAACCTAATAACCCAACAGTTGAATTAATAATATGATGACTTGAAAGTTCATCGAAATTAATTTTCGAACCAATTTTGATAACATTGGTTAAAGTGCAAGTCCCATGTTCAAACTTTTAATGTGTCAAGCAGAATAACGTCCCTTCGGAGACATCTCATTGGATCTAACAGAATAATGTTTTCTTTTTAAGAATATTTTAAAAGTATAAGGTTATATAACTAGACAAAATATCTCTCGAGTATAAATTATTTAAAATAAAAATTATTATATATTTGCATTCAAAATTTGTACTTTATGAACTTTTTATTTTTGGTATTTTAATGGAACTTGCATTTTGTTTTTCTAAATGAGATTGTTTGCGAATACTCGAAACCTCCATTTATTTTTTATCTTAGTAGGATAGCATCATAAAGTTATTTATTTCACCCTCAGAAAGGGGCTTAATTTTAAATCAAGTCGTAGTGATCTGATTATGTTATTAATTTGTACTAATAAATATTTAGTAATTACAGTACGTACTTGGTCTTGAAGCTAAAACAATTTATAATCTATAACTCACCAGCTCAATTATTGTTTCACCAAAAATAAAAAATAAAAAGAAAGAATGATTCATTTCAATTATCATTGCTTGTGGGACTTCGATCTCCTTAAGCTCAATAGCTCATCCAGATAGAAATTATAAAACGTTACTTTTTTTATTTTTGGAGAAATTATAAAAGATAACTTTGCTAAATAGGGAAGAAAGGAACTTTAATTTCACAGTATTATAAACAAAAATTGAAAGACTTCGATCTTAATCAAGATCTTTTAGGCTTATCTGCTTTAATTAGTGGCCTTTCAAAGTGCCAAAAAAAAAGTTAAAAAGAAATATATTGTCACCAAAAAGAATACGATTATTCAATTCAAGAAAGAGAAATCATTATTGTTAGAGGATACAGTAGACTTCAACCATTAGAAGCGAAAAAAAATGTTGAATCTGAATCTAATACCACTTGCTTGTGTCATTGTTTTTAAGATTGGGACAAATAAATAAAACTATGATTAAAAATAAATAAAATAAAAAATATGAGGGGAACATGGACTGATTAAACAACTAAATAACGTCGTTGTCTTTTAAAAATTGATATAATGGTCATTTATTTTGAGTTTTCTGATCTGTGCACGTTGTCCGTTAAAAAAATTCTTCACTGACGATTCAGTACGTATAGATATAATAAAAATTACAAGATTATAAGGGTAAATTCTTTATAAGTTTTCTTTATTATAAAATTATACACTTTCCTTCCTTAAAGTTATAAAATAAACTACTTGTAATTGCACTCACTTTTATTAAATTACTCTCATATTTTTATTATTTATACACTACAATAAGTGTTAAATATACATTTAACCAATATAAGTGTCACTTTTATAATTTAACAAAACAAGTCATTGTTAAATATATATATATATATATATATGCACATTTTTTAAGAAATCTAACTTCAGATAAAAGACAACAAATTAATAATGGTTGATTTATGTGTGTATATATATATATATATATATATATGCTTGTGTGTATTAATAAACATTGTCATTCATTAATCAAACTTTAAATTATATTAAAATGAAAAATTAAGAGTCTGTTTGGTACGCAAGACAGGAATAAAAAGAAAAAAAAATATGGAAAGAATGTGTTTAGTTTAATTTATAATTAAAAAAATAAAAAAAACAGAAAAAAGATGTGTTTAGCATGAAAATATTTCAAAGAAAAAAAAAACAAGGAATGTATTGAGAATTTACTAAAATACTTTATTTTTTGAACTATTGAAAGATTACTCCACATTAATAATCTTACCCAAAGTCATACTCATCATCATTCTCTCACTCGAATCCATCTCACCCAAACACATGCTGCACAAAACCCAACCTGAACCCATCTCACCCCAAATCCCATCTCCTTCACACCCATACGAAAATAGATTGGCAAATCAAGAGTTAAGCCACACAATTGATGCAAGGGAAGACCTTAGAAAAAAGGGAGGGAGAGCGAATGTGGGTGATGACTGAAATTTTGGAGGTCGATGCCATGGGTGATGTGAGAGTTCAATGGTATGGTATGAGAATAGAGGAGAGAGAGCAACTAAGAAGACGGTGGCAGTGAGAATGCAAGAACGACATTTTGGACTGAGAAAATTGCGATGGTAGCCGTGAGAAGACTATGGTAGATTAGAGAAGCATGAACCAAAAGAAGAGAAGCATAAATCTAAGGCTAGGACATTTTCAAAATTCAGATAAAAAGTTGAGGGTATTCTAGAATTTTCAATCGATTTTTCATTTTCAAGACCGATTTTCCTTTTATTTTATCTAGGAAAATGCAAGGAAAAAGAGACACTATTGATAAGTGGGAATCCAAGATTTTTTTCTCTCTCCAACTTAAGATACCACACCAAACAAATGAAAAGGAAAGAGATACCGGAATTCCTGATTCTTTTTCATTGACAAAAGCTATCAAGCATGCCTTAAGGGATATTTTATATTTTTTAGTAAGTTGTATTTGTAGTTAAAAAAAAAACCCATCTTAATCTGTTAAGGTTTGGTTATATAGGTGTTTTTTTTTTAAAGAATTGTGGATAATTTTAAAATACGAAGGCCGGAAGAAATAAACTATCTCTAAAGACTGGGAAGAAGAAATATATATATATACACACACACACACACACACACACACACACAAAAACTAATGATATATAATGATATTTACGAACATGTGACAGTGATATATGGATGTGTTAAAATATAGTGGTAATGGCGGCTGTATCAGTTAGTGGTGGTAGCAATTTTGACGACGATGCATAGTTTGTAAGTAATAATTACAATAACAACTATATAATGGTAATAACTGGATGTAAGGATATAAAAATAGATAGGAATATAATTCAAAGTGGATAATCTTAGATTTATTTATCTAATTGGGCTCCATAATATTAAAATGTGTTAGGTTATAATTTAAATAAACTAAATTAAAAACAATCTAATTGAGAATGAAATTTATAACTTTAAGACATAATTGTTATTAAATATATAAATACAGATATTAGGGCGCAATTTTTTATTTGATGAAGGGCATAATTAAAAAGTGCACAAAATTTAAATAGTAACTGTAATTTGTCAGTTACTGATAAAGAATTATGATCTCTAATTATAACATATCTTTAATTTTATTTTTTTCTTCCTCATCGGAGAGACTATAAGAAAAAAAAAGACAAAGCTACAGTTGAAAGATTAAGCTTAGCTTAAAATTTTATTGCCCATTGAACATGACTCTATTGACTTATCAGATACGCTTTTATTTTCATCTCTCTTATGTCAATTTCATATGTATACAGATTTGTGACTTATAACCAAGTTATTAGAAACCATTTTATTGTTGACAGATTATATGTAGTAATTGCAGAGAGTAATATTTGAATTAAAGATTTTTGTTTTAATCTCGTGAAGTTTTTTTTTTAACTTTATAATTTTTTTTTACTTTTAATTCTAATCAACTAATTTAAAATGAACCGTCACAATGAAAAACTGTACTAAACAATTATCATAGAAAATAATCCACTTTGGATATAATTATATTTTAACTTTATATAAAGCTAATTCTATTAGTGGGATTAAAAATCAAAATTCAAATTTTCAACAAAAAAAGTACTCATATTTAATACTCAATATTGTCTCCCATAACCATGTCTCTTCGTAAAAAAAAACTCTGGGTTGTGGTAAACTAAAAATAAAAGGTTGCCTCTCCAAAAAATTTCATGCCCTTTTTGGTGGAGCGACTGTGATGTATAAATGTCTAACTACATAATTTTGGACAACCTCTTGTGTTTAATGTATTAATTTATATATTATATAACATTTAATTCTGTGTGACACATTACCTATTTAATATTAAGATTAACATTTATCATTATATTAGAGCGTAACTTCATTTTCTTTTTTCACAGGAGAACAAGTGTTTAAACATCACAGTTCAATTACAACTCAACATGTTATTGAGACCTTTGCTATAAAATAGTTACTGTCACACGTTAATCAACAATTAATGCTAAACACAGTTGGGTGATACTGATGTCATATTGTTAATAGTTAATATGGACACACTGAAGCCAAAAAGTTTATATATATATATATATTTATTTTACCACTTGTAGGTCCACTGTGAGTGGTAATTAACTTTATACAATTTATTTATCCTATAAAATAGTGACAGAATAAGTGGGCTCCGACGCAGAAGAAACAATAATTAAATTCCAGAAACATAATAAGTCATGGTCAATGTGTCACTGAATCCCAGAAGAATCCAAAGCAGTTGTTTTCACTTGCAGAAATTTATTATCCTTAATGTTATTGTTTGATGACGAATAAATGTGTGCTTGCAAAAGAAACAACATTTTTATGATTTGCAATTTTGCATATTAATTCAAAGTTCAGAAAAGAAAATCGTACGGATGAGTTTTAAGACATATAGTTGTTTATTTGGTTAGAATCACGAAATAATGTATTTATATATGGATTAATGGGTCATTAGCCAAGTAGACATCTGTATCACTGTTTGCCATTTGATAATTTAATCATTCAATTAATTAGATTGTTCATTCTTGTCAAACAATATTATATTACTCTATAGATTCTAATTTTGGTTTACTTACTGTTCTGTATTGGCAAATTGATTAGCCACAAACAGTGATGGCAATAGCCATGAGTATTTTATATAGGAGAAAATTTATATAAAGTTATTTATATATTTATTATTAATTTTTTTAATAAAACATAGTATAAGTAAAATATTTTTTGAAAAATTAATCAAGTAATTATGAGTTATAAAAAATATAAAATTATTTTTTAAAGACTATATATTTATCATGTTGTGATTGAAAAATTACATATTTATTATATTTTGATTGAAGAATTTGATAATAAATATATAAGACTGTACTTAAATTTTAGATATTTTATGGTATTTCTTAAATAAAAAAATCAATAATCATTGGATATTGGACAAATACAAATGTTGGCATTAACTACCCTATATTTATCCAATATGAATTGATGGATAGAATACTTGAATCTGTTTAATAAATATTTATATAATATATAAATATATATTATAAATTATACAATTTTATTTTATTAAATATAATATATTATTTATAAAATGCATATATTTATATTATACGAATTTGATAAATTTAATGATTTTATTATATATCCAGTATGTATAGAGTATCTATCATACAACGTTTTTTTTTCTAATATTTTGAATATTTCATATATCAAGTATTTATGGCACGGATATTAAAAAAGTAAAAATTTTTAAATTAAGATGAGATACAAGTATTGAATATTTTGAAAGCATACAGATTCAGATAGTAAAAAAGTGAACTAGTATCATCCATTGCCATTCCTAAGGAAAGATTAACTGGAATCGTATTTATTTTTGTTTAAATAAAAAAGTATTTAAAATGCAAATTTATTTCACCAAATAAAGATTTAACAACACTTAATAACAATTACAGGGTCCTCAAATATAATAATAAAAGAAAAATATTAACTAAAAGGCAACCAAACTCTGCTGATAAAAAGAAAGGAGAGTAAACAAATTTAGATGAAACAATAATTAATATATTTATTCTTTTATACTCACTTTACACGATAAGAAATCTTCATAACGGATAACATTGGTACGATCACTGCATAATTATTCATTCTAACTTCGTAGAAAAACTAATATTTATATTATTGGTAAGATATAAGATGCTCACAATGGCACTTAAGTTTTATAAAATTTGGATAAATTAATGATTGATTTCATTTTTAAATTATTTTTAATATATTCTTTTAAAGATAAATTCTCCTAATTTAATTTTTGAATATTTAATTTCTCAATCAAAATAATCCATACAAAAATATTTGTGGTTCTTTAGTAGGTTGAAATCCCGTTCTTAGAGACTTTAACAAATCCATATCATTAATTAATGAGTATGTAAAATCTTATTTTTGCTTGATAAAAAACATTTTGATTGAGATGAAATGTTTAAATAATTGAATTAAAAGGTTATTTTAAAACGCTAAATTAAAAGATAAAAACTATTTTTTGCAAAATAAATTATAAGTTTAATCTATAAAATCTCATTAATTAAAATCATGCATTAAAGCATGACATCACGATTCTAATATTCCATAAAATATATAAATTATCATACCAATGAGTGCTGGATATTTCACTAGACATTTGCCAACTTACTTAGAATCTTTTGTTTTCCTCCTTTTAACAAAGATAGGAATATTATGAACGTCTGGCAACAACTGAAAATAGAAAAATAATCCCTTTCTTAAACAAAAAGCAACAAGAATAATAAAATAAAATAAAATAAAATCCTATTTTGATCTCTCACAAATGTCTATTTTTCAATTTGATCCCTTATAAATTTATATTTTCAGTTTGGTCCCTCATAGTTCCAAATAGTCTCAATTTGATTCCCAAAATTAACTATCAAACCAGCACTTTTGTTAAATTATTTAACGACATCTGCATGGAGAGACTAAATTAAAAATAAAAACATATGAGGGACCAAATTAAAAATATTTGTATCTATGAGAGGCCATTTTGAGAGTAAAAAACGAAGTACCAACTATAGAATTGTTGTCGTAAGACAGAAAATTGTGAAAGCTTCACTGTAATCATATGCTTCCCCTCGGATTTTCTTGCTCTCATAAACTTAATACATTCTCGAAAATATATAATAGATAAAGAATTTTAAAAATTAACAAAGATACCAAATATAAAATTATTTTTTGAATAAATTTTAAAAAATGTTTTAATTTATTAAATTTTTTGCATAAAAGATTAAATTCAAGTACTGTGTGTTCAGAAAACAATTCCTCACCTTCTAATTGATTCAACGAGAAATTTGAAGTTATTAATCAGATACATCTTTTCTGCTAGACAGTTATGTCTCATTTAAAATTTTAAATATGAGCTAAAATAATATTTTTATTTCTCTCATAGAAGGAAAAATCTTTTAAGAGTGAAAATTCTTACAGTGAGATTCATGGAAATATATTAATTTAGACATGCATAAATTGGCTTGGATATATTACCAAGAAATATGGTTTGGATATTATTAATTTTAGAAAAATAACAAAAAATTGTACATTCTTTTCAAGAGTGGTGCTTCCGATTTATGTAGAAATGTCACAATTATTGCGATCTCCAAACTTTTGTTTTCCTTCACAAATTTAATTTTCTCTATTTAGGATTCTTTTATTCTCCTTTTTTTTTACAAATATTTTCTACTAAAGATAATTTTACTTAAAATATTGTTGGACTCAGACACTAAATATTAACATTTTTTTAACAAAAATTTGATTCTGAGTCTAAAAAAATTGTATTACGAGGGTATTAATTAGTTAGTTGAGAATTTTTTTTTCTTCAAAATTTAAACAACTTTTTGGAAATAAGTAAATAACTTAAAAATTTAAGAGAATTTCTTATTTTTCTTTTATATTATATTATGTCACCCCCCCCCCCACCCCGTACGTTATCAAAATTTCTTTCACTTCCAAGTTGGTTTTCTTTTTTTTTTTTTAAATATAGAACATTCGATTTGATTCAATTTAATCAAAATTTTGAAATATAGGTTTTTATTGTTTTTCTATACACCACAAATCCATAAACCAAAACAAGAAAAGGCAATCTTGTAGGTAGGAGAGATGTGATAGAATGAATGATGGATGAGCTGGCAAAAAAAAAATTCGATATCCATTATAGCCAAACAAGATATGATAGTGTCTATACTCTATAATATGCAAAAAAAAAAAATTATATCGTTTCAATTTTGTTTATCTATTTATTAATGCGGTTTTTAGTAAAAATACAAAAATATTAAAATAAGACAATGTAATTCTTAAAAATTAGAAGTTGTCAAGAAATTTTACATAATATAGAAGATAAACAAAATAAAAAAAAAGAAAGTACATAAATTTAACGTGATTCAATTAATGTGACTTACATTTATAAGTAAAGTAAAAATTTTTTTAATATTCAGGTAAACCGTTTCAATGCAATTCATGTAAAAAAAATGTAGATTAAAAATATATAACTATCTCGGACTATAAAATGGGGCGTCGCTCTTCTCCTTTCGAGTTGTACTCTCATATTTCATATCTGGTAGTTTACTAAATAATTTATAGCACTCAACAAAATTAAAATATTTAATTTTTTAAAGATTAAATTGAATTAATTATAATATTTAAAAGAATAATTGATCATTTACTCATTTTATCTATGCTCTAAATCGGTTTTTAAATTTATAAATTTTTTAGTTTGGTCTCGATTTAGTTACAACCAAATATATTGTGTAAAAAAAAGTATTTATATATATTATATTATATTTACATAATTATATCTATAGTTAAAAAATATATCAAAAATTTGTTGCTGTCATATTATGTTATTGTTAAAATTATAATATATTGTATTATTATATTATATATATATATAGTTAAAATTATAATATAATATATTATATTATCTTTAAATTCATAAAGAAAATTATATTATATTAAGAAAATTATTACACACTTTCATCTAGTCTTAACTAATTAAGTGTTAGGATAAAAGATGAAATTTTTACTATAAAATTAATAATTGAAAATCCCTTCTGATAAATAATTGCAAAATCAATAATAACTTTTAAATTTTGTTACATAGAAAATTTATTTGACTTAAGCAGTACTTTTCGATAAAAACTGGACTATGCTAATAAAACTAGAAAAATGAACATTGAACACTTGGTATTTGATAAAACTAGATTTTAAAAAAAAATAATCAAAGTAAGTATTTTATTAAAAAAATTCTTTGGGATATCAAGTCACTCAAAATAGAACAAACCACTAAAAAAAATAATTAAATCATTTAAAACTGAACTAAACCATTAAAAAAAAAATCAAATAGATCCAAAATTAACAAAATGTCTTAATTCAATTATGTTTACTTTATGTCTAAAATTGAACTGAACCTTTACACATCCTAGACTCATTGCAACTCATTAGAATCATGCCCGGGAGAAACATTTGTCACATCAATTAAACTCGTATATCAGATATTAAAATATTTTGTATAATAATTATTATAATGCATGTATTTGATATGATAATGTTGTGATATCCTATATTTTAAAGATACAAAATAGTTCCTCCACTAAGTCACTAACAGACATTGAAGCCTCCAAAAGTGGATCTTTGCAGTAATCTCTCAGAAAGCACGTGTTATTGCAAGAATTTTCAAAATCTAAGAGAATGTTTAGTGTGGACTTTTTTTATTTTTATTTTTATTAAAAATAAAAAATAAACTTAAAAATTTTTTTAGTTGAGTTTAATGAAAATATTTTTTTAAATATTTATTAAAATATGCCTAAATCTCAAAATATAAAAAAGATATTTTTAATATTTTAAAAAATAAAGATTAAAAATAAAAATAAAAAATATTTTCAAAAATTAAACAGACTTTAAGTCAGTAACTCTTGTATATAAAAAGATAAAAATATTTTTTATATCCTTAACATTTATATCAAATTTTAATTTTATACATAATATTTTTTTAACGTTAACTATATCATTTATGTTTCATTTTTGTTTCAAATCTATATTTTTTTTATTAACGTTGTTTATTTCACTAATAGAAAATGTTAACTAGACGATCTACGTGGCATACTTCAGGCAACTCTAGCTCAACATTTTTTGTTAATGAAATATACGACATTAGTAAAAATTATAGATTTAAAACAAAAATAAAACATGTAATACATAATCGATATAAAAAAAATTAAAAATAAAAAAAATTGTATAAATATTGGAGACATAAAAAATATTTTTATTTTTTAAAAATGAATATTCTCTTAATTAATAAGGTAAAGATAATTTCTTCTCGAGTTTATTAAGTGTTGCCAATCTAATTATCTTTAAATTGTCATTTTGAATATGTAAATTTTTATTTTTTTTATAAAATTTAAATAATCATTGCTACTATAACTAGCTATACCAAAAAAGCATTCTCATTAATAATCTCTCACCCTACAAGAATTATTATTTTGCATGCTCCTTATATTTTTTTTATAAATATTTTTTGCGGTTAATATAAAAGATAATAGTATAACTAGTAAAGCAGAAAACTCAACAGACTCTATTCTATAACTGAGATGATATAAAATATTTTGACTATGAATTACTAATTTTTTAAAAGATCATTCTGTATATTATCACCTAGTAGCAATCGAACTTTATTAACCAATATTAATATATTTAAAAGATCCTTGAATGGCATACATACATTATAAATTTGGTTAGTAGCATAGGTTACGCACATAACCTCTATGGATAAATTAATAAATAAAACTATCAGTTGAAGACAGGTGTCCAACACCCAGAAATTAATTGAGAACAAAAAGAGAAATTAAAATCGAGGTTGAGTCGTTGACTACTATATTAACTATTTTAAATTTTAATTCACTTTTTTTAATACATGACAACAAACATATAAATTACTCACTTAAATCAATTTCAAACAAATTTATATGACTTTATTTTTTAAAGACTTGAGCTGGCTATTGCAAATGAAACTTTGATATTTACATTTTCAATACTTTATTAATTCAAATTGCAATGCGTATACAATACGAAATTGAGCATCATATAGAGGACTATCTCCTTCTTCAATCACATCTCATGATCAACAGCAAAAGATTTTTAACAAAATTTCTTTTTATTTGGTATAACAAAATTTTGTACTTGCGTTGAACTATGTCCATTAATGGATATTCATATTTATTACTAAATACTCGTTTGAGTTGGTCAACAGCAAAAAGCATAAAGCCATGTTGCACTTCTCTACGTGGTTGCATTTTACGATGCTGACAATAATTATATTAAACCAAAATATATATAACCATTACTTCCAGAGATTATCAAGTATTATAAACTAAATATAGTCTCCCACTTCCTCATCACAATAGATGTTAGTATTGCAATCAACTAGAAGTCCTTTTAGCTTACGATTGAACATTTGATGGTAAGTAATTTTTTTTAAAAATATATCAACAGTCATTCAATTATCACAATTGAATGATTGACAAGTACTGAATTAAATTTGTGCCTATCATTTGCAGACACAAATATATATAGATTACAAGTGAGATTTGTACTTATTTTATTTTAATTTTTTTATAAAATAAACTCTAATTTATCAGTTTTATTGCAATAATCTCTTATTCTTTGAATTTAAAAATTTTCACTATAAAAAATTATTAAAATATCCTTCACGTAAGTTACCTCCATTTTCACCACCTCTAACCAAGAAAAAGGAAAAAAAAGGGGAAAAAAAAAAAACACTTTGAGGACCGGTGCAGCATCTGATTCTGCAACCACAGAATGAGGAATTATATCAATCAGATCCAAATATGAGAAAGTGGCTGGATAGGATTAGGACCACTGAGTATTAGTGATAATGGTACTCACATGGTGAAATGTGGGTTTCACACACATATAAATGATGGTGCTCACATATAATTGGTCAGGTCAGATGAACAAAAACAACTAGTAGGGTTATTAGTTTAAAATTTATTAGTTTAGTCGTGGTCAAATTGATTGTAATTATATATATAATGTTATACATTAAAAATTTATTATAATAAATTTGTAAGTTTTTTCATATTTAGGTTTAACAAATTCATAGAGGGTTTAGACAAGTCATTGAGCATTTTTGTACACAATTAACAGTAATATTTAATCTAAATAATATAAAATTACAAAAAAAAAATAAAATCAATTTGACCATTGAATCATCTAATTTTATTGATTCAACTAGTTTTTAATTAATTTTTTTAGTGACTGATTCATTAAGTTAAATCAAATTAACTATGTAATTAGTTCATTAAATTTTCAATACCACCGATCAATTCGGTGTAAATTTTAAAATAATGACTTAGACTTCCAAATTTCTATGTATAGTTATACTCTGTCATATAATAGAGGTTCAAATGGGAAGAACTAACTGGGGACGAGCTTTTCAAGCGTGCACTACTTGATATATACTTATGAAGATGAAAGCGGCATTTATTTGTACTTAAGGTTTAAATTTAATTGGTTCACATTTTAGTTTATTAGATACATTTATTTTTTTTATTTTTAGTAAATGCTTAATTGTTTTGAAATATTTTATTTAATCAAATCTTATGAAAGGTTTGAAAATTTTTTAGATATTAGTTACTCTGAATATATCTTTTATTAATTTGTATTTAATGTTTATAGATGTTAAAAAAATAAATTTTAATTATTTAGTATTTACATTTAGGAATATGTCTCCTTTTTTTTTTCTTAGAGGACATCCGATAAATTTAGAATCATATAAATAAGATATTTTTTTGAAAATCTAAATGATCAGAGGTTTGTTGCAAAAGAAATTGATAAATTAGGAGGTTGATTTTTCTTTTTTCCTTTTTTCAAATTAGGAGGGAATTACAAGTGGATTTAAATATTAAATGTAATTTCTTCAATTTATAATGACGAAATTCAAAATTTGATTTTTAAAAAATAATATTGATTTGAATTTTGTCTTTGGAAAAATATATATATAATGTATACTATTGATTCATTATTACTTAATTTTAAGATCAACTTAGTCTTTTTGTGAACCAACAAAATGAGTACATTCAACCCAAATAAAAAGAAATCGAGCCCTAAAAATTTATGTTTGTTTGTCATTGAAAGCCAAAATTAATCATATTTTTATAAAGTTAATCATAAACTTTCTTAAATTATATAAAAAAAAATGTCATAGGAAATAGGATACCTACATAATGCTTGAGAAACCTCCAAATGCATAATTGTCAAATACCCATTAATCAAAATTATCAGTTGGACATCCGAAAGGACATAAATAAAGTACTTTGCCAAAAGTTAAGTTGAATGTATTGTAAACAGAATGGAAGAATATATACACACACATATATATATATATAAAGAAGAACAAAAATAAAGGATAAATTAAATTAGTTTTTTTAATTGCTATAATTTTATTTATTTTTTTATAATTTAAAATGTACAATCAAATTCCTATAATTTTAAATATTTTTAATTTAATTATTTTTTAATTCTTATAAGCAAATTGTCATAAGTCCCTACTTAATTTTGAAATATTTAAAATCCTTCTCAAAATAGTAACTATCTAAAAATCAAATTATTTTGATTTTTAAAATTTAAATAGTTACTATTATTACGATTAGATGCTCAAATATAACTCTCTTAGGGGCATTTGTTTGGACTTTATAGAGGTTTGAATATGATTTGTTCATATTTTAAATCATGAAGTGTGTTCATTCTTTTTATTTTTATTAAGACCCAAATAAATATTAATAAATCATATATTGAGACAAGTCTATAAATTATTCAAATCATGAGTCATGTGTTTCTTTTATTTGATATTAAAAAAAGTTTTTAAAAAGATTTGAACCTATCATGTTGAATGTAAAAAATCACTTCAATAAGCTAAACCACATCTTATTCCTATTATATAAGGATGAATTTTTATATATAATGTAACAAATGTAAAATAATTTTAAATTATAAGAAGAAAAAAAAGCAATAACCAAAAAATTTATAATACCATATATAATACTAAAGACAATAATTAACAATAAATATTTAGTTACTTATTTATTTGAAAATTATTTTAATATACTTTTTTCTATGAATTATATATATTTAGATGTTGAAAAAACAAATATTCTTAATTATTCAATATTTAAATGAAAAAAAAAATAATTTATTAATAATCAAATATGTGTTGGATTCAAATACCTTAATCTTAAAAAGAAAAAAATCAAATTGCCCCATAATATTCTTGCCAGCCTTCGCGTTTAGGTTAACCTAAGTGATTAAAATTAATTGAGTGCACACGAAATTCTGACTGTGATATGATTGAGTTATAGTAGAATTATTAATTAAACAACGCTTAGCAAAATTATTGAAAAATCAAAGATTCATAAGAATTGTTAAAACAGTTCAACGAAATGTTGTTTCTAGACTTGAGATTGCCTAATTAAGATGATTCTGTGATCTCTTTTCACAATTTTAGGTGAGTTGAAAACAAAGGACATCATTATCAGCTGCCAAATTGATTATAAAAGTAGATTTCAGGGCTCATACACAGCCTCTTCTGTTACATCAGAAAGAGACAGCAATGGAAGAAATTCGAGTCAAGTTTTCTATATGATTAAGCTAAAGATATAGACAAACAAAGGAGAAAGAAAGATATGGATATCACGCAGAACCAAAAGACAAGAATATCTATGATTTTGTTAAAATTATAAAATTCTCAATTTTGTTAAAATTATCCAATACAATTACCTCATTAAATCATGTCAAAAATGAAATTTTCTTCAATATATCACGCAAACATTTTTTTTTTGGCAATTCAGTTGAGAGGACCCCATGGGCAGGGAAATCTTGGTTCGTCATGAACTCTTAAGATCACAATAATCATCCTACCATTGAAACCCTTTCAAGTCCTTAATTTCATCTGCAACATATTATCATGGCTAGGTCTGCTACGCTAAAATTGTAATACTCCAGCTATGGTCCTTTTTTTTTTTTTGGGGTAAACCTTGATGTCCCAATTTCATGCATAAACGCTCTGACAAAACAAATTAGCTAGGCAAGCATACATGAATCCAGAAAACCAATGATTTACAAATGCTTAGGCAAGACTTTCTGGGCAATAGGATTCATAGGAAAATGTGTTGCAACAATTTGGCAAATATTAAAGGAGGATCCTCATGTTCTTATGATGGACTAGCGTCTTCTATATGATATAGCCACAAGACTGGTACAACATAACGTAAGCTAAGTCAATTTTTCTTACTGCTAGGCTCAGATGCAGACCAGAGAAATTGCATTGGAGTTAATAAAAGCTGATAGGGACTTTCATGTAAATTTCTTTTCCTTAAATTATGGAAGGCACGTACGTAGAAACATCTAGGTGAAACAACATGAACATACGTAAGCCTTGATGCTAAGTCTCCACAATGATAGAAGGACCTCAGTGAATAACTGAATATACAACTTTCTGATATTGGCTACAAAAGCAGCAAGTAATGCCCTATTCACCAAGATAATAATAGATTAAACTTCTATTTGGCGAGCTTTATCACTAACATTCGGTATGCTTCCTTCCCACAACTCCATCAGCTCCTTTCTTATCCAAGAGACGACAATTACTGGCCCCAAAGTTGAAGGCACCTACATTGGTCAAACCGGGAAAGATACTGAGTCAAAAAGGTGATACAGTTACATCTTAGGACCCTCACGAGAAATTCTAAAATAACTTTGACTGTTAAAAAATCAATAAACCAAGTTAATCATGAATAAATATGTAAATACGTAAGACGTCGTGTAAGTTGACATGCTTACAAGTCTATTCATGATTGCTTCTGTATATTTTTTGTAAATAGGATGCACCTAAGAATTTTTCAACCCTCCAATAAATGAAAGATACTAAAACATGAAACCAGCTGCACCAGCAACACTTGATTTGCATCCTATATTACAAAAATATCCTTTAGAAATATCTGAGCAGTAGGAGGATATCAAATTTGGGTATTTTAGAAAGGAAGATGCCACAAGACCATTATGTCATGGGGCTGATATTCATTACATATAACTAAGAATTCTTTTTTCCAAGACTACAATTAGCTTCATTTTTCAATTCTTCAAATATCATATCCCAGGAAAATATTCACCTCTTTCCAAATTCTTTAGGGTCAAGGCAATGAATAACAACTAATACTGTAAATGGTTGCAGTCATTATCAATGCTAAAATTCGAGCTAGGCACCATAAAGTGACAATGATGACATTTGAAAAGATGATTTGCATGTTAATAGGTAGTAATTTGCACTACCGAAATCAGATTTGGTGGCCTTAAGCCTCAACCAAGTTGCATAATATCAACTTATTGTTCATATGCATATATGGTGAACATCATAATAACACCTATTCTATTTTTTTTTTTTTTCAAGCTAAGCGTAAAAACCTGCTTATGCAAATACAAGACAAGCCACGTAATTACACCCCAAGATCATCATCAGTAACATTATTATATATGCTTGTATAACCCATCAATAGTCACAAAAACCATTTTATAAAGTCAATGGATACATGAACAGATCTGCAGTCCTTATGAAACAATTGTAACAAGCTGTGTACCTTTGGCCTGATAACAACAGGGTGTTTCTGTGGAGGAGAGCTTGAGCTATCAAGTGGTGGATCTTTTTCACTGTTAGATCCATCTTGTAATTCTCACTTAAGTTTTTCATTTATTTAGCCAAAAAATTATGGTAAGAATCTATATGTGCATCTAATGGTGAAAATCTCAACCTCTTAAGTGGTCAAACTCTCCATAGAATCAATCGAAGCATACCCTAGTCTAAGTGTTTGTTCCATTTAAAAGCTATACAGCAATTCTTTAATATAATGTACTTTTGGCCTTTGAAAAATAAGAGAAAGGAGCAAAATGGGAGATATGAAAAATTAGAAAGGCATGTTTTGATTAAAAAGTAATCGAGCATAGGTTAAAAATTGAGATGAGTATTTCTGAGAATCAATTTGGATTTATGCCAGGACGGTCTACTTTTTTTTTTTTTGGGGATAAAAAAGAGCAGTCTACTATGGAAGCTATTTATCTACTAAGAATGTTGATGGAAAAGTATCAAGATAAACAAAAAGGCTTGCATATGGCTTTTATTGATATAAAAAAAGCTTATAACCGAGTACCAAGAGAAGTGATATGAAAAGTCATGGAAAAGAAAGGTGTTCGTGTTGCGTATATTAGAGCTATAAAAGATATGTATAAGGGGGCAATAACTAGCGAGAAAACGTTTGAAGGGGAGACAAGAGATTTTCCTATTAAGATTTGCCTGCATTAGGGATCATCTTTGAGCCCTTATTTGTTGGATTTAGTTTTAGACATTATAACAGAACACATTCAAAAAAAAAAAAATCCCCAAATGCATGCTTTTGGCAGATGATATAGTCCTCATGCAAGAGTCAAGGAAAGAGATTAACTCTAAACTCGAGTTATGGATATGTACTTTGGAATTGAAGAGTTTCCATCTGAACAAGAGTAAGAAAGAAAATATGCATTACAAGTTTAATAAGCGGCAATCTAAAAATGAGTTGGAGGTTAAAATTAGAGACCAGGTTATGCCACAAGTGTCAAAGTTCAAGCATCTAGGATCAGTTATACAAGATGACGGTGAAATTAATAGATATGTTACACATAGGATACAAGCTGAGTAGTTGAAATGAAGAAAGGAATCAAGAGTTATTTGTGACCGAAAAGTACCTAAGATACTCAAAGGAAAGATTTATCGTACTGTTATAAAACCGACAATATTATATGTGAGTGAATGTTGGGCAGTGAAAGGACAACAAGAACAAAAAATTGGAATAACAGATATGAGAATGTTGAGATGGATGTGTGGTCATACAAGACGAAATATGATCCATAATGATTGTATACGAAGTAAAGCTGGAGTGACACTATTGAGGAGAAAATGGTAGAAAGTCGTTTAAGGTGGTTTGAACATATTCAAAAAAGACAGATGGAGGCGCTAGTAGGGAGGGTTGAGCAGATAGTATCGAATCTAGTGAAAAAAAGATGAGGAAGACCAAAAAAGACAATTAGAAAAGTTATTGAACGAGATCTTCTGATGAATGAGATACCTAAAGAATGTTATTGATAGAGCTCAATGACATCGTGCGATCCATGTAGCCGACCCCACTTAATAAGATAAGGCTTTGTTGTTGTTGTTTGTATGTTTTGATTAAAGAAAATAATAATGTACAAAAAATAACTACATGCATTATCCAGATTCACTTTCAGTTTTCATTCTCGTCATTTTCTTTCTCTCTTCTTTTCCTTTTTTAAACAGACCAACAAACTTGGAAGGAGTGTAACTAAAGTTTAAGTATTTCACATTCACAGTCAAACACAAATAAATAAGGGAAACAATAAAGCAAAGCCAACATTAAGAAGACAAACCAAATCATCTTAAAATCAAAAATACCTGAAATAAGATAGCTAGATAGCAACCAGCAACTGCTTTAAAATCAAATATGCCAGATAAAAGGGAGCAGGTAAGCCAGTCACAATGACTCCCATGCATATGATATAAGTAACATAGTTTTTTTATTAAATTAGAAAAAAAAAAACACGAGTAAATAAAATGCAACAGTAAGAAAGAAATACCAAATAAAGGTTTAAATTGATTTATGAAGAGACAAATATAAGATAACAAGAAAAAATAGCAAAAACAGAAGTACCAGATAAAGAAGTGCAGGTTGAGGTAAGTGAGTCAAGACACCAGCAGCCAAAGCAGTTATCAGGCCAATTGCATACCCAGGAAGGGCATACCATATGTATTTGTGTCCCTTAGAGGAATGTAACTCAAACAGATTTACTGTGTTGCTGCTCTTTCGATGGTCGAAGCAGAGGACCAAAGCCAGAAGCATTGATGGGATAGCCTGCAATACCATGAATCACATGATAACATCTTAGAGCCACTTTTAACCTGGGAGTCTAAATAATCAGGTAGCTGACAAACAGACTAGCATAAAAAAAAAAGTGCAAAATTTTATAAATTCAATCAAACGTAAAATATGTGATGTGATAGTCTTCTCTATCTCACATAAGGCACAAGGAACCAAAAAAGTGAAAATTAATTTAAAAAAAAAAAAAAAAAAAGTGACCACCCAAGCAAAGCACATTCTACTTTACTCTAACAGCTGATAACATATCAAACGATTGATCATATAGTCATACTAAGATAACAAAGTTCACCAATTCAAAAATAAAATATCATAATCTACAGAAAAGTCCCAAACAAATTTAGAATAATTAATAAACAATAGTAAAGTTTAAACTTAACTGCTGAAAATAAAAAAGGAAATATATTATAAATATATTTATATCAACCTCAAGTATCAAAAGCCATAATCAAACAAAACCAGGTCAAATTTCTCAATCCTTGAGTTTGATTTAATTTGCATACATTCTTTTTGGCCAATCCGATCTGCTTATATTCTTGAAAGCACGACTTCAACTCATTACATATAAGCATATATTTAAATTTGATTAACATATCAATATATTCAAATTACAGCTGAAATTTGATGAGCTTCTGTATAATTACACGAAGTATAAGTTAATGAATTAAAACCACATATAAGCTTATGTAATATAAATGTATAGAACAAATTCATACTTCTTTGAAATAAAACAATTATATCTTTACATATCACTCTATGTAAGTTTATAGATAAGTATATAAAAATTTTAATTATTTTGTAACTGAATTATATGTATGAGCCTTCAAATAGAATATACATGAGCCTAAAGTTGCACTGAAAAGAGTAACCCAGTAATCCTTTTTTCATATTTTTCTTTTGTGAGCTTGATTGGAATTCAAAATCTATATTGAATCTACGCTTGATGTCTTTCTAAGAACTTTGATTTGCTTACAGACTGATATAGGTAATCCTCGAGAAAAAGAGATTCAATAATGAGGCATGCTCTAACAAATCATGGACAGGAAGTCCCTAGCACATGCACATGTATACATTTTAGTTATAAAGTTACCCTAACCAACCTTCTCCATAGATAAGAAGGGACCATTATGTCTTTTTCCACAAAATTCCCCTGAAACTAAAAGCAAAAAGGGTGAATTGCAGGAGAGCCTAAATCCTCAACTGAGGCATATGCCTGACTGATGGCACCATAAAAACACTGGTTAAGTGGCTTGTTATACCTCGGGGCTGCCTATGTGAGCACCAGGCTTGCATTTGACTACATACACCAGTAAACTAGATACTTTACGTATATTACTTAAAAGGATACAGAGCCAATATAATATGGCTAAAAATTTCACCTTGAAAGGATACAGAGCCTTAACAAGTGATAACCCACATAAAATAGATGAGGGCATGATCCCGCAGAAGATCAACAGAAGGGTTATAAGTTCTAATGTTTGGAAAGCAGGGATACCATTAAGGCAGCCTTCCATAGATCCCCATGACTCTGCATGCAGTAAAACTATTAAACATTGTACATACCACTTCTTCGTGACATTAACTGAATGCAAGGACCTCCCAATGTTTGGAAACACTGACAGTAAAGGACTTGCAATAATTTAACTGAGAGAAAAAAAGGATGCTATACCATGTCTCCTAAACCAAGCATCATGAAGTCCGATGCACTCTCCCCAGGGAGAACTCCACCCAATAAATTCCTTGGGAAAACAATCTTTACAGGCAGCTCCAATTTCTTGGTAATCAGTTGCAAGCCAGGAAGACTTAAACTATTAGCAACAGTGTGAACAGGATTTGATGCTTGTTGTGTTGCCACTGACACCATAACATTTGCCCCAAAAAATCTTTCAGAGAAGAAAACCCAGAAAATGTCATATACAAATAGACAAAGAAGGAGCATTGCACAGATTTTGATGTTTGGAAGACGCACATGGCTTACAAACGCAATACATATAGATATGCCCAATAAATTGTTCAATATCCAATGACCCGAAACAAGCCAAGCCACCACTGTGCCAATGCATGCCAACAGAAGAAGACCTTGAAGTCGTGTAAAAGATTTTGAGCAACAGCGCGAAACAAATGGGTCAACTAAACCATATTGTGACTTCACATAGGCAACATAAGGAGACAAGCAGAAGTAAAGGGATGACGCAGAAGCAATGGCAGTGAATGCTGTAAGAAGCTGTGAAACAGATGAGAACAAGTAGAACATCAAAAGCAGGCTGAAAGAGCTCATTATTGGGATCATTAATGCTTGGGACCTATCCAATGTAATGGATGCTTCTGATAAGTCACGGTTACGTTCCATTTCTTTGCCATAGTTTAAAGCTCGAAATGCAGAGCCAAATGTCACAGCTACTGCTGTAACGATAAGAGTGACAGGAGCGGGCTCTAGCAAGTATAAAAGTTTCCAGAGGGACTCCATGTTATAAGGGACAAAATTATGTTAGAATTGGCTTTCATGCATAGATAGACAAGCTAACACCTATTACTTTGCAACCAAAGTTGCATAGTTTCTTTGACAAACTTCTAAACAGAGAAAACCATGCAACCTGCAAACATCAAAAGAAGATAGTAAGCGCATGTAAACATTTTAATTAATAAACTAGAAATTTAAAGATCAACAGAAATAAGCTTAGCCAACCAGACTAAAACAGACTCTTATTTCCAGAAAAATGTGAAGGGTGAAGGAATGCAGGAGGACTTAAAATCTTATAACAAAAATCAGTACTATAGTTATGAGAAAAGACTTCTCATTTTTTTGATTAATTCATTCCTTTATATGAAATACAGACACAAAAACACGGGGAAAAGTTGATACTCCCGCAAAAAGGGTTGTCATTTGTCGTTCAAAAAATCTTAAAAGAACACTTTTTTTTTTGACAGAAAAAGAAGTATTATTACTAAGAAGAGAAGATACAAAGGAAAAAATATAACAAAAAAAAAAGAGAGAAAAGGAGGACAAGAGGTCCTCCAAAGAAAAGACAGCCAAAACAAAAAACACCCCTCAAAGCCCCAAAAACATCAGAGAAAGGCACCCCTTTAAACATTCCATTAACCGAAACCCAAAAGAAAGCAACAAAGCGAATACGTTCCCACAGCAAAAGAGGAGGCAAAGACCGCTCATTAAAAAATCTAGCATTTCTTTTCATCCAAATACACCATAGAATGACAAACATGGCTGCTTTCCACAAAATTTTGTTCTCCTTCCTATAACCAAAGCCACTAAAATTAGTCACAAGAAAAGTACCAAAGTCATCAGGACAAACCCAATACTTATCAAAGAGACCAAATAACCGATTCCAAATATACCAGGCCACCTCGCAATGTAAGAACAGATAGTTATTAGTCTCAAAGTTCCTCATACACATCACGCAAACATCAGGAGATAAAGCCTTAAAAAGTCACCTGACTTGACGGAGATTTTTAAAAGAACACATTTGTAAATGAAAATCGTTGTTTCCCATGTTTTTCACTCTAGAAATAGATGACCACTTTGTCTTATAAATTTTTCAAGGAAACATACACATCGTGAAATTCTTCTAACCTTCTCCGCTAAACTTTTCCTACTAGGCAAGCAATAACAAACAAATAATTATAAACTAGAAGCAACAGATCCCACAATTTCAGTAAGCCTACAAATCTGAACCTTCCATTGGTTCTAAAGTACAAATTCTGGGGGGGGGGGGGGGAATCTATTTTTACTGAATTCTGCATTTCTACTTTCACTTCTAGCGCCCAAAAAACAATTCTTGCATATCTTTCAAGACCCGGGATAGCCAAAGTCAATAAGCATCTGAGCCTTACACAACGACCAGAACATGTTTAAGAGACTCTGTCGTTTTCCCTTACTAAACCGATGTTCTATGATTTCTGTCTCCTGCCGTGGGTCTATAAAGCAACCAAACAGAGCATAATACTCAAAATGCCAGTTATCATCTCTTCTCGGTCATGATTACATCAATTAACCGCAAAAACTAACACCCACAATGGCCTTAAGAGTTGAAAATTTTAAATCGGTGAGTGAGCCTCTAAAATTCTATCAAAACCCACCATACCCATTAATTTAACTATGATCTGGAATAGCAAATAACCAAAAATAAATAAGACGAGGTTTTCAGATACCATCGGGGAAGCGATTTTAGAACGACAAACCTTGGACTTTTGGCAGAGCTTTAGAGACCTATTTCGCTTTCTCTGTGCTCAACGAGTACCCTTTTTTCGGGGCTGTATACAAAACAAGAAGAAGCGAAGTAACTCGTTTGATTTTTCCGTGTGGCCCCCAATATTTGAGGCGTTTTCCAATTTTTCCCCTCGTGTGATTTTTCTCAATGAATTGATATTTTTATCAATATTCATTGATTTATTCTTTCGAACTTTCAATGCGTTATTTTATTCTTTTTAAAAATGTTTTGTGTCTAATATCATATTTACGAATAAGTAGTTAATACATAAATACATAATGGATCACACTCAAGATCGAGCAATCAATAAGTGTCTGTTTTTACATAGAAGTTAGAATATGACCCGTACAGGGGTGTATAAACGATAACTAAATGTATAAAAATAAATAATATACAATTTATAATTTGTTTGATACTGTAAAATAGGAATAGAGATTTTTTTTTTCTCAAGAATAATTGAACTATTCCAAATTCTTAGATAAATCTGGGTAAATGATTTACTACAATGGGAAAGGTCCATAATAATATTATATAATAACTTATACATTAAAGATTACACTCAGACTTTATTATTTGTAATTTTAGTTGAAAAATGCATTATTGCAAAACCAAATGTCTCATTAAATCTCACAAAATATGACATATAAACAAAGTAAAACGATTACTTTTTAATTATTAAACTAATATGTCGACCCATATGATACTTAGGGTTTACATGTAATAGCTGAATTATTATCTAGGTTGTTTAAAAAGTACATATATTTACATATTTTTTATAAAATTAATTAATTTACCTATTTTATTCATTTAAATTTATTCTATTAAATAAATAAATTAATTCAAATCAAAGTTAAAGTAGGTAAAATAAATTTAATTATAAAACTGATAAATAAATTAAAAATATTTAGTTATTTACGTTTAAAAAATATATGTCATAACTCATAAGTTTCATATAAATCAATTGTAATTATGATTATTATTTTTATAAATTACAAAATTTTTTAAAATTATAACTTAACCGTATATCGCACGGGTCAAAACAATAGTTTATTCCTTAAAGAAACATACCAATTTGATTATTTTGCTATATATTAATTGCTTTTTATTAGAAAATACAAAAATAAAGAAGTAGATTCATAATAAAAGAATATACAATCAATCAATTAATCATTTGGTATTAAAACAGGCTAATTGTTTCTTAAAAAGAAGCTTAAAAGGAATTTCTTTTTGTTCATATACTTCAAAATTGTGATATAAATCAACATATTGATTTAACAAATATTCAATGATTGTGTTCATGAGTGTCTGACATTCAATTTATTTTTTAATAAATGAGATAATGCTTGACATTATTCTACATGGGTTGTGTTGTCAATCTTGCTCCAAAATGAATTTGAAACAAAATTAATTTCTATATGTTTGTGCATGTCAAAAAAAAAAACGAATAACGTGGTCTCTCAAACACCATAGGTAGTGACAGACAAATAGAAATTAGCAACATTTTCAAGAATCTTGCAAAATAGAGCCTGATTGGAATTTTTAATTAGAAATTTTGCATATTTGAGTTTAAAATTGGAATTTTTAAAATTAATTATCTAAATAGTAATTAATTGGCCAAGATTTATGACAGTATTAATTTATTTATTTTAAAATTTGACTGAATATATTAGAAGGAAGGCTTGTCTTTAATAAAAAATTGTGTGATTGATTAAGTGTGTAGCATGGCATTTTTTTCTATAATGGCCAACAAGATTTAAGTCAGATCATATTAAGAAAAAATATAAGAATGCATTGGCTAAATGTAATAGAAACTCCAAAAGAAATTGAAATAGAAAAATAAAAAAGATAAAAATCTCTCAAAGAAATTCTAAAACTTAACAAGAGATATAGAGAAAAAACATACGACTTATCAACTAAAGGAGGCAAATCGATATATACACTTGGAACTTCTGAAATCATTGTATCTATCTGTCCTCGAATCATATCGACAAATGTTAGCACAATTTAACTGATAATGAGTTTCATTTTCTTTAGAATCACAGGTTGATCCCAAACTCTATTAAATGAATGAAGATCAAATAACAACAATCATAAAAACAACAAACAAAACAAAAAATTACAGAAAAACAAAATTTGAACACAGATCTGAAAACAAAAGCCTAAAAAACAAAAAAAAAACTTACAAAAAGATTAGATTTAAAAAAGATATGAAAACAAT
Source organism: Biancaea sappan (assembly GCA_037074585.1). Classification (NCBI taxonomy): domain Eukaryota; kingdom Viridiplantae; phylum Streptophyta; class Magnoliopsida; order Fabales; family Fabaceae; genus Biancaea; species Biancaea sappan. The sequence goes on along the minus strand of CM073490.1, from coordinate 12,048,609 downwards.
AATTCTTACTAATAAGAGATAACAACTTTTATATATACTGAAGATAAAAATTCTCTTTTAACAATAATTCTTACTAATAAGAGATAACAACTTTTATATATACTGAAGATAAAAATTCTCATAAAAGAGACTAAGTATAGTATGGCATTTAATGCATAATGCATAATTTAAAAATTGGTGACAAAATTAATTGGAGAAGCAGAGGGTTTGATTAATGTCACATCAGACTCTCATCTACTGAGTATTGATATTAAAAATAATTAATAGAGCAACGTTAAATCAATAACAGTTATATGATTGTTGATTCAGATGTTTTGAATACTAATGCTGCATTAGATATTTCAGAATAAAAGTTAAATTATCTATTATATAGATACTTTGTGATAAAATATATAAAGTAACATATTATATTATAAAATTTTGAATATTATGATTCTTGTTATGTATTTCGATAATAACAAATTACCTTTTTCTAATGAAATAGTAACAAAATACTTAATTTTTTTATTAGCTTATTGTTTATTATCTTAGTTGCTTGACAAAGTAATTTATTAATTTGTATTTTAAAAAAATAACTTCATGTAACTCTCTATTCAATGAATGGGGGGTTTGAGTTTAGGAGGTACAGAGTAATATGGACGGAATCAATTTATGAAAATTCATGATAGAAGAAAAGTAAAGCACATTATTAGTAAATACAATAAATAATATAACTTAATAAAAACAATAAATTATTCTTAGTAGTTTCATCTTATGGGAAATTAGGTTACAAATAAAATTTGTCTGAGTTTTAGTATACGTGAGTCTATGTGTTGTTGAATGATTTTGGATAAATAATTATAGGAAAAAGTCTAACTTGTCGATTGAATAACCAGATAACCATGTTCAACAAATATGGTCACATCCCTTAAAAAGGGGTCAAATTTACAGGATTGTGACGTTACGAATGATGAGTGGCTTAAAAATAGATAATATTACAATAATAGGTGTGACAGTTTATTGAGGAGGTAAAGTGAGTCAAGTCAATAGGTTAGAAATAAGAGTAAACTTAATAAAAACTATAAACTTATTTTATTAGGAAATAAATCTCTACTTAACTTATATAGGATAATTGTGCATGGCACAAAAACCTTATACTTCAATCATAATAAACCATTCATTGATGTTGTTATTGAGGAGGAATAGTGAAGACTACTTTTTCATGGCACCCTTTACCTTATTTAAATCGGGCACCACAAATGGCACATCGCATATACCAAATCCATTTTGAGAGTGTTGTTTACTCGCAAAGTCAATGTGGCATTGGCGTGGTGCTTCTCATAACATTGTATTACCTTTGAGAGAGGGGCATCTTTATCATACTTTCCTTTACCTTAAGGGAGATGCTGTGGAGAGGTCGACTTCTCACCATGGATGGCAATACCCACAAAAACCTAGCTAACCCGATCTGTCTTGCCCAGTTTGGATCGGGTTATTTAACGGTTGACTAGAGAACGGGACAAGTTTAGGGATTCCTCGAATATATAACTGTGAGTTCGAGGCGGGGACGGGACAATGTCCTTTCCACCCTGATCTACCCCGAATGTATATATCTAATATAAGTATATATATATATATATATATATATATATATATATATATATATAGGCAAGATAAAGCTAGAAATGTGAAATTGTTTGATACAAGAATAAGAAAAAGAATGTAATATCCGCTATATTTTTAAGTTATAAATATTCAAGAATTATGATAAATTCATTTTGGAGAAAATAAATTCCCTATCGATTTAATTTTTTTTATATACTCGTTTGTGTATATTGTTGAAAATACATATTTCTATTTATAGATTATATAAACTATGGGATATAATAGATGTTAGGATATATAATTTATCCCTTGGATGAAATATGGCTTGAGCATAAGAGAAATCTGAAAGAAACTGGGAGAAAAATAATGTTTTATATGAGAAAATCTCTTTAAGGACTAAATTGAAAGGGACAAAAGTGAAAAGAAACTTAAAGGTTTAAGAGAATGGATAATTTTTCCTTTAGTTTCCAGTAGTAACGACTAACGCAACCACCTCGTGATCGTACAGCAAACTGAATTATTAGAAATGTCATTTTCATAAATAGTAAATTGAATATTTTATTAGCACATAGTATCAAATAGTACCATTGACTTTTCCTACAAATAGGTCCTTCAATTTCACTTATAAACTTACACCTTCAGTTTCTCTTCTCTCCTCTCTTCAAAACTTCTCTTGCTCCAACGTTAGGGCACTGAGATTCTAGGTATTTCTTCCTTAGCCTAGATCCAAGGTAAGGATACTATGCCCTTTTCTATGTCTTTCAGATTTTAGAAGTTATTTTCTTAAGTATGCTCTGTAGTTGTTGCTTTGGCTGATCTTCCATATCAGAAAAACTGTCCTTAGCTACCTATATGTTATTTTGATTCTCTTATTACCAAAATAGAATGTAAACTGTGAAGAATACATGTCTAGGAAAATTCTGGCTAAAGAAAGACCTGATTCTTAAGTGTGTCCATTGCAACTCTCCACTCTTTCTTGAGAACTTACCTGGTGTACTCTTTTACAGATTGTATTCTCTATTTCTGGTATGAATAGTATCTGTACATATGAATAGTATCCATACATATGAATAGTAACGATACATATAAATAGTATACATACGAATAAATAGTATCTGTACATATGAATAGTGATCATACATATTAATAGTATTTTGATACAAAAGCAACCCTGACTTTCTATATCTGATCTTCATGAAAATCTCCGTAGCGGATCCTGAAATCCAGCTACGTACTCTTCTTTATAGCAACTCGGAAAAGTGACTTGGATACGGAATCTATGTGAGTGGATGACCTTGCTAACCGACTTTATTTACTTTTATTTCAAGTACAATAAAAATTCCATCTCATATCGCAGTTAGATTCTATATTTAATGAAGATTGCTATATAATGAAATTTATTGTTGATTTAAGATTATATTGATGAGAATTATGAATTGAGTATATAATACACATGGAATGGTTGAGGGCTTGACCCAAGATACCAATGCATAGAATTATACACATTGAATGGTTGAGGTCTTCATTTCCCAAGATACCAATACATGTAATGATTGAGAATATAAATGGAAACTGAATTCTTGAACATAAAATACAGAGGTATAGAAATCCTGAATATAAAAATAACTATTCTTATTGTGATTATGATTCTAGTATTTGTACTTATGACATATTTATTATTGCACAGTCATTTAGTCACTGAGTTTTGATGAACTCACACTCTCTATGAACTTTTTTTAGATACAGTGGATGTCAACGAAGAAAATTCACAGGAGAATTAGTATTACTCGAGGATACTTTTCATGTTATCTGGAGGACTTACGAAACCAAAAGCTTAGGAATGCTCTGTAATCCATATAGGTCACCTAGGCTTGGAAAATAATATCATATTGTATGATATTTGGTTTGTGTTTACTGTTTCGCTATGTTGAACTTTTATATGTATAAATATCTTTCTTGAAAAATTTTATTATGCATTAGTATTGATCAAAGATTTTATGGGATACCATAGGGGTATACCCTCTAGTTTAAAGAATTATTCACATGCTTAATTTTGGGATGTGACAAAGAAGAAAAGCGGCTGCGTCTATAAATAGTTAAATACATACACATAAATTCATTGGAAGAGACCTGCATATGATATATATATATATTACAATATTAATTCTCTGATCAAAAGCTTCTTGCAAATATTAATTTTGTGAGTAATTTATTGAAACAATTTTTTAAAATGTAAGTATATAATATAAGTATATAATATAATATAATATGATACATATATATATATTATATATATATATATATATATATATATATTTATGCAATATTCGAGGTACGGGTACGGGAAAAGTCACTTAATAGAATGACTTTGAGGCGGGATGAGAACGGGTATTAAAATTACCCACGGGTTCAGGAATGGGGCAAAAAATAAAAAACCTGCGAAGCAACGGGACGGGGACAGGGCAAAATATTAGTGCACATGGGAGGAGCGGGTAGTGAAAACCTACTCCAATCTGTCCCGTTGTCATCCCTACCTCTCACACTCTAAAAAAATTTTGGGCTTTGTGCTCTAACAAAAAAAAAAAAACCAACGCATTCCAATGTACGTTGGCCATAGAAACCTACGACCTCTAGAGAGCTCAAGTTCTCTGGAACAAAATCCTTACCTTAATGTTCTTAAGATATGAAGAGTTACGTACTTAGTTTACTATTCAAGTGACAGATTCACTAAGTACTCTAAAAGAGTATAACATTGAGGGAGGTCAAGTAGTGTCAAGGGTGCTTCGATATCAAGGTGTTTGGTTTTAGAAAAGCTTGATACACCTAGCACATTTATCTTAAATTGACGTTTATGTACATTTATTGTTTAATGGACAAATTCATTGGACATTCTTAGAGAGAGAAGGACCGCTCGTCTTCTTGAATGCTAGGAGGCTTGAATGCCAAGAGACCCTCCCTCTTAGATGATGCCAATGGGTGCTCATTCTTTGATGAAGCTGGGGACTGCTCCTTTTATTTGAGGAGAGTTTGCTACTTCCTGCTAAATTAGAGATCCCCATTGAGGTGCCCAAGACACTTTTCTTGTTGAGACGGGAGACTTCCTTTTTTGCTAAAAACTTGAGGTGTTTAGAGACATCATTTTTATTAAGTGGAAAATACCCCTTGGTTGGTGGAAGCAGCATTCTTTAATAACTTGACTTCTTGTACCAAAAATTTTGTAAAAACACTCTCATTTCCAAAATTTTAAAGACATAGATGCATTGATAATTTTGCCACTTTGAGTAACTTTCACTTAAGTTTCATATTTTAATATTAGTTTTGTCGGTTCTCTATTGCTTTTTAATTGGAATCAACGACAAAAAAAGAAGGAAAAGGAAAATTGATCACTCTTATGCTCTCATAGTGTCTCGATAATAAAGAAACATTTTATTCCACTTCACCCTATATCATATGTCTCATATTTGTTACTAGACATAAAGGGATAGTAAAAAGATCATTTAATTTTAATAATGATAAAATTTTGATAGATGGAATTTAAAGAAATTATATAATATTAATACACTCGCTTGTTTGCGTGGATCAATTGAATGAGTCCAGTGACGACACCTCTTCGGATTCATAAGTGCATTCAGTAGAACAATATACGACATCTTAGAAATATTTTAAAAATTCATGTAAACAAGGTATATTTTCTAAAAGAATAATATTAATGGTTCCTTAATTCATTAGCATTGGTTTTATAAATTTAATATTATTTAGAGAAAATAATCACACTCAACAACAATCACCATTAGACAAAATTTCAGTTAATTTATAAAAGAATTCCTTAATACTCAATCAGTTTTTTTGTATAAGCCTTATTAAAATTTCATCAATAACTATTTTTTTGTATTAAATTATTGTTGTAATAATCAATTATTTAATTTTTGTTCACGCAATAATCTAATTTCCCAGTTCATTCTTTTAACGACCTTCACTAAAAAAGAAAAGCACTTCGGTTTCCAAATTTTTTTTTAAAAAAATTGCTTTGTTTTATTGTTTATTTATTTATTTCCTCAAAATGCAGCCTTGTATGAGATCAACTCATACAAGGCTATACGAAGTTCCCTCTCTTGGGCCCATGAAATCCCTTTTCTTAGACCCAACTCAAGTAAGACCACAATCAACAAGGGCCGAAAACTATAATCATTCATGTAGGTCCTGAATTCAAGGGCAACCTAGTAAATTAGCAGTCTTGATATAGGTTCTATTTGATAAAATTAGCTTATAAGTTAATTTTTAGCTTATAACTGATAGCTGATAGTTTATAAGCTACCTTATTGAATTAGAAGTGTTTGATAAAAATAACTGTTGAATTAGCTGAAAAGTGTAAAATGACATAAAAAGACATATATTTTTAATTCTAAAATAATATAAATAAATAGATTATTTTTGTTTTTAATTAAATTAATTTTAATTATTTTATATATATATAATTCATTAAAAATATATATTTATATATTTTATTATATTTTATATGTGAATAATATATTTTTACATATATAATATATTTATATATTATTATGTTTTATTATATACAATAAAATATATTTACATATTTTATTATTTTTATATATAAGGGTATAATGGATATGAGGAGTATAATGGATATTTTCATAGAATAACAAAAGTAAAAATAAAAGAAAAGTACATAAGCTATAAGTGATAAGCTATAAAATGCTCAAAGTCACTTATCAGAATAAGTTATAAGCTACTAAAATAAGATTATTTACCAAACATTTTAAACGAGCTTATAAGCTAGTCAAATAAACTATAAATTAATCAAATAAATTATAAGTTCGTCGCACCGAACAGAGCCATAAAATAGAAGGGAAAATGGGTGACGTTTAAAAAAAATTTACATCTGTTTGTTTTTAAAAACACTTTGACAATTTGATATGGAGCTCGATTTTTTTTGTCTAGTTGGGTAACTTAAAGGAATTTGATCAAATTTCTGTGTGTGTGTTTTCTTTAAGTATTTATTTTGCTCTAAATACTTCTTATTTATTTAAATTTTGTAAAAAAATCTTAAAAAATTTTCAAACATTTTATTAATTTCAACTTCTCACAACTTTGGCTGTCTTCTCATTTATTTTGATGTTATAATAGTGGTTTTTCACCTTCTATAACAGCAATTGATGGTTTTTTTGATTATTTACGCCCATAATTTTTCTCTCAAACGCTCCTCCTTCTCTTTTCTCTAAGTAACTTCTATAATCACCTCATCTTATCAATTGAGAAGGGCAGTTGCCCTTATTGACCAAAAGTCTCCCCTCAACCAAATCTCTGACTATTTTTTCTTTTTCTGTGGTCCCCTTGCATAGAGTTCTCTTGGATGGTGACTCTTTGTCTCCTCTATATAGTTTTCTCAGGTGTGCGATGGTTCCATATCCCCTCCGTGTAGCTTTAAGACGAAATTAATTAATAGTCAAAATATGCTAACACTATGTCAATATCTAATCCGAGTGATGATAGGAAAAACGACTTTAGATTTTCTAGTTTTATTCTCTGGATCCCTTCATAAGCTTCAAAAGTTTTTGAGAGCTTTTTCTTTTTTGTCTGTTATCTCAATTTTTTTTTCTGAGCCATTGTTATATCTGACAAATATAAATTATCAATTTTTTATTAATATAAGTTGTCTTGGGCCTTTTGGCCATTATTAAAAAAAAGAATTCTATAACAACAATTACAGAGCTTGTGTTTGGTTTGTGTTTGCTCACTCACGTTCAGCGTTGAAGATAACCAAATCACGTTTAGCATGAAAATAAAGTCATTTGGCTTAGTATTGTGTCGACTATAAACTATTTATTTTCAAACCGTAATTTGAACCACTACAATTATATGACACGTCTGTGGCACGTTCATTGTAATATTGCTCTTCAATTTTGGATTCACTAGGTACTCTAAAGCACTTTTCTCATTAGAGTATGACATTGAGGGAGGTTAAGTACTGTCAAGGGTGCTTCAATATCAAGGTATTTGGTTTTAGAAAAGCTTGATACACCTAACACACTTATCTTAAATTGATATTTATGTACATTTATTGTCTGATGGAAAAATTCACTGGACATTATTAAAGAAAGAATGATCGCTCATCTTCTTAATTGCTAGGAGGTTCGAATGCCATGAGACCCTCCCTCTTAGATGATGCCAAGGGGTGCTCATTGTTTGATGAAGTTGGGGAGTGCTCCTTTTATTTGAGGACAACTTGCTGCTTCATGCTAAGTTAGAGATCCCCATTAAGGTGCCCAAGACACTTTTCTTGTTGAGATGGGAGGACTTCCTTCTTTGCTCTCATTTCTAGAATTTTAAAGACATAGATGCATTGATAATTTTGCCACTTTGAGTAACTTTCTTAAGTTTCATATTTTAATATTAGTTTTTCCGGTTCTCTCTTGCTCTTTAGTTGGAATCAAAGAGCAAAAAAAAAAGGAAAAGGAAAAGGAAAATCGATCACTCTTATGCTCTCATAGTGTCTCGATAATAACTAAACATTTTATTCCACTTCACCCTATATCATATGTCTCATATTTGTTACTAGACATAAAGTGATATTAAAAAGATCATTTAATTTTAATAATGACAAAATTTTGATAGATGGAATTTAAAGAAATATATAATATTAATACACTCGCTTGTTTGCGTGGATCAATGGAATGAGTCCAGTGGTGACATCTCTTCGGATTCAGAAGTGCATTCAGTACAACAATATACGACATCTTAGAAATATTTTAAAAATTCATGTAAACAAGGTATATTTTCTAAAAGAAGAATATTAATGGTGCCTTAATTTATTAGCATTGCTTTTATAAATTTAATATTATTTAAAGGAAATAATCACACTCAACAACAATCACCATTAAACAAAATTTCAGTTAATTTATAAAAGAATTCCTTAATACTCAATCAGTTTTTTTGGTATAAGCCTTATTAAAATTTCACCAATAACTATTTTTTTGTATTAAATTATTGTTGTAATAATCAATTATTTAATTTTTGTTCACTTAATACAAATCTAATTTCCCGGTTCATTCTTTTAACGACTTTCACAAAAAAAAAAGTTGCTTTGTCATGTTGTTTATTTATTTATTTTTTCACTTAGAATCTAGCCTACACGAAGTTCCATCTCTTTGGCCCATGAAATCCCTTTTCTTGAACCCAACTTAAGTAAGACCACAATCATCAAGGGCCCAAAACCATAATCATTCATATAGGTCCTAAATTTAAGGACAACCTGGTAAATTAGCAGTTTTGATATAGATTCTATTTGATAAAATTAACTTATAAACTAGTAGATAACTTATAAACTAATATTTAGCATATAGTTTTAGGGCTGAGCACGGGTCGTGTTGAGGGTAAATCTCAACCCGAACCAACCACATGTCAGCGGGTTGGATTGGGTCAGATTCAACATTTTTTGAAGTTGAACCTGAATCAATCCAACCCGCCAGTGAATAGGTTGGTTCAGGTTTGATTCACGGGTTGAACTCTTCTTTTTTTTCCCCCCTCTTTTCCTCTCCTCTTCTTCTTCCTTCCCCTCATTCTCCTCTCTATTTTTCTTACCAAAATCATCATCAGTCGTCTTCCCTTTTTCTTATTATAATCATTTCTCAACCAGGCTGAAGCTCCTTCCTCCCATTTTCCTTCCTTCCCGTCGTCTTCCTCTTCCCCTGTTATTTGAAGCTTGAAACATAACAGAGCATGTCGTAGCATAGAGTGAGGCTGAGAGAGAGAAGTTGTGGGCAAGAGGGTGTTGTAGCCCGATGAACATCTCTATTGGCATTCTCTGGCCACATTTTGGCCAGCAATGGGTGTTATAGCTTGATGAACATCTCCATCGACTTTCTCTGGTAGTGAAGATGAAGTCAACGGAGATTGGAGGATTTGAGTGAAGGATTGATGGAGAATAGCTGAAGACAAATTCGGCGAAGATGAAATGATAAAGAAGGAGAAGTAGTATTAAAATTATCTATGTACTAGAAATAAAATTAGCTATATTTGGTCTAAGGTTCACGTATTAAAATTATCTATGTACTAGAAATAAAATTTAAGTTAGTATTTAGATCTTCTTTGTTGAAGTGATTCCTTTTACTGAAAGAACTTGAGGAATGAGAAGATGTTGAACTTATATTTCATACTTGATTATGGAAATTCTAAAGCAGAGTATGGTAATATCTTTTTGACTGAGCAGAGTTACTAAAATGATATTTCATTGCACTTCTGAACTATGGAGGAGTGCTAAATAAGTATTTTATGAACCTATACATAGAAAACTATGGATTTGCCCCAATCATTGAAGCGGTACGACTCTATATGAGTCATTGAGGTGAGAGGAATTTCCATATATATTTATTTTACAATTATACGTGAGGAGTATGTTATTTACTTATCACATTTTCTAGGATTGTTCTTCCTAGAGATTTATGTAATAATTTCATGTGATTTTTCCTTTTATATGACGCCTTCAGCTGAGAGTATCGCCTAAAGGTAGAAGGATCACCTTCGGGCAAGAGTATTGCCTATGGCCAAATGATGTCTTCAGGTGGGGTGCTTGTATTCGTAAAAGTTATAAGCTATGTGTATGGTAGCTTGTGTTCTGATATTCAGTATAAACTGGAAAGACCATGTGCCACTTTTGAGAAGACACCTATTTGAGGTTTTACATAGAGATAGAGTTCGTCTCTGACCAGATGGTTTAAGTTTGGTAAAGGTTATGAGGATGAGACACTTTATGGTACAAAATGTTGTGGAGAAGATCAAACTGATAAGGAAGAGATTGTTTGCTGTTTAGAAAAGGTAAAAGTCCTATGCAAATTATTGATAATGCGGTCTAGAGTTCACAGTCGATGGAATAGTGTTCTTGTAAATCTCACCAAGGGTGTGATGAGGTTTAGGAAGAAAGAGATGCGAAGAATGAGATATGGACGAAGTAACCACACTTATTTCAGTCTTGAGATAAGTTTTGAATTTGGGGGACCGAATTCTCTTAAGGGGGTGATAATGTAATACCCATGAAAAATAAAATATAAATATTTGTTTACAAACTACTGTTACTATTTCAGTATACAGTACTATTCACCCATATAATACTATTTACGTATATGGTACTGTTCATTTATACAATCAAAATGTCAAGTACTAGATGTGGTTTGGTTATAAGAGAAAAATAGAAAGAAGTTCGTAGGAGAAAATGACGTTTTATGTATAAAAATACCCTCAAGGACTAAACTGAAAGGATTGATTTGAAAAGAAACTTAAAGGTTTAAGGTGAAAGGATAGTTTTTCCTTTAAGTTTTCAATAGTAACAAAAAAATTCAAAGCCGCCTGTCTTTCCGCATTTTGCATAGTATTAACGCGTGAATTATTAGAAATGTCGCTTTCATAAATAGTAAATTGAATATTTTATTAACGCATAGTATTAAATAGTACCATTGACTTTTCCTATAAATAGGCCCTTCCATTTCATTTCTAAACTCACACCTTCAACTTCTCTTATTCTCTCCTTAAGTTTCTCTTACTCCAATGCTAGGCCTCTGAGATTTTGGGCCTTTCCTTTTCAGCTTAGGTAAGGATACTATGCCCTTTCTATGTCTTTCAAATTTTAGAAGTTATTTTCTTAAGTATGCTCTGTGGTTGCGGCTTTGGCTGATCTTCCACATCAGAAAAATTGTCTTTAGCTGCTTACATATTATTTTGATTTTCTGATTACCGAAATAGGATATAAACTGTGAAGAATACATGTCTAGGAAAGTTCTGGCTAAGGAAAGACCTGATTTTTAAGTGTGTCCATTGTGACCCTCCACTCTTTCCTGGAGACTTACCTGGTGTACTCTTTTACAGATTGTATTCTCTATTTCTGGTATAAATAGTGACCGTATATATGAATAGTGTCATATGTATGAATAGTAATCGTACATATGAATAGTGACCATATGTATGAATAGTGACTGTATGAAAACAATCCTAACTTGTTTTATCTAATCTTTCATGAAAATCTCTGTAGCGAAATATTGAAATTCACCTAAGTACTCTTGTCTGTAACGACTTAGAGAAGCGATACTCGTACGGAATCCAGGTGAGTGGAACGACCCCGTTTTAATAGAGTTTTAGCGTTACTGGTGATAAAAAGTATATCGTAGGACACTCCCAAGATTCATAGGGGGAAATTGGATTCAGAATGACAAATTTAAGGAGATAATTAATCCAGAAGTATGGATAAGACGAAATAAGTATTTCATGATGATGTGAAGTTTGAATCTTTTCAAAAACAGATTAATTGCTATCTTGATTTATGGTTTATAAATCTATAATATAGTTATATACTATACCTGTTTTATGGATGAATATTATATTGTACTTCTGATTATGATATGAAATGTTGTACTATTGATTGTGATTGAGCGGGACAGTACCCCCTCTCATGGCAAGACGGAAAACCCGATTGAAAGGGTGTCTTGACTAATGAGTGTGGAGACAACGATTCCCTCAGTAGGGATATAGCCCGGATTGGTGATAAATCCGTGAGGCGCCCTAGCTAAGAGGATGAGGTTGTGCGTCATGGCAGAAATATACAGAATTGGTGAGCTGGCCTGTGTGCGCTCTCCGGGATATATTACCATTGATGAGTACTAGTAACGTTTGTTGAATTAGTTGTGCCTCATGGCGGAAATATAAAATTGGTGAGCCGGCCTGTGTGCGCTCTCCGGGATATATTGCCATTGATGAGTACTAGTAACGTTTGTTGAATTGGATGAATTTTATCTTCTTGTATGTAATTTCTAATTATGTTTATTGGTTGAGTATGAGCCTTCGGATATACTTGCATGACTGGTAATGTATTTGAATTTTATTAACGCGAGGCCGATTCGCTCACGGAGCTTAAAAGCTCACACTCTCTGTGAAACCTTTTTGTTCAGATCAGGTTGCCGATGAAGAATATCCGCTAGAAGAGTAGATCACTTTGGACATTCCCGCTGTCGGGTAGGCCCCTCTATTGTTGTAGATTATGTTGCTCTGTAATCGTCTAGGACATCTAGGTCAGGGGTTTGGTATTTGGCTTGTATTTCAGTATGATAATATATTTTGTATTGAGAATCTATTAATTAAGAAAATTTGATATATTTTCTTCGTATTTATTAAGGGATGATTATTTTGAGAATATAGAGATAATGATTAATAATCTAACTCATGGGTAGAATTTGTCGAAAGGCTTACAGTGATGGGATATTCATCATTGTGCCGGTCATGTGCCCAGAAAACGGGTTGTGACAAGTTGGGTAACTATAGGGAATTTGATCAAATTTCTCTGTGTGTGTGATTTCTTTAGGTAATTGTTTACTCTAAATACTTCTTATTTAAATTTTGTAAAAAAAATCTTAAAAAGTTTCAAACATTTTATTAATTTCAACCTCTCACAACTATGGCTGTCTTTTCATTTATTTTGACGTTACAATGGTGGTTTTTCACCTTCTATAACAGTAGTTGTTGGTTTTTTTTTAATTATTTACGCTCATAATTTTTCTCTCAAACGCTCCTCCCTCTCTTTTCTCTTAGTAACTTTTGTAATCGTCCCATTTTATCTTATCGACTGAGAAGGACAGTTGCTCTTCTTGACCGAAAGTCTCCCCTCAACCAAATCTCCCACTATTTTATTCTTTTTCAACGGTCTCCCCTACATAAAGTTCTCTCATGTGGTGACTCTTTATCTCCTCCGTATAGTTTTCTCATATGGCTGGTGGTTCCATGCTCCTTCCATGTAGCTCTCTCTCGTATGATGGTTTCTTAATCTCTTTCTTCTAAAGTGGGTTCTAGTTTCTTTTTCATGTTTTCAAGTCATCTGTTGTAATTTGTTCGACCACAATCTGCCTAGCCACGGTGATCCTCGCAAGTCTTACCATCAAGCCTATACATATGATGCAATCATATATGCTCCTTGTAGTCCATTTGTTTGGAGACACTGTGCTTCTTTTTCCATGGCTACAATCAGCTTGTCCATGGTAGCAGATGAAGGGGCTATTGGATGTTGGCCAGACCCATGCGCATGTGTATGTTTTTGAGTATTCTGAGCCTTGGTGTTCTAACCCATTACATGGGCACTTTTTTATCTTGGCTGCACATGCTCCTTTTGTCCCTTATGCTTTGATCGATAATGATGATTTGCTAAAGTTTAAAGACGACATGGCTTATAATGATATGCTGAAGATAAAAATCGAGACGATGTTTTTTGGTTTACTCTTTGGAGCTTCGAGACTACAGGCGTTTTTGGAGAAGACAAAATTAATTATTGTTGTAAAAATTGAGGAAATTATCAAGACAAACATAGCTTGAGTCGTGCTCTGGTTAACACTGTCCTTAAGGAAAGATTCGTGGCTTTCCTCCCAGAATAAAACAGGCCCTTCTGGGATAAAACCCAGGTCACAGAACAGTAAAGAAAGAAAAGTTGTGTAACCCAATATCACAAATGTTAGGTTAGAAATCTCAAAACTAGAAGTAAGATATGGGAGATAAATATTTCAAAAAGAGATAATTAATTTATAATTAAATATAAAAAGATAATTATAACAAATTGATCATGGGATAGTGGAGATAGTGGGTGATGGTTAGTTATAAAAATAAGATTATAATTAGATTTAAAATAAGCGGATAATTATGTATAACAAACATAATTCCCACCATGTCAGATAAGTATGAAAATAATTAAATTATTTTTCTAAAATTATTTTCACAACAATTTAAAATATTCTTTTTGAAATATTCCATTTTTCACAACAATTATTAGTCAAAATGTGCTAACACTTTGTCAATATTTGATCCAAGTAAGGATAAAAAAACAACTTCAGATCTTTCAATTTTATGCTCTAAATCCCTTTCATAGGCTTTATAAATTTTTTAGAGCTTTTTCTTTTTTGTCTGTTGTCTCAATTTTTTCTTTCAAAGATACTGTTACATTTGACAAATATAAATTATTAATCTTTTATTAATATAAATTGTCTCGAGCTTTTTGGCCATTATAAAAAAAAAAAACTTCTATAACGGCAATTACGGAGCTTATGTTTGGTTTGTGTTTACTCACTCACGTTCGGCGTTGAAGATAACCAAATTACGTTTACCATGAAAATAAAGTCGTTTGCTTAGTATTGCGTGTAGTATAAACTACGTTTTCATTTTCAAATCGTAATTTGAACCACGACAATTATATGACACGTCTGCAGCACGTCGAATGTAATATTCCTCTTCAATTTTGGATTGTAACCCCTTTTTTTAATTTCTTTTAATTTTATTTTAATCAGCTATTATTGTACGGCAATATTTTCCTTCAGAATAGGCGGGTCTTTATTTGTTTTTTTCATCTCAGTTGTTCCACATTTTACTAATTAAACAAAATGTCTTTACAGAACAGTATAACTTTCCCAATGTTTTCTTGTTTAATTATTTTATTTGAAATATGTTGATATCATCAACTGATTCGTTCATTCTGTTAACTTCTTTTTGTGAATTTTTTTTTCTGGGTTTTTGTTGCTTTATGTTGAAATGGAACAAGAGAGAGGGAGGTTTGGCTTTAGTGGATTGATTAACCTTGTTTGGTTGTATAATTTTTATTTTAGTCATTTGGACTTTTTTATCAAGTATATAATTCTATTTCTTTAATTTTGATTTTATTAGTTTTTTCATACAATATATTTGGTTACTAATTTATTTGTATTTTATTTTTACTGATAAACTATTTATATGTATATAGATATTAAAAAAACTTAGTTATTCAGTATTCTAATTTAGAACCAATATCTCAATAATTAAACATATATCCAAATTCATATCACTTAATTTTTCTTTAAAAAATAAAAAATAAAAGCCTCTCAAGGATGTCCTCCTTATTTATTCTTTTAACTAGACGGTGCGATGCACATGATGCCTCATCAATAAATAAATTATGAAAAGGAATAAAATTATTCGTGTTTGAAATAAAATATTTTTCATTCATTTGACATTGTAACTATTTATAATTGTTATAAATTGTTGAAGACTTTCTTCTCCATTATATTGGTGAACTGTTTGTTTTCAAAATAAATTATTTTTAATAATTTATGACATTGTAACTATTTACATTTATCCAAGATTGTTGATGAATTTCTTATACACCGATCTCTTAAAAAATTGTAACATATAAATTGCTCATGGAAGAATATTAGAGTAGGTAGGTAAACTTTATCATTAAATAAACATTGGCAGTGACCCTATTATTTAGACCAGTAATTTAAATGAAAATTAAAAATTTTAGTACCGGAGCAATTATCTCTCAATGAAATGAGAAACTCTAAACATTTATGTGAGAAAGCACAAATAAGTCATGTATAGCATAAATCACTGTTTTCTTGGTGGAACAATTCCCTAGTTCGTTCTATGTTAAAAAAATAGTATATGTGAAAAATGAAAGAGGGAAGAGGGTCGGATAATACTCAATTAAAAAAAGAACGCATTGGTGGGTTTAATAATATAAACTAATGATAACATGTTATCCTTGTTTAATAATATAAAAAAATAGCCTTTTTATGAAAATTAAAGGTTAACCAAGAATTATTGTAATGATTTATTATTCATATACTTAGCTTTAACTAATCATTAAATTAGTGTTTCACTTATAGGATTTATGAAGATTTTATTTTTTTCAATACTGTAATAGTAAAATATGAATTCTGATATTTAATTTTAAGTTGTGATTATGGTGGGTTTTGTTTTTGAATTCCAAATGTTAGGTTGATAACAGAGACAAACATTTTTTTGAATTCAATTCAACTATTGGGATATAGAATGATAAAACTGAATGATATATCTTCAAATATAACTTGGTAAGCAAGAGTAATGCAGTAATTGGTTTATTTTGTACACAACCGGTACAATGAGTTAATAGTTAGTACATATCAAGGTTTAATTGACAACCTATTTTCTTTGTATTGGCCATGTGTATTCTTTACTCCAAACAATTGTTTATCCTGTACAACTAAAAGAAAGAAGAATAGAAAAGTAAAAGAATGACTTAGGAAGAGAAAGCGGGGCTCAAGTGAAAAATCTAAGGTTTCAGACATTCACAAAGAATTTCTCCATGCTTGACCTGTGAGCATGCAATTTGAGTATGTGTAAGTTTCTTCTTGATCTTGCTTTCACCCTTCATTTCAAGCATCAGATAGAGTTTTTTTTCTCCACAACCTTGTTTTACTCAATATAATATTATCTCTAGAAACAATAAAATATCCATAAAAGAAGTAAACAATTTCATCAAAGAACATAAATTTCTTTTCCCTAGAAAATATAAAATATATAGGAAAGAAATACTGACAATTTGAATTCGAAAAGACATGCGAATCATAGGGTGTGAAATATATTAAAGTCAATCACATAAACACATGATGTGTATGAGAAAATAATAATCAATGACAAATAAATTAGTTTCATATTACATAATCCAAAAAGAATGTGTAACTTAGAGGAATTGGGACCATTGATTTGTGAACAACAATGAACAGCTTCAGTTTCTCCATATGTCACAACTCAAATTATAGGTACGTGACTGATATGCTAACACAAATCTTATATCAATGTAAGCCTATTTCTAATCCTAACTGTTAAGTTATCAATTTATCACTAATTTGGTGTTATCTAATTAAGGATTTTTTCCCTTAACTTGCCTGACTATACTTAATTTGAATCTTTTATGTTCTTTTAACTAATTCTTAGGCAATAATAGCTTCTTGTGGATTTTTGTTTTGAATTCCAACTTTTGCTAGTGATTTGTGCTACTTTTGTGAGTTAATTGTAGGTTCTACTGAGCAAAGAAGCTATGGTACTACTGAGCAAAGAAGCCAAAAGAAGTAAGCTAAAGACTGCATGCTGGCGCTTAAGCAGAAGGAGCAAGACACCATAACAAAGAAGAAAAAGAAGGAAGAGGACACGGCAGCGGGAAGCCCGTGCCACTACAGCAGTAAATAGCTGATGAGTTACCACAAATGTTCTCCGTTGTTGCCCTTAGCACCCCATTGAAGGTTTTATGGTTTTTAAACAACACTTAATTATGTGGACTGCAGCTGCAACGGTGAAGTTGTGCCGCTGTAATGGTGGGATGAAATTTCTGCCATGTCAAGGGTGTTTAAATAATTGCTAAGGAAATTTTCTAAGGTCATTCTGATATGGAGGAGACCATAGAGTGCCATTTTTACTGAGAATAGAAAGGGGAACCTGATTTTCAAGGATTAGAAGTTCAAATTCATCATCTGTCATCATATTCATGGCTATTTTTATTCCTACCTCTATTTTCTATTCTTTGTGTTTAATGAATAGCTAAATTTTTTGTACTAGAGTTACTATGAACTCAACTCCAGATTAGATATTGTTTCTTTCTCATGTATTTATAACTTCAATTCACTTAATATATGTCTTTCTGTTTATTTTACTAGTGCTTAGTATAGATTTGATCAGTCTATATATTTTGCTTGTTGCTTTTATCGATCTCGGGAGAGGAAAGTGAGAGTATAACTCTCAATAGAAAGAATGAGTGCGTTAACCTTAATCTAGGAGTTTTTGCTTGTTAGCTAATAGGATAATTAATTAATCTCATTTAATCAAAGCTAGGCTGGTTAGTATAGATTTAACTTACTTAAGGGATTAAGTAGATGTTAAATATCTTAATTGAGGTTTGAAAGAAAAAAGAAAGTAGAATTGCCTACGTTTAGCATATACAGTTGATAGGATTGTAAATACGTGAGAGAGGTATTGCAATTTCTAGGACGAAAGAGAGAGCTTAATGACTCTAGGCTTTTTGATAGATTAATTTTATTCATTGTGTGTTTGTTTACTGTTTATCTGAGTAGATCTCATAAAGAATAGTGTAGTTTGCTTTTTGTTTTTGTCAGTTCTTTATTAGAGCTGTCTTCGATCCAAAATTGAACATCTAACTAATACAGTTAAATTTTTTGGATAATTAGCAAGTTAGTCCTCGTGGGAACGATACTCTTACTCATTTTATCACTATATTACTTATGTGACTGATATACTTGCAAAATCACCAATATTAACCCCTTTCATTATTTATGTATATTTATAACATATACATTTCTTATCCTTTAATTATTAGATAGTATGTGACACATCCCAAAAATTGAACATGTGAAAAGATACTACTCATTTGATAAAATTCTCAAACATACGTTATTTACATATATTCTGTAAGGTTTTACATTCAACCTTAATCATTCATTCCACATTACAGAATTATATTCATCTGATAAGCAAATATAGACATACATAATCTGATGTTTCTATCTCATCACAAGCCTAGGAGACCTATAGAAAGTACAGAGCGTTCCTAGTATCCACATTAATAAGTACTGGTATCCCACCAGACAGAAAGAAAAAATAATTCCAAGGGGCTTCTAATCTTCAAACGGATACTCTTCTTCCTTGTTTTCTGTATCTGAAAAGATAATCATAGGGAGTGTGAGTTTATTTAAAAACTCAGTAAGTAAATAACTGTACTATATAAAATATCAAAAGTACAAATACCACATTTGCTCATATAATTAATTGTCTTATACATCGAGTAGTATGGGACTTTAACCCTTTCAAACTCATGAATAAGATTTCATAGATATACACCGAGTAGTATGAGACTCTAACCCTTTCAAACTCGTGAATAAAATCTCATAGATACACACCGAGTAGTATGGGATTCTAACCCTTTCAAACTCGTGAATAAAATCTCATAGATACACACCGAGTAGTATGAGACTCTAACCCTTTCAAACTCGTGTATAGGTTTCATAGATATACACCGAGTAGTTTGAGACTCTAACCCTTTCAAACTCGTGTATAGGTTTCATAGATATACACCGAGTAGTATGAGACTCTAACCCTTTCAAACTCGTGTATTAGATCCCGTAGATTTTTACTCATTAATAAAATAGTGAGAATTTATCACATAGTACAATTGCCATGAAATAAAATAATTTCTACATACTTTTATTTCTACCGATCATCATATACTCTCATATGAAAAATTTATTGCTTAATATCCAAATAATATTGTAAATGGGACTTATATTGTACTTTGACTAGTAATATCAAATTAGCTTAGTAAGGTTATTCACTTACCTTGATGTTTGTCCAAGTTTACCTTGTTCCACACTAGAATTTGTGTAGGAAAATTTCCTAGTAAAATATATTACAAGGAAACATAAGAAAGGAAACAAAATCACGAAAAGATGCAAAATTTTCTGATTGCTACAATGACGGTTCGCTACAGTAACGTTGACTGCTACAGTACCGTTGACTGCCGACACTACAGTAACTGCTACAGTAACTCGAAAAAATTTTCAGATTCTCCAGTTGCTACAGTACTTCGAATTTTGCAGAAATTCTTTCAAAAATTTCATCTTATAATTCCTTGTTTCTAAACCAAAATTTCATCTCTTCTAACTTACTTAACTCAATCTTAACTCAAAAACTTCCAAAACAACTCAAATCTATGAATTATTATCAAAATTTTCAAGAACCAAAATCTCCTCCAATCTTCCACATAAACTGAAATTTAAGGAAAATAAGGAGATTAAAACTTACCTTTGATCTCTACTAAGCTTTTGAACCGAACAATTCTCAAAAACAACACCAGATCTATGGGAAAGTTGAGAGGGAAGGTTTGAAGGTTGAGTTGTGAAGGTTGAGTTGTGAGGAAGTGGCTGAAGGAAGTGCGGGGAAAAATGAAATCATAAGGGAGAGAGAAAAACTAAAGCTTTGGGGGTTAGTTGGATAACCCAATGGGTATCCATACCCATTGTCCAAACCCATTTGTCCCAACATATAAAATACATTAATTAATTCTTCAATTAATTATATTCAATCATTTTCTCGCACATTCTACTATTCTTAAGAATATATCCATAAGGTTTAAATATCCAGTCCAGTCATTTAACTCAATTTTCATAAATAATATTCAAATAGAATAATTAAATATGAAAATTAAAAATGACAAAAGTAAATAACTAAAGTAACGTTGTAAAATTCTAAAATACTCTTAAGCGAATTATATTCCGAAATTAACGGGTATTACAGTATGATATTCATAAATATTATAAAAATACTCTAGAAAAGACAAGCCAAAAACCAATTAAAAGGTCAATATAACCAGGGCTGCCAGCGCCCCAGAGCTGGACACTGGGTTCCCAACAGCACTGGCTCAACAAAGGAGGACACTCCTCTACCTAGTTGGCACTAAGCATCTGCCAATGGTGCTTAACACTGGCCTTCACGTGGCCAATGTATGCTCTACTATAGGGCTGGCCTTGAGCATCCACCAGTGGCGCTCAACACTGGCCTTGCAGACAACATTGCACATTTTGTAAAACTTCTGTTTTGTTTTTTTAAAATTTAAGCAACCACACACCATCACATACAAAGAGAGTTTCATGTGAGTACATACCTGGATTCCATGTAATCCAAATTCACCCAAATTAACGTACACACTAAGGAGTAAAGGGAATTTATCTAGATTCCTCGCAATCTCCCACAATTAATGAAAGTACAATACTTAAACTTAAAGAGAACATTCGTGCATTCCATCAATTCAATTAACAAGCTTGAATCATACAAGCATCTTATTTCAAATCCAATAAAAATCAAATAATTCCATTTTCCATAAAATCTCTAAATTTCTTTTAAATATTCAATTAAAATAAATACAATAACAAGACGAATGTTTTAATTTCCCAAGACCCCCCAGATGTTATGATTGACCACAGAGTTTTCTAAACTTAAATAAACAACACTAAGACAAGGGACTCATCCAACAATGGGAAAGGTCCATGGCAACTACTCTTGATGTAATCAAGGATAACCCCATTGCAGCCCAAGAAAGGGAGAACACTTCAATTGGGCCTCTAACTCGTTCAAGGGCTAAAGAGCTTGGACCAATTGCAGCCCAAGAAAGGGAGAACACTTCAATTAGGCCTCTAACTCGTTCAAGGGCTAAAGGGTTTGGATTGGGCTTAACCACATTATTGAAAGTGGAAAAAGTATAAACAAGATTGCATGTGGGAATGTTGCATTTGTTGAATATAGTTGTAGTCTATTACCTATGCATTTATTGTCTTTGACATTTATCCTACACTACTTGACTTTTAGTTGATGTATTTAATGCATTAGTTGGAGTCTTTTGTCTTTTGTTTTTTATTTTGGAGACCCTCTATAAAAAGGGTCCTTGCCATATGTTGTAAACCATCCTTGAATCATATGAGATATTGGCATTTTGCTTTCAAGAGGATTCTTGAGTTATTTCTCTTATCTAACTTAGGTTAGTAGCGAGAGCAACTAGATTTCTTATCACTCACGTTCTTCTTTCTTGAGTATAGTGAGATCATCCCATTTCTCTTAGTTGTGACGCCCTTTGACTTATCAATTGAGTGACTTGGTTTTTTCTTTGTTTGTTTCTTTCAACCTATCCAGAAAATCGATTAAGTGTTTTCCCTCTAGAAATCACATCATATTGGTATCAAAGCCACTTCAATTCAGGTTCTATTATTTGTTTTGTGTTTTGCCCCTTCGTGGAAGGCTTAGTTTTATTGCATTTTATTTTATGTTCTGCCACCTACATGGAAGGCTTAGTTTTCCTTATTTTGTATTCTGCCAACAATGGAAAAGGTCCACCTCAATTACTCTTCTAGCAGAAAGTCCTTGATCGCTACTTGATCTTAAAAGGAAAAATTAACAAGTGTGAGATAATAATCTTAGTGAGTGAGTCAATCCATGCCTTAATAAAATATGAATATGTTAAGAATAATAAAGTAATTCAATGATATTTATCATGAAATCACAAGGAAAGAAACATATTAGAGATAATGAAATTCAAGTCAAGTAATCCAAACCAAAGGAATTGACATTTGTCAATGGTAAAAATACTTAGGAGCGCCTGTAGGCCGACTCACCAATCTTATTAAAACCCGCCATGACGCATAACTTCATCCGCTATTGTTAGGGCGCCTCATCAATCCCAATCTTGAACCCGAGGCTCATCTCCCTATCAAAGGAGTTGTTGTCTCCATTCTCAAAGGTTAAGACACCCAGCTTCTGAGTTTTCCCACCTTAACATGAGAGGGGGTATCATCTCACTCAAATACAATCAAGAATCATTTATTCACAAAAATCTAATAGTCACAATAATCAAAAATCCATGCAAGGATTAACATCTTTATCACAACCGTAAAAGATATTTATTACATAGCACATGATCTATCCTTTTTCCCCTAACTATTCCCGTTAGTAATTTTACATCAACACTTGAATGCATACTCTTTTAACTAACTCTTTCCGAATTCCTAATTAAATTCCCTTTTTCCCATCATGACTTTGCCTACCTTTCTACTTTATTACCTTAAAACTAAGATAATTTTAAAGAAGGGTTAATCCACTCAACTGGATTCCAATAAATCCCTCCGATTAAAACCCGATCAAGCTTTCTTGATGTGAAAAAAATTTGTGCTAAAGAAATTTCCATATTTTCGAAAAAAGAGAGGGAATTTATGTTAGGGTTGTTTTATGTTTGTTTAAAAATGAATTTGTCAAAGAAAGAGAGATTATGACTTACCTTAGTCTCCTCTAAAATTTCCAAATGTTGCAATTTGTGAGTCCTTGGGTTTAGGAAGATATTTAGCGAGAGAGAGGGTGATTGTGAGAGAGTTTTTGTATGGTTGAGTATGTGTTTGGCCTAGGGTTTTTACGAGGAGAGAGAGTAAGAGAGACGATGGGACAAATAGAAAGGACGACATGAAGGAGATATGGAGAGAGAGAAAGATGTCGTGTGAGAGAGAGCTGGAGGCTAGGGTTTTTCTTAGTTTGTTTTTGTTTAAGAGCAATTATTTTAATTTAGATCTAGATAATTGTTTAGGTGTTTAAATTAAAACAATTTAATATGAATTGGAATCTGACGAATTTTTAGATTAAGTGGTTAAATAATTGGTTTGGTTTAATTTAGAGATATAGGATATTTAATTTACAATATTATTTAAGAGGAAATCTTGTATTATAAGATTTGTTAGTTTTAAGAAGGTATTAGATAAGTGTTAGTGTACTTACCTATTTTTAATCCACTTGCCTTATCTTAATTTGGTCACAACTACTATTGTTATTATTTTTAATTTTATTTTGCTGTTATTTTATATATTAAATTCGAATTCCCAATAGTCCTTAGCATAGAATTCTATTTGCTTACTTTGTCATTTATTTTTCAAAATTTGTGCTTTTATAATTTCCTTTGCTTAATTTCAGAATAGTAACTTAAAGGAAAATCTATGATTTGTTCCAGATTTAGAAGGTATTTTTTCATGTTTAATTGTCTAGGATTATTTTATAATTATCTTCTTAAAATGTACAGTTTTGTTAATTTATTCACTTAAATTTGAATTATGTTTAATATTCAAATCCTAGATTAATCTAAATAAAAATGTAAGATTTAGTTCAGATTTGTTTATTAACATCATTTATCCTTAAATCTAGTATTAAATTAGATTGAGTCAGCTTTTATAATCATTTATTTTCTTCTATTTAATTGTTTGCATTATCCTTTATATTTTTACTACCAAACTAAATATTTTAAATCCTATTATTCACATCACACGGTTTTCTCACCCTTTAATTACTTTTGTAATTTATTAATTTCCATTTTATTCCTTTCTTGTATTTAATTATTTAATTATAACCATTTATATATAAAAACTAACTCAAGATCTAAGAGTTTTCTTTTTTTCATTTCTTATTTCACATCAAAGTTTTTTTATGATTTTTCTCCTTCTATTCCTACTGTTTTATAGATATTTCGCTATACTACAATAAAGTCTCAATTCTTTCATTTTAGTCTCTATAATTTTCACTTTAGTTCCTGTATAGCTTAGCATCACATACTGCTAGCCCAAAATTGCATATCAAAGCACCATCACATCACAATATAACACCACACACACATAATTTGCAAAACTCAATACTTGTGAAATAAAAATTCACCGATTATAGAAAAACAAAACAGCGGGTCCACTGGTGCATATGATACTGTGGATTTGATGGAGCTGACAAATTTCCTTCATTGAATCCAATTTCACATTCATCAGAGCTTCTCATTTTTTTTTTTGACTAAGATGCAAGCTTTCTCTCACAATGAATGAAGGTAGCAAAATGATGACTTTAGGACTTCACATAAGACATAGAAGGTTTTTATATAGCTCAGAAATAAGAACCACATAATTAAAAAAAAGGATATGTCTAATTAATAATGTTTTAAAAATTGGACCGATCATTGAACCAGCAAAGGTACTAATTCACTATTTAGTAGTCTAACCGTGGTTGAATCGGTGATATTTAAAATACATAAATTAACATATATAAATTACTATCAAATTTTTTCTCAACTACAAAATTATTAATTTTATTCTATTCTCAGTTTCTCCCATTTTATCTCTCCCAAACTCCCCTCCCCACCTCTTTTTTTTCCCAATTTCGGCCTAGTACGTTCTTCATTAGAACCCCCTCCCCCCACCTTTTTCGTTTTGACAAACTTTACCTCCAACCTCACTTTTCCTTTTGAGACATGCCAAAGCTTATCTCTTGAAAGTTGAAACACTCCCATCCCCCTGACCTCACTTTCTCTTTGAAACACGCCTCAAAGCTTCATCTTTCTCTCTAATCAATTGTAGTATGCAAAGCTTCATATATTTCTCTCTCTATCTACTTTGAAGCTCCATTCATGGCGACTTGGAATGAGGTCCCTCTTTCAGCAATAGATTAGAGTTTTCTTCTCAACTTCATATTATTTCTTTCATTGTCTTCACCGACATCCATGGAAGATAACAATGAAAGGTTGTCTTTTTTTCCTCCTCCTTATCCTTTCGGCGACAACATTGTTCTTTTTTTTCCTTTCTTTTTAATAATCAATTGAATCCGCTGACCTATAAAACTGTAATACCCAAGAAAAATAAAATATAAATATTTGTTTACAAACTACTGTTACTATTTCAGTATACAGTACTATTCACCCGTATAATATTATTTACGTATACGATACTGTTTATTTATACAATCGAAATGTCAAGTACTAGATGTGGTTTGGTCATAAGAGAAAACTAGAAAGAAGTTTGTAGGAGAAAATGACGTTTTATGTGTAAAAATACCCTCAGGGACTAAATTGAAAGGACTGATTTGAAAAGAAACTTAAAGGTTTAAGGTGAAAGGATAGTTTTCCATTTAAGTTTTCAATAGTAATAACAGAAAAATTTTCCATCGTGAGATGCACAGTAACTGCATTATTAGAAATGTCATTTTTATAAATAGTAAATTGAATATTTTATTAGCGCATAGTATCAAATAGTACCCTTGACTTTTCCTATAAATAGGCGCTTTCATTTCACTTCTAAACTCACACCTTCAACTTCTCTTCTTCTCTCCTTAAGTTTCTCTTACTTCAATGCTAGGCCTTTGAGATTTTGGGCATTTTCTTTTCAGCTTAGGTAAGGATACTATGCCCTTTCTATGTCTTTCAAATTTTAGAAGTTATTTTCTTAAGTATGCTCTATGGTTGCGGCTTTGGCTGATCTTCCACATCAGAAAAACTGTCCTTAGCTGCTTACATATTATTTTGATTCTCTAATTACTGAAATAGAATGTAAACTGTGAAGAATACATGTCTAGGAAAGTTCTGGCTAAGGAAAGACCTGGTTTTTAAGTGTGTCCAGTGTGACCCTCCACTCTTTCCTGAGAACTTACCTGGTGTACTCTTTTACAGATTGTATTCTCTATTTCTGGTATGAATAGTAACCGTATGTATGAATAGTAACTATACGTATGAATAGTAACCGTATATATAAACAGTACTGTATGTATGAACAGTATCTGTACGAAAACAATCCTAACGTATTTTCTCTAATCTTTCATAAAAATCTCCGTAGCAGAACACCGAAATTCACCTGAGCACTCTTGTCTGTAATGACTTAGAGAAGCGATGCTCGTACGGAATCCAGGTGAGTGAAACGACCCCGTTTTAATAGAGTTTTAGCATTACTGGTGATAAAAAGTATGTCGTAGGACACTCCCAAGATTCATAGGGGGAAATTGGATTCAGAATGGCGAATATAATGAGATAATTAATCCAGAAGTATGGATAAGAAAAAGCAAGTATCTCATGATGATGTGAAAATTGAATCTCTTGAATTGTGGTTTATAAAGCTATAATATAGTTATATACTATACCTGTTATATGGATGAATATTATATTGAGCTTCTGATTATGATATGAAATGCTATTGATTGTGATTGAGCGGGACAGTACCCCCTCTCACGGCAAGGCGGAAAACCCGGTTGACAGGGTATCTTGACCAATGAGTGTGGAGACAACGATTCCCTTAGTAGGGATATAGCCCAGATTGGTGATAAATCCGTGAGGCGCCCTAGCTAAGAGGATGAGGTTGTGCGTCATGGCGGAAATATACATAATTGGTGAGCCGGCCTGTGTGCGCTCTCCGGGATATATTGCCATTGACGAGTACTAGTAACGTTTGTTGAATTGGATGAATTTTTATCTTCTTGTATGTAAGAGGATGATGTTGTGCGTCATGGCGGAAATATACATAATTGGTGAGCCGGCCTGTGTGCGCTCTCTGGGATATATTGCCATTGACGAGTACTAGTAACGTTTGTTGAATTGGATGAATTTTTATCTTCTGTCTATTGGTTGAGTATGAGCCTTTGGATATGCTTGCATGACTGGTAATGTATTTGAATTTTATTAACGCGAGGCCGATTCGCTCATTGAGTTTAAAAGCTCACACTGTTTGTACAACCTTTTTGTTCAGATTAGGTTGCCAGCGAAGAATATCTGCTAGAGTAGTAGATCACTTTGGACCTTCCCGTTGTCGGGTAGACCCCTCTTTTGTTATAGATTATGTTGCTCTGTAATCGTCTAGGACATCTAGGTCAGGGGTTTGGCATTTGGTTTGTATGTCAGCATAATAATGTATTTTATATTGAGAATCTATTATTATGTGCAAATCATCTCTATGAATTTCAAATAAAGAAAATTTGATATATTTTCTTCAGGAATGGTTATTTTGATAATATAGAGATAATGACTAAACTCATGGGTAGAATTTATCGAAAGGCTTACAGTGATGGGATATTCATCATTGTGCCGGTCATGTGCCCAGAAAATGGGTCGTGACAAAAACCGACTGGTTTTGTCGGATTGGGACCTGTTTAACCGGTTTTCACTTTTTCCCCGCTTGATCCCGTTTTTTAAACTATACTAATTAATGACACATTGTCTCTTCTACTTCTCGAAGCTTATAGTATATCGCAATTGAAGTTTATTGGTCAGAAAATTAGTGCATTAAATATTTTCAGATTTCAAAAGCCATTAGAGACACATAACCCCACAAAATCCCAGCTTAGACCCAAAAAAAATTGAATATTTGAAATTTAAATGTGAGATGACACAACTGACAAACATCTGGACAACTTGTAATCAAGAAAACCTAGCTAGTATGGAGAAATTGTGTGATGTACTTACATGGCAGTCCTAGTCAACTACATTAATTGTTAGAGGTGGAACTACTTTATGATAAAATATATTGATGTTGATTGTTCATAAAATCGATGAATTAAATATTGTCAAATTTCCAAAGCCATTAGAGACACATAACCCCATAGTACCTAACTTGGACCGAAAAAATAAATTGAATATGGTGAAATTTAAATGTAGCATGACAGAATTGATAAACAACTGGACAATGTGTAATCAAGAGAACCTAGCTAGTATAGAGAAACTATGTGAGGTGGCATTCCTAGTCAACTATATTAATTGTTGAGGTGGAACTACTTTATAATAATATATGTTGATGTTGATTGTTTATAAAATCGATGCATTAAATATTATCAAATTTTCAAAGCTATTAACGGTACATAACCCCATAGCACCTAGCTTGGACGGAAAAAATAAATTGAATATGGTAAAATTTAAGTATGGCATGACACAACTGATAAACAATTGGATAACGTGTAATCAAGCGAACCTAGTATGAAGAGATTGTGTGAGGTGACAGTTCTAGTTAGCTACATTAATTGCTAGAGGTGGAACTACTTTATAATAATATATATGTTGATGTTGATTGTTTATAAAATCGATGCATTAAATATTATCAAATTTTCAAAGCTATTAACGGTACATAACCCCATAGCACCTAGCTTGGACGGAAAAAATAAATTGAATATGGTAAAATTTAAGTATGGCATGACACAACTGATAAACAATTGGATAACGTGTAATCAAGCGAACCTAGTATGAAGAGATTGTGTGAGGTGACAGTTCTAGTCAGCTACATTAATTGCTAGAGGTGGAACTACTTTATAATAATATATATGTTGATGTTGATTGTTCATAAAATTGATGCACTAAATATTGACAAATTCCCAAGCCATTAGAGGCACATAACCCCATAGTACCCTTGCTTGGACCAAAAAAATAAATTGAATATGGTAAAATATAAATGTGGTATAACACAATTGATAAACAATGTATAATCAATAAAACATAGTTTGGAAAGACTGTGTAAGGTGACAGTTCTAGTCAGCTACATTAATTGTTAAAGGTGAAACTACTTTATAATAATATATGTTGATGTTGATTATTCATAAAATCGATGCATTAAATATTGTCAAATTTCGAAAGCAATTAGAGGCACATAACCCTATAGCACCCAGCTTGAACAAAAAAAATAAATTGAATATGGTGAAATTAAAATGTGACATGATACAACTGATAAACAACTGGACAAATGTGTAAAAAAAAATCTAGCTAATAGGGAAAAATTGTGTGAGATGACATTTCTAGTCTACTAAGGTGAAACTACTTTATAATAATATATGTTGATATTGATTATTTATAAAATCGATGCACTAAATATTGACAAATTTTCAAAGTCATTAGAGGTATATAACCGCATAGCATCCTAGCTTTGACAAAAAAATGAATTTAATGAAATTTAAAAATGGCATGACACAACTAATAAACAACTGGATGGAGAGATTGTGTGAAGTGGGAGTTATAGTCAACTACATTAATTGTTGAAGGTTTAACTATTTTATAATAATATATGTTGATGTTGATTGTTCATAAAATTGATACACTAAATATTCTCAAATTTCCAAAGTCATTAAAGGCACATAACCCCATAACACCCCATCTTGGACAAAAAAATAAATTAAATATGGTGAAATTTAAATGTGACAAGACACAACTGATAAACAATTGGATAACATGTAATCAAGGGAACCTAATATGGAGAGATTGTGTGAGGTGACTGTCACGACCCGTTTTCTGGGCACATGACCGGCACAATGATGAATCTCTCATCACTGTAAGCCTTCCGATAAATATATCAAATTTTCTTATCTGAAAATCATAGAGATGATTTGCATGTAATAATAGATTCTCAATATAAAATACATTATTATGCTGACA
Organism: Biancaea sappan; assembly: GCA_037074585.1. Lineage (NCBI taxonomy): Eukaryota > Viridiplantae > Streptophyta > Magnoliopsida > Fabales > Fabaceae > Biancaea > Biancaea sappan. The sequence continues at coordinate 12,018,449 of CM073490.1, read as the reverse complement.
TACAAACCAAATGCCAAACCCCTGAACTAGATGTCCTAGATGATTACAGAGCAACATAATCTACAACAATAGAGGGGCCTACCCGATAGCGGGAAGGTCCAAAGTGATTTACTCTTCTAGCGGATATTCTTCACTGGCAACCTGATCTGAACAAAAAGGTTGTACAAACAATGTGAGCTTTTAAACTCAGTGAGCAAATCGACCTCGCAATTATTAACAACATTTTTAAGATCAAACCAAATCACATTTCAAATAATTCAAACAATTCATACAATTCTAAATCAAGTTCCCAGACATTTTTCGGGTCCCGTCCACAATAAGTGACCGTTGCCCCACGGCCCCTGCCGTATCCTCCCTTATTTCACCCCTGTCCTCAAAGGGACAAATCTGTAGTCTAACCTTATTTCACCCCGTCCTTAAAAGGACTAATATCATATTCAATATCACGTGGCTATAGTGATTTCATTCCACCCTTATTTCATCCTATGGGATCCCATAAACTTTATTTCCGTTTCTATTAAGATCAAACACAACCACATTACACAATCATAGGCAACCATATGCATCTCATTTTAGGAAAAGTTCACAACAGAATCATATTTACACATTTCAATGTATAACATGAATGCATGAATTTCATGTCACATATATATATAGAGTATACTTTTAATATATACATTAAATAAGCAAACAAGGTAAGGTAGGATCTCTCACCTCGATTCCATACGAGTATCACTTCTCTAAGTCGTTACGGACAAGAGTACACAGATAAATTTCAGTATACCGCTACAGAGATTTTCATGAAAGATTAGAGAAAATACGTTAGGATTGTTTTCGTACAGATACTGTTCATACGTACGGTTACTGTTCATATATACGATCACTATTCACACGGTCACAATTCATACATACGGTCACTATTCATACGAGAAATAGAGAATACAATCTGTAAAAGAGTACACCAGGTAAGTTCCCAGGAAAGAGTGGAGGGTCACACTGGACACACTTAAAAACCAGGTCTTTTCTTAGCCAGAACTTTCCTAGACATGTATTCTTCACAGTTTACATTCTATTTCGGTAATCAGAGAATCAAAATAACATATAAACAGCTAAGGACAGTTTTTGTGATGTGGAAGATCAGCCAAGGCCGCAACCACAGAGCATACTTAAGAAAATAACTTCTAAAATTTGAAAGACATAGAAAGGGCATAGTATCCTTACCTAAGCTGAAAAGGAAAGGCCCACAATCTCAGAGGCCTAGCATTGAAGTAAGAGAAACTTAAGGAGAGAAGAAGAGAAGTTGAAGGTGTGAGTTTAGAAGTGAAATGAAAGCGCCTATTTATAGGAAAAGTCAAGGGTACTATTTGATACTATACGTTAATAAAATATTCAATTTACTATTTATGAAAATGACATTTCTAATAATGCAGTTACTGTGTAAATAGCGGCAATGGCTGAAAATTTTTTCTGTTATTACTATTGAAAACTTAAAGGAAAAACTATCCTTTCACCTTAAACCTTTAAGTTTCTTTTCAAATCAGTCCTTTCAATTTAGTCCCTGAGGGTATTTTTACACATAAAACGTCATTTTCTCCTACAAACTTCTTTCTAGTTTTCTCTTATGACCAAACCACATCTAGTACTTGACATTTCGATTGCATAAATGAACAGTATCGTATACGTAAATAGTATTATACGGGTGAATAGTACCGTATACTGAAATAGTAACAGTAGTTTGTAAACAAATATTTATATTTTATTTTTCTTGGGTATTACATTATCACCCCCTTAAGAGAATTCGGTCCCCCGAATTCAAAACTCATCTCAAGACTAAAAAAAGTATGATTACTTCGTCTATATCTCATCCTTTGTATCTCTTTCTTTCCAAACATCTTCACATCCTTGGTAGGATTTACAAGAACACTATAGCATCGACTGTGAACTCTAGACCGCATTATTAATAATTTTCATAGGAATTTTTGCCTTTTCTAAATAGCAAACAATCTCTTCCTCATTAGTTTGATCTTCTCCACAACCTTTTGTACCATAAAGTGTCTCATCCTCATAACCTTTACCAAACTTAAACCATCTGATCAGAGACGAATTCTGTCTCTATGTAAAACCTCAAATAGGTGTCTTCTCAAAAGTGACACGTGGTCTTTCTAGTTTATACTGAATATCAGGACACAAGTTATCACACACATAACTTATAACTTTTACGAATACAAGCACCTCACCTGAAGACATCATTTTGGCCATAGGCAATATTCTTGCCCGAAGGTGATCCTTCTACCTTAAGGCGATACTCTCAGCTGAATGCGTCATATAAAAAGAAAAATCACGTAAAATTATTACATAAATCTCTAGGAAGAACAATCCCAGAAAATGTGTTAAGTAAATAACATACTCCTCATGCATAATTATAAAATAAATATATATAGAAATTCCTCTCACCTCAATGACTCATATAGAGTCGTATCCCTTCAATGATTAGGGCAAACTCATAGTTCTTATAGGTTCATAAAATACTTATTTAGCATTCCTCCATATTTCAGAAGTGTAATGAAATATCATTTTAATAACTCTGCTTAGTCAAAAAGATATTACCATACTCTGCTTTAGAGTTTCCATAATCAAGTATGAAATATAAGTCCAACATCTTCTCATTCCTCAAGTTCTTTCAGTAAAAGGAATCACTTCAACAAAGAAGATCTAAATACTAACTTAAATTTTATTTCTAGTACATAGATAATTTTAATACATGAAGCTTAGACCAAATATAGCTTTAAATACAAACAAAAGAAAGAATAAATTAAGGACGAGGAGGCTTTTGAAATGTAAAAGGTGCTCCAGGTCTAGAAGAGGAAGGTGCTTCAGACCTTAAGGAGGAAGCTAATCGTTGCAGCCTAGAAAGAGTTTCTGGAGGAAGTGCCTGAGAAATTTGGCGAAGAGCTGAAGTTACTCCGTTCATACAGTCAATACACCTTGCTTGTTGGTCACAAAAATTTTGAGTTGCAAACATTGAATGTCTATCAACTCGATTAGCTAGTTCCCCGAAACGACGGTTTATCAGTTTCTCTTGGTTTTCAAAGAGACGATTTATTAGTCGCTTCTGGTCCTCTGTCTTGTATTCCAGGCTCTCTATCTTACGCTCTAGATTTTCGATCTTACGCTCCAGGAATGCAAGCTTATTTTCTGAGGATGTTGCAGTACTGTCCTCCTCCAACTCTATTACATCCCTCTTTCTCTTCTTTATTTCTGGTGACCTGTCTACAGGTCTCTTCCCTTTGTTGTCTCCGAGACTTAGATTTAAATCAAGCTCTACATTGCCAGTCTCAAAATTCAAGTTGAAAGACTTATTATCGGCCATTGCTCTAGGGATATCAGAAATAACTTCGAATGAGAAAGGAATGGAGATTGAGAAATAGGTATGTAATGAAAGAAGTAGGTTTGCTTGGTGCGATGAGTAGGGTAACGGGCAAACAAGATTTATAGACAACCCGAAGCCCCTGGAGCTAAAGCCACCACAACCTATACGCCGCTTGCTATAAGGTTTACAGATCACATATGTCGCAATGCCAGCAATTAATGTCGGACATGCAGATAAATAGTAAATGCAATTAACATAAGTCAAAGATTTCCTCAAAAAAAAAAATTTTTTCGGCTAATCTTGACCTTTCTCAAACTTTTGACTAACTACGCTCTTCAGTCTGAGATTTTCTCCCTCTAACTTGTTTTATCCTGTAATCCCATATCACGATGTCCCTCTATGATCGGGTAGTCTCATATTAGCCTTATCTTAGATTCTGATCGGTGTCTTTATTCTGGATTTACACATAATATATGTATATCAATATATATATATTAAAACAAAGTTAACTGCTTACGGTCACATGCAGTAAGTATTATCATGATGTAAGGAAATCACTGCCTTTCATTTGCCCACGAGAGCATTATATGTAAGTATGTGTAACCATGAAGATATATCATCATCTACACATTTTATTCTATCCAAGTCATTTTGATTTCACATCTCTATGAGCATATGTAGGATCATCACATATTCTCCTTGATCGTAGCCTTCACTCATTATGCATGAATAACATACATACATGTAATTACAACATGATTCAATCAATTATGTATATTATACTCAACTGAAAGCTCTTAAGAACAACACAATAAAACAGAGAAATGCATTTCAGTTCATCATAAAAGCATCCAAGGCAATCTTTGATGGCTATGTTATCAACTTCTTTGAATTTCGGAAAATGCCAACGGGAGAAATGGGAAAACCGAGTAAAATCGGCCGCAAATCCACCGAATATTGACTTTCATGGTTTTAGCATTAATGCAACGCGCTATCGGTGTGCACGCCTACCCTAGACTTCTGGCTTCCAGCTTGCAGAAATCCATAGGTTGATCGTGTAGGGGTGCGGTGAAGAGATATCTTCTTTGTCTCTTAGTCCAAATTTTTCTCTATAAAAACCTTCCCAGCGTTCTCAGTTACCACACCACAAAGAGTAATAATCTCTGATCCTACAATCCCCCAGTATTCCTCTCGCCTCATACTCTTACGAAAATTTCTAAATTTTTCCAAATCATGGCCTCAAGGAAGTACATTGATCTCACAGTAGAGGCTAAGGAAGAAGAGCTCGACTTAAACTTAAGTCTGGGCAAAGACAAGGGCAAAAGACCTTTTGAGGGGTCTCCAGAGAAGCAGAAGGAGAAGAAAATGAAGAAGATCGAGGAAGCTGAGGAGACTAGCACGGGCCATACCTCGGAGGACAAAATCGCCTGTCTAGAGCAGGAGGTGAAAAATCTGAAAAAGATGATAGGAGACCTGGAGAAGTTAACTAAACGCAATCATGCAGAAATGACTTCAAGAATAGACAGGTTCTTCTATTGGTCTACCCAGTGCTTCTGCAATCAACAACAAAGAAGTGTTGATTGTATGAATGAGATTTACACTACCCTCCGCGACATTGCTATGTCCCTTGCTCCAAGGAATGGTCGAGGGGTGATGATACAATACAACCCTCCTAATCCAAGACCACCTCGCTTTTAGATTACTCATGCATGAGTAAACTTCTTCTTTTTTGCAATGTAATCCTTCAGTTTTTTTTTTGTTTTTAATGCAAGTGGTTTCTTTTATTGGCTGGTACCCTAAAATAATATAGCTACACAAATTCAATCATGAATTCAGCTTATAAAATCCACCATATAAATATTTGATCCGACAGCAACGGAATCAAACAAGTAATAACCTTTCCTTTACTAAGTTCAAAAGTGTAGCCACATCTGTCTAAAACTAAAAACATAATTCCTATAAGTCTCGGAGGGAAAGGAAATGGAAACATCCTACAGGACCTTCAGTAGAGCCGTCTCTCTATAGTTGTGCCCGGGTTCACAACGATAGAGGAGGTCCCACTAAGGTTACCTTGCTCTGTAATCACTAGGAGACCTAACAACCATTGCTCTGATACCAACTTTGTCACGACCCGTTTTCTGGGCACATGACCGGCACAATGATGAATCTCTCATCACTGTAAGCCTTCCGATAAATATATCAAATTTTCTTATCTGAAAATCATAGAGATGATTTGCATGTAATAATAGATTCTCAATATAAAATACATTATTATGCTGACATACAAACCAAATGCCAAACCCATGAACTAGATGTCCTAGATGATTACAGAGCAACATAATCTACAACAATAGAGGGGCCTACCCGATAGCGGGAAGGTCCAAAGTGATTTACTCTTCTAGCGGATATTCTTCACTGGCAACCTGATCTGAACAAAAAGGTTGTACAAACAATGTGAGCTTTTAAACTCAGTGAGCAAATCGACCTCGCAATTATTAACAACATTTTTAAGATCAAACCAAATCACATTTCAAATAATTCAAACAATTCATACAATTCTAAATCAAGTTCCCAGACATTTTTCGGGTCCCGTCCACAATAAGTGGCCGTTGCCCCACGGCCCCTGCCGTATCCTCCCTTATTTCACCCCTGTCCTCAAAGGGACAAATCTGTAGTCTAACCTTATTTCACCCCGTCCTTAAAAGGACTAATATCATATTCAATATCACGTGGCTATAGTGATTTCATTCCACCCTTATTTCATCCTATGGGATCCCATAAACTTTATTTCCGTTTCTATTAAGATCAAACACAACCACATTACACAATCATAGGCAACCATATGTATCTCATTTTAGGAAAAGTTCACAACAGAATCATATTTACACATTTCAATGTATAACATGAATGCATGAATTTCATGTCACATATATATATAGAGTATACTTTTAATATATACATTAAATAAGCAAACAAGGTAAGGTAGGATCTCTCACCTCGATTCCATACGAGTATCACTTCTCTAAGTCGTTACGGACAAGAGTACACAGATAAATTTCAGTATACTGCTACAGAGATTTTCATGAAAGATTAGAGAAAATACGTTAGGATTGTTTTCGTACAGATACTGTTCATACGTACGGTTACTGTTCATATATACGATCACTATTCACACGGTCACAATTCATACATACGGTCACTATTCATACGAGAAATAGAGAATACAATCTGTAAAAGAGTACACCAGGTAAGTTCCCAGGAAAGAGTGGAGGGTCACACTGGACACACTTAAAAACCAGGTCTTTCCTTAGCCAGAACTTTCCTAGACATGTATTCTTCACAGTTTACATTCTATTTCGGTAATCAGAGAATCAAAATAACATATAAACAGCTAAGGACAGTTTTTGTGATGTGGAAGATCAGCCAAGGCCGCAACCACAGAGCATACTTAAGAAAATAACTTCTAAAATTTGAAAGACATAGAAAGGGCATAGTATCCTTACCTAAGCTGAAAAGGAAAGGCCCACAATCTCAGAGGCCTAGCATTGAAGTAAGAGAAACTTAAGGAGAGAAGAAGAGAAGTTGAAGGTGTGAGTTTAGAAGTGAAATGAAAGCGCCTATTTATAGGAAAAGTCAAGGGTACTATTTGATACTATACGTTAATAAAATATTCAATTTACTATTTATGAAAATGACATTTCTAATAATGCAGTTACTGTGTAAATAGTGGCAACGGCCGAAAATTTTTTCTGTTATTACTATTGAAAACTTAAAGGAAAAATTATCCTTTCACCTTAAACCTTTAAGTTTCTTTTCAAATCAGTCCTTTCAATTTAGTCCCTGAGGGTATTTTTACACATAAAACGTCATTTTCTCCTACAAACTTCTTTCTAGTTTTCTCTTATGACCAAACCACATCTAGTACTTGACATTTCGATTGCATAAATGAACAGTATTGTATACGTAAATAGTATTATACGGTTGAATAGTACCGTATTGTAATACCCATGAAAAATAAAAAATAAATGCGTGTTTTCAAACTACTGTTACTATTTCAGTATACAGTACTATTCACCCATATAATACTATTTACGTATATGGTACTGTTCATTTATACAATCAAAATGTCAAATACTAGATGTGGTTTGGTCATAAGAGAAAACTAGAAAGAAGTTTGTAGGAGAAAATGACGTTTTATGTGTAAAAATACCCTCAGGGACTAAATTGAAAGGACTGAATTGAAAAGAAACTTAAAGGTTTAAGGTAAAAGGATAGTTTTCCCTTTAAAGTTTCTAATAGTAAATAAACGAAAATTTTCCATCGTAAGGTGTACAGTAACTGCATTATTAGAAATGTCATTTTCATGAATAGTAAATTGAATATTTTATTAGCGTATAGTGTCAAATAGTACCCTTGACTTTTGCTATAAATAGGCCCTTCCATTTCACTTCTAAACTCACACCTTCAACTTCTCTTCTTCCCTCCTTAAGTTTCTCTTGCTCCGACGCTAGGCTTCTGAGATTTTGGGCCTTTCCGTTTTTGCTTAGGTAAGGATACTATGCCCTTTCTATGTCTTTCAAATTTTAGAAGTTATTTTCTTAAGTATGCTCTGTGATTGCGGCTTTGGCCGATCTTCCACATCAGAAAAACTGTCGTTAGCTGTTATTTTGATTCTCTGATTACCGAAATAGAATATAATCTGTGGAGAATACATGTCTAGGAAAGTTCTGGCTAAGGAAAGACCTGATTTTTAATTGTGTCCAGTGTGACCCTCCACTCTTTCCTGGGAACTTACCTGGTGTACTCTTTTACAGATTGTATTCTGTATTTCAGGTATGAATAGTACCCGTACGTATAAATAGTGACCGTATGAATAGTACCGTACGTATAAATAGTGACCGTATGAATAGTACCGTACGTATGAATAGTGACTGTATGAATAGTATCCGTACGTATGAACAGTATCTGTACGAAAACGATCTTAACGTATTTTCTGTAATCTTTCATGAAAATCTCTGTAGCGGAACACTGAAATTCACCTGCGTACTCTTGTCCGTAACGATTTAGAGAAGTGATACTCGTACGGAATCCAGGTGAGTGAAACGACCCTGTTTTAATAGAGTTTTAGCATTACTGGTGATAAAAAGTATGTCGTAGGACACTCCCAAGATTCATAGGGGGAAATTGGATTCAGAATGACGAATATAATGAGATAATTAATCCAGAAGTATGGATAAGACAAAGCAAGTATCTCATGATGATATGAAATTTGAATCATATAGTTATATACTATACCTGTTATATGGATGAGTATTATATTGTGCTTCTGATTATGATATGAACTGTTGTACTATTGATTGTGATTGAGCGGTACAGTACCCCCTCTCACGGCAAGGCGGAAAACCCGGGTTAAAGGGTGTCTTGACCAATGAGTGTGGAGACAATGATTCCCTCAGTAGGGATATAGCCCGGATTGGTGATAAATCCGTGAGGCGCCCTAGCTAAGAGGATGAGGTTGTGCGTCATGGCGGAAAAATACAAAATTGGTGAGCCGGCCTGTGTGCGCTCTCCGGGATAAATTGCCATTGACGAGTACTAGTATCGTTTGTTGAATTGGATGAAATTTTCTTGTATGTAATTTCTAACTATGTCTATTGGTTGAGCTTGAGCCTTCGGATATGCTTGCATGATTGGTGATGTATTTGAATTTTATTAACGCGAGGCCGATTTGCTCACTGAGTTTAAAAGCTCACACTGTTTGTACAAACTTTTTGTTCAGATCAGGTTGCCGCCGAAGTACATCCGCTAGAGGAGTAGATCACGTTGGACCTTCCTGCTGTCGAGTAGGCCCTTCTTTTGTTATACAGTATGTTGCTCTGTAACCGTCTAGGACATCTAGGTCAGGGGTTTGGTATTTGGCTTGTATTTCAGTATGATAATGTATTTTGTACTGAGGATCTATTATTAATTAAGAAAATATGATGTATTTTCTTTGTATTTATTAAGGAATGGTATTTTGAGAATATAGAGATAGTGACTAACAATTTTACTTGTGGGAAGAATTTATCGAAAGGCTTACAGTGATGGGATATTCATTATTGTGCCGGTCATGTGCCTAGAAAATGGGTCGTGACAAAGTTGGTATCAGAGCATAGGTTGTTAGGTCTCCTAGTGATTACAGAGCAAGGTGTCTTTAGTGGGCCTTCCCCTATTGTCGTGACTACAGCACGACCATAGGATAAAGATCCACCAAAAGCCCTGTAGAGATTAAAATCCCTTTTTTTCGTGTCTTTACTTGAAGCATAATAGTGACGATATATATTATTCTTAATGGTAGAATAAGTTTAGATGGCACCAAGAAAATCAAACGCTTCTGGAATCCGCATAAGATCTGGCAGGGCCTTGGTCCCTCCAGCTGCTCAGTCAGCAAATGCAAGACTGGAGATGCCTAATCGTGTAGAAGATAACCATGCACAAAACAGAGAAATATCCACTGAAAACCCTGGAAGAAATGCTGGAGAACCATCACAAATCGACGCGACTGTAGTGATGGAAGCATTAGCTGCAATGCAGAACGAGGTGAATGGGCTAAAGGAACTTCTGATGGGACAATCATCTGAAGATGGCTCACAGGCATCAGTACATGCTGCAAAAGTACAAGAGACAGACCAGATGCCACCTCCACCCCCTCCTCAGGATTGGGTAGGTACAGAGGTCAAAATCTCGGAATTTATGAAGCTGAATCCGCCAACCTTTGCAGGAGATGTTAATGAAGACCCACAACGTTTTCTAGATGACTGTGAGAAAATCCTTGACACGTTAGAATGCCCTGAACCTCGAAAAGTAACCCTTGTTACCTTTCAGTTAAGAGGTAAGGCCGACCGCTGGTGGCGAACATGGAAGAAGGGCATGGCCAGAAATGCCCCACCCGTTAAATGGAATGACTTTAAAAGAATTTTTCGAGAACAATTTATTCCGGAGAGTATACGAGAAGCAAAGATGAATGAGTTTGAGGCACTCCGGCAAGGATCACGAACCGTCGATGAATACGACAATCTGTTTATAGAGTTGTCTGAATATGCTACTCACATGGTCCTAACTGAGAAAGAAAAGATCCGACGGTTTATTAAAGGCCTTCAAGAGTCTTTATTTGACAGGGTGGGATCGAAAATACGAGATTTTTCATTTTATACAGAAGTCGTCGACATCGCCCGTATGATGGAAGAAAGAGATATGCAAAAAGAAAAATGGAATAACAAAAGAAAGAGAAAACAAGATGAGAAATCACGCTACCACGGAGAGAGTTCTGGACGTGCAGCCTCTACCGCTAGTGCACCACAGCGTCAACAAAGTGGTACATGGGGTCAACAAAGGCCCTGGTGCTCTAAATGTGAAAGAAATCACTTCGGAGCTTGTTTTGTCAACAACAACACTAGGGTCTGTTACCAATGTGGTCAACAGGGCCACATCAAAAGAGATTGCCCCCAACTCTACACGAGATCTGGCCAAGGGTCAGTACGCCCTAATCAATCAGAGGCTACTGTTGCCAACAGATCCCCTGTAACTGTAGGAGGCAATGGAATCGGAAGAGGTGCTGGCAGAGGACAAGGTGGTCGAGGGCAGGCTTCAGCAGGCCGAGGGAACGCTCGAGTATTCGCTTTAACCCGTCAAGATGCTCAGGTGTCTAATACGGTGGTAGCAGGTACTCTTCTGATTGAATCAAATTTTGCACATGTTTTGTTTGACTCTGGCTCTATGCATTCCTATATGTCACCATTCTTTGCTAAGAACTTTAAGTAAAAAGTTGTTAGATTAGAATGTCCGTTTTTAGTAACTACGCCTACTGGAGGCACCTTACTAATAGAACGAGGCTATCGAGCTTGCAAGGTAAGAGTCGGAGAAATAAATACAACAGTAGACCTAATGCTGTTAGATATGACAGACTTTGATGTCATCTTGGGCATGGATTGGCTGGCATCTTGTCATGCCACCCTGGATTGCTATAATAAGATAGTTAAATTTAATATTCCGGGGGAGCCTTCTTTCGTATTTCATGGTGAACGGAGTGAAATTTCTGGGAATCTTATATCTTTAATGTGTGCCCAACGTTTATTGCGAAAGGGCTGTAAAGGATACTTGGCATTCGTTAAAGATATTAAGAAAGAAGAACTAAAAGTAGAAGACGTTTCAGTAGTCCAGGAGTTTGTAGATGTCTTCCCAGATGATCTACCAGGTATACCCCCAGATCGAGAGATTGAGTTCCAGATAGAGTTAGCACCAGATACTCGCCCAATCTCCATACCCCCTTATAGAATGGCACCAACAGAATTAAAAGAGTTAAAAACTCAGTTACAGGACTTGCTAGACAAAGGCTTTATAAGGCTAAGTTATTCACCTTGGGGAGCTCCTGTTCTGTTCGTGAAAAAGAAGGACGGATCGATGAGACTATGCATAGATTACAGGCAACTGAATAAGGTAACTATCAAAAATAAATACCTGTTGCCTCGCATCGACGACCTTTTCGATCAACTTCAAGGAGCCAAGTGTTTTTCAAAGATTAACTTGAGGTCTGGTTATCACCAACTCAAGATCAAGGAGGAGGATGTGTCTAAAACAGCCTTTCGTACCAGATATGGGCACTACGAGTTCTTGGTGATGTCATTTGGATTAACGAATGCACCAGCTGCTTTCATGGATTTAATGAATAGGATTTTTAAATCCTTTTTAGACAAATTTGTCATTGTCTTCATAGACGACATTCTGGTGTACTCAAAGACTTCAGAAGAGCACGAACAACACCTTCGTGTTGTGTTGCAGACATTGAGGGATCATCAATTGTACGCCAAATTCTCTAAATGCGAGTTTTGGATTGATCGTGTAACTTTCTTGGGACATGTGATCTCCAAAGATGGCATCCAAGCAGACCCAAGCAAAGTAGAAGCGGTCAAAATGTGGCTTAGACCTACCTCCGTCACGGAGATTCGCAGCTTCTTGGGATTGGCAGGATATTATCGTCGTTTCATCCAAAATTTTTCTCAGTTAGCCGCTCCTCTCACACGACTGACTAGGAAAGGAGTAAAGTACCAATGGGATGACGCTTGTGAAGAAAGCTTCCAAGAACTCAAGAAAAGGTTAATCTCCGCACCTGTATTGGTCTTACCCTCAGGACCAGGAGGTTTTACAGTATACTGCGATGCATCAAGAGTAGGGTTGGGATGTGTTCTCATGCAGCATGGCCAGGTAGTGGCATATGCATCGAGACAACTTAAGAAACATGAACAAAACTACCCCACCCACGATCTGGAACTGGCAGCTGTAGTTTTCGCTTTAAAGATATGGCGACATTATCTATACGGAGAAACTTGCGAAATCTACACTGACCATAAAAGTCTAAAATATATTTTCGACCAAAAGGACTTAAACTTGAGGCAGAGGAGATGGGTAGAATTACTAAAAGATTATGATTGCAATATTCTTTACCACCCAGGCAAAGCAAACGTGGTAGCAGATGCCTTGAGTCGAAAATCTATGGGTAGTCTGGCCCATATAGCAGTAACAAAAAGACCCTTGATCCAAGAACTACAAGAGATGAGAGCAAAAGGTGCTACTCTTGAGGTTACAAGGACAGGATCATTCTTAGCCCATATCAGGGCTAGATCTTCCCTTGCTGACCAGATACGGATATCTCAAATGGAGGATCCTGAGCTTGTCCAAATTATGGAAAAGGTGAAGATTGGTGAAGTGAATAGTTTCACACTCGACGATACAGGAGTCTTACATTTTGAACAACGGTTGTGTGTACCACATGTTGGAACTCTTAGACGAGACATCATGGAAGAAGGTCATCGTGCTGCATATGCTGTACATCCAGGAGCCACCAAGATGTATCAGGATCTGAAACAGATCTACTAGTGGAAAGGAATGAAACAAGACATAGTAGAATTTGTGTCTCGTTGTTTAACCTGTCAACAGGTTAAGGCTGAGCATCTAAAGCCAGGAGGCTCGTTACAACGATTAGAGATTCCTGAATGGAAATGGGAACGAGTGACGATGGACTTTGTTGTTGGTCTACCTCGTTCCACAGGAGGTTATGACTCAGTTTGGGTCATTGTTGACCGACTAACCAAATCAGCACACTTCATTCCAGTCAAAACCACTTATGGTGTAGTAACGTTGGCACAATTGTATATTAAAGAAATAGTAAAGTTGCATGGAGTACCTATATCTATCATTTCTGATAGAGGTCCTCAATTTACCTCTCGTTTCTGGAGGAGTTTTCAGGAGGCATTAGGTACTCGAGTGGACCTTAGTACCGCTTTTCACCCACAGACAGACGGACAGTCAGAGCGGACGATTCAGACGCTAGAGGATATGTTACGAGCTTGTATTCTAGACTTCAGTGGTAGCTGGGAAAAGCATTTGTATCTTGTAGAGTTCGCATATAACAACAGCTACCAGGCCACTATTGGGATGGCACCCTTTGAGGCCTTGTATGGGAGACGTTGCAGATCTCCGATCGGTTGGTTCGAGGTAGGTGAAGCGAAAGCATTAGGACCTGACTTGGCCCAGGATGCCCTAACCAAGGTTAAGACAATACAAGATAGGATGCGAGCAGCTCAAAGTAGACAAAAGGCATACGCTGACCATAGACGACGTGATTTAGAGTTCTCAGTCGGCGATATGGTATTCCTTAAGGTCTCTCCAATGAAAGGTGTGTTGAGATTTGGAAGGAAAGGAAAGTTGAGTCCTAGATACATCGGGCCTTATGAGATTCTAGAACGAGTGGGAAAAGTGGCTTATCGGCTTGCCCTACCTATGGATCTGGAAGGGATTCACCCTGTTTTTCACGTATCCATGTTAAGGAAGTACCTTCATGACCCTTCTCACATACTTCACCCTTCTCAGAATGATTCTATCCTAGTAGATGAAAACTTATCATACGAGGAGATACCGGTAGCTATCCTCGATAGTCAAGTAAAGAAACTCCGATCTAAGGAGATTCCATCCGTCAAGGTTTTGTGGAGGAATCAAACTCACGAAGAAGCCACATGGGAAGCCGAGGCCGACATGCGTTCTAGATATCCCCATCTTTTTACGACTTGAGGTAATTTAAATTCGGAGGACCGAATTTCTTAAAGGGGGTGATAATGTAATACCCATGAAAAATAAAATATAAATGCGTGTTTTCAAACTACTGTTACTATTTCAGTATACGGTACTATTCACCTATATAATACTATTTACGTATATGGTACTGTTTATTTATACAATCAAAATGTCAAATACTAGATGTGGTTTGGTCATAAGAGAAAACTAGAAAGAAGTTTGTAGGAGAAAATGACGTTTTATGTGTAAAAATACCCTCAGGGACTAAATTGAAAGGACTGAATTGAAAAGAAACTTAAAGGTTTAAGGTAAAAGGATAGTTTTCCCTTTAAAGTTTCTAATAATAAATAAACGAAAATTTTCGTAAGGTGCACAGTAACTGCATTATTAGAAATGTCATTTTCATGAATAGTAAATTGAATATTTTATTAGCGCATAATGTCAAATAGTACCCTTGACTTTTGCTATAAATAGGCCCTTCCATTTCACTTCTAAACTCACACCTTCAACTTCTCTTCTTCCCTCCTTAAGTTTCTCTTGCTCCGACGCTAGGCTTCTGAGATTTTGGGCCTTTCCGTTTTTGCTTAGGTAAGGATACTATGCCCTTTCTATGTCTTTCAAATTTTAGAAGTTATTTTCTTAAGTATGCTCTGTGATTGCGGCTTTGGCCGATCTTCCACATCAGAAAAACTGTCGTTAGCTGTTATTTTGATTCTCTGATTACCGAAATAGAATATAATCTGTGGAGAATACATGTCTAGGAAAGTTCTGGCTAAGGAAAGACCTGATTTTTAATTGTGTCCAGTGTAACCCTCCACTCTTTCCTGGGAACTTACCTGGTGTACTCTTTTACAGATTGTATTCTGTATTTCCGGTATAAATAGTACCCATACGTATAAATAGTGACCGTATGAATAGTACTGTATGTATGAATAGTGACTGTATGAATAGTATCCATACGTATGAACAGTATCTATACGAAAACGATCTTAACGTATTTTCTGTAATCTTTCATGAAAATCTCTGTAGCGGAACACTGAAATTCACCTGCGTACTCTTGTCCGTAACGATTTAGAGAAGTGATACTTGTACGGAATCCAGGTGAGTGAAACGACCCTGTTTTAATAGAGTTTTAGCATTACTGGTGATAAAAAGTATGTCGTAGGACACTCCCAAGATTCATAGGGGGAAATTGGATTCAGAATGACGAATATAATGAGATAATTAATCCAGAAGTATGGATAAGACAAAGCAAGTATCTCATGATGATATGAAATTTGAATCATATAGTTATATACTATACCTGTTATATGGATGAGTATTATATTGTGCTTCTGATTATGATATGAACTGTTGTACTATTGATTGTGATTGAGCGGTACAGTACCCCCTCTCACGGCAAGGCGGAAAACCCGGGTTAGGTGTCTTGACCAATGAGTGTGGAGACAATGATTCCCTCAGTAGGGATATAGCCCGGATTGGTGATAAATCCGTGAGGCGCCCTAGCTAAGAGGATGAGGTTGTGCGTCATGGCGGAAAAATACAAAATTGGTGAGCCGGCCTGTGTGCGCTCTCCGGGATAAATTGCCATTGACGAGTACTAGTATCGTTTGTTGAATTGGATGAAATTTTCTTGTATGTAATTTCTAACTATGTCTATTGGTTGAGCTTGAGCCTTCGGATATGCTTGCATGACTGGTGATGTATTTGAATTTTATTAACGCGAGGCCGATTTGCTCACTGAGTTTAAAAGCTCACACTGTTTGTACAAACTTTTTGTTCAGATCAGGTTGCCGCCGAAGTACATCCGCTAGAGGAGTAGATCACGTTGGACCTTCCCGCTGTCGGGTAAGCCCTTCTTTTGTTATACAGTATGTTGCTCTGTAACCGTCTAGGACATCTAGGTCAGGGGTTTGGTATTTGGCTTGTATTTCAGTATGATAATGTATTTTGTACTGAGGATCTATTATTAATTAAGAAAATATGATGTATTTTCTTTGTATTTATTAAGGAATGGTATTTTGAGAATATAGAGATAGTGACTAACAATTTTACTTGTGAGAAGAATTTATCGAAAGGCTTACAGTGATGGGATATTCATTATTGTGCCGGTCATGTGCCTAGAAAATGGGTCGTGACACGTATACTGAAATAGTAACAATAGTTTGTAAACAAATATTTATATTTTATTTTTCTTGGGTATTACAGTGACAGTTCTAGTCAGCTACATTAATTGCTAGAGGTTGAACTACTTTATAATAATATATGTTGATGTTAATTGTTCATAAAATCGATGCACTAAATATTGTCAAATTTCCAAAGCCATTAGATGCACATAACCCCATCGCACCACAGCTTGGACGAAAAAAATAAATTAAATATGGTGAGATTTAAATGTGGCATGACACAACTGATAAATAATTGGACAACGTATAATCAAGGGAACCTAGTATGGAGAGATTGTGTGAGGTGGCATTTCTAGTCAGCAACAATTGTTGTTGGAGGTAGAACTAATTTATAATAATATATGTTGATGTCGGTTGTTCATAAAATCAATACACTAAATGTTGTCAAATGTCCAAAGCCATTAGAAAATACATTGAATATGGTGAAATTTAAATATGACATGACACAACTAATAAACAATTGGACAATTCGTAATCAAAGGAATATAGTATGGAGAAATTGTGTGAGGTGACAATTATAGTCACCTACATTGTTGAACTACTTTATAATAGTATATGTTGATGTTGATTGTTCATAAAATCAATGCACACTAAATATTGTCAAATTTTCAAAATCATTAGAAGCACATAACTCCATAACACCCCAATTTAGACAAAAAATAATAATATAATGAAATTTAAATGTGACATGACACAACTGATAAACAATTTGATAACATAGTATAGAGAGATTGTTTGAGGTGGCAGTTCTAGTCAGTTATATTAACTGTTGGAGGTGAAACTACTTTATAATAATATATGTTGATTCTGTATTATCTTCATACATGAGCTGTGAAACACAAGGCGTGCGAGCCTTAATTAGTTTTATCATTTAGTATTTGTATGAAAAAAAGAAGTTAGACAAAATTGCTTTTTTACAAAAATGATTTTTTAAAACTTATTTTGAACAAATTACTATTTGCAAGAACATAATTTTATTTAGAAATTGCTTTAAAAAATGTAGTTTAAAAGAATGAATTTTGTTTGGATATTAAGTAGCAAAATCACTTTTGGATATATAATTATTGGAAAATATATGAATTTTATGTTGTCTTATTTCATTTACCTTTATTATTCAACTTCGCTCATTTCTATCATAGGTACTAATATTTGATTAAAAATATACATATAACTACTAAATACAAAAACTTGTACAATATTATTGCTTGGTACAAAAGGATTAAAGTGTAAACTTTTACTCAAAATAATTAAAGAGTAAATATTATGAGGATTAAAGTGAAAATGAATATAAAATCATGGGTCAAGCAAACATTCAAAGCCAACAAAATATTCTAAGGACCTAAATGAAATAAAATAAGTCAGAGGGACTGGCATGAAAAATGAAATGGGACAAAAATTGTAGTACCCACTATATTTTCAAAAATTACGATAAGTTTATTTTAGAGAAAATAATTTTCTGATCTGTTTAATTTTTGTATGCTTGTTGGTACATATTGTTGAAAATGCGAATTTTTATTTATAAAGTGCATAAATTATGAGATATGATGAATGTTATGATATGAAATTTATTCTTTGGATAAAATATGGCTTGAACATAAGTGGGATCTGAAATAAACTGGGAGAAAAATAATGTTATATATGAGAAAATCCCTTTAAGGACTATTTTGAAAGGGACAAAAGTGAAAAGAAACTTAAAGGTTTAAGAGAAAGGATAATTTTCCTTTTAGTTTCCAATAGTAACGACGAACGCAGCGTGATCGCACAGTAAACTGAATTATTAGAAGTGTCATTTTTATAAATAGTAAATTGAATATTTTATTAACGCACAGTGTCAAATAGTATCTTTGACTTTTCCTATAAATAGGCCCTTCCATTTCACTTCTAACTCACACCTTCAGTTTCTCTTCTCTCCTCTCCTCAAAACTTCTCTTGCTCTGACGTTAGGGCTCTGAGATTCTAGATCTTTCTTCCTTAGCCTAGACTCAAGGTAAGAATACTATGCCCTTTTTCTATGCCGTTCAGATTTTAAAAGTTATTTTCTTAAGTATGCTCTGTGGTTGCGGCTTTGGCTGATCTTCCACATCAGAAAAACTGTCCTTAGCTACCTATATGTTGTTTTGATTCTCTGATTACCGAAATAGAATGTAAACTGTGAAGAATACATGTTTAGGAAAGTTCTGGCTAAGGAAATACATGGTTCTTAAGTGTGTCTATTGGGACTCTCCACTCTTTTCGAGGAACTTATCTGGTATACTCTTTTATAGATTGTATTCTCTATTTCTGGTATAAATAGTACTTATACGTATAAATAGTAACCATATGTATAAATAGTATTCGTATGTATGAATAGTAACCATATGTATAAATAGTGATTATACGTATGAATAGTATTTTGGTACAAAAGCAGCCCTGACTTTCTATATCTGATCTTTATGAAAATCTCCGTAGCGGAACTTGAAATCCAGCTACGTACTCTTCTTTGTAGCAACTCAGAAAAGTGACTTGGATACGGAATCTATGTGAGTGGATGACCTTGCTAATCGACTTTATTTATTTTTATTTCAAGTACAATATAAATTTCATCTCATATCGCAATTAGATTCTATATTTATTGATGATTGCTAGATAATGAAATTTATTGTTGATTTAAGATTATATTGATGAGAATTATGAATTGAGTATATAATACACATGGAATGGTTGAGGGCTTGACCCAAAATACCAATGCATGAAATTATACACATGGAATGGTTGAGGGCTTGACCCAAGATACCAATGCATGGAATTATATACACGGAATGGTTGAGGGATTGATCCCCCAAGATACTAATGCGTGTAATGGTACACATGGAATGGTTGAGGGCTTGATTTCCCAAGATACCAATGCATGTAATGGTTGTAGACATGAATACATCTTTAAGCAGAAATATCGCCTACGGGCAGAACACGCATTCGGGCGGGATGACATCTACAAGTGGGATGACGCTTTCGAGCGAGGTGCATGTGATTATTTATGAACTTTCTTATGATGAATTTCTTTTGACTTACATTTATGTCATGAATTATTAATATTGTGAGTTTTTTCACATGTTCATACATGATTATATGTACTTTTGGCATGCATAATTAATTATATATGCGATAAGGCTATTTTATGGTGAGTCAAGTGGATAAGACTTACCCCCTCATAGTTTCAGGTAAAGAAGACCCTTTAACTTCGAGGATGAACATGTCGATGATGCGTCCCCTTTGTTCGGGGTATGGTAACAGACTTAATTATGTTGTTTTAGTAACTTTAGAAAGCTCTGTAATCGGGTAGGTCATGTATTGTTGTATAAGATAGTTAAATTTGAAAACATGTAATTTAGTTGTATGCTATCTTATTCATACTTTCTCATATGATTATGAGAAGAGAAAACATTCTCTTGTTTTACTTTTTCATTGTGCAATTTAAAACAATTATATTTAAAGCAATAATTAGATTAAGGAAAGAGTAAGAAGTTAAATGGAAAGTTAGGTTTGCGATGATGTGGGTTTAGACATCTCCGCGCTGATCACGGGCCTGAATTTAGGGCGTGACAAAATTGAAAAAGAAGTTTCAAACCTAGGCCAAAGTGTAACTTTTTCAAAAATTGAAAACACCTTCTTTACCTGTTCTTGGTTTGAAAACTAGAGATAGAGGGAAGAGGGACAAAAAAAAAATATGGGAGGGGATAGGAAGTGAGGTGTAGAAGAGAGAAAATAGTACTTAATTAGCAAATTCAATGCGAACCAAGGCAAAAGCAAAACCATATACTTTAATGCAAACTTGATTTGAGTCAAAATTAATTCTACAAGCTTTTTTTATCGTGTTTTGAAACAAAACAATTTTCTTACAAAATCATGTTTCAACCTGTAAAACCTTAGTTTAGAGTGTATCATTGAGTTTTCAAACACTCACACAATTTGTTTGTTTATAAATTATTTCAATTCGGGTTTTTACTTTGTACATTGCTAATTGTATGGTCATAAATTTTAGAGTAGGTACAGAATCTTTAGATTAATAATAAAATGTAATAATTTAATTTTGACTTGTTTAATATAGTACGTTTAGATAACTTTTTCTTGGAATAGGTTTAACTATATTTAATTTTAAATTTTTTACCCGGGGTTTTTTTTTGGGGGGGGGGGGGGGGGGCTCCATATGTTGGTGTATTATAGTATTCTTATACTATGCTGGTTCTTTTCTTTATTTGTGATAATTGCATGCATTGGGTTAATTTATTCTCAACTCAATAATGTGTCTTCTTGGATCAATCAAATACAAGACATTTAAATAATTAGGGCATGTGTCATTACACAAATAATTCATAAGAAATTTATTTATGACATTATCATAATAAATATTCAAACATTGCAGCTAGCTAATTACATCACATACTTTTTTTCTATGGTCAACTCAACCTCTTTTAGTTGCCTAATTTGTTAGAAAATTGTAAATAATCATAGATTGCTTCCTCTTTTTTTTTTAATCCATAAATACTTTTTTTAACCCAATAATTAAAAAAAACATATTTTTCAAAATTTTAAAGCACAAAGGACAAAGCATACTTAAATTGATGTTTTTAAAAATTAAATTATTCTTGTTATTAAAATTTAAACAACAATTAGTTAAGAGTGAATTTACTATTTTGTCGCTCAAAGTATACATCAATAATAATGTGGTTGTTAAAAGATAATTATTGATCACTTTAATTTTTGAATTTGGAATTTATTATATAAAAAAATAGTCCATCTATCTAACACTTATCCTAAGACAGTGAAAGGATGAGTCATTTTATTTAAAATTTCATAATTCAATTATTAAAGTGATTAATCACATCATTATGTTATACATCAATAATAATGTGGTTGTTAAAAGATAATTATTGATCACTTTAATTTTTGAATTTAGAATTTATTATATAAAAAAATAGTCCATCTATCTAACACTTATCCTAAGACAGTGAAAGGATGAGTCATTTTATTTAAAATTTCATAATTCAATTATTAAAGTGATTAATCACATCATTATGTTAAGATATTACTTCATTATCACACTATCATAATAATATTCATCAGTATATAAATGTTGATTGTAATAATAATGTTAACTTTTGAACCATTTTGTTTAATAATTTTAAAATTTAGAGATTAAATTGATAAGTAATTATTTTGTAGGAACTAAGTTGTCATCAAGATATAATTTTAAAAATCAAAAAGTAGGTTTACTCATTAAAATTAAATAAGTAGGAGTATTTTAAATACTTCAAATCAACATATGGAAGAAGTAAATTGAAGGAAACATAAGTGTTCACTTGAAAATACTAAAAATGGAACAACCAAAGAAATTTGTATATTTATAGGATCTCATGAAATTCTAAACTTTCGTTGTCATAGACTTGGCTTGATCGTTATCCGGTGGGACCATTCAGACTGGAAGGACAGCTAACTTAGTGATAAGATCTACTTGTCATTGCTGTTTTTCTTGCCCTGTGATTGTCATTATGTGATTTTCTTGTTTTTATTTTTCCTGAAAGCGGCTTTCCTCCAACAATAGGGAAATATCTAAGATTGAATTTATTAAAATTAATTATGTAATTTTTCTTAAAATATAAAATTAATCTAAATTATTTGATGATTTTATTCAATAATTCAAATTAGGTATGGAGGAAACCGTCCCCTCCTGACCTTGAAGGAAAGCCGCTTCTGTTTTCTCTATCTTCGTGTTGTTATGCGCACACTTATTCCCAAAATCGTTTAATTTTACTTGTCAATATGTATATCTCCCGTGGACGGAAAAAACTAAAACTTATTGCACTAAATGAATTATAATAAAGAAAAGGCAAAAATATGTGTTTACTCCAAATTTTACTTTTGTCTTTAACAAATTTTTTTTGTCAATTATGTTTTATTTTATTTTAAATATATCATTTTTATTAATGTGGTTTAAAATACTAACAAAAAATATTGATTGAACAATTTATATTACACATATCATGCTCTACATTATTTATTAAGTAGATTCAAACTTAAAATTTAAAAAATATTCTTATTTTATTTTCTCACTGTCGTCTTCTCAACAAATTAATTCATATAAGAATACTGTTATTACTAGTGGCGTATCCATGATCTCTTAATCAATGAGGCAAAATTTTCATTCGCTTTTTTGGATTTAATGATAATTCTTTTAAATTAATTTTAATTTGTTGCTCAATTGATGGTAATTTCATCTTAAAAAATATTTTTATTACCAAAAAAATATTTCTTCTTCTAAATCTTAATACATAATCAATCAACTTATTTGATAGAATTAGGTCTATGTACAAAAACCTCAAATTTTAAACTTTTACAAAGAGATCCTTAATAATAGAATGATAAATTAACCATCATCAAGAAAATTTTTTTATGAAATTGACTTCACAAATATGTTATTCATAATCCTAATTGTATAATCAATCAATCAATTTGATAGAATTAGACCTATGTACAAAAATCTCAAATTTCAAGCTTTTACAAATAGGTCCCTAATAATAGAATGATAAATTAACCATCATCAAGAAAAAATTTCATAAAATTGACTTCACAAATATATTACTCATGATCCTAATTGTATAATCAATCAACCAAATTAATAGAATTAGACCTATGTACAAAAACTCCAAAATTCAAGCTTTTACAAAGAGATCCCTAACAATGAAATGAGAAATTAACCATCATCAAAAAAAATTTTATGAAATTGATTTCACAAATATGTTATTCATGATCCTAATTACATAATCAATTAACCAATTTGATAGAATTAGACCTATGTATAAAAAAACTTCAAATTTCAAACTTTTACAAAAAGGTATCTAACAATTAAATGAGAAATTAACTATCATAAAAAAAAATTTGTAACTCTGGAGAGTGGAGATCCTGTGACTGTGAGTAATAGAGAGTGACTGAATCACTGAAGGGAATTCAAAAAATTATAAAAGGGTTAAAAAAAAGGAGAGGGCAAAATAAAAAAAAATTTACATACAAATTTATAAAATTCAGAGCACCCCCTTAAATACACGTAGATCCGCCCTGGTTATTAGTTATTACACCCATAGAAATAGGTTAGGCTATGCCTCCCACTTTTTTCCCAACAAACAATAATGATCGTATTCTATAATAGGAGTTAGGTAACTAAATAACGAATGGATGAATTATTAAAGCGGTTACACTTTCGTAACAGAATTTAGTTGATATTTCACCTAATGTTGATTTTATTTAAGTTTGAATAGAGACATCTCATCGATCATTCAATCATAAATTAAATATAATTTAAAATAAGAATAATTTTATAAAGTGAGAAGACGAACTTCTTGTATGTATATGAAAGAAACACGTAAGAAATCTGATCTTAATGTGATACACAGTATGGAGTTAGAAAAATCTGATTGAAATGGTGTTACTGCGCAGCCTAATGAAGGCGTGATCTGGCGTAATACATATCTAGAGCATCCTTCCAATCAAACTGAAATCAGATTCAGTGAGGGAACCAGTCACGAGCAAGTTGGCCAACCGAATGGACCTACCAATACCATTCCATGACCATCATGGCTCGTTGACATGCATGCCCACACTCCCTAGCCTTCCTAATTCTTCTATTCCTTTTCCCTCTTTTTTCTTTTGACGCTAATCGGAGCCAATCAGCCTAGCGCCACAGTCCACACGCACTCCGTTCTCTTCAAAAAGTCTACAACTACAGCTAGACCAGTGGCTCGCACCTAAAGTCCCCCAACCCCACTCGTCTATCATCGCCTCATCGGCTTCACCACCAAACCCTACCACCTCTTCTCACCCTCCTCTCTTTAGGACCAAGTTTCTCCTCCCATTTGTCACGTGCCGGGTCCCACCCACTCTAACTTATACATATATAAAAGTAAAAAAAGTATTATTATTTTTTACTTATATAATATTTACTTAGAGGGCGAGCCTCGTCGCAACGGTAAGATTGCTGTCATGTGACTTGGAGGTCACAAGTTCGAGCCGTGGAATCAGCCTCTTGCAAAAATTGCAAGGTAAGGCTGCCTACATTAGATCCACAAAGTGGATCCGGCCCCTCTCTGGACCCCGCGCATAGCGGGAGCTTTGTAGCACCAGGTTTGCCCTTTATAATATTTACTAAGTTTTAATTTAGTTTAAATTTTTTTATGTGAGTTATGTCATATATATTTTATTTTTATTTTAAATTTATTTTTTTATTAATGTTATCTATTCTATTGACAAAAAATATTAATTACATAGTTAGTAAAAATAGTATATTTAAAACAAAAATAATATTAAGAACATAAAAAAGATTAGATTTGCGTTTTATATTTTTTATTTTTGTTTTAAATATATCATTTTTACTAATCATTTAGTCAATAATATTTTTGGTTATAGAAATAGGTAGTGTTAATAAAAAAAATCTAAAAAAAATAAAACATATAAGACATAATTAATATGAAAAAATAAAAATAAAATTAAATATAAATATTAGGAACATACTTTCACCTGTGGTGCAAGAAGAAAATTGACAAAGATTGGAGGAAGGTGCTAAGTGATAATTTAGTGTTTTTAAATATTAATTTTATGCTTTACAATAATTTAAAATAAATGTTATGTGTTAAATTTTGGGTAATAAAATTGTTATTAATATATATATATATAAAATTGTGGAAACTTATATGCACTTTTCTTTTTATTTGGCGACAAATTTTTTTAAACAAACATATAAACATATATTAAATTAAGAATCCAGTTTCTAAATTATTATATTTATTTTAATTTCAATCTTTTAAAAATCAACAAACGTACAAGTTAATTTTTAAAATAGTAAACTCATAATATATTAGTCTTTCTAGTATCATCAAGTCGCTTAACAAAATAATTACTGGGAAGCATGTTTATTATTTTCAAAAATGTAATTCAGGCATTTATTAATTAAAAAAATTCGAATGAGCCTAAGATTAAAAATCCAATATATTATTTACTCTATAAATACAGATACCAGAAATTTCTTTATAAGCTTTGTCACTTCATTTATAGTATTAACAGACACATTTATTAGCCAGACATATTTAATATAATAATATTTTTTTAATGATTGATTTTAATTTATTTATTTTTAAACATGTAAGGAAGTTCGCTCAAAACACACACAAAATATTTTTAAATATCCATCAGATTGCTTGTGTCTTAACTCTTACGGATAGAGTCCACCCAAAGAATTTTTATCACCCCTCCGTCCATTTCGCTCTGAACGTCTAATTTATTTTGTCCTATTTAATCTCTTTTTTTTTTCTCTCTCTCTTTCTACACCATCCAATACGACACAGCCAGCACCTTAACTCCCTTCACGTTCCCTCATTCCTCCCTCTTCTGAACCACATTCTCTTTCACTCCCTTTGTCATCTCGCATCTTTTTTCTTTTTCACTCACCGGTGAAAAAGTGCTGCGACTCCGTTTCCCGCAATTCCTTGGAACTTCGGAGGATCTTCTTTCGTTCTTTTCTGCAAGTTGTAGATTCTTTTCATTATTTTCCTGACGGCGACGTCGCTGGCCTGATTTCTTTTCTGAAATAAATTCTATCCATTCTGCAATCAATGAGAAGTCGAAATCCTCTTTTAATCTTGAATTCCACTGGATCTCTAATCTTACATCTCTGAATTTCCTTCCAAATCCAGAAAACAGAGAGCTTACTCTTCCTTCTCGTTCTCTGATTTCCAAGAGATTCCAAATCCATAGAGTATTGATTTCGCAAATGAAATCCGTCGTCGTTTGGGCATTGTTCGCTTTCTTGAGTTTTGCTCCATGGCGGGTACTCTCAGGCTCAGCACAGAGGCTTCTCGTGCCTATGACTCTGGTTCGAAGCGCTCGGGCTGTCAGTGCTCGTAAGTTCTGAAATCTTTTTTCTTTATTAAATATAAATCAAATTAATGATACTAAATTACTAATAGTTAAATGAAATTTGTAGGTTGTTTAGATGGGAGTTTACCGGCGTATCACTTGCACAGAGGATTCGGAGCGGGAGCTAACAACTGGATTTTACAATTCGAGGTGCGCTAGACTTTCTTTATCTTTTCTTTCTCTCTCTTTTCTAAAATTTATTAAATTATTCACATAATATTATTGGCAAAAAAATATGGCGGGATTCGTTTACGGTGTCGTGTGTTAAAAAGTGATGGCGGTATTTTCTAGTTTTTGGTGTGATGATTGGTTAGTTTCAAAATCCTATAGACAATGCTTTTTGTGTCGTCTTTCTGGAATTTTGCGCGCGCACCCTTTTGCGATATGGGAACTAGATTCTGGTTTTTCACTGTCTAGTGGGCGATAGGAAAAAAATAGAAACGAAATTAAAATTTAATATAAATATTAGGAACATAAAAGGTAATTTTCACCTGTAGTGCAAGAAGAAAATTGATAAAGATTGGAGGAAGGTGCTAAGTGATAATTTAGTGTTTTTAAATAAAATCTGGTTTTTCGCATTCTGTTAAACGGATAGGAAAAAATAGATAATTACAAAAATTTCACCGTTTCTTAACTAGTATGCAAATAATGGACAAACACTACGTATACATTAAAAAAAAAAGGTCTAGACGCATGAGAAATAGAGAATGAGTGGGTTTTCAAAATGGTCCGAAAAATTACTGTTGAATAAAATTCGAATTCATTTTTATAATAATATCAAAATTTATAATTAAAAGAATTACCTTATTTTAGAAGTTTTATTCATATTAGAAAATAGTGGTAAGATTCATTTTGTGTAGGAGTTAGTTTGCTCCCATAACGTGCAGTTGAAGATATGGGGCCACGTTAGACCCATAAGTGTATATGTTGGAGAATAATGTCTGTCCTTGCCAAACTTCAAATAGAAGCAAAGGCATGAATTGATGAAAAGTGTAGAGTTACAGTTAATTCAGTTAGATAGTTCGGTATGGTGGGTCCAAAATCCTAATTGAAGAAACTGAACGGGGAACGATTGGTTCTGCATTGATTACTCATTGATAATGATCATCATCAATTTATTGTGCATACCAGGGAGGCGGATGGTGCAACGACGTGCAATCATGCTCAGACAGAGCCAAAACTCGCAGGGGTTCAACTCGCTATATGACCAAGTGGGAGGTCTTCTCTGGCATCTTAAGTAACAATGCCTCCCTTAACCCAGGTAACTATTTTTTTAAATAAATTTTATTTCAATAAGTGTTATAGTTTGAATTTAATTAAAATTTGACTTGAAATTTTAAATTTTATTATTTATTTATATAAATATCCGTATTATCCATGGTACTTAAGCCCAAAAAAAAAAAGGGTAGTACTTCTGTTACGGCATTAACTTCTTGAACTAGTTACATCTGGCAAAGTGCTAAAAAGAAGGGTGGATATGTGCCCAGTTTTCTATTTTACCAAGTACAATTAGCTAGCTGTTGAGAATGTTAGATTTTGTTCACTTTAGTTGTTTTATTTGCTTGAATGTGTTGGTTATTTTTCATTTTACCTCCAAATTAGTTAAGATTACTTGGATTAAAAATATCAAACTTTTAATTAACGTTATATGTTATATAAAATTTATTTTGATATGCTAGCTATCATTATCCGTCGTGTGTAGAGTTTAGCTTTCAATATTGGCATATTCTAAAGTATATCTCAAGTTTTTTTTTGTCAAATACAAATTTAAATAATTTTTTGAATATAAAAGAAAATTATATTAATTTTGTATTTTAAAAATAATAAGTAATAAAAAAAGTCATATATATTTTTTTCACTCTCTTACTTATATTTAATACAGTATGAAATGAGCTTGATAGTACAAATGTGTAAAATTTAAACTTGGCCTGTAAGTTAGAGTAATAAATACCCAATTTAATATTTACATACTATAGAAATTTAACTTTATACAAATTAATATATACAAATTTACAATTTGTTATATCTGTATATTAGATATTTTTTACAATAAATGAATGTATAATTTATTTTTATAAAAAATTGACATTTAAGTAGTTGTAAATTTTGGAGGATTAAATTGAGTAAAATAAATTTAAAAACTAAAATTTAAGCTATATAAACATAACTTTCAAAAGTGAAATTACATATTTATTTTCTAAAAATATAATTATTTTTATTCTGCCCTTGCTTGCGATTGCGACGGACTTTTTGATTGTTTGATGCCTCTTTTAATTTTAAATACTTCATGTATCTCTCTTTCTTTTTTATTTCCCTATGTATACTTATTTTTATTGTGCAATAAATATGTCGCCCATGTCAAAGATAATGAATGACATACTAATGTCATATTTGATAGGGGTGACATATGTTCACGCATGACATACTAATGTCACCTTTGGTAGGGGTGACACATGTTCCTTCTCTCTCCTGATTAAAAAATATAAATATATATTATTATTTATTAATGGCAGCCTCTTTTATTATTATTAATGCATTTAATTATCTATCTTTTTTATATCTTTTATTTTTTGACTTTTTAGTTAAAATAAATTATATTTTATTCTAACCAAAATAATTTAAATTAATATGATAAAAAATATTTAAAAAATATATTTACTCTGCCTATAATTCCATAACTGTTTACCTTTTTTAATTACATTTTAATAAGCTTAAATGTTCAACTCTGAAAAACAAAAAATAAAATTAAAAAATAACATTTTACTCTTATTCTACAGATTTTTTATTCAACATTTGGATGTTTTATTTTTTATTATTTTTCTTGAATGAACTTTGTAATGAGTTTTTTTAATTCAGCGTCACATTAAATTAATAAAAAATAATAAAAAAACCAATATGTAGAATGAACGCTGAATTATTATATTTTTCAATGAGTTTTTTTTTAATTCAGCGTTTCGGATGTCAATTAAATTACTTACACATTAAATTACCAAAAAAACAAATATATAGAATGACCCAAAACGTGCCACGTAAGGAAGCCTTCAATTTGACACACTCTATATTCTATACTGTACGACTTTTTGACTGTCAAAAGAAATTTTTGACAGTAAAAAAATTAATGAGTTTTTTTAAAAAAATAATAAAAAAATCCAAAATGCTGAATAAAAAATTTGTAGAATAAGAGTAAAATGTTCAGATTTGAACATCCAAGCTTATTGAAATGTAATTAAAAAAAAGTAAAAAGTTGTAGAATTATAGGTAGAGTAAATATATTTTTTAAAATATTTTTTATCATATTAATTTAAATTTCTTTGGTTAGAATAAAAAATAATTCATTTTAATCAAAAAGTCAAAAATTAAAAAATATAAAAAAAAAGAGACCATTAAGTGTATTAATAATAATAAAAGAGATTGATGTTTTTTAAAAAAATGAAAGAGGCTGCTATTAATAATAATAAAAGATAATATATATTTATATTTTTTAATCAGAAAAGAGAATGAATATGTGTCGTCTATTTAACAGGCGAC
The DNA here is from genome assembly GCA_037074585.1 of Biancaea sappan. Lineage (NCBI taxonomy): Eukaryota > Viridiplantae > Streptophyta > Magnoliopsida > Fabales > Fabaceae > Biancaea > Biancaea sappan. Next base: position 11,988,320 of record CM073490.1, on the reverse strand, counting down.
ATGTGTGTCATTTCTGTCAGAGGTGACATTAGTATACTATATGCCGTGACATAGATTTATCGTACAATAAAAATAATATAAAAAAAAAGAGATACATGGACAGTTTCAAATTAAAAGAAGTATCAGATAGTCAAAAAGTCCGAGTTTCCGACCATCACGCTCGCTGATTCTGCAAACATCAGACTTTCCAGTTTCCAGTCATGAGTGATTGTTGTTGTAACGCGGAATAGGTAAACTAAGCGGGGGACAACTGGCTAACAAGTAACAACTCACAATTATCTTTCCTGTTCACAAAAAGGGTTGGAGAATTTTTTAAAATGGATAATTTAATTAATTAATATCTTAATTTTAATAGTACAAAATTCAACCCTTAAAAATTTTAAACTACTTGTTTATTAATTCTTAGACATTAATAAATAAAGAGTCAATATTGTTAAAAATTAAATTATATGTTTTAGAAAATTTTAAACTAAATATTTTTAATCTAAGAGTCCAGGGAAGTCCCACGACAGTGTATTTCAGATTCCCCGCCATTTCTTTCACGTGCTCTTGCAAGCTGCCCCACTCAGACCTGTGCGTTTTCTCCTGCAAAAGCTTTTCAGTCTTGTTTGTTTCTGTTGTTCTCCCTTTCTATATTTTTTTTTTCAAAAATTAAATATAATTTTTAATGTACATGAGACATGTGAGTGATTGATTATGATTTGGTTCACACAATGTTTTATGCAGTTATCTTGATCATTTATTCAATTTTTTTTTGCTTCCCCACATCATCAATCATTTTGTTCAGCTCAGCTGTCGGCAACAAATTATGATTCTAATCTTAATGTTTTAGTATAACATATTGACCATTCCGGGGCATTCACTGAATATGGTTTCGAGGCCCGTGACCCTTGAGCATTACTATGCCAATAGATTTGTTTCATCGCTAAAATAAAAAAAGATTTTTTTTAATGCAGGAGGTGTACAATTTATTTAATTTATTTTTTAATATAAGTTAAAAGAGATTAAATTGACAAAAATGTACTTGACTTCTCATCACAAATTAAATGTCTTTATCTTCTCATTTTTTGAATTGGACATGATAACCAATGACATTATATCTAAAAAGTATACAATTTATTTTTACAAAATTTAATTTAAGACTAAATAATTAAAGCAATTATAATAATTTCCTGTAAAATATATATATTTATAGAGATTGTTAGCCTTAATCGTTTGCTCTTTTGAATTTATTGATTCACGTTTTTGTCTTTGATGTGCCAGATTTTTACAACTGGAACCGTGTTAAGATTAGATATTGTGATGGGGGTTCATTTACTGGAGATGCTATGTTCAACAACGGTGTAAGTTTTTCTCTTCTTTGCTATATTTCTCGGTTACAGCATTAATGTTGAAACACGATGAAGTAACTCTTTGGTGCCTGTGAAATGAACAACAGACAACATTGCTTTATTTCAGAGGTCAAAGGATTTGGGAAGCAATCATTCGTGACCTACTGCCAAAAGGTCTGGGAAGAGCACGCAAGGTATACTACTGCCCTGTCCTTTTTCTTTTTTGGTTTACCATTTTTTTAGCTTTTATTTATTTCTTCTATGTATCAAATTAATAATTGTATAAGTCTATAGAAATTGAAGTGTTGTTAATTTTAGATCATTTTGAAATATACATATGGTAATAAAAAATAATTTACACAGATTTCAAGAGTAAAAATATTCAAATTTTTGAAAATTTATCATTAATAATAAGTAAAAATATAATTTATATTTCTAATATTTATATTTATTTTTATCTATACCCCTCAACTTTTTTTAAGTCAGACATGTTCTACATATTTTATTTATTTTTAAATATGTCTCAAAACAATAAAAATATTATTTTTCTCTCTCTTTTCATCCCTAACCTCCCTCGTCAGCATCTCTCTCTCTCTGAATCTCTTTTCTTGCATATGACGGGGGAGAAGAAAGGGAAAGAGAATGAGAGGTCAAGGGAAGAGAGAGAGAGAGTAAGGACATTTTTATTAGTTTGAGGCATATTTTAAAATAAATAAAATATGTAAGACATGTTTAATCTAAAAAAAAATTGAGAAACATAAGTGAAAATAAATATAAACTTTAAAAACATAAAATATATTTTTGTCTTAATAATAATAGTCATCTTAGCAAAATTAGTGTTTGTCAGATAAAATAAATAAAAAAAAAAAAAATGAGCCCAAAAGGACCGCTAGTGGCCCCTCCGGCTTGTGGCTTGCTGGTTGGAGTGCACTCTTAAAAGGTCGCAAGTTCTTTAAAAACTAAAAAAAATCTATTACTCACTTAGCTATTATGTCTCTTGTGTAGGCTTTGCTTTCAGGTTGTTCTGCGGGAGGTTTAGCGACCTTTCACCACTGTGAAAGTTTCACCAAGTATTTGCCAAGGAATGCTAGTGTTAAATGCTTGAGCGATGCTGGTTTCTTTCTCGACGAGTATATTTCGTCTATGTTAAATCATTTTTTTCTCAAACCTCTTTTATGTATTACTTCTATATTTTACTTCTGACATTTTCTCCCCCTCCCTCCTTGCAGAAGAGACATCACTCTGAACCATAGTATGAGGTACTTCTTCAAAAGCCTTGTTGCATTGCAGGTAAACCCCTAACACACAACCCACATCATGCATATACTCTTAAAATTTCAAAGTGTATTCAAGAAAAAACTTTCTCAAAATTAGAGCTCTCCATTGAATTAGTTAATACTTCTACAAAAATTTAACAACAGTGCATTTCATTTGATAGGAAATATGCTATTATAAACAATGAAAGAAGCAATTCCAAGAATGGTATTGGACTTTGTGACTTATCAATTATAAACTATCCCTCCTTCATTTAGTTAAAAATTATCAATTCAGTATCTTATATAAAATATGTAAAAGAAAAGTCAGATTAGTATTTTGGTCCCTTAACATTATTTAAAGTTCTAAATTGGTCATCGAAATTTGAAACATGCCAGATTGGTCTGGTAAATGGATTCTGCCCAAATGGATTTGGCCAATTAACTCTAGATTGAGATCTAAAGTCTAAACCGATTTGTGAAAAAAGTTACCATACACTGTCTGTAAAAAGAAAAAAATGCATAGTATTAAATGCAGTCTTCCTTGACGGTTTTTGTTCAACAGGATATAGAGAAGAACCTAAATAGAAACTGCACAAGTTCCTTGTACTTTCCAGACTTGGTAAGTTTTCTTGATGAACTTGGATCATTAGTTCGGGAAAGTTACAGTTTCTTCAGTAAGATTTTGATTTTTTGTTATGTTTTCATGCAGTGCTTCTTCCCACAATATGTATTG